>CADCSW010000043.1:0-600000 GCA_902805455.1 Daldinia concentrica | reverse complement strand
TCCGTATTCGTACAATTGATGTTATCGCTCCAAAATACTGGGTGCTAATAATCGAAGTTATAGAACTAAAGCATTTTTGAACAAATTCCACGATTATAGTAGGTTATAAAGAATCTATTGCATAGCCCTCCCTATATCACACGATCAACGTAGCATCTATATCTATATAAGGTAATATACGTAACTCTTTAGTTTAAATTTGCAACCTAAGTCAACAGATTATTACACACATCAACTTCGTATGACTAATCGTACACAGTAGAATAATGTGTTGATTGAAACTTTCGAAGGTCACTTTAAGTCAAAGACTTGTTTCTAAATTGGTTGTGTTCTACGGTTTTTTTTTTTTTCAATAATGACAATGTAATCGCTCCGGACAGCGAATTCCAATGCGTATGGGTATGGCTTGGTTCACGTGTACGTTTCTTTTTAGTATCCTGCAGGATTGGGTTGACAGACCTTTATTGTCTAACTATATGAACTAGTAGGAAAAGAGACAAAATAATATATCGTATTTGCCCACTAAGCCTCCCGGACTACCTCTTCGTTTTGGTCTGCTCCATCGTCTTCCACCTTGATCCGTTCCAACAACGCTACCCAACTGGAGTAATATTCCTCCACGCTGATCTTGTCGAACCACTCCACCCATTCGGCGTATATGTCAGGGAAGCGTTTGTCGATACACCGCATGAATATTCTTGGGTCTGGTCGGGCTTCAGGGGCAGTTCTCTCCCACATTTGCTCGGCAGCTTTATCCATGCGATTATGTATTGCAATTTCAAAAGCTGAGACCCCTTTCACATACCGTGCGACTTCGCAATAATCCTCGCCAGGGCAAATCGGGTAGCTTTTTGGGAGAAACGGATCGGCACCGTGTTCTAAAAGCGCAATAGTGGACTGATATATCGATCCGCAACCACCACGCAGAGCAGTTGCTAGTGGTGTCATTCCCTCTGCGGTCATATGATTTACGTCCGAACTTGAAATGCCCTCTAGAAGCCTCCTGATGATGTCTGCATCGCCCCATCTTGCTGCCTTATATATCCACTCAGGATTTCGATGTAGAGGGTCGAAATCAGGTTCAATGCGATCGAGCAGATAATTGACCCATATAGAAGACTCAGATTGTAGAGCATCTATCAGTAGATAAGGTAACTTCTCGGTTGGTATGTCTAAGTCCAGCATTGGAGTAACCAAGTTGGGAATATTATGATGGGGGTTTCGGCGACGTATCGATGTTTTGGCAGCAGAATACATATCGTCGGGGTCCTCAATTTTGGCACCGTGGTAGATGAGGATATCCATGATATCTGCTACTTCATAGTTATTATCATATTTGCTGGATGTAGCAACTTCTGTGAGAAGGTTGTTAAGATATTTCCGATTAAGCATGGGCTCAGTTGCCATATGCAAGAGATCGTTCAAGTAGTACTGGCAGCGATGGTCGAGGTAATTATCAACCGCCCACTGAAGTAATGTCCGACCGTTGTGTAAAGGGGCGTCCATTCTAGCGCCATATCTCAACAGCTCCTCAAGCTTGTCACAAAGAGATCCTACACGGTCCACGTTCTGTACTATAGATCCCAAAAGGCTCGTTGCATCTATAGTCCCTTGATACTTCTCGTTAAGTATAACTAAGAGTTGCGATGTTATCTCGTAGCTCCCGTTTACGACAGCTTCTTGCAATGGTGAACATCCTCGATAGTATTTTTCTGTTGGGTCTGCACCGGCATCTATCATCCTCTGGAGCATGGTCTTTTGTGCCAAAATCTTTAGTTTCGATGTGACTGCTTTTGTACTATAAATGAGGGCGTGGATAGGGTACTTGACTTTGCGTGTTGGCCGATCTGGTTTGATTTTCGAGCCAGCATCGAGTAATATTCCTGCGTATCTGTACTTTCCCCTCATCAACGCCGATGTAAGTGGAAGTTCACCGTATATTTCGCTGTTAACATCTGCCCCAAGCTCTATTAACTTCTTGATCATTGTAGTATCGGTGTCTGGTGTCTTCGTATATTTCATTGTGTACCGAAGGGGGGTGAATCCTTTAAAGTCTCGCAAGTTAATAGAGTATCCTTTATCCTTTATGAGATATTCCACTACCCGGACCATGTTAAAGCGTGCTGCGTAGTGTAATGCTGATCTGGAGGTGTTCTGTTCTGTGGTGTAAATAGGGTTGGCACCCCGGGATAGCATCAATAGGGCAGTATCTTCCTCAGATTCTTTCAATGCACTCCATAATGCTTGACACCCCTCTATATAATTGACGTCGGATCCTGCACACAGCTCTGGCTCATGGAATGGCGCACCGTGATCTAACAACCACTCAGCAACATCCAAATAACCGTCCCCGCAAGCTGACCGTAGTAGCCAACTAAAAGAATCCGATCCTGTCTGAGACGGGTATATTTGAAATGAAGCGGCAACTTTCAAAGTGTCAAGGTTCCCACGGTGCACAGCTCTGTCAAAAACATTGGGTGTTGCTCCGTACTTCATATTTTTCTTGTAGAGCATGCGGTTGAAGACTTCATAAAGTCGTCGATTAGTAAATGTTAACCTGGCTAGATCGGATTCCTGTAGTATGGCAAATCCGTAATATTCATCTGAAGTTGAATCTCCAGACTCAGCAATCATTTGCAGTAGCTCGACGGGAAGGTCTGTAAGCTTTGCCATGGTGAAGGATAGAAATAGCTGTCAACTTTGATATTTCTATTGAGGAGAATATTCAATTGCTATGATGAAGCGAAGCGCTGGCGAATAGGTAAATAGGAAAGTTAAGATTAGCTGGTTGGGAGGAGAATCGATGTTTATACCTTTTCTAAGTGTGTTAAGGTGTGAAAGGAAGTATTTGATTCCGTTTGGGATTAAATGCTCTGATAAGTAACAAATAACTTGGACGTGTTTATATATTCTCACAGAGTGATCCTTCTACAACTATGCAAAAGCCGCCGGTAAATGTACCTACGTACATTAGATAACTACCTGAGTCATATTTGTACCTACAATAGTACGTGATACAGATAGTTACATACTAATGTGAACATAGTTTACTGAGAATTTAAGGTGATTCACGCCGTAAAAGCCATTGTATCCCGAGTAATTATATGAATCACAGACAACAACCCGACTATGTGACGGCGTCTATGGATCACCATGGGTTCGCAACTGCCTGGTGACGCTGGGTTTAACGTCTGGATGGAAGCTACTTGCGAGGAAGATGTGAAAAACACTCTAAGGGATTTTTCGGATATTTATGGCAGGGAGCCCTATTTAAAAGCTTTTAACAACATAGTACCTTTGAGTCTAGGAATTCACTTTAAATTTATTTGCCTGGATATCCATCGCAGCAAGCATAAAAGGTATTTAATGCACGCAAGCATACTAAAGACCTTGAAAACATCATTATCATGATATGAAAGACTGTTACCATAAAGGGGAGATAGCTTAAATTTCTATGGAATGGTAGTAGGTAGTGAATGTTATAGGTACGAGTACTGGAGATTACCTGAGTACTGAACCGACAGATCGTAGAACCAACTCGTTAATACCGAGCAGACTCATATTTACTCATAATTTACTCTCAACTGTACCGAGCTCACCAAGCTGCTTCAATGCATCACGGGCCTTGTCCCAAGAGTTATCCCCGTAAAGTGCACTTCTCAGATATGCCAATGTCAATCGCTGAACTGCCCCCAGGAGTTCGGGACTCTCGTCCTGCGTCTCTGCTGCATCCCAACCACTCACACCACCAAGCCCATGCTTTCCTCCCTTGAGCCACAACAGGTCTTTGGGACCTGGAGAGAGGTAATAGCTGTCCGCGTGCCAATCGGCGCCGCGGGTAGTCAGATGCGGGCTCACGTCTTGGTCTCCGCATACCACAAGAGCTGGGGTCTTCATCTCACTGAAGTCAGGTGCATAAAAGGGGACCATGAGACGTCCCGTATCGGAAAGGTCCTCACCCGCATTTCCCGTGCCGGTAAGTATCACTCCGGCCTTGATGCGTTTCTCGAACTTCTCAAAAGGGGTCCCGTCGCGTGAATCAATGTTCTTGGCGCCTAAAACCAGACTTGCTGTCCATGCCCCAAGGGAGTGTCCTGCAACGGCGACCTTGGTCTTGTCTAACCGCCCCTTTAGTCCAGGGACAGCTACCTCAATGGTGTCAATTTCGTCGAGAATCCTGACCAGGTCCTGGGCACGGTCTTTCCAATAGTACTCGTTGCCTTTAGGGGGCGCCTCGACCGTGATTGATAGAGAGGATAAGTGCGTAGGCTGAATCACTACAAACCCATGTGCAGCCCAGAATTCAGCAAGGGGGGTGTAACCCTCCAGGGAATTAAGGTTGTTGCTCCGGCCTTGGCCGTGCGAGAGCAGGATTATTGGAAGAGCATCACCAGTTGAAGGGGCTGTAACTTTCAAGTCCAAGTCAAGGGGTCGGTCTGAGAAGGGCAGAACAATAGGACTGAACGAAAAGACAGGAGTTTGAGGGTTTACGGGGATGTTCTTGGCAGCCCCAATGAGACGGTGTTCGTGAGATCACATTTTGAATGGATAGTTTGTTTAATGAATTTCTAGTAAGTGTTTTGATATTGCGTTCCTGTATCTTGTTTGATGCTGTCCAAATCAATTTCTAGTCGCCATCTAGGCTCGTTATATACACAATTTAGATAGCACATGGCCGGTTTTAACAGTGGACTTAATATTCTATACCCGGTTACTAAGCTATTCTAGTAACAAGATGATGCATTTGATAACTTTTGGACAAGAGTAAAATGATGAATGATACTAAAGCCATGTTGTTTCGGACAATGGGTATTATTAGCTCGGTGTTCCTTTGAATTCCGGAAAAGTCCGGTATACCGAGCTTGGCGTATGTAAGCCCGGCTATAGGATAACATAATTCCAGTATCAACAGAGCAACGGTTTGATATCATGACTAATGCGCAATCACTATACGATGCAATTTTGATATAGTGATTATTAACTTCTGGTTTACATATAATTTGTCACGCGGTTGAGTTATCATCACAAATAACTGAACAAGAAATGTTAGTAAAAGGGGCTTGTTTGTATTGGGCTCCACAGCAGTGAGATCCAACCAATAATGTCTCTCGCATGCTTTGAGATACATACCAAATATATGCACATTGGTGATATTTTGTGTGTAATATCAAATACTGGTACGAGGTTGATTAGGTCCCTAAATTGTTTATTTCGTCTCTATTATTTTGATGAATGTTGTTGTTTTAATGATTAATTTGCATTTTTATCTATCGGTAATGCCAATTTTTATCCAATTAGTGCCATGACTCCTGGTAGTACGGTGCACCATTAGTGCATATCCGACAAAACAAAAAAAACGGATGAAAATTCGTCCGACTTGGCACATGCACTATAATTACAGCACCCACATGCGCTGGAGCCCCCTATGAATACAGCGCGTTACAGCGATATATGCGCTAAAGTTATAGCGCTTAGAAAAAAAGTCTCCGAGGCTAAAATAATACACTATATTATAGCGCTTACACACGCTAAATCTCCCTATAAATATAGCGCATTACAGTGATGCATACGCTATAGATTTAGCGCTTAAAAAAGTCTCCGAGGTAGGAATTAAATCTATTAAATGCATTGTAATTATAGTGGCTATATACGCTAAGTCCACTATAGTTACAGTGGACTTAATGGTTTTTTAGAAGTTAAATTAAGGTTTTACCGAGCAGCTGCCTACAGCTGGCACAATATTAGCCAATTAAAATTTTGCATTTATATGCCCTATAATTATAGCGTCTTAATAACTATAATTCCCTATAATTATAAGGCGTTTAGCAAGTATGTGCGCTATAATTATAGTGGACAATTTTAGTCTCGGAGACTTTTTTCTAATCGCTAAATCTATAGCGCATGTATCACTATAATGCGCTGTATTTATAGGGAGCTTTAGCGTGTGTAAGCGCTGTAATTATAGTGGACATGCCAAGTCGGATGAATTTTCATCCTTTTTTTTGTTTTGTCGGATTTGAACTAATGTGCCACCGTACTGGTAGTTCATTTGAACAAAGTCAGCATCCAAAGACTTTAGAGTAAAACAGACCTTCAATAGTAACGTAACCCCGATACTTGATGTTTGCCTGAAGAAAGCCCAAATTTACATAACAGCCAACAAGAATTATTCAGCTGTGTAAAAAGGATCTATATTCTCGTAAGATTATCCAATCGTATCATACCATCGTAGTGAGATGCCAATGTCGGTGTATACCCAAATCTTTCGTTATTTAGCCGGCATAAGTCATAGCTAACACGAGTTCTATATAAAGCAATTACCTATCATTTCGGACGGGCTAGAAAGTCTCGAACAAGCTGTTACTACGTTGTACTTTAACGTTACCTGCACATATTACTGGTGTAATTCATCATCGGGAATTAGAGGCGAATATATATTTGCGAGCTCTTTGATATAACTTTCTTCGATAGATAAGTTTCTTCCCTTAAGAGTTACTCAACACTTGGAACGACCTGGAAGAGAAAGTCCTTAGACATCGTAACTAATGAGCGACACGAAAAAATGAAGTTCTTCAGCCCGATATCAATCATCCTTTCTGGCTTCCTGTGTCAGTCTCATCTTGCACTTTCGGAAGATCCTCCTTTACCTCCGTGGTACCCTCTCAAGCCTTGGGAAATATCTTCATTCCATTATCGCAGCCCCCGTGTTGGCCCATACGGCACTAATGCCACAAGTCTAAATATCACCATCTCAAATCCTAGCAGAATACCGGCGGGACCTGCACCACACGCCTCGGGAGGAGGTTATGTTGTCTTCAGCGACAGCACCGCGGAGTGCTCAGTGCACTGGAAATTCGACGACAGGACACCGTACGGGAATACTAAGGACATCTGCTCCGCTCCAACGTCCGGCGCGACGACGCCTAGCTGGAATATAACGATTAATGAAATTCAGCCCGGCTATTACATGGATTACTCCTTTTCGCTGGCGTATCATCTGCAGGCGTATGGGAACGATTTTTACAAGTTGCTGTCAGGACATATCCGCCTCCAGCCCGAAGAAGACTTGGAGGGCGGATGCGATCAGAATGATATCTGCTCGTACACTTTGAAGAATGGAAGTTCTCCGCTTTTGATACAACCGGTATTGGCAGAATGCAGATACGCTTGTGGATAGTCGGTTTTATAGACTTGTCGGGGTTTCGACGATTGACGAGAAACAACAAGCTTGAGGAGTAAATCTCAAAATGTCCTGACAAGGAATCATCTACCGGACCCCTTTTATCAAGGGACCCTTTGATATGGTCTTACAACTCGGTAAACCATATCTCTTCTTGATTTTAGAACGCACTATGTTATGCTAGATACCAGATAAGTACCTAGTTAGATCGTGAACAACCCCCGGTCACAACAATCATGAGCGGGGTTAGCCGAAGATAAGACACAGCTATATTAGTGAGGAGATCCCCAAGTCGAGCAAGGTGATTCGGTTTCTTTCTTTTATAAGTGATGTCTAAGTTTAAGGCTATACATTATGGATATTAATCGATTAGCATTTGCGCAGCGCCATGAGCGGACGCCAGAGGAGCGCGATCTTGTTCGAAGATTAGACATCTTCCTTATGACTTTCGGATGTGTGTCCCAAGGTTAGTAATTAGATTCTCTACGGGACACATAGATTGACTGACGTATACTTCTGTTCTAGTTATCAAATGTAAGCCTTGAGCCAGTATTTCATAATAGAGTAGCAGGATGTCTGATGTTTCAAAGATCTCGACCAACAAAACATTAGCAACGCTTATGTCTCGGGGATGAAAGAAGACCTTGGACTAAATGGAAATGAGCTTAACTAGTAAGTTAACAGCCGTCCACGTAAAGTTGATCGAGTCAGCTAACTTGGCGCAGCTTCACTACATACTTCAGTGTCGCGTATTGTATAATGCTGATTCCATCTCAAATTATTCTGACATACGTACGCCCGAGTTACTGGTTATCCGGATTAGAGATATGTTGGGGTGTTATAACAGGTCTCATTGCTCTAGTTCATAATGCGAAACAAGTCTACATCCTTCGTGTCTTCCTCGGACTTTGCGAAAGTTCGGCTTGGCCTGGAATGATGACATTATTTAGTATGATTTTTTCTTTTCCTTTTCTCCTATCTTTACTATACCCCTGGAGATACTTACCTTGCTACAAATATAGTGCATTGGTATACGCCTTCAGAACTCGCCAAGAGGATGGGATTCTACCATTCTTGCCAAGCAATAGGCTCTATGCTGTCTGGGGCATTGCAAGTCGCCATCATCGATACTCTTCATGATGCGAACGGCCTAGCCGGATGGCGTTGGCTATTCATCATAAATGGGATAATGACGGTAGCTGTGGGCATCTTAGGTTTCTTTTTGTTACCGGATCTGCCAAATCACGTCAATCCTAGGGCATTTTGGTTTAAAAAGGAGCATGCCAAACTTGCGATGGAACGCTTGGAACGTCACGGACGAGCCGAACCGAAGAAAATGACTTGGGCTGGTGCAAAGTAAGTTACATTCCCTAACGACTTTAAAGCACCCTAGACATCTCTAATTGAATATAGACGCACTTTATTTAACTGGGTGACTTACTTCATACCGGTCTTATACATTGCAACGGTGCTTGCGCCATGGGGATACGCTTACTTCAACTTGTTCTTAAAGAGCTTGAAGAATCCAGATGGCACGCCTGTCTGGTCTACATCTCAAGTTAATGCCATTCCGATCGGTGGTGGTGCTATAAATGTCGTCTTTGGTATGTACAGATCTTTTGCCCCTTTTTAGCTAAACTAATTGTATATCTAGTCTGGATTTGGGCTATCCTATCTGATCTCTTGAGGACAAGATGGTCTCTGATCGTAGCGCAGGGTAAGTAAATTCCACAGAATCGAACGTGTGATTCTCCCGAAGCTGATATGTGTCTACCTAATGTAGCTGTTATCGGCCTTGTCCCATGTATTGCTATGAGTATATGGACTTCCCATCCTGACACAACGCCATTGGCTACCGCATACGCAAGTTACTTTATCTCGTATTTAACACTAGGAACTGCGCCTTTAATCATGGCTTGGCTGTCAGATCTGTGAGTTCATCCCCTAGACCGTTTGTTGGGATGACAACTAAAGCCTCGTAGATTACCGCAAGATCCGGAGGCCAGGACACTGGTTGTCGGAATTGCTATCGCAACGTATTATGCAGTTTCAGCGTGGAGCCAAGTGCTAGTTTGGCCCGCTGTCCAGGCTCCTTATTGTAAGTCTTCGAGAGTTGATCATATTAAACTAGGAATAATACTAACGTAGACAAGACAAATACGGTTGGCAATCATCTATTGCGCTCTGGGTTTTAGTCATCATAATGACCTGTGTTCTACGATATATCGATTTTAAATATCTGCTGTACGATATCTTTCATATACCTAAACCAGAGGGTTTTTGGCTAACTCCCGAATTAGACCACAGCGAGAAGAGTTTCACGCAACTCTAATTGTAGGCTCAAAACCACAAAGCCCTGAACCTGTGGACCCTGAGCTAGACATTGGAGATAGACCCAAAGCACCAAAGGCCCTTCCAACGGTCGCTTGAGTACAATGGTAGAATGGATTGACCGGGCATCTCCTGGGAATCTCTTTAACCAAGTGAAAGGCTATCGGTTGATAGAAAGTGTAAGTGGCGAGCGGTAATATGCTATAAGACCTAAGTAGCAAGCACTTTTATGGATTAGAAAAATTACCGTCGGTTATCTACAATCTTAGGTGGTTTCTATCTATCGCAGCCAATGTAATTTGCGTACCATCTAACAACACGTTCTTAATGAAGCGATATCAAACAACGCACATTTATTCGCTACTAATGTAGCCACCATTGCCCACCAAATACACCACGCCGTTGCAATCCATAATCGAAAAATACCCCAATAAGTTCTCTTCGACAGCAATAATTCTACCTATAAGATTTACTTTTAGTGTTGTCGTCCATTTGGTCACCAACTCCCGTGCTGGAGCGAGTCTCTCACAATATACCAGCTGCATATCCTAAAATAGGATATACGTTTGTGAAAGCTTCGGTGGGTGCTTCGGTGTTAATCCAATCTACCTGATGGGAATAAAAAGGACGAAGATGGTACTTCCAGGAATTAACTTTCGCACCGTATCCAATAGGAGGTAGTAATTCAACCACCAAAATGTCATTGCGACGGATTGCAGCACTGAGTGGACATAACTCTGTCCTACACTATAAGGTCATTCGTATGGAGATTATTTGATAGCCGAAATATGATGATCATGACAAGCTGTTCTAGTCGTTGATTGCCCAACCCTTGCATGATATTCTGGGCTCGACTTAGAAACTCGTCCGGATATGCTTCCGGCATGAAACATCGTAGCCCCAATACCAGTTGTGACATCACTGGAAGCGAATGATAATCATTACGGTGGGCAATATCTTGCCTACCCCCAATAATTGAATGTCGAGTAAACAAATGAAGGAGATCATTGGTGGATTGCATTAAAACCATTGGTGTTGGTGAAATAGCTGCAAATTAATTTGTTAGTCTTCACTATAACTATAGGATAGAAGTAGATACTTACGATACGAAAGCTGAAGTCTGAATTTGAACCATGGAAGTTCAGATGGCCAAGATGATTCTGTCTCCAACGGACGAGGCGAGCAGACAGATATTGCCATTCCTTCAGGTGCTATTGGACTAGCGGGACCTAAGATAGGTACCTTGCTCATTAGAAACCGGGGACGTCGATAAACCGGACTAATTGCTAACTTGCCTTGATGGATTCTCTCGAGGGTACTTGCTTGATTGCGGCCGACCTCTTTGGCCACTTCTAGTGCATCATAAACTTTCCCGTCGATCACCACCTTACTCTCCTTACCCTGACCCCGTCGTTTCGCGACGCGGTAGCCGACGTAGCGCCAGATATCCTCACTCTGGCCTTTGGGGAGCTTTCTTCTGATATTCCAGTTCTGCAGCTGGTATTCAAGCCGACTCTTGCTAGTGCCTGTTGGATCAGCTATTCAAGTGATTAGGCGGAAGCATACCTTGCATAGAAATTCTGAGACTGTAGCCACTTCAGTATATCGGAGTTACTGCGTCTTTCCGAATGTATCATGATGCTTATATGGTGTTTGTATGGCAGCCAGTCAGCTTCAGTCTTACGTGTCGGGGCCATCGTGTTTGTTGAATATTCTCAGGTATTAGAAGAGACAGATTATGAGGATTAGTAGAGAATTGAAAGTAAGTTGGTATCTGGGATGGGAGAGATGGTTATATAAGCTCATCCCTCCTAGAGCCTTAGATTAGGTGACGAATGTACATGACATTGCATAATACTTAATGTTGTGTAGCACTGCAGTTGAAAAATTCGGATTGGACAATACTAATACTAAAAAGACTTGAGCCACGATTAATAACTAAATCCTATTGGGCATTTCCAATACCAGAATCAGCGCCTCCTCTACCTATAACTTGCATATCGCAGAGCCTTACTGCAGGACCCGATAGGTCAAATCCAGTATCGGAAAGTTAGAGCCGCTATGTAGATCTTTAATTAGTCGTAGACGATACCTTGCTACAAGTCACCAAAAGGCTTATATGTAACAGTTAATTAACGATTATAAGGCGGAATATGAGATATCGGTGCACATCTCTTCGTAATTACCTTCCATGTTATAAAAGGAAGCAATTAGAATATGGCATTTCTGAGATTATAGATTCTTTTTCTAATCATTCCTTCCAGCATACAAAGGAGAGTCAAGGTTTCCCTTAACTAAATATCGTGAACGTTCATCGATTTTACGTTGTCCTTTTTGCTAGCGAGTCTTTCATGATGACGACGAACCTAACAGTCGAGGCAATAATTGGGCTAGTGACTCTTGTTATTTGCCTTCCCGCGGCTCTCCTAGCACTATTTGAGTGGAAGCGTAAATTGCACCGCCGATATACAAACCGTATGCTGATTTACCTACCTATTCCCAAACAGGAGTCTGAAAACGTGCCTAGCTAACCGAGTGTTATGACCACATCCAGGGCAGCTTCAGTATTTTCCCCGGCATATCAGTACGCCGCCGAATGAATTCCAACGCGCAAGCCTAACCGAGTCAGGTATCTCGATGACCGTAGACGTGTACACATTAGTCGAAATTCAGAAGGGATATGGTCGAGAAGTGGAGGCCCGTGCAAGTGTACCTCGAGCGAGAGGTAGTCGGATGATTGGGCCTTAACTGGGTGGATATCATGCTATTGTGTTTATTCACCGAATCGCTCATTTCTCACGCTACATCCCTCGAATACCTCCTCCCAATAATGACCTTACCTACCCGTAGGTGCCTACTCAATGTTTCAGGTAAGCTTTGAGTACCCTCCATCTAAAGCATCTTAATGTGACTAATGCTTACGCAGGTTTTCACGACGTGTCATTCTTAGAGGTCGACTCCAATTTGTGGCATATTGTAGCATGGAAGATATACCATTTATGACGCTAGTTGGCATTGGTGGAAACAAACTTCAGGTGGTTTGCTACCTGGCGCTTAGGGATTCTCTACTCTTGGGACGGGGAGGAGGCCACTTGGCTTGAAATGCCCTTAACTTACTGATGGTATCCAGAGATGGATAATATCTAGGTACCTAAGGTATACATCTTAGACTGGTGAGAAACAACTTCGCTATTCCGCGAGGGACTCTAAGCCAGCTACGGGAACCTACGGCTATACGTACCTTTCACAGTATCCTTCGTTCTGGATATCTCATAATATACGAATGTAATCACAATAAATTATTGAGCTTTCTTCCGTTTTTCTTAACAATTTTATTTACCAGATACCTTACCTAAGTCTTGCCGTGGCAATTGATAGCACCCAATATTCCTACACTAGGCAGCAGACAACATCTAATAAGTAAAAGCCAAATTGCAACTATAATCTAAGAGGGGTTGTATTCGTTACACCTAATTTCTAGCTTTGTCCCCGAGGAATACTCTTCATCTAACCCCTACGATCCTACTGCTTGTGAAGAAATTAAGAAAGTGATAGAAGCTGGTTGGGATGGATTTAGTTACCGGTAGTATGAAGCGATTATCGGATTTCTGCGTTGAGCTCTTCGTCAGGATAATACTATAATATATCCTCGAGTGCGAGGGGGACACAGTGGAGTGCCTTATACTAGGATATGCCCAATCAGAATCAATGATCGATTTTTTTTAAACTAATAAAGCTACTTGGATTTTGAGAGGTTAACCCACCGGATCTCCCTCGCACTTGAAGACATATCTAAATATTCGGGCGAGTTGAGCACTGGTTAAATTTACTACTACTACTTTCATTTACGATATATTTAACATAAGTAGCCTTATTTATGAAGAATATAGATTAAATATCATTAAATATTATATTTGAGTTGGTTGTCGTTAGGTATTCTACCCAGGTAAATACTCCCCAGAAGCAAAAAGGGTAGAAGGGGATGTGTGCGATGAGTAAGAAACCGATATATGTGAGCCCCTGAATACGTCTGAAGCCTCACACACGTCACAGCTACACGAAATCAATGCACACCGAGTTATAATTTCTTGACGGCCTCGTTCATCTTATAATCAATTTGGTTATCATGCCTGAACAATTACGTGACAAAACCACACATCCATTATCATTGTACAAAGCCCGTCCTAACAATTCTTAAACTTGGTCTTGACGTGTTGAAGTGTGTTTTTCCTGGAACTGCGAATATATAAACGTGCTTGAGTTCCAGTAATATCTGTCTCCCCTTGACGAATCTTTTCCTTATAACAATCTGCCTACCACATTCTACGAAGAATACCTGATACCCAAAGGCATTTCGAATTATCCTTTTTCTTACCGATCATGGAGGCGCAAATTATTCCCGAACTCTCAGATATGAGAAACTACGTCGAGTCGAACATCGCTACCGACGGCATCCTAAGCGGCGGGGAGCATAGTAAGTTAGCTAAGTACCTCGAGAAAATCGACAAGCACTATTGCACCCTTCGTCTTCTAAAAGGGTCGCTAGATGCCAGTTCGGGGCGCTATAATACCTGCGCCAAGGGGATGGATGATGCCGATGACCTCCGGCACCTTATTCGAGGAATTATAGGCAGAAGCAACCAGCTAGCAGAGGAAAAGAAAAAAGCTGGAAAATAAGCCAGCGGGAGGCAAGTATCCAGTGATATTAGGACCGCTCCTTTAGAAACTATCTGAGGGGCCGAAACGACTGGTGCGCCTGTTGGGAGAATTACTCCCCCAGTTTGGTCATAAGATGCCTTGTTAAGTGCGTATATTAAGTAGGGCTAATTAACCAGACCTATAATAGTAGTAAAGCAACTCGTATACTCACATATGCACGCGTAAATACACCAGTATGTTCTATTTATGTGAGTGAGCTTTAAAATCGATTGCGGGATGCGACGAGTAGTTAGTTATCATGAAGCGTTTTGAATTTACCCTCTTATTACAATTAGCCGTGTTCGAAAAATAGGGGTAATCATGTAAAAGCCCGACCGTGAGAATAGGCGCAAATGAGAACTCAACTATGTTTCGCGCGAATAACTATGAACCTTAGCTAAGACTAGACCATTGTTTGAGTAAACCCCTTTTCTCCTATTTTCGAATCCTCATTTAACGCGAGAATTGTTTGCAAACCCCTCATAATTTATTGCGCGGTGTTTGTCTGATTTAACAGTGGGATCCCCAACTGGTCTTCGCCTGTGGCGCGGCGCGATCTTATAAGCACTGACCATCAATGCCGAACCGAAAATGAATATTTTTTATAATGTTGAGCTCTAATTTTGCCGTTCTCATAAGGTACGTATAAGCGGAACTAGACAAGTGAATAAATCTTGTAAGGCTATGTGTCTAAGGTAGGTATCTATTACATTTGATGTGAGCTTAATTGCTGGGCCACTTACATCTAAGGTGTATCAAAGTTAGGACATCCCTAATTCCAACCGGTTGATCATCCCAGGCTCATCATATCCCCCGCATCTGGTATTTTCCTCTTAAAAAAGGTATACATGTAGGTACCCAACGAGATCATAGGCACCTAACGTAAAACGTCTAAACCTCCTTAAATGTTGATGGCTTCTCTCAATTAGTTAGCATTGGTGCAGTCTTACTCCTTATTATGTACCTTACATAGGTAGGTAGGTAGTTAGGAGCTATCTTAGTAAATCCTTCAAAAGCACGTTTTTTATATGAAGAACTAGGTAGTTCGCCTACCATACCCTTGTAAATCATACAAGATTGAAGTCATTAGACTTCACACGACTCGCGATGGCTCAATGGGAGGAGATCCCCAATAGACTCGTTCCTTACAAATACCGGTTAGTGTTCGAGTTCCTTATTTTATCATTGGTCAACCCGACGGGGTGCTCTATAACATTTAGTTGTAGTTCGAAATTCATGATCTTGCTTATATCCAATAATAGACGCATAAATTAATCCTAGATACTGACTTTCATATATCTGGAAAGGCCTCTTTCTTCAAATGCACATACGCGAGTTCTTAGGCTACAACCTTCCTTGGACCCGTTGGCGCCTATCCGGTGCTCACTATTCGAAGTCAATCTAGACCATGAGAAGCAGTCTGAATATGATGCCTTGTCGTACACATGGGGAATCCTAAGCTTCACAGAGGAACTTATTGTTGATGAGTGCTACTTGATGATCACGCCAAATCTCTTGTATGCTTTACAGCGGTTCCGAATGCCGACCGAGGCTCGCATGATTTGGGTTGATGCAATCTGTATCAACCAAGAAGATGACAAGGAAAAGGCGAGACAGATCCCTTTCATGAGGCAGATCTATCGCGGTGCGTCATCAGTACTTGTTTGGCTAGGCATTGATAAAAGTGGTTCTGACTCCCTGCGCCGACTTCATCATCATACGAAGCAACCTGGGTCAAGCGTCTCTACGGCAGAGATCTCCCGAGAACTAGGTAACGTCATCAAGCTACCATGGTTCCATCGACGTTGGATAATCCAAGAAGTAGTTTTTAACCCCAACGTCCTTCTTAATTGTGCCGGGGTGAGTATGCCATGGGTGCGGCTTGTTCAAGCCCTGAGCGCGGGAATAGCTACGGAAGTCATAAGCTCCCTAGTAACGATGGCCGACCTTTGGAAGGATTGGATACTCCGGAAAGATGATGCACAACCTCACATGTTTAATCTTCTTGCTTCATTTCACGGCTCCGAATGCCAAGATGCCAGGGACATTATATATGCCTTGGGCGGACTGGCAAGCGATATGCAATTGAGAAACAACAGTAGTGGAGAGGGACTAGTTAAAGAGATAGAAGAGACAGCCATGGCGAAGGATAACAAGGATCATGGAAGAGCTGTGATACCTGTTGACTATACCATCTCCGCTGAATGGCTTTATTATGAAGTCGTAGTTGGACTACTTAACTCTGGAACTTTAGAGATTGTTGATCTCTTAGCTCAATGCGTTGTCAGGCAGACAGCTGATGAGTCAGACCAGATGCCGTCGTGGGTTCCTGATTGGAGGAAACCCAAGATTAGGGAGCCGCTTTGGTTTTCCTCTTCTAATATTCAAGGCCATTTGGAGCCTCATAACCGGTCAATACTGACAATCAAGTCGTCGAATATCCATCTACTAGGTCAAGTGACTAATAACAGTGTTGGCGCTATTTTTCCTAACATATATGCCGAATCCGATATTCATAGATGGTTCTTAGATACATGGGCAAGCCTGTCTGAACTGCAAGCGTCCCAAGATGGCGCGCACCAACACCAACCTAGCGAACATATCCTAGCCCGTTTAGTCAATACCGGTTTAAACGAAAAGACGCCATATGAACATAACGGGCTAACAAGTTTCAACATGGATGGCTTTCACAAATCATGGGTCGAGTATCGAGGGTATCTGCAAAGGGTCTGCGAGGACATAAAACAGGGTACAATAGCCTCAGAGTTCTACAGATTTACTTGGAACTATATGAAAGGCCGCATCATCTTCATTTGGCAGGATGCTGCTAGTTCTCAGCCACAATATGGGTTTGGACCCTCCCATACCCAACCAGGAGACACGATACTTGCTCCGGGGCCCTCCACTTTCCAGGCATTCTTCAACACCGGCATGCGACCATTGAATACTAATAAGTCGTCTTTCCTGCTTAGACAATCTCCCGGTGAGATAGATTCGATATTCGAACGGAAAGACCGTGTGCTGCCAGGGAACTTTCGACTGGTTGGAGACTGTCAGGTTATGTTATACTCTGGACGTACTATCCACGACTTAACTGAGGAATCTGATGATTATGCGCCCCTAGATTTCTCTTGGTTTCGGCAACTCTCCATATCGTAATATTATATATACTCTTTTGATTGGATTGTATCTTCTCGTTTGTTCTGTTCGTCAATGAATCGGACTCGGTAGTTGAATAATTTAACCACCTGAAGAAGTGAAAATTGCTGTATACGTCTTAATCCTTCTACCCAAGGTGGCGCCAGTATCCTCTAGGTAGCCATGAGGTAGGACTAGCAGCTATTCTTAATCTTGGTTAGCTCGGAAACGTTCAAAGTCCTACCCCAGTTTTATAGGGATTTGTTCGCTGATTTATCCCCGCTGCTTCTTCGATCTTCATCGCCAAGAATATTGCCTTACCGTAGCCTGCCAGCCTGCCTGCCTGCCTACGCCCTCTACTCCGTCATATTCCGTGCTGTCGGCTGCCTCATGCTTTATATGCAGGACTAGTCATCGTCTACATAAGAGATGCCTTTTCTTGCTTTAGACCAATCCTAACGGAGTTTCCCGATTGGATCGAACCTCGCATTGATCGTCTCCGCTAGGTTGTTCTCCGAGGTGACTCAGCCCTCCGGCGGCTGAGCCAGGGACTTATCTTAACATCACATAGGCTATCTCTGTCTCAATGTCCACTCTTTATCGTCTACCTGAAGCGGTTGGGTAGCCGATGCATATGCATCATCCAATGATGACGAGAAATTGTAAGAGGGATGAGATACTGTTGGCAGAATCTAGCCTAGAATGAGGAAACGATTCACAAGATATGCAGCTGTTTAAGCTTAATCGACTAGGCAGCTACTGCTTCTATGAGTGGTATGATCCATTCTCCGTTCCCTTTTCTTGTCTATATATATTGCCATTTATTGTCTTCTAAATCTTGTCTCTGCAGCCATACCTTCTCTTTTAACTATTATAAACCTATTTCCCTAGAAGCTCTTAGATATTATTGTCGAAACTTGACTAGAGACACTCACAATGGCTCCTAAAAAGACTTTCGATTCCACCAAGTCTAAGAACTCCAAGCAGCGTTCGCGGCACTACCGTGAAAATGACCCATCCTTTCTAGCTGCGCAGAGGGAGGCAGAGCGACGTGAACAGATCCTGGCCGACCGTCGTCGTGTTGAAGCCAAATGGCGACCTAAGATTCCCGAAGTACGCAGGCTCAACTTTGAAAACTTCAAGAATCGATTCCACGATGTTGATGAGCCCGACTATGCCATCGACGTTCTTATGGCTGGGTCTTATCTGCAGGCCCAGGTCCGCCGCGAACAGGCTCTCCGACGAAAGGAAGAGCACGCTCGTACTCGCCAGCATATGCTGCTTGCTTACGGTCTTCCCCGTGAGCAGGTGTATAACTCACGACCTAAGAATGGCGCCTTAGAGAAGGTTAAGAGAGAAAAGAAGGCGGAAAGCGCCCAGATGAACGAAGGCGAGATGCAACGCATTCGTATTCAATCGCAGCCTGTTCTAGGACATCTTACATCTCTCCTAAAGGACACAGAGCAGAGATCTACACCCCGCACTTTCGTCAGGCCTTTCAAGGCTTTGGTGTATTTTCAGCCCAAGATGAAAGAGATTCTCGCCACTCTAGAAGAGAAGTGGGCTGATTACGAGGATATTGACGACATCGAATCTGAAGAACTCCCAGAGATTCCTGACGTGGAGAGCATTGAGTCCAAGGCAAAAGATTCTAGCACCGAGGCTGGCGATGACAATGACGATGACGACAACGAATCTCTCCTTTCTGTTGACTCCAACGTAGAGGACTTAGACACTATTATGGACAGCCCTGAGGCTCTCCGAGATATGCGATGCTATGTCAACTTTATCGACAAGGAAGTAATGCCTCTACACAACCGATTTTCCGAAAATGCAATTGATAAGGTCAAGTTTGAGGATCTGTGGTCTCTCTTCCGTCCCGGGGACCTCATTTACATGCCAGCAGCTGGAGAGACATCGGGCCGCTATCATGAGGTCTGGCGCATATACCGGACAGAGATGCCTGAAGTGGAAGCGTCCTATCCCTCGAAATTAGAATGGGAATTCTTCCCCGACGAATTATTGCAGGATAAGAAGGATAAGTTCAACATCTACGCCTACTATATCGACCACGATGGCGACTCCTTCGGCGCTGTGCGTCACACATTCGAAATTGAGTCTTTCGTCGGCGAGAGGCTTGTCGAGTCTCTTGAAGTCTTTCCCATTCGCTACCGACAGGATCACCAGAAGCTCCTCGATTCGCTCAAGAAGCAGGGACAAGATTTCCAGAAGTTCCTTGGTGACAGGCATCAATCATACCATGCTTGGACTTTGACAAGGAATCCGCCTTTTGACACCACCGAGGCAAATGAGGAGATCTTGGAGAACGAAAACTATGAGAAGATGCGTCATCCCGAATTCGTCGAGAGCGACGTTATCGTTGATCTCCAAGAGGCATACCAGAAGCATGGAGGATGGCGACCTTCCTTCCATCGATTGACCGTAAACAAGTCTATCGCGTGTGAAATTGAGGACGACGGAATGGGCATCCAGCAGTGGTTTGACGCCTCGCGAACGAATCTTGCTTATTCACAGAGCGAAATTGTCCAGAAGAGGGAGGGTGTAGAATTGTGGCAGCGTCGCGAGAACCTCAATATCGATACATTCTTACGTCAACGAACGAAGGGCAGCCGTACGCACGAGATGAACCCGGAGGCTCTAGAGCTACGCGAGGAAGACCTCGTTCTCCTACCCAAGCGTATGTTCGCATACGCCTTGCGCGAGCGTAGATTTGTGCCCGTCAACATTCACTTCCTGAAACCCATCCGTAGGGAGCAGGGCGTATTCGAGAATCTTAAGATCTTAAAGGATTACAAGGACATCGTGCGAGGCCTTGTCGCTTCTCACTTCCAAAAGAAGACCCTTGAGCGGCGGTACGTCGATATGTCGACCGAAGGACCGGGCCAGGATCTAATCCAGAACAAGGGTCGCGGCCTTGTTGTCTTACTTCATGGTGTTCCTGGTGTAGGTAAGACCGCGACAGCTGAGGCAGTGGCTATGGAATATCGCAAGCCTCTATTCGTCATTACCTGTGGCGATCTCGGTCTTACCCCTTCTGAAGTCGAGTATTCGCTCAACAATGTCTTCCGTCTGGCGAACCTATGGGATTGTGTTCTCTTACTTGACGAAGCCGACGTATTCCTATCGCAGCGTTCAAAGGTCGACATGAAGCGTAATGCACTAGTTTCCGTGTTCCTACGTGTCCTCGAGTACTACAATGGATTACTCTTCCTCACGACAAACCGAGTGAATACCATTGACGAAGCGTTCAAGTCACGTATCCACATGTCGCTGTACTACCCCCCTCTTGACAGGACCCAGACTCAAGACATCTTCCGACTCAACCTTGCCAAGCTACGCGAGATCGAATCCCAGCGACACACCATGACAGGCGAGCCCGCACTCGTCATCAAGGACCGTGAGATTATCGATTTTGCTGCCAAGCACTATGAAGACAACGCCCGGTCTACTAGCTGCTGGAACGGTCGCCAGATCCGCAATGCTTTCCAGATCGCGTCGAGTCTAGCACATCACAATTATGCTATCGCGACCGAGGCTGCACGCGCAAGTGGCCAGCAGCCCCCTATGGCACCGATATTGGATCGCAGCTTGTTCGATACGGTGCAAATGTCGACCTTGAGTTTCGATCGTCACATGAAGGAGTCGAAGGGATTCGATTCTGAGCTACCCCTAAGGAATACATTTCACGAGGAGGAGCGGTTCGAGTAATGTTAGATGTTCTTGTTGTGGGTTTACGATTGGGATCTTTAGGAGAGCGCGAATTGGGCCATGTTCATGCATTAGGTAGCCAATAAACCACTTCCATACAAGCTATTTTTGTTCAATTCCACGTCTCTGGTATAAGAGGAGAGATGATACCTAACCTAGCACCTACCCCTCTCGTCTATCCAGTTTTCGTTATTGATTATATCCAATTGCGATATCAGCCTTGATTATAGTCTGAACATTCGATCTACGGCTCATGTAGGAATTGGTTAAACCAGTTAACAGCGTCATTCTTTGCCCTGACCATAGCTAACAGCTCACCAGGCTCCTTGTCGCTGCCGCGAACAAGAGCGCCATGCGCCACGCGCGGATAGTGACGATAATCGAACTCGATTCCCAGCTTAGGAACCTTTTCGAATGTGTAGCTCTTCAGCTCCTCGGGGTACATTGGATCGTGTTCGGGGGCTAGAAGCTGCACGGGGACCGCGACCTCGTCGACGTCCTTCTTAGTTAATAAGGATGGATGTCCAGTTGAGATGCAATCGACTAGAGGGGGATTGTGCTCTTTGGCTCCCAGTCGGAATACACCCCACCCTCCGAAACAGTAACCGATGGCGCCAATTTTCGTGTACTTCTGACGCAGGGCCTTCGCGACGGCAAAGATCTCCGGCTCTCGGGCCTCGCGTGAGTTTCGCACCATAAAGCCTGCGAAATCATGGCCACTGAAGTCCCCGGATAAGATGGCTGGAGTCGGCTCAACGACCTCACCGCCAAAGAAGTCGGGAAGATAGACAGTTGCATTGATCTCGCGGGCGAAGTGGTCTGCTAGCAGACGTAGGTTAGGAAAGGTCCAGCCGAAGACATCGTGGATGAGCAGTACGGCGGCGTCGGTGCTGTCACCCGCGATGTAGGTGTTGATATCAGCAATCTTGCCGGTCTTCCCGCTCGGCGTTCCGCTCCATTCGAAGCCCTTGAGACAGCACTTAGAATACGACATTACAAAGATCTTTTATATTAAATTATGTGATAGTATAAAAGGGGAGTAGTAGTACGAACCAACGATTTAGATGTGAGGCCATTAGACTCAATTATATCTCTATATACTTCACTCGGACGTAACGGGCTTAAGACACGGGAAATCCTTTAGTTAGTTTGAGTTACAAGGTAGGTAGTATAGCATTCCGTACACCACCATCAAATGCGGCAACCACCCTGCACTACATCATACTTGCTGCATCAGTAACTTCGATCGGGTTTTCGCCTATATGCGAATCATCGCGATGTCCCGTACAGTACGTGTGTTTATCTAGGATACCGTACGAAAACTCTAGTTTTAGGGCTCGATGGCATAATTGTTAGTTGGGTTAGATATTTACCTTCGGTAAGGCGACTAAACGCGAACGTGCTATAGGGAATGTCTGTCTCTCTAACGCGGCCTAGTTTCAAAGCGCGATGACAAATTTTTGGATCAGTTTTAACTAAATCGGGCGAACAGTCCATCCGTGCAGAGTCGCATTTTCACGGGATCTATATGCGACGGCTTCGATAATGATGCGATGCCCCCGCTGAGTCTTTTTCAAAGGACTTGTTTGACCCCAGGGCAGCAATAAGACTCAATTTCTTACTCTCTATGTTCTCTTTCAATTATGAGCGAAACTCAGGTATATAGCCCCCACTTATATAGACAAATCAAGGCTTTGAAAAGACTCAAAGTATACCATTTTAGGAAAAGTGCGACGAGCTCGACCAGTCAGATTTCCAACCGGCAATGTACCTCCCTACATCTAGTTTACCATTAAAGATAACTACACTGTATGCCGGCGATTCTATTAACTGTTTATGTAACTCCGGAACCGGTGTTAAGACTTCATATTCACAACTATTTAATAAACCATAACTATACCAGATTTCGTTGAATTTTCTATAGATATTTGATATTTCTCCCAAACCTCTAGATATCTCTATGACTACCTAACTACCTAGACAGAAGAAGTGCAGTCGAGCTTTGTGAAAGATATTAGTTCGAATGACGTGGTTGCTTGAAAACGTCTTGCAACGAGTTTCGAGGATTTGATTTGGAGAAATGCAAGAAGTTTGGCGTGATATCTGAGTATTGGAACAAGCAAACTTACCTCTTTTTTCAACACTAACAATAAGACTACTATGCCAATTGCCTTTATGAAAAACAGATCAAGAACTCAAAAATCTCCATCCGGTATAGCGGTTACGTGTCCTTCTCCCAAGGGAAGTATTAATATGTATCATTGCTAGCTTTCGCACCTTCGCACCAAAGGATACCAGACAAGTCCAAATCCATACATACAGACACAATGTGGGTATAGTACAATCCTCTCTAGTTAGATTGCCTTGCCATCCTTCCAGATTTCCTCGTCCTTGGAGATTTAGATATCATCGTGAGAGTGGGTAAAGAGAACTACGATTAGGAGTTGTGTTCTACATATTTCATAATAGTCTATGAATATATTATGCGCTTCATAATGCATGCATATATCGCTATGCAGCTTATTGTTTCAATCCATTAATATTCATAATTATTCATTATCTTTACTACATTATTCATGGCGTCGCCCGCATCTCTTTTCATGAATTCCCAAGCAACGCCTGAAGAATGGCGTTGACGAAATCTGATAATGTCGCTACAATCTATATTGAAAAAGCAGAATGTCAGAATGAGCTCTCTTTCAAAACGCGATGATGGTAAAGCTAAACATGGATTAAATGAAAGGAAACTTACGGGTGTAGCGTCGCCGATTAACTCCGTCGTCTGTGAGACGAATGCAGCTGACAATAAACTCTCCGCATTTCCTAATAGGGTTATTATTCCCTTGACGGAATCTGGTGTGATCAAAGGCGTGACCTGTTCAACAATTCCTTGTATATCAATCTGGCTTAGAGTTCCGAGGAGAGGCTTGACAGCCTTGATGAGACCAGCCAGATCGATTTGACCTAATGAGCTGAGGAGTGGCTTGACTTGATCCAAGAGACTTCCGATATCAATCTTTCCTAGGGCTCCAACCAATGGTGCTGCACCGTCGATGATGGTATGAGTTTCGTTGACGAATTCCTTCGTCAGGAGTGACTCAGCGTTATCGACAAGTCCTACAAGACCGTCGACAGAAGACGGTGTGAGTAGAGGGGAGACAGCGTCAAAGATGCCCTTTATATCAATTTCGCCCAATGCGGTTATAATAGGAGCTAATTGTTTGATTAACCCTGCGAAATCAATTTGACCTAGAGAATCCAAGATGGGTTGTATCTTTTCGATAAGACCAGCTAGATCAATCTGGCCTAAGGAGTCTAGGATCGGGGTGATCTGTTTAATCAGACCCGCGAAGTCGATTTGACCCACAGCATCAAGTATCGGTTGTATCTTGTCTATGAGACGAGATAGATCAATCTGCCCCAGGGAGTTCAGAATTGGCGTGATTTGTTTGACTAATCCCGCGATGTCGATCTGGCCTATAGCGTCAAGAATAGGTTGAACTTTCTCGACCAGGCTACCCAAATCAATCTGGCTTAGAGAATCTAGTAGTGGTTTTACTTGCTCGATAAGGCCCTCTAAGTCAAGCTTGCCGACAGCAGATATCAATGGCACAGCACCAGATATCAATGTCTTCGTTTGATCAACGAACTGTGTCGTCAACAAGTCCTCGGCATTGCCTAAAAGCCCAACGATGCCCTTCACTGAATCGGGCGTCAACAAGGGCTCGACAGCCGAGAGTAGACCTTGGAGATCGATCTTGCTCAGACTGTCGAGTAAGGGCGAAATTTGACTGAGCAGACCTTTCAAATCGATATCGCCTAGGCTCGAGAGTAAAGGTCCTGCTCCTGCGATGAGAGCTTTGGTCTGGTCGACGAATTCGCCAGTCAGCAAGTTCTCGGCATTGCCAAGCAACCCTATGATACCCTTGATGGAGTCTGACGATAACAGTGGGCTGATGGCTTCGAACAAGCCCTTCAAGTCAAGTTGGCCGAGTTCATTAAGGATTGGCGAGATCTGATCTATCAAGCTCTGCAGGTCGATTTGCTTCAAGCTGTCAAGAAGCGGTCCAGCTCCAGAAATCAGAGACTTGGTCTGGTCAACAAAATCTTTGGTGAGGAGAGATTCAGCATTGCCAAGTAGACCGACGATACCCTTGACTGAGTCTGCTGTGAGGAGTGGGGCGATCGCATCAAGCAATCCTTGAAGATCAATGTCCTTTAGGCTGTCAAGGAGGGGTTGGGCGCTGGAAAGCAGCGACTTGAGCGCATCAACAGTATCCGACGTCAAAAGATCTCCAGCATTGTGTAACAAGCTCACTATACCCTTAACTGAATCTGACGTGAGAAGAGGAGATAAGGCATCGAGTATACCCTCGAGGTCAATCTTCGAGAGGTGATCAATCAGTGGCTGTACACTTGATAGTATCGTCTTTAGAGCTTCGACAGTCTCCGAGGTCAAAAGCTTTTCTGCATTGCTTAACAGACTAACGAGGCCCTTGATCGATTGAGGGGCCAGAAGGGGCTGTAGCGCATTAAATATACCCTTCAAGTCGATGCCCTTAATCTCGTCTACGATACCCTCTAAATCTAGGGAACCGAGTAGGTCAATAAGGGGTTCGGCCTTGGTGAGAACATTCCTAGCGATATTTGGAATAGGTGGACGGAGTGTTTGTGCAAGGTACACCATAGCATCGTGTAAGGCTTGCAAGAACTCATCGCTCAATAGCTGTTGGATAGCCGAAAGATAACCTCCGAGATCACCCAGTTGTGTGATGAGCTTCGTCAGACTCTCAAGAATCTGGCCCAAATCTCCAAGCCCCCCAAGGTCTCCGAGGTCAAGACCACCACTTGACCCGGAACTAGAGCCAGAGTTCGAATCGGAGCCGGAACCGGTGCTGTTGCTCTTCTGTCGCGGATATAGTGCGACTTTCTGTTGCTGAACCTGGTTTTTCCTCAGCAAGCCATTAAGCTCGGTCAGAGCGTCTGTCAGATCCGACCGAGGGACTAGAGCTAGATTGTGCTTTGCGAGAAGTGCATCAAGATCCAAGTCTGGTGTTGATGCCGCTTGCGGTGCGCTTTCAGCGACAAGGCTGATAGGCGCCAGAGCCGCTAGGAAGAGCTTGAAGAACAACATGACGATAGTTGGCTGGCTGTTGGGAGGCTTCTAAGTTGTCGTTCTCTTCTCTTTGACTCGAAGCTGAGGCTCCGATTCAGCTCGACCACGGAATAGGAAATATGACAGGCGAGATGGGAAGTTCGAGAATATGAGCAATATTACATGCTGCTCCCGTTGCCCGTCCACCTCATATCACATGAAATTATGTCTCAACGAGCGATGGAGACTGCCCTTCGGACTTTATGCCATCTTGGGATGTTTACCAAACTGCTCACATGGGTAATTAGCTCTCTAGGTCTAGTCATCGCCAGCTTACCCCAGCTACCCCAAGTTCTCCACGATTCTAATCCTTACCCGGCGTGGGTTGCATAGGACTAGGGACCCCTTGATTTGTGGGCCCAAGTGGTCAAGCTTTTCTAGATTCCCATTCGACAACTTGGCATTAAGGTAGGGCTATGGTTACAATTCTACGCAATTATGTATGCTCACAGTAACCTCACTTACATGAAAGACACCATGAATCTGACAGTTGCCTAGGCACTTGTTAGATCGCATGTGTAAACACATTCTTCACCGTCACTTCTTGTTCTTCTACATTTTCTCTTTAAGACCATCTTGGCCTAAATCAAGGCTCGCTTAATATATTGAAGAGAGAAGTATAAAGAAATTACCGAACGTCTATCTTTCTTTCATGCGCACAAACACTAGAGCGTATCTGTTCAGGACGGACCAGTTGACAGAAGAATAAATAATAGAAATCTCAAGATCAGAGTGATGCCAAACCTAATTCGCGATATGGATGCCCAACTAATAACACGGTAAGACAATATACTATTGGATACACTCGGACAGCAGTCAAAGTGGGAATAGTGTCCATCGACTCTATTTCCTTATTAGGCAGGCGAAATATAGGGTGACATCATTTTAGTGCGGCGGTTTGTGCTGCTTGCGGAGTAAATGAAGATCTACTTAAGAGTAATTAATTGCTGGAGTAGACTAAGCCGAATACCCCGCAAGTCTATCACGTTATAGTCTTCAATTATATGTGCGTGACCCGCGCAAAACCAGTAATCATCCTGGGAATAGATCAAAGCTGACCATCCCCCTGTAATATTGGACTACAGAAGCCGGGGTGCGAACACGAACGGTAGAGATGATATGCGGAGAGATCAACATGTCGCGAGGGGTAACATGCTGCAAGGCGGTGTTCGATGGGTCTAGCTCTGGCCCGATAGGCATGATGGGACGGAGCGGGAGCCCATCTGTTTGTAATGCCGCAATGTAACCCGGGACGGGCTGGGCACACATGTGATGGCTGGATCGTCCTCAAGTTCAGTACGTCGCCCTCGTTTCCGCCCGGAAGTTGTTGAGCGCTCGTCTTCTCTTCGCTTGCCATCCATCCAGCATCGTCTGCTGCCGACGACAAGAAGATCATGGCGTCGGCCTTTCGAGAAGACACCTCACATTATGAGCCCAGCAGCCCTACCACCTCTTTACATGGCGGCAGAGGTGAGGGCGGTGAAGGGACTACGAATGTTCCGGGGAGGCAGAGTGATGAGACCTCTTCAGCCGACCATGTTACGGAAAAGACACCAGTCGCCGCGCCTCTTACGAAGAAACAGAAGTTCAAGCGCCATTGTGGGCGATTCTGGTGGTGGTATCTCATAGGACTCGTCATTTTCCTCGCCATATTCCTACCAATCCTGTACGTATTCTAGCCGGGGAATAAATATCAATGCATGTTAACAGTGACCTCAGGTTTTTAGTGATTATTCCAGCTATAGTACAGCGCATATTGGACAACCAGGCGATGCCTGTAACTGGCGGTGCATTCGTAGCTATAACACCGGAGAAACTCAATATATCTATCACAACGTCGCTCGACACGCCTCTGCCAGCAGACATAGACCCGGTAACTCTGTTCATGTATAATCATGAGACGCCCGCGTTCTCACCTTTCGCCAATATCACTCTACCACCACTTCACATAGATGGAGAAACAGAAATAGTTCTTACCGACCAAACAGTCACAATAACCAACGAGACTGAGCTTGTCTCGTGGTTCGGGAACGTCTTTGACCAGCCGAAGGTCACTTTATCTACTCGTGGTAATTCCAAGATCCACTTAGGAGCGCTTCATTCAAACGGGCATATAGATAAAACCGTTGAGGTGGCCTCCTTGAACAAGCTTAGTGGATTCGCGATCGAGCATATGCAGCTTCTCTATCCAGCTCTAGATAACGGGACCAACATCCAGGGCACTCTCAATTTACCAAACTGGGGCGCGCTTACACTCGGTATCGGTAATTTGTCACTTAATTTAATGGTAGACGACCTCAGAATTGGGTTAATCACCATTTATGAGGTCCTGCTTCCTCCGGGGAATAACTCTAGGTACTTCAACGGCGAGCTGTACCTAGACGTGCTCATGCAGAACATCGGGACGATACTTTCCACCCAGTCGGACGCGCTGAACGATGGGAACATCCAGATTGACGCGACGGGGAACGCGACCGTCGTCAATAGTCAGCACATTAGGTTCATCGAAGCCGTCCTTAACCATAGGCGCGTGACGTCCACAATACCGGTTACGAAGTTAATGGGCGACCTCGTCAGCAGCTTCACTAACGGTAGCCAAGTTAACATACCCGACCTACTGGACGATGTATTTGGTAACTCGACGCTCATTCAAGAAGCCTTAAGCCACTGGAACGTGACGCATAATGACAACGGGGCGAAGCTGAAGAGATCTTTACCTTCTGTCAAACGAGGGGGTTTTGGGTCAAGCGCATTGACGTTGCTCAAGTTGGGTATGAAGATGAGGATGGGCAAGTACTGAAAGGAAATGCCAATAGGCCCAACTCTGCGTGCTAGGCAGTCCTCAATAGTTAGCAATAACTTGGTATGATAATTAGTTAATGTTTGATGAATATAATGCTATTTTCAGGATCAACTAGAATTAAATCATCCGAAGTTGCTAGGTAGGCACATCTTTGTCCCATCGCGATATGTGATCTTGGGAAAAGCAATAGCGGCAGGGCATTCAATGTTTAGACAATTACTTCTCATCGTACCTAAAATTTCCTTTAGATATTTAGTTCTAGGCTAGAATAGTATATAACCGTCGAGATTCTCATTGACAATATAACCTCCGAGGCCCCTTGTAGTAAGTCCAGCACGGGGTCCTTTTTTAGTGCTCTCCCTAACTCGGCCGATTTTCAATTCTGGGTCTATGCGTAAATATTCGATTAACTAACCCAAATATAGAGCCATGGTTTCTCCAGTCGCTAGACGGAATGATACTGCTCGGAACGCTTCATGTGCTAAATTTGAAGATATGGCGACAGAAGAGAAGTGCGTCGAGAAATTCGGCAAGACCGCTTCAATAACCACTGTCGCTTCAAGGTTGAAATGGCTGGTAGTTCTTCTCGATAGAATTAGCTCTTTCGGAGGTCTTCAGCTAAATCCATGTCCGGGTGCCCCGTGGTATCCATCAAGAAGAATTGGACGAATGCCTCCTATTTCTCGAATAATGTTGAATAAATTGGCGTATCGGTATGGGAGGTTTTTATTTACAGCATCATTGGCAGGGTCATACTTATTCAAAATGACATTAACCTATTAGGTTTTATTAGTATTTAGAATGTACTTGCTGGGCGAGGTAGACATCGTGATTGCTAGTCTCCTCGAACTATCTAGCTTCGATAGCTCTAGTGGTGATACCTAATAGAAAGCACCCGTCTTCCCGTGATAGGACGTGAATATACCTAAGAACCAGATGAACTAGTTACACGAAGTAATACTTAGTATATAGCACGACCGTGCCGCGTCCACCAACTGACCATGTGGCGAAGTGCCTCAGCTTCCAGATCTGACCCGGGGTCTCGGCCGGATATCCGTTCCCAAGAAAATAAACCCTCTATAAAACACGAGACACCGACACTATATCGGCTCAGACGACGTCGCGTCTCATCCTTTTTTTTTATTCCTCCTTTGAGCGGTTAACGGATTGGTCCAAGATACGTCCCGATAACGAGTACTACTGTTGTATATGTATGAAGAAACAACAACTAACTAACTAATTTATTAGCACACTAAGTTTCACATAAAATACTTACCATATCAGGGGAAATTGCTATATAGCAGACACTTCTATTGGTTCGCGGACCGAGCCCAGTTTTACCCGCTTCTCGAATAGAAGCGTAGTGCCTTAGGATGCATGGCGAAGCAGATCCGGTCAGTGCCGTGAGTCTTGGAGGTTGAAGAAAACCTCCTATTCGTAGCCAATGCAAGCTCCGAGCGTAGCGTAGTGAGGTCTTACCCGTCTCCTTTCTACATACTACAAAAATTCAGGTTTTTCGTGTAGTTATGTGTCCACGAGCGACTTCAAGACAGGAAACTTGCATTTATATACCACGTTACCTTTAATCTTCGACTTTCGCTCTTGTCAGGCGATAATCGCTTCAAAAAGTGGCTGTTTGCCAGTCCGACGGCCCTTGCGCACAGCCACTCACTGATTCTTAATTATTTTTCTAATAATTCAATTCAATCCATCTACCTCCCTAAGAAGCATTGTTGCCATTATTAAAACTAACTTGTATGAAGGAGTTATCAAAGTTCATTTTTTTATTTTTTTTTTTATTTTATTAGAAGTTTTAGTATTAGAAAGCGAGTTTGATATAAAAGCTCAAAACACCACGGCGAGCATTGCTGTTACCTACTACCGGAATAATCTAGAAAGCAACATAGCAATCTTACGGGAGCACCCTTAATGTTTATTTCGGCGTCCTTGACTCCAACAAGTTGACAGGATGACAAGATCAGGAGGAATAGAGGTATTACGAGATGGAGTTGCGATGCGGGGGTACTTGTCTGGATGGGGAAGGTTGATGATAATAATAGATTTGAGTGGTAACAATGCCTGCGACCAAGTAGTTGTGTCTTAGACCTACGTTTGGTCAGTTTCTTGCTTTCAAACCACTTGGGAACTACATTGCACACTTGTGATAGATGCTCCTGAGAAAAGTAGATAAGGCCGCGGGTTCTTGGCGTTTAGATGTTACCTGTCTAACTTGGAATAATTTTGCTGCTTTTATTTTTGAACATAATTCCTTTCGTATACTGCTTCCAGTCGGTCTATTCATCATGCGCGGCACAGTTACCTTGCAGCAGAACTTGGCAGTTTGACCTAGATCCCATTACAATGTTGTTTTGTTTCTTGACAGTAGGTTTGACAGGGGTAGTTGGTTGAATCAGTCATGTCGTGGGATTTTCTTGAGTCCTTGACACGTCCCGTGAAGTCCTGAATGGCAATGAGGTGCAACTCTATAAATATAAGGGATGGTGTCTTCCTTGATTTATATAGGACGATTAAATCATCAAGCTTCTTCTACATCGACATAACTAAACTCCCTCCGCAGCAATGGTGTTTCGTTTTTCCATGCCCTTGGCTACGGCCATTCTACTTCTGTCCCATGGGACTGCTGCAAAGCCTGTTCCAGAGCCTAAGACGAAAGCATTTACCCAGCCCATCGGTATCCCAGAATTCCAGGCCACAAGCGTCTTCGATGGTCCGATCCCAGAAATCATCTCCTTTACACCCGATGATCTTAACCATAATGTTACCGAGGTACCGGCACACGTGCCTGATAATGTACAAGTGGTAGACGATTCTGAGATTGCCAAGCGCTTTGTCTTTGGGGACGACAACCGTGTTCTATGGACAAATAAGTCTTACCCGTTTTCGGCCATGGGAAAGATCCAATGGTCGACCGGCGTTTACTGCTCGGGCGCCCTGATCGGACCGCGTCACGTAGCTACTGCTAAGCACTGCGCTCCTCTCAACAACCCAGGTGTCAGCGTGCGCTTCATGCCGGCATATTTTGACGGCGAGTCATTCCCCGGCGCGTATGTTACATCAATCATCCACCTCCCCGGGTTCTCGGTGAACGACCCGGACGCAAATGCTTGCGACATCAAGGAGGACTGGGCTATCTTCATTCTCGATGCTCGTCTCGGAGACGAGCGCGGAGGCCTTGGAGCCAAGGTCATTGAGCCATCGCTTATTAACAACGCCCAACTCCTTCATCTCGGGTATCCGGGTGATTTGGCAAACGGTGAGAGACCGTATCGACAGGATAAGATCACGGTCCGAGACAGGTTCGACTGTGATGCAACTGGTGGCCTCTCTACTGATGCTGATGTCGCTGGTGGTATGAGTGGCGGTCCTATTGTAAGTCTTCATTAGCCCCTATTTTACCCTTTAAACCCTTTAAACTTGTTATTATCCGGGTTATATCACGTCGCCCTAGGCGCATCTGAGTATCACACCACATATGATAAAACAAATGCTAACTCGAGACGATGTAGTGGCAAAACGACAATGGGGTTCGCTACCAGCTCGGTGTTCTAAGCGCAACCAGTTCTACGGAGACAGTCTTCGCTGGCGGCAGCAACTGGATCAGCGCCGTTGCCCGTGCCCGCCAAGATTTCCCTTGATTTATTTGAGTTACATCAAAGCTATTGTATTTTATCGCGCAGCTTTATATGGGGGTCGATTTTAGGGAGGTTCTTGTATATATTCCAAGTCTGTCCATAATTTAGTATAGTATATATAACAGGTCACTAAGTTGGGTACCTAACCTTACCACTTATGCTCAAGTACCCAAAAAGGGGCAAATCCCCGACGCTCTTGTCCATTAGTAGTCATGATAATGAATATATTTTTATCGAGTTGCATTACTTGGCTTCTGCCCATATATATACGTCCTAGAACCAGTAAGCAGCCACACTCGGACGACCTTTACTTGTACACAAATGGAAGACTTACACAGTTACATACGCATGAACGCTAGTGCCCCTAAGATCCTTCTTAACGTCCTCGACGAATTCCCGAACTTGTTCAGGCGACAAGCCCAACACTCCTAACACCTTAAAGCTTATACCCTCAAGGCCAGTAAGCAAGTCCTCCTGGAAGCACGTAGCGGCGGTCTTATAGTGCTGTCCCTTTGCCCATGGGCTAGTAGGCCAGTAGAAGCGTTTCTCGACGATGTTCTCGAAGCCGGCTTCCTCAAAGTAGCGATGATAGTTCCGAGCATTACCCCAGGAACGGCCGAGGCGTGCTACACCCTCGAGCATCATCTGGTTCCACCGGTATAATGCTGACTCTGTCGGCGGCTCACCCACGTAGTTCATCGGAAATAGCGCATCCTGGAATTCCATAATGCCGCCCGGTGCTAGGTGTTCGAACCCCTGTTTCACTACGGCCGCCGGATCGTTGAAACAACTCATCAGCGCCCGCCCATGGATATAGTTAAACGGTTCGCTAAATGTCCATTCGTCCTCTGCATCGTCGATCTCAAATTTGCAGTTCTCTGGAAGACTAAGTAGAGGATGTAATCAGTCAGCCTCCTAGCCCGTTGACTTGGTACTTAATAGCAAGGCGCCAGGTACACGCACAATTGGGGTTGGATCGGACTCAGATCTGTTCCGATAACATAGGATTCGGGATGCTGGAAGGCTGTTCGGTGAGTTAGTATCTTAGGGTCATAGCAATACTCAGCGGTGAATCGAACCAAATTCTATCGCCCATATACCCGTCCCTGATATCACATTAGAAAAAGAATAAAAGGAGTAGGGAAAGTAGACGAACCTGTCGCAATATCCAAGACCCGAGGGGGGTTGTCCGGTATTGGGGCTAGATTGAGCTTGTTTTCAATAGTTATTATAAATAATTGATGTTGAAGGTCTATACTACTTGTAAGTCATCGAACATAAAAAGGATATACTTATCCAGTAAGTGACCATGATATTTACCCAATCGCTCTTGCTCTGCCTATAAAAATTATTAATCATTCATAACGATGAATTCTTGAATATGACTCAAGACATACGGCGTCATTCGGTAAGAAATATCCTATGTAGCGGTGTTAACAGGTAATGCAAAGTCCATAGAGGTAGAATAATCCATACTGCCTTCTTTGTATCGATGGTAAGTTCGGCCATTTTCATGGACGTAATGGTAAAGACTTGAATCTAGCGACATAGTCGAAGACCTTTAAAATGGTCAGTAATTCTCTGTTCTACATTAATTCTGAGCTCTCCGCTACACTATACCGTATACTTTCTGTTGAAATCGACATAGTTTCCTATCTTTAGTTAATGGGTTGGACTATCGTTTCCTCTCTTAATGTGTACTAACTGTCTGAGTATCATCGTCAACTGATGGTAAAGACGGTCCACTGCCGCTATCCCACGATAGCACCGACACATCTTGACCAACTGCAATGGTCCGACTAGATTCCCATGAGAACGATGCCGCGGAGCCATCATCATGGCTTACATCCGACGAGGGGCCTGCCATCACGTTTTCTTTGAGTCGCAAAGTTGTTAATGTCGCGTTGGGCTACACGAGCGAATGTAGTTCTAGAAAACTGCCTAGGTAAGGGGAAAAGTGTAGTACAAGATTGGCTAGCCATCGAATACTAAGCGACCTTGAGACATAATTGCCACGAGGCGCGTTGGCCATAGGGATTGATCATAGTATGCGAGAAAAGCGCTAGGAGGGATGGTCAGCAGTAGCTTGCGACGGAGAATTTCCATTGACCAGTCATCTTGTCTGGACACGCTTCTCGTGGTGGCATATCTTGGTACAAATCCTTCTGGAAGAAACGCTAGAGGGAGTTCTAGGTGCGGCTGGGCTTGTACTTCGTATGTACGTACCATCATGTATTCCGTTGCGAAGCACAAGGTAGCATTGCATCATCTGTTTACAACTACAAGGTCACAATGGAGTGTTCCTACGGTTCAAAGCAAACCCACATACTGATGATCGATCCTACGACAGGTTCTTCAGAAACGATTCTCTAAACGGATAATATACCATGTGTGACAGCTTACGAGCTTAATATTTCTTATGTTAGACTATTTGCATGCCTCGTTTACGAATATGAGGGGAAGCAAGTCTGTTTTTAGCTCGTGACGCAAACCTATTTCCAGTAACATGAGATCTATTCTACCGGGATATATCTTGGCTACCTCTAGTTTAGAGTTGGCACGAATAAAACTTAAGATCGGTACGAATGTGTAACGAAGATCCGAATCGAAGAGCGCCACAGCCGGGTACTCCAATAGGTCTGCCTCGGTTCTCGTCATAGAACTGTCATATAGATAGTAAGCAATATCCATAAATACAACATTCAATTATGGGAAATGTGAGTATCACCGCATCGAAGGTTCTCTAGAAACGATATTGAATCACAAAAGTCAACATTCGCGTTGGCCCTCAAGAGAATGTCTCATATTGAAGTATATTGGCCGCGGCAGGGTGACCTAAACCGTCGGATCGACTACGTTTTCCGTAACCCATGTGGGATGGAAGAACGTGTCGGGGATTACCTACACCTATGGAGCGTAGTGATGCAAGATGCGACAGTAACCCAAGGACGTAAGGGACGCAGTTGTACAGGGCACGAGACTCACGGTTGAACTACCAAAATAGGCAGCGTTGGTTGCATCCCATATACTTCATGAATCAGGATCCTTTCTAAACCTACCCAAAGTAGGTGGGTATGCATCCTATCCGGCTGTATTGCCGTATCCGAAAATGCCCTGGCAAAAACGCCCTTCATGTTCTTATGACATCGTAATTTTATGAATTCCTAGTACCGTATAGGTATGCTCTCAACTGAATGTGGGCTAACTATGGGTTGGCTTCGTCCCAGTCAGACCAGCGCTTGATAACCTCATCCACCATTGAGATTCCGTTTTTGTTGGCATCGATCTCGAACCACTCCTTGTGGGCTTTCCCGCAAGCGTCACAGTTCGCCTTGTCGCTTACCCGAAGACCGGCACCTGCGAGTTCGAGATGGACTAGACGCTCGACTTTGTGACTATGGGGCATCTTCCGAGGCTCCTCTGGCTGGGACGAAGAGACGTAAGGATAGTAACGGATGAGCGATATATTATAACCGCACTGACGTGTCCATTCGTTGAGACGTCGTTGAACATTAGACGCCCGACCGATTTTCAGAAGTATTTTCTTGGACGACCCAGTCTTACTCTCCTTAACAGCAAAAGACTCCATCACGTCGCTCGTTCGTCGTTGACGGCCACCGTCTGGGCGGGGCGGAGATAAGAGGGATTTGGCTGCCTCTGCTGGAGGGGTTGACGGTTGAGATTCCGGTGTTAGCCAGAAAATATAGATATAACCGGCTTCATCTTGCTGCGAGATAGGTTTGGCTAGTTCTGCCATGAGCTGCGAGGCTGTCTGCGGTGATGCCGTCGCCGGGATCAAGGATAAGTATTGCGCCGTTTGTGATGTATCGGACTGATTCGAGTGAGGTCTTGAGGACTCGCCACTTGGTCGTGAGTGCGTAGGAGGAGGTACGAGATGCTGGTTGGGCGGTGGTCTAGAATACATGGGTTTCGCAGGTGCGCTTTGTAGCGGCCTAGGTTGGGGTCGTGCTGGAAGCTCCTCTTCTTCTTCGGTGATTGTGAAACAGCAGCAGAAGCTCGATTGCTTCGTCCTAGGTCTTCTTGGTGGATGTGTACCTATCTTCTCGCTGTAAGGGTTATTTGTTGGTCGTTTCCCTTGCTTCTGTGCCTCGACTATTCCAAGACGATCGATAAGGCTCTCTAAGCTTTGACGGGATTCGAGAATGGGTGTAATATTCGACCTCGGTCCCGGACTGGATTTTGCAGATGACAATGCTTGATCTTTATGTTGCCAGCAGTAAAGGTCGGCATTTCGAGGGTCGTCAACACGCAGTCCATCGATTTTAGGCGGAGGAGGTAGTGGTGACGAGCCCGGTGAAGAGTTCAATGGCCGTCGACAAGGGCGACCACCCGAAGTGATGCCTCGACATGTTGTGGCTGGATTCTTGGAATCGGAACGGCCCAACCGGGACTCGGGAGTGTTTGGAATGAATGGCATTGTTCTTAAACTATCTAACTAGCGCACCTAGTATGAATTGTATCCCGTATTTAAGTTAAAAGAGGGTAGGGTCTGCTAAGATAAAGAACGTAAGGTTGAAAATAAAACAAGAGAACTAGACAAACATGTTCTTAGCAGATGTTGGATACTGAATCAATGCCTTATGAACCAGTTTTTTTTTTTTTTTTTTTTTTATAACATAACTAAGCCTTCATATTCATAGACAACGAGTGAGTCTGGACCAAAAATGGGTCACGAATTCAGTGACTCGATATCAGACCTTAGGCCATAAGACACGTCAAAATAATTGGAGGAGGTTGGGATGATTGGTTAAGAGTTGTTAGAGTTGTTAGGGTTCAAACACTTGTAAAGGTCAAGACCCAACAGGAGGACTCAATAGCGTGGCTGAATTATGGCTGAGTCGTGGCTAAAGTCAGGGGAGGGAACAGGGGGGAGCAGGGGGGAGCAGGGGGGAAGCAGGGGGATTCCAGGTACTCAAGACGTCCACGACTTACAAACTGTATCGTGTAACACTATTATTCACTATCGAAGTTCTTACGTGTTATAAGACGCAAGAACCAATTCATTAGGTACCTTAAGTTTTCATGCCTGACATTTTGTTGTCATGATTCTTCAATAGGTAATTTCATTATACATTAGGTACCTAACCTAGGTATTTATACATACTGGATAGGACGAAACTGGGGTGTATGTACTACTAAAATAAAGGACCCATATACCGAGGCATACGAGGGCCGAGGTCTTCTTATTAACATTATATACAAAGACCTGGATATACACGAACTTATTTATTATACATATTTACAACCGAAGCTTACCTAGACCTGATCAATTATAAGTGCGTACATTTCAGTGTCAATTACTGAAGAGTTGAGAATATGCTTATTAAATCTGCATACCTCCTCGGCCACCCGGTTCATCCGGTCTACGAGTTAGGCCTACGACGAGTAACCATCAACCCCTCGGATACGACGGAATCTGCTAATTATTCTGCTCTTAAACCATGGTTTTACGAATATTTAATTGCTTCCATGTTCAACTCTTATTCTGTCACATATACACCTCGTACTTATATATCCGACGTCCTAGCAAAATCGTTATCCTCTTTGAAACTTATCCTAGCTAGTAAAGAGCGATATGTAAGTCAGGAGATTTTAACAGCTATTATTATATCTATACAGTTTTACCATGCCCGAGTTGAAAAGAGCTATCCTTCTATTCCATCCCTATGTATCTGATTATCTTATATCCAAACGCTCAACCAATTTCATAACCCGAATTTAATACCTAGAAATAAATTAATAAGGTAGCAATACCACTAATCGACTAGTCCAGGGCATCTCTTACGCCTCTCCTTTCTCGGGTTGCTTCTTCTTCCTCACATCAACCCAGCCCATACCCCACGATGCCACGAAGCTCAGAGACGCGCAAGCGATCAGCAAGTAGGCAGTCGTATTAAAGGCCTTGGAAAAGGCCAAGAGCACTCCACGAAGCTCCGGACTGTCCGGTGGAGCTAAGGCTCGTACCGCTTCCGCACTGCCACCCGCGGCCAAGGCTAGGGCCGGGTCTATGGAGGGGGCAAGTATCTTGATCTGCTGCTGCAACGTTTGTTGGAAGATGGCATTCGCAACTACGGAAAAGACCGCCGCAGAAAAGTTTTGGCAGAATATAAGGAATGCGACGCCCAATGCACTCTGCGCGGGTGGAAGGTTGTTCTGAAGGGCTATCAACCCGATCTGTATGCCGCAGCCACGAGCTCCGTACAAGATTTGAGTGCCAATCCAGAACGCCGTCGTAGTGTCGGGACCCCACATTGATATCATGCCAGCAGCAACCGCGGTAGCTCCTCCAGCAAATGCTCCCCATGGGAGGTAATATCCGAATCTTCCCACTGTCGAGTGTTAGCAATAATCTCAAAAGGGGGTTTCTGATTTATCCTTAAACGGGCAGCAAGAGAAAGGAAAGAACATACACAATGCCCCAGAAACAAGGATGAATACCACACTCGACAAGATACTCGGCAGCATATCGACACCGCTCATTGTCGGTCCTACGCCCTTGACAGACTGGAAATAGATCGGGAAGAACTGGGCGCCGACGAAGATGCTTGTCATTAAAGCAGCACCATATAAGGCACTGACCCAAACAATTCGCCTGCCTACCATTGAAAAGGGAAGCATAGCCTTGTCGCCCTGACGGTGTTCCCACCATAAAAATATAGGGAAGGTTACGCCCGCACCCACAAAGAGGCCAATCACCGTTGACGAGTTCCAGGGGTACTGGGATGAACCGAATTGCAAAGCCAGTAAGAGCATGACGGCGGACGGAGCAAATATAGCGAAGCCGGTAAGGTCGAGGTCCGGGACGACTTCACGGAGCAGCTTGAATGAGACTTGCGGCTTAACTGTTTGGTCGGGTACATGCATGAAAGCCAGAAAGATCCCAGCGAGGCCACCGAGCGGCAAGTTGATGTAGAAACACCATCTCCAGGTCACATACTGCGTAAAGACACCTCCGATTAACGGTCCAGCAATAAGGCCGATCTGACCAACTATAGAGACATTAGCTGGTTACCAGTTTCAACGCGTGAGGTGACACTTACAAGCCATCATATAAGCCACATACATCGGTTGCTTATCCAAAGGCGCGGCACCAGCAATAACAGTCAAAGAGCCATTCTGGAGTCCCGAACTACCCACGCCGGCAACCGCTCGGCCAATAATGAACATAACCGAGGATTGGGAGACGGCGCATATCAGGGAACCAACTTCGAAGATGAAAAAGAAGAACAGGAACACCCATTTTGCGCTAACACGGGTATACAGCTTTCCCGTCAGGGGCTGGAGCGTGGCACTAGACGAATATCAGGTAAGCTACTATACTCACCATACGAATTTTGACCTCTGCGTGAACAGATAGTCGCCATACCAAAGGATAAAGGGGGTAAGGGGCAACATACCCAGCTAACTGGTAAGCACCGCTATACCACCCAATGTCCGGTAAGCTATGGAAATCCGACGTAATCTGCGGTACAGCCTATCATCGGATGACATATTAGTTTCGAAGTCGCAACAGCACCTGCCTCATATCGGAATCAGCCACAACTCACCGTACTAATGATCGACATGTCCAACATGAGCAAGAAGAAAAAGGTCGTGACGCTGAACAGCAGGAGTGCGAGCTTGTACCCCGTGACGTATTCCTTGTTCTCGGCTCCGTCTACCAACGTGTGCTCCGACGTCAGGGAGTCTTTCGTTACTGCCGCGTCTGGGTTCTTCTCATCTGGTGCTGCTAGTACTGACGAATCGATATTCGGTGCGTTGCCATTTCCTCTCTCCTGGAACGAGAGCGAAGAAGATGTCGCGTATCCTTCCTCGCCAAATGCCGCTGGTTTAGGCGCTTGCCAGTTATTGGTATCCCCCATGATACTTCTCCGGGCGTTCTTTTGTCCAAGCAACTTCGGGGTTGTCAACAGCCAGGTATATCGTCGATTCGTTCGGTGTTCCTCGCCTATCCCAATTCTCAAAAAGCTATCCCTAATAAATCGTCTTTACGAAAGTAAGTATACGTCGTGACCGGATTCAAGTACCAAGAGGAAGCCGTCTCGCTGGTCCACGATGCTGGACGACACAACAACCGCATTCACTTGCGCTTCGCTCTACAGATCGTAAAAGCGTAACCCTAGACCTTGTCGAAGGCCAAGATGCGTGCAACAGGAAGCCAACAGCAAAAGAGAATGTCAGCCCAAGATCTAGATAGAAGTAGGATTTCTAGGCCGAACTACTCTGATATATATAAATAGAAGTCCCAGACTATACTATACATGCGTGTACGTGCGCTAACCCCCCTCGTGCAAATGCTTAATTCCCACCCCTACCCCATCCAATCCAAGGCTTACGGGCCCTAACGAACCTACGAATACCGGCGCAATTAATCGACCCGGAAAAGCCAACCGAAGGAAGCGTACAAGCGTGCTGGACTTTTGCCGTGCGAGGCGTCGCTTACAGCTTACAGGCTCAGCTCATCTACCTAACCCGGGGTGGAAAGCGGATTCTTAAACCCGCACCGAATCCCGCTCCTCTCTGACTCGTCGCTCAACACGCAGGAAATGGTATGGGATTGGCCTGAACTACGGGCGATGACAGGATTTCGTTTCACTTGCTCCTGCGTAAGTCATCTTGCATACAAAAACATAGCACATCGCCCGAGCAGATCTCGGTTTAAGAGTCAGTAGTTAGATAAGTTTACGTGTGCGGGATTCGAGGAGCCGTGAAGCACGGACGGCTGCCAAGAAGTGAAATTGTTAACCCGGCCGGTTGTTATTTGGCTGTAAGTTAGGTAGGACAACTCTAGATACATAGGCTTTAGATCCTCATGCAGGAATACAAGCTAGACCGCAGGCTTGGCTTACTACTATATACATATAGCACCTAAGATCTCTATAGATAGCACTAAATTAGGTAGCTGAATATTTATTCTATTTGACTGCGGCTCGATGAAAAGCTAAGACTAGAACATCAATGGATGGTCCATATAACTATACGATATCGTATAACAATAATAGGGGTTTTCCCTTCACGTCTCTTTCGTCATTCAACATCTCTCGTTATAGGTATATTTTATAATTTGAGATGTCCGCGCAGGTATAATTGGTAGGCAGTGTTCTTTTTAACCATAGCATAACCATTAACCCCCCTAACCTGTGAACGTTTGGTGAGTAAGGAGGATCAACCTCGCTATTTTAAATATCTCACGAGTGAAGTATTAAATTCTATGTTCCCCGTCTTTCCAAAAATCCAACCTGGGCGCCGAACTTGGGTATTCTATGCTATGCCAATGACATGACAGCTACACGGTAGCAGTACAGACTAATCCAGATGTGAACGCAGAAGATGCGGCATGATTAACTCCCTTCCCAAGACCGCAACATATCCGATAACCACGGGTCATCTAACCACTCTAATGATGTCAACTCTGGAAGGACTTGCGCCTGGACTTGATACGACGTTGCAGCCCCAGCACCGGCACCGGCTCCAGCTCCAGCTCCAGCTCCCGTTCCTGTCCCTGTTCCTGTCCCTTCTGAAACCGCCGTGCCAACGCTCACTCCGAGGCTGATCTGTTCAAGCGTAGAGCTCCAGGCCGGAATAGTACTTCGGAGTGCAATGCCGGCCCGACAATAATAATCCATATTGTCTGGGTCGTCACTATTCTCCAGACCGCATACGCTAGACACCTGCGTAAAGTTATTTGCGGCCTGTTCCAGAGCTGCCATCATGTCAATGGTATTCTTGACAATGCTGCGGTCCCACTCTGGGTCGTCTACGATCATAAGCCGGTAGAGGGTTTGCGCCGCTCTACCGAAGTGGAGTGTGACCGAGAAAGATATGGCAGGATATTCAACCAGTTCAAATCTCAGGAAATTTTCGAGGCAAGCCTTGCTCGCTTGGAGACTGGCATAGTATGCGTCCATCTTGCCTAGATCAATACATCCGCTTCCCTTTCCACTTACGCCCGTTGGCCTATGTGGGTGCGTTGAAAGCCACGCGTTCACGTTCCAGAGAGACATATCCGCTATAGATAGCTCTGCTGAATATAAATGTGAACTGACTACTTCTATTGCGCCGTTAGTCTAGAAAATACTCAAGATGGCAACATAGTTGAGGGCTGAAGGCTCATTTAAAAGAGTATAACCACTCAAAAACAGGAAATACGGGAGTATACCGTTAGAGGTATCTATGGAATGACTTACTATTGTCTAAGAGCGTAGGCGGAAGATCCTTCCTAATCGCATCCAGGTTGGCGCGCAAAGCTTTGACGTAAATAGCGGGAGGAGCCCTTATTGCTGTCGAATTTCCAGCAGGTTCCGCAGTACGCCATGTTATTTGCGCAACGTCCTCTTGTATCTTATACGTTCTTACCATCACTACAAGAGCTTCGTCGCCTACACATTCCGGATTCGCAGAAAGCTTTTGAATAGAATCCTCCATGTGAGCGGTCCACCGCATTGTTTGGGTTCTCAAAAAATTTGAAATACTAAATACGTCAATGGTTTAGTCCACGTTATGACTTACACTCCGACCGTTGCGTATTGGTCATACATGGTGTCAGGTGGGAGAACATACCTAGAGCAAAGAGTAAAGCATGCTAAGGTAGCCCTTCTCTCTTCATTTGTGCGGGTAGACGATATAGGTATCTTTGGATAAGGATAAGAAGGTTTGAAGCAATGAAGATCTTTATAAAAGTTATCCTGGGCTGGCTTATCGAGACGAAGATCTGTCACGATAGTGACAGCGAGGTTGGTATAAGCAACAATATATGGTTTTCCACTGAAATGATGCATACCCCTAGAGGAGACGTTAGATGAGCATTGATAACTGGAAACATCGTGGCGAGGTATGTAGAAGAATATACCATGTTCAAAGCGGTATGGAGAGAGAGAAGGTGGATTACATACCAACCCAGATAAGCAAGAACCCCGAGTAACAAATCCATATTTCGATCTAGATCTATCAACATCTTCTGTGCTATATATTCTCTAATCTTTCGACCGAGCGCCGTCTTTCTTGGCCGTGATTTACAGCAAATAGTCATTATGTTCAGCCATAGGAAAGGTTTCGCCTGCTGCAATTGTGCAGCCCTAAAACTCTAGGGTTAGTTGTATTCAATAGGTATCGTGAATAAATAATCATAGACGTATAGTAGTCTGTGATTAAGGATCTAGACAATCACGTGGTCGGAAAATGAGGATGGTGATACTAACGTCGTGTCTGGTGGTATATACACAAACGGGAAGAAAGGGAGAAATAGGTCTTTAAACGTCCGTAAGGTATCTTCAGCCTCAGCAGGCGAGAGACCCCCATCATGAGAAGAAGTGACAGAAGGCGGAGTAGGATATGAGGTTGCAGCGGGATATCTGTCGCAATAAGAAGAAGCATCAACGGGTGACGGCAGTGGTAACGCATGGCTAGTAGCAGCCAAATCGTTACCACCCTGCACAACCCCTATAGACGGGTCCAAGTCCATGGGACCGGCATTGGCATCGACGCTAGGGCTTGCGCTAGACAGTTCGCCGTTGGTAACAGGCCTATAAGAGGCACCCACCGCCGGGGGGTTAACAGCGGCTTGGGCCCGAAGTATCGAAACCAAATCGTCGAGCTTCTCTTCAAGATGAGCAGCTCTCTCTGAGGCGGGACGCCTTGCTGCACGTTTCCGGACGCTGACAGACGGAACACACTCTTTACCTAGGCGCTGGCACCGCTCGCAAGCTGAACGGGGGCTGCCGCGACTAATACACTTGCACTTGGCCTTAGAACAATTGGTACATGCTTGGCCGTAGGGAACCGATTTGCGAGGGCTAGATAATAAAGCTGCAGCTTCTCTCGAGCCAGTTGAGGCGAGATCCATCTGATCATGTATGCCAAGTGTAACGTCAGCGGCTATCGAATATTCCGTATACAAGAAGCCGATCGGAAGCGGTGGAGATGCAGGTATTCCGGAATAGACGAAAAACGATTTCCGTCGACGGATTTCAGAAATAGCGTATTAAAAGTAGTTTATCTGGGCAATACACGGAATAAAGCAAGAGGTCGCAACAACCGCGAAGTTCAAAATGAAATGGGGGAGAAAGAAGAACGGCGTTAGGATTTCAGAAATTCCTAATTCCGTTTAATGACGAGGCTTAGCTAAGGCTAGAGCCTGTACTATGGTAATTTCAACATACCGGGGTGCCACATATTAGGTAATTCACAATTCCGCTCCAAAGACCTACCGTCAATATGACCTAATCCCGTCTGTATTAACCCCTTTTCTTTCCATCTTCAACAAAATCCCTTTATTCCTTCGAAGTACCTAAATTAAGCATAAAGCAAAAAATATTACAGTATAAGCACACATCATCCGAGTCAGGATGGCTAAGTAAGGCAAAGTAGAAATCTCAAATCATTTGCGCATTACGTACGCTCGTAAAATGTCAGTAAGACTCTTTACCTGTGGATTCATAACGTCGGGGCAGTAAAGCAGCAGATATATCATAGGTAGGTTAGGTGGTCACGTCACATAGCCATATATGTAGTCCAAAATAATATGCAAAGTGAAAGAAAAACGCCTATCATTGCCTAATCCAATCTACTCAGCCTAGGTGTATGCGGCAGAAAGCATATCGCTGCATGATCTCGAAGACATCCCCAGATTGCGTGGGAGATCGACTAAAGCACTCATGACTATCCTGTTAAGGCCCAGGGCTCATCGGATCCCCAACACTACCAGTCCCGATACTACCGCTGCTGGGGCTATCCGTACCATCGCTCATTGCCTCGCCATTAACATTGCTTCGAGGTCCAGTAGGCGTAGGGTATTCGAGGCCAGGAGACGCACCAGAGTTCCCGATACTTCCTCGGACTGTGCTTTGTCCTTCGTTCTCGGCTGTGCTACTTTGCGTGAAACCAGATACATCGCTGAGCATTGACGAGGAACGCCCTCGCGCCTTGGTCATGGGTAGTTGAACGTTCAGCGGAGCAGTTCCCTGCGGCATGAAACCCGGTGCAAGGGGCGATGGACCCCAAAGGGATGAATTATACAGGCTGTTGTTCCAGGCAGCCGTAGCATCATACGGAGCTGTGCTGGTCACATTTCCTTGGACTTGAGGCGCCGAGCCCGGAGACGAAAAAGGGGCGGAAGCATCGGGGAAATCATAGGAGTTCGCATAAGCATAGGCTGTTTGTTGCGTATGGAACGAGTCTAATTGCGTTTTTAGTGCTTCGTTGTCTCGTTCCTTACTATAGATGGCAGCTTCAATTTCGTTGATCTTGGCATTGAGATCCTGTTCTACTTTAGCGATGTCGTTTTCGTACGTTTCCCGGGCCTGTCGCCGCCGCTCTGCTTCATCAAGGCCACGAGCATTAGCATCAGTGATACGTGCATGCTCGCCGTCGACCTTGGCAATGCGGTTGCTGATCTTGTTACGCTTGGCTTGTAGACCGGTTTTCTCTTCTTGAAGGGCCTTAATCCCACGGTCAACAGACGCTTTGAAGCTCTTAAATTTTGCTACCGCGCCATCGTATCTGGCCTTCTCATTAGTCCATGCGGACTGCTTGGCCTTCCAAGCTGATTTCAAAGATTCGGGAATGGATGCAAGCTCTTTTAATTCCGCCTCAAGGTTAATGACTGCCTGTTCGGCCTGCTTGTGCTGGGTAGTATTCTGCTGGATCTTTTGGCGCAGCTTATCGTCACCCGTGCCGGCTGACTGTACTGCTGCAGAGAGTTTTTCATTGTCTTTCTTCATAGCATTCGCCTTCCGATGGAACTCCTTCCGCAGAGCCTTTTGTCGGGCCTTTTCCTCCGCTAGCTTGCTCTCAGCTGCAGCAATTGAGGTCTTGAGGGTTGTAATGGGAGAGTCGGGCCGAAGAGACCGCTGGCCAGCAGGCTTCGAAGCGCTAGAGTCTACGTCCGTTGACTGAGCTTGGGTGGTCCTAACACTTGTTGAGAATAAAATCTCATGCGTCGTTGTACTGACGAATTCGCACTCGTAATTCGACATAGGGGTGAGCCCGTAGATATCCCCGCTCCAACGAGTTCCCTGGCTAACATCCGCCTCAGAATCGTGCACTGGTACCATCCGAGTAGGCTGCCAAACAGCATTATTAACTCTCACATAGAAGGGCTTAGATATATCCATCCTTGACCCATCTTGCGTAACCTCAGGTATGGGCGTGCTAAAGAAGTGACTGGTGCTAAAACACACTTCATCGCAACCAACGTATGTAATCCAGATCTGCTCAGGCTCTGTATTGAACGGGGCGTTCCCCAGGTTATGAATGTCAGTAGCATTAGAACCTGCGGACTCCGCTGCAGCATGAGTAAGTTCGTATTCTTTCACAACGACTATCTTAGTGCTCGCTAGAGCTGCCCAAAGCGGTTGTCGATTCCGGATCTGGGCACTTTGTTTTCTTTTCTTTTTTGTAGTTAACGCTGTTGAATTTTGTAGAGAAGCAGTATCGCTATCCGGGGTTGAAAATCCGCCGTCGTTTTCCACGGAGTAAGATTTCCCAGCCTCGGGATCGGTGGCGTTCTGAGCTAGGATATCGCGCCTCTCTCGCCTCAAATACCAATCGCGTATGTATTTAACTAAGCCCTGCGTCAAAATGTGAATTGCCAATATGCTCTTAACCCAACCGAACCATCCCGTCTGGACCTTATCATAACCACGTATAGAATCTAGAGATTCAAGCGGATCATCCAGATCAGGTGTCATGAAACGACTCGAACCCAAGAGATAGCCTACAGGTGAGTATTTCATCTTGGTATGGCGCAGCACGTGTGATAGCAGGATCATACTTAGGCAGATAAGAGTATTCTTCATTGAGCCGCCATCTCTCGAACTGGAACCGCCACCTAACCCTAGGGCAATAACCATCTGCGCCAAGTCGAGGATGACGTGCTGAATCGGACCCCATAGAAATAACCAAATCAAGAGCACAATGCCGTCGACGCATATGACAGTCGCCAGTGAAGGAGCACCCAAGTTCCATTCGAACACATCGCTAAACGTCAGGCCGTTGCTCGTAACGAAAGTAAGCAAGGTGAAAAGTACGTAAATACAAGACAAAGCCAGTGGAGGAATTTGCATTAAGATGATGAGAATAGCGATAGTATCTTGCAAGGGGCATGATCGAAGAACGGTTAAAGCGAAGTCGACACCAAACGGACCAGGATCACGGTGAACGTTGGAATTTTTAGTGGCGTTAACATCAATTCGGCGATGGTTCTCCTCGATATGAGCATTTCCGACGTGAGAATTATACGACTCAGAAGACGAGGACTCGGAATATCCACCAAGCGAGCCCCTTCTAAGCGACTCGGTGGTCCTATGTTCTACGGGCATTTCGAGTGGTTGCTTGGAGTAACCGTTCGCACAGGGGGGTGGTGTTGGCGGAACAGGGGGTATAGCCGCATCGTCGTCAGGCTGCTTCGCGATCCCATCCAAATGACCCAGGCTCTTTTGCTTAGAAACGCGCTTTCCTGGGCCTACCAGCCCATTTTCGTGCTGTCTAGTATCGCGATGGATCGAAGCACCGTGCTGTCGCTTTGCCGATGCTGAAGCGCGAGGCATACGCTCGCGTAATGCTGACCCGACCCAGAAGCTTGTTCCGAGCCAGCCAGTCAACCGAAGGCGACGATGACAACACCCGTTTCTCTTTCCTCCGCGGTTTGAGGCGAACGAACTCGAACGGAGGATAGGGAGGGGCCGAGGTTAAACGTTACAGACCGTCCTGGTGTAGTAGTCATAGGAAGTTATTCCGGGGGCGAAGAAAAAAAAAAGAAGGAAAAAAGAGATGCTAAAAGGCTGGCGCCGTCATGCGCTATTGTTATTTCAACGGCCAAAGCTAAATAATTTTAAATACGTTTAACTCGAGCTGAAATCTTAAAATATATCGATTTACAGCTTGACACGGGAAGACTACCGAAAATGTAGACTCGGGTATGAGATGTGGGAGGTCGTGGGATTGGATTTAGTCAAGACAGGAAATGCTTGGTGGGAGGAAAAGGAACAAAAACGCAATACGACGGTGCAGTGTGAACAAAAGCATCTATGGATCTAATGTACCTATTGTACTACGAGAACCTACGATCGACTAAGTGGGTTCCTTGTAAAGTACCCTAAGTACAAGCACAGGGGTTCCATATACTCATGTCTGTGCGAATAGAAATTACCTACACTACAATCCAAGTACTTGTTACTGTCTTCGTAAACTCAGGTAGTAATTAAGAACAGTATGTATTACAAGGAATTAGAGCGAATAAGAAGCTATTCCAACCATCGCGAAAACCTAGAAAGAGAAAAAATTTTATGGAATATTATAAAATATCATAAATGTTGAAAAATACTTTGAGATAGGCAAGAAACGCACCAATATAGAAGTATTTTAGATCAATCTTTAATTAATACGCAGCATCTCTTAAGGTTGAGTTTACGAAGACAGTAACAACATAAGTACAGTACAATAACCGGAAAGGCGCAGTACAGTATACCTAAGTCGAAAGTACAGTACAAACTATAACCGATACATGAGTACTTAGGTAATTGTACCTGCCTTGCCCACTTGCTTGCCCAGGTGCCTGGTCTGCTGAAGAGCAGGCGGGCAGGGCAGGGCAGGGCAGGCCGGGTAGGTACAGTACGCTAAATGTTGGAACATTGAAGCCTTCTCTCTACCTTTCCCATCTTCATCTTCTGTGCCATATGGGAAGGTACAGCACAATTGTAACCCCGATATTCTATTTCGGGCCATCCGGCGCTTCAGGGTCGCCTCCTTTACAAGCTTAGCTCATAAAATCCACGAAATCTTCTTTCTACATAGTGGCTAGAAGCCTACCTACCTAGGTATTCAAATTGTTAACAAAACATCAAATTATGTAACTACCTTAGTTAAGTGAAGTCAAAAACAGGTCAGGATTATACCGAACGCTTTGACGAATTTTATATACCGTACTACCTAGTATATATCGTACCAGCCAAGCAGTTTACAACCTTACACAGCAGTTCATATCACCCTTCGGGTTTCCCTCGTCAACCCTCAAACGAACTTATGTAAAAGTCGTCCAGTTATCAGCTAGTTAGTTACAACTAGTTTCCAGTGTAACTAAGTGTCGTGCATACACCTACATAATACGCTATGGATCAATCAGTTGCTGTAATGCTGACATCCGCTGCAAGCCCTCCTCCCTCCCGACGCAGGCGGCTTTACGCGTCAATGTTGCTTACTTTATTTTAGTTGCTTAGGGTTGTCGATAAAGATAGTATCATAAGACTTAAGTCAACCACTGATCCTCAGGAATTGGGAATCCCTCAGTTTGAAGATCTCTTAAGGGCTTGGCAAACTCCCCTCCCCCAAATTGCTTGGCATAGACATCAGGCGCGCGGCCTAGCAACGAAAGAGACCCAGACTTCTATGGATTACATACCTCTTATAAACGAAAGGTTTCGCGTTATTTCCAGGCATCAATTTGGTATGTCCTTGACTTTCAAGAGTCGTGGGGGGTCGTAGAGACGCGTCATTGTCATTATATAATACCTCATGGCAACCAGTCTGCTATTAGGGTTTTTTCACAGTTTGGTTATCAATCACAACCAATACAAAGCTTCGGTATCCGTCATCAAGAAGGATGGAAACTGTAAGAATCGGCATTAAACACTAGTCTTTGCTGACTCGATAATCGATCCCAGGAAGAGGAAGAAGCATTGATACGTACGCTTAGCCGTCCTAGCCATCAACAAGTCTAATCAACCCCTAATCAACCGGTCGACATGTCAGTGTGTAGACTCGGTTTTTCTTCTTCATTTGCCCCTCTCTCACGAGATCCCAAAATCTTGAACCAACCCCACAATATGGAGACATTTGCGCGAAAATATTTACGGGTGCCGCCATTATCGACGTCTAGAACTCCAACAACCTAGTGTAGTGGACAAACTCGTCCGTACAGTATAGCACACTTTAATGCGATCCACCAACATACAGAAGTGTGACCCGTACGGCACGCTTCATCGCATGCACGTTTGATGAGCAGGGTTCCATCGTTGTAACGCTCATGACCGCACACCATGAAGTCTTTAGCAACTTTAAAGGCTAGATATAAGCTTGCCCGGACATACAACTTACCTTTCAAACTACACGTCCCATTAGTGTGTCTACGGTTACCACAAGATTGGGCAGACCACGCTATTCACGATGGTCTATTAGCCGTACTGCTCACTGCAGCATATTATTTTCATTGCTAAGAGGACTATCCGCTGTTGCTCATTCCATGTATAGAGGTAGCAGGACATGACATCCGATATGTACGATACCTGCTACGATAGCATCGCAACAAGACTTCAACGCGGGGCTGTTCCTTAATGCCTTGACGATCATCGATGCGACTTGACAAGGTTGATATTGACTAGGTACAGTACCTACATAGTGTACATACATACACTACACTCGTCCTTCTACTCCAGGTAACTGCAGGTAACATGAAATACCGATATGTTACTGGCTAAGGCTAGAATCTAGGAGCCAATTCCAGGGCGAGCAACGATACTGTATGTGGAGTAGGGCGGAGTCAGCAAAAAGTCATGCAGCGTTTCTACAGCCAGTAAGAGTGAGCAGCAAATTCGAGCTTGCGCTGTCGATCATTCCCTACGAAGAGTACTAACTATCTTATTTAAGCCGTAATATTCATTTTATATTCCACTAGTATGGAAACTATGGTACATCGGCTCATTCACATAAACGCCGAAATATGAAGTATATAGTAGTCTTGCTAACCTAACAGGCCTGAACGAATTTACTTCTTAGCCTTCGAACTCCTGTTTAAGAGGGCGAAATTTTATAACTAGTTATAAATTTTATACTAACTAACTAATAACTAACAAACATATCTATGGAATACCAGCTACGAGGAGATTCTTCAACCCCAAATCTACTTCCGTGTTGCTTTCTGTCAGTTATCATCGTTGTGTTATTGCAAAAAGCACGCGATTTCTTACCTGAAAGACTTCGTGACTGGTCGATCAAATACGGAAAAGTCATAACGGAATGCGAAATGCAGCCAACCAATCTAGTCATAGCTTTCCTACCAAATGTTTCACCAGCAAACAGTCGATCAGTAAAACATCGTGCCCCCACACCACCAATTCATAAGAGGTTAGCAGGAAAATGCCAATATCAATTTGGCGGCCCTGTCGGCATTTGAGCGGTGCGCTGCCGAGAATGATGTCCTCCCGCTTCTCCTCCTACACTACATCATGTAATAGAATGCATGAAGTACCAGTCATTTTCCCGGGAGTTAAACTCAACTGAGGCATACCATCCTGAGTTTATCGTGCTAGTCTACTAGTACTTACCGAATCAGGGCATTTAATCTACACGGTAGAGAGGCTATCACGAAAATTTGTTGCACATCTTGGTTAGTTCCCCTTGCCAAACCCCATTTTCCCGGTCATGGCATTGCCCATGCTAGTGTTGTAGTGTAGTGTATGTAAATGTGCTCCTCACCGCCTATCTAATAAACCCCTCTTTCGTCCAAGTATATTGAGTCTCGTAAAACACCAACTATCGATGCTTGCAAGCCAAGAGTCATTGAACAACTCCGTCTCTTCTTACATATAACATGGTATGATCTGAGGTTCCATGACACATAATTTTATGGAATTGATGTATATTGTCAGAGGCATCACGTAGCAGTCAGCAGTGTTTCCAATCCACGTGGATGTAAATGCTGTCTCATCACATAGAATTTCTGAGAACTGATAGTTTTTCAAGAGGTAAACGATACGATACCTACTTCCGCTCAGTTCCTTCAAGTTTTCACATGCCTCTTCGAGACATGGTTACTATACATCCGCAATATAGATGCTCTTCTTAGAATCGCGAGAGCCTCAAAGGAGCGGCCCAGCAACCCTATCATTACTCGGATAGGCAGGTGATTCCCCATAGCGTTCCTATGGATCCATCCAGTAAATAGCCTAGGCACGATGGGCACGATGGGCACGGAGTTACGAACGGGTAGCTTGCATCTGAATACTCCCCAACTCCGCGATGTTGCTCCGCTCTAGTAGGCAGGTAACGCAAGGCCGGTGCAGTGAGCTTTATTCAACGTCCTTGTCGATGCGGGGATTAAGCCGCAACTTAAGATGACGTAAATATGTCGACTATTGAACCAACTTGTTATAGCGCAGAAAAATCTATAGAGTTGACTCCTTAAGACAGTCAGCACATAATGCTTCTTTATTCAAATATTATGATACAGTCTCAGAGTGACTCCCCAAATATTGATGCTGCAAGCCGCCGTGAAGCATGCTGGGTATAAGATAAAAGGAATCTACCACGAATGCCACGTTGAATGGATATAAACTTCTCAACTTGCGCGCTGTAAGACTTGTCTATAGATCGTATCATCATGCAGATGAGACAATCAACAATACAACTCAAGATTTTTAAATCCACAATACGCTTACACTCCTCTATCATATGCTTTTCCGCTAGTAAGGAGCTAGTAGATTTCCAAATTGACCTCGGTATCCAACTATATTAAGGCGAATCATAAAAGAATGGGTCGTCAAAATGTTTACCCCTTTGCCCCTTAACCGGTAGATAGGGTAGGTATCCACAGCATTCTTCAAGTCATGACTAGGGAAAAGAATAATAATGGGGAGAGACTATTAGATAGGGTATGTTAATGACTCGGACACCTTTAACCTTAGCTTTGGGCGTGAGGATCGGATAGCCAGCACTAGTAAAGGGGTTGAGTTACCAACTCTAAATAAGGATAAGGATGAATAGTATGATAGGTTACTATAGCGGCTGTCAACTTAAACGATTATCGTCTAAGTTAACATAAGCGTCTGATACAGTGAGATAATAACTACGGCTTCAACTTCTACGACTCCAGATAACTCCCAAAATCCTTGATAAAATATGAAGAGTCGATAGGAATTAATACTCAAACTTATCAAGCCCCTTTGTTAGTTAGTTGTTTTCTAAACTTCGAATACTCTCTCGTATTAACTACCGTTAACTTGCTATAAGTGTTCTACATTTATCATCGTACGGTTAGAATGAAGCTCGGTATTGATTAAAGACCTTACGCAATAATCAGGCCACCAAGCAGTGTTTAAGTTTACTAAAATAACCACCTTGAACCGTGCTCGGAGACCTACACTAATAAGATTCTCGTGATATATAAAGTTTAAACTACGCCTTTAGCTTGAGAGGCCTCTAAACCTAAAGAGACCCGATAAGAGTTAACTGCTTGAACTTAAGTCTATTATACTCCTAAAATTGGGATTGAGAGTTCCTCGATACCCGATTAAGTTCACTTAGAATCTCTTTTACGGTGGAAGTCCACAATGAACATATCTAAAAATAAACTATAGATGCTTGCTATAACTAACTATTGTACATAAACCGCAACTATGAGAACGGACTAAAGATAATAGAATAGCTTCTATACGTCAAGCCCAATTATCTACCTAGTAGACATACCCGCACATCCAAACCTCAAACGCCAAACTAGACAATGCCATGCGCTTATCCAAACAATTGATGATGCAATATGCTTTACACTTTACTTGTGGCGCTTGGGCAGATACCTCACCTGGGATGCGCAGTTACCCTCGCTGCCCTTGAAGCTATCCTTCGCCGGCACGAAGTCGCCGCTCTGCAAGCTGCCCTTCACGAAGTACACGTACCACGCCTCGTGGAGGACGTTATGGTGTCTACCCGTGCACTTGAGGATTACTCGACCGCCGCTGAATTCCTCGAGCGTGGACTGTATCTGGGCTAGGGAGTAAGTCTTCTTGTAATTGGGCTCTATGCCAATGTTTGCCAAGGCACGGTAAGTGTCCAACATCTTGAACAAGCTGAAGGCGCGCACGAAATAATCGACAACCTCGAGGCCTGGCGTGTAGTCTTCACCGTAGCAGTTCGGGGCGAGGGTATTGATGCATGTAGCGTGCTTGTTGTATTCGTGAGCCCATAAGTGGTCATTCGTGCCGCTACACCGTCTAATTAGCAAGGCTTCATGTGATATGGGACGCTTGGTTTCTCGTAGATGAGGTTCTAGAATACATACTAGTTTGCAATCCAGTAGCGATTCATATCTGCAAGCAAGTCCGCCTGGTCATAGTGCTCTAGTACCTTGCTAATATTGTTGAACTGGGGTGACATTCCACAGAACTGGTCGTATGATCCATCGCAGAGATCCGGCCTGAGACAAGACAGTAGGCATTAGCTAACTGTTACGAAAGCTTATTATTCAAAAGGGAATATATATAAACCAACCAGAGTCCATGTAACGTCCAGTCTTCCTCGCTTCCACCGACGTGGGCCTTCGAGTCCCAGAACTGCGTGAGTAACAGACGCCCGCCAGGGTGGATGAAGCAGCAAGAATCGGTGGTAGACGTGTTATGGCAGCTTACGGGGCCATTGATGGGACAAGATGGCGTACCGGTAAGAGGATCATAGGGCGTGATGGAATTGTTAATATCGATAGGAGCTTGCGGGCCAAGGATCGCGAGCGGATTTGGAAGGTTGGGGAGGTTAAGCGGAATTTGGGAGACGAAGTTATTTGCGTGAGCAAATATAGAGCGCAGAGATGTAGGATGTGGCGCCATGATTAAGGAAACTCCTAATAGAGCTCTTACTGATGGGGATGTAGGGTGGGAGAATAAAGAGATACTATTGGATTTATATATGAATGGGATTGAAGCTCGAGCGGGTTTACGTAGGTACCTACTTATCAACCTTATCGCGATTAAGAGGAGTGGAGCTGTCTGACGTTGGTGGAGGGGCGAGACCGCCTTAAAAGCGAACCAAAGCGCTTTATTGGTCTATCTGAGCGTGTAAAAGCCACAGCCCTACAAGAAGACCCCTGATGCTAAGCGTCGTACCCTTGGATTTAATTCTAAGCTTCATGTCACGTTCTAAATGCTAAGTTCCTTATTCGACAAAGCAAAACACTATTGGAGCTTGTCATCGTCACGAGGGATAAGCAAGAGATCAAGGGATTTCTACTAACTCTAACTATCGTTAATAAGAGGTAGTTAGTTAAAGATAATTATGAATTGTTAGGTTCAGTGTTCGACTAACAGTTGAACTTAAGGTAACTAACGCAAAACCAAATGCGAGTGTACAAACGAATCCTGCTGAGCCAAAAGGATACCTTATCCTACAGGTCCGGGTATCATGCCATAATCATATCGTCAACCTAAACGCCAATGACCGTCCACCAAAAACTAATGTAGTCAAACTACCTACCTAACTTAAGGCTATAATTGAAAGAAACAAGGAAACAAGAGAGGGGGAGAGGAAGAGAGGAATCCAAATAATGGATTGTTACGCCAATGCATCAATATGCCTAGAAGTAAAGTAAATCAAACGGCTTCCCAATCCATTGCATCCACCATAAATTCCCAGTCTTTCTCCCCGATGGTATCGCTAGGGGTGTTCATGGGTTTGCCTTCGCGCTCAACAACATATTCGACGGTGAAAGCGTGAGCGCGTTCGATCGCCGAAAGAATGGTCTGCACAATAAGCTCGAGGTTATAGGATGAGAGCGGCGCGGGTGGAAGCGATGTTGAGTCCGCTTCGTCAATGTTCTTCCATCGGTTTCGGAGGTCTTTAGCTTGCAATAGCTGCTTCCGGACATCGGCGGCCCCAAATATGACATGGAGGGGATTTTTCGAGTCCTCAAGCGCCCTAAGAACGTTTGCATGGTACTGATGCTGGCCGCCCCCCGAGCTGCCGTATAGCGTAAAAACACCGTTGATTATAGCGCCTTGATTCTTCACGACGATTCCAAATATACCCATTAGGCGGACTAGGGCTCGCTCGATGAGCATGTAGAATTCATGGAAGTCCAATTTAAATTGAATCTCGCAAGTTTCGACTTGAGACGGCGGTTTGTCGGAATGGTCTATAGCTATGCGATATCCCTCCTTAAGGAACGGCATTTTCCAATTGAGACGAGCGACAATCTTGAGGAATCGAGACAACTCGTATTCGGGTGGGGGTAAGCCGCCGGATGAGTCGTCTTGGGTAAGGAAGTTATCAGATTGCGAGGCCGATTTCGTTGAGGGGGTCGATAGTGATAGAGTCGACGAAGTTCGCGCGGAGCGACGGCGGTTACCGTGTGGTTTGTTAATGCGATAATTACTCGGGGTCGAGGCCCAACGTGATGCTTCTAGTCCGCCAGGCATTGCGGATATCGTCTCGTTCGGTCGGTTATCAAGATGCGGCTACGGAATGGAAATGTTGAACTGTCGAAACGGTGCATACTCAAAAAGCGTCACTTGGACTGGAAAAGTTAAAAAAAAAAACGAATGTTGGATAAGATACGTTTCCTCCGCTAAGAGGTAGATGAGGCTTCGGAGTCAACAGTGTACGAATGTTGGTGATTTAGAGGTCTGCGAAAAGGGTCTATGTATGGTAACTGGACTGGTAACTGGACTGGTAACTGGACTGGTAACTGAGGTTAAATTCTATTTTACTATGTCTAGGTAGTTAACTAATCAATTCTGACTCTAGCCAGTTAACTTTCTTCGTGACGCGCCAGGGGATGAATTGGCGGGAGGAAAGTGCTAGGATCGGGAAATTACTGGCGGTACAGTAGCACGCTGACATCATTAGTACCTGAATTAAGTTACACCACCGAGCCTGCATGTGAATACATAGGTACTGTAGTATTACAACTAGTTACCTAATTAATATTGATAAGTTATATTGATTCCATGTTACCATCTTTTTATCTTTTTTAATCAGTGCGGCGCTGTCAAAAAAGCTTAAAGGTACCTTTCGATCGGTATATATTATCGGAATAGAGTAAGGTAAGGGATATAGGGAGAACTATATACCAATCGCATGTTAGCTTTTCAACTTACCGAGCTTTCGGATCAGATACTCCTTGCGAGACTCCTTGCTTGCATTTAACCTATGTAAATCCACCCATCCATCTACATCACACCCACAGGTCTGCTAGGTCCGACTTACTCTTAAATATCTCCAGATCTTCTATCCATCGCTTTCTATAAAGCATCCGAGTATTTAGATCTCCGTCGGTTTTAATATTTATTATGGATTCTCCCCAAGAAAAATGAGTCAAGCTCTGATAGATCTATTAGGGAGGTCCGATCTTTCTCTCCATCAGCACGTCACAATATATCCGCGAGTAATATCTATTCATATCTTCATCTTCGCTGAATTGGCAGGAAATCATCTTCTTAATAAGATGAGAATTTCACTGTCGCTATGCTTAAATTATGGAGGTTTCATTTCCGGCTTATATCGGCAACGCCGTGAAATAGTCTCAACCAAGCACTCCAGCACTCCAGTAAACATGGTTGGTCTAGCAAACTTATTGAGAGAGAATCATTTATGATTTATAATACAGTAATGAGACTAGCTGACTAGGAAACTCTATCGGACGGTGGTTAGCTGCTTACATTGTGTACGTCCCACCAAGTTCAAGTATCCATACCATACCTAGGTATACCCAGATGGCTACTCATGTATGACGGAATCATGAGTCTTAAAATTAGAGTAAGGTTAATATCATACTATCGTACCTAGATTGGCCTTTTTCAAGGGTCCATATATTCACAGGCCGTCCTCCTTCCCAGCTCTTCCCGATGGCGAAGTTCCTCGAGTATTTAACTTCGAGCCATTGGCGGGGATTGAAGCTCTCGGCCATTCTAAAGGACTTGATAGCCTAAGGTATTTATTCTTTATAAAAAAACACGACTTCCTACGTGCTTGGTTTTCTACTGTCTCATTGTGACAAGCAGGAAATTAAGAATATCTACCTTTGGTACGATTCAATCTTTCTTGCAATGTATTTCACTTCTATCCTCACTGGCCTTGCTGCCCTTGCTGCTACCACTACGGGAGGACCTGTTCCACGACTTGATCCTTATGTCGGTGATATCAGAACATTTACTCAAACAGGTTGCTCGGCAGACAACCAGGGAGTAGGCACAGTAACTCAATCGATGACTGGTGCTTGTAATCGCTATGGCGACCCTTTCAGTTCCATGTACCTTTATATGGCTGCCGGATGGGTTTGTAAGTTGATCTGTTGATCTGTTGATCCTTTCTTTACTTAATTTATATATATACCTATATATCTATATATCTATATATCTATATATCTATTACCTTAGGTACATACTGACATATCTTACCTATGTAGTCCGCGCACACAGCGATCCACAATGCAAAGATGAAGGAACTGTCATTGCAACAAGTCTTAGTGGTAGTCCCTTCGTTTGCAATAACCACACCAATTCATGGGTCGCTTACCAAGTCGATCGTCTCAACCCTGGTGTTTAACAATCGTGCTCAAGAACCGACAAACATACCAAACGACTTATAAAATTTACACATAAATTGATCAGGTATACAGTTATGGGAAATATAGTTTTAACATGGAATATACTTTGGGGAATATAATGGATTTCGTGGATTGAATGCGGGTCATTCTTTATAACATAAGATTATTAAGAGATTGGATATATTACATGTACGCACTTGTATTTATCGTACAGGCCGCACAAGCCTATCTCTACCTAACTTTACTGCTATTGGAGTTTATCCAATACATCATGTAGCTTTATCAGCTCCGCTTCGTCGTGGATGTATTCAGTCAAAACGCTCTGTCCATTTCCCAATTTGTTCCTTATGGGGCTTTCCTCGAAGTGTTTAAGCGACTCTGTTGATGAAGTGGAAATGGAAGATTGGACCTAGATAACCTGTAGCTCTGGCTAATACTCGAACGACATCAAAGCATTTTTAGGAAAGCATAACACATAACGTGGCTGACGAATGCTCAAGTTCACATTTGATACCAGCATCATAACTAGGTACCTACGCAGTATCTTAGAGCGTCTCGACTTAATGCATCGTCAAACATATATCTATTGACCATCACAAATATCCAACGCGAGAATTTCTCGAGTACCCAAACGTTTACACTATCAACATCGAATACCAATTTTCCTCCATACGAATATAGCCTCACAAATCAATAAGTACCTACTAGGTAGCCTAGGTAATTAGACACTACCTTGCTTTCTTCTTAGATATAGTGGCTGTGGTCGCTATCCCTTATTTGGTTTTGGTCCTGTACGTGGCCAATCTCCTGCCTTTAGGAATCGATTCCTTTTTCTTGTGGGATGCGTCGGGGACGTCTATGGGCTTTTGGACGGGGCTAGGGCTCTGTAGGCCTTGGCTTACAACCTCTTCAGATTCGTAAGGGTTTCAGGGTAGACTATAAGGGAGCAAGGCTACGGGCCGTCTGCGCTGCTACCACGACCGGCTTTCTTGGCTGGCTTTTATCCCTTTCCCCCACTATATTACGGCGGAAATCGCCATCACTACTACCACATTATTAGCCCTGGATAAAATTCCGGGGAGACCAGTAATATTATTTTTAGGGAATGTGTTCCTAACGTTGTCGTTCTCTTGGTCGTCATTCTTGCTATTTTAGCATTCACATCTGTAGGCGCCGTGGTCCTGGTGGTCTGTTGTGGTATAATTGGGATTTCCTCGTTACTTTTCCTGTATCGATATTGGTTTTCATTCGTATCACTTTAATTTATGGTTTTGGGTACATTTTAGCTTTGTCGTTGGCCTTGACCTGGGACTGGGAGACTATTAAGCAGGAAGCGGCAGGATTTATACACCAGCTAAATTATCATAGGCTGAACTATCAAGAGATCTCTTTAAGAGAATAGAACCAATGCGGCTTACATCATGTTTCAGCCGAAGATTTCCAAAAGAATTACAGTTATAAGGATAACATATCCTATGGTTCCCTAAGGGATGATTGGTGGCGTTTGGTTCATGGTGCCGTTGGTGTCCTGCTATTGAAGGTGATGCTTGAAATGTGGCAATCTGAGTCAACTTTTTTTGCGGAAAGTTGAATGTATTTCGTCTGGTAATAATGAGTAAGAAGAAGGCTTGATATAGGTATCTGCATATAAGGTATTATGTGCGCTGAGATGAGAGACTCAACTTTATTCATTAGATATTTGCGTTATGAGATATAGCGTTGCTCGCATACTGCGCTCAATGATCCACCGAACCTAGCCGTCCTAATAAGACTTATAAAAAACTTGTTTTTAAAGGATACGTCCTTTTTTTTTTTTTTCATTCGTTTGTTGGAATGTTAGTTATGTGGAGAGTATTTATGCTGATCTCTATATGAGGTAGGTATGTATCGTGATATAATTGTTGGTTGAGGAGCTTTGCTTTATATTCCGACAGTATAGTGAGATATAACAACTTGCATATTCCTTGGTGCGTTTTAAAGTAATATGCATTAGATTTGTTAGAAACGATGGTTGGGAGCAACGCTATAGAAAGTCAGCAGACACGTTCGCTCCGCACCCCCGATGTTGCATGTAAACAGTGGTAATGAACCGTGGCTATGCAGCATGGAAGCCTATAAAGTCTCCAAACTATATTTATTCCTGAATATTAAGGCCTAAAAGCCTAAAAGTCTTTTAAGATATCTGCTAATTTGGACCGCGATACTTATCCTCTCACTTTGCTAGGAACAAAATGCCCGCCTTGAATAAATACCATTATGAGCCCCTTTGTGAGGAAAATGGAATAAGACTCATCATGCTAGATCCAGCTTCACACGAAGAAGCCCCCCTGAGTTGCTCAATTATCCAGCGTCAGCGTTCGGCACAGACAAAAGATTACTTCGCTGTTTCGTACACTTGGGGAAAACCTGACTTCTCAAGGGTCTTGGAAATAAGATGCGATGCTGGCATTTCGTATCTAAAGATCACGCCCAACGTTGACGTTTTACTACGACGCCTAAGGGCTCTAGAAATGTTACGTTGTTTATGGATCGATGCCATATGTCTTAACCAGGCCGACGATACCGAAAAAGCTCAACAGATCCCGGAGATGGGGCGCATATTCGAAGAGGCGAAGGCAGTGCATATTTGGCTGGGTCCCGGGGACGAGGCCACCGCAAAGTTGTTTACCTTTTTCAAAACCGCCAGCCTATTACCCGAAATGGAGAAGGCAAAGATGGCACAACGCATGGCGACTCTCATGCAAGATATCTTCGGTGACAGTCTACGTGCACTCACATGCTTTTTGGAATTCTCTGACCGGCCTTGGTTTTCACGTCGCTGGGTAATTCAGGAGGCACGTCTTGCCCGGCAGGCTATTGTACATTGCGGGTCTCATTCCATCCCTTTACCATCTCTTGCCTTGGCGGCAATTCGGTTTCAAACTCTAGACATGTCATCTTACCCGGTCAAGGCGATGGCGAGTTTGCGTAGACCGGTAGGCAAACTCACGATACTAGAGCTTTTATGGGGTTTCCATGAAGCTCTTTGCCTTGAACCTAAAGACCATATTGCCTCTCTGCTCGGTCTCGTACAAGATGATGGCCGGTTCCACCTAGATTACACCGTTCATTGGACTGAATTATATAAACAGGTCGCTTCGAGCATGCTTAGCCGTGATGACAACGACACCAAACTCCAGGTAATGCTTCACTTATTCGAATTTGAATCCGTTCCTCAACCAGAAGATACCACCTATCCATCATGGATCCCTAACTGGTCGAAATCTAGAATACGGCATCTCCCTTATCATTCTCGCATAAGGAACCTAGATACTTACGAGCCATATCCCATTTCCCCTGGACACTCTGGAAAAGCCGCTTTGACCTTCCGCAACGATATCCTTCAAGTTCATTGGCATTCACTATTTGGCGGTCCACGGGGCAGACAAGTCATTTATACGGTAATGCCCAATAGGCCTCAATTAAGTAAGACCCAAAAGACGGAACGAGTTAGAAGAGCTTTGCACAAGCTTTTCCTACCCTCTTCTAATCAACTTCTGCGCGTCGTGGCAGTATCTTCGCTGCTTAAGATGGTTATACAATTCCGCCACATAGCTCCAGATGAGAGGAAAACGAGCTCTCCCTACGATAAATTCATCAAGAAGTGTATCAAAAAGTTACCTCAGTCATCGCACGCAGAAATACTCGATACATTCCGACAAATGAACTTTCTCCTGCAAGACTACTGTTTATTCGAATTTGAGTCAACTAAACCAGGCGATGAAACTGGTGCGTCTTACGGTATTTGCTCCCAACCGATAAAAGTTGGCGATGCGATGATACCTCTCTGGAATGTAGAATGGGAGAGCAACACACATAGTGATCTTCTAAGCCAAAAAGGAATGTCCATACATATGAAGACTATGCTTATAGTAAGACGGATTGAAAAGCAACCACTACAGTATACTACCGGTGTTTTAGTAGAGGATAAGTCAATTGAAATGGGTAGAGTTGTCGGTTGGGCGGTATGTGTCCATCTACAAGATAAATTGAGCTATCAACATAGCCTGTCCGTGGATGCAAAATGGGACGCTGGGTTAAATAGAGAAGAGCAGTGCTCAATGCGACTGGTATAAGTTATTAAACACTTCCTACCCCGAGCTTTCACGTCGTTCGATATAAAACGAAAAGGTCTTCCGCCGTCCTGGGCAATTCCGTATATGGGAATTATGGATATCTGATCCGATCCCGATCACAAAGCGGAGCCTCGGGGTTGGTACAAAGACATCCGGGGCTCGTCGGACTCGGAGACTACCAGAGGTGAAAGAGAAGTCTACGTTGCGCATAATACATCAAGAAACCCTTAGTATCGTAAGTTTAGCAGGCCTCAAATATTATTCATTGTACGTATATTCGATAGATATATTCAACAACGGAATAAATAGCTTTCACCTCATTCAACCCGGTCTCTGCTTTATACATAGGTAGTAATAGACGAGGTTCAACTCAAAGAACAGTGCAAATTGTACTGCAGGGGGTATTTACTGAACCTCGACGTCAACACTCCTCAGATGCGACATTACCCTGACGTCTACTCTTTTATTTATAATGAAACGAAATCATTGATGAACTCCACGATATGTGCCGCCACAGCTTTGGGTTGACTATGAAACGGGTAATGGCCAGTCTCATAGTCCACCACTTTCCATTCCACATCTGTCTTCTTGAGCCATTGGTTCTGTTCCGATAAGTGTTTGCAGCGGTCGTTCAGCGTCCGCAGGTACACTCTTCTTCCATCGAAACCACTGTCCGCCCATGCCGGTGCTGTGGGCTTGGTAGCAAGGGCTGGAGCAGCGTGGCCGGCCAGGTGTTTGTCTAGCTCGAATACCATGGCGGGATCACAGTCGTGGTATAGGTAGTGCATTGCCTCTTTTACGAACGCTGTGTCCTAGATGTAAGAGTTAGTACATACCTTTATATTAAGCAGTTACTAGGATATGTCATACCCCTTCCATTCGCACGTATGGTGGTAGTCCACCCATCGCCTCAACCGCAGTTTCGCCGTCTAGAGTGATTATACCCGCTATAAATATCAATCCGACCACGCTGCCTTTTTTACCTTGTGCTTCTCGGGTCTGCTTGTCGAGGTCCTTGGCTGCAGCGCTAGCAGGGACACAGCCATATGAATGCGCAATAATTACGACGTCCTTTTGCTGCTCTTCTACTAGAGGCAGGATGCTGTTGTTGCGGAGGGAAGTAATATCATCTATGCAGGTCGCTTCAGCTGGGTTGGCATGATTATAACTGGGGTATGGGCCCGGATGGGTTGAGAATCCGGCTTCTTTCAGGAACGGCAGTAGCTTGTCGAAGCAGGCAACTGTTCCAAACGCTCCGGGGACGAGGACTATCTCGGGTAGACTCTTGGCGGACATCTTGGAACTTGTTATGGAAATTATTAATGGCGAAGCAATACGACCAAGAGTTGGGAGCTACAGAAACTCGACAGTACTTTTATAGCGACGACCCCTTATCCCCTTAGAAATACGGCGACGTTTAAAATACAGGTGGTCAGAAGAACACATGCATGAAAGGAAACCAAAGAAGCCATCGATCTTTAACGAAAGGTTTGTGCGTATAGTCACAGGACTCCCATGATAGGCTATAGATCAGCGATAAAGCTACTCGGATGACGCTCGCTCCCTTGTCCGCCACTGAGGGATGGAATCGGCTCCGATCTTTGTTGGTATTGGCATTGGATAAGCGAGGTCTTCATGGGTAACATAGCTGTATCTTGTGTATCACACTCGCTATGCACAGTAGCTGCAAGAAGAGCTGTTATCTCAAGCTCAAGAGGGTATAAGCCATAGCCATAAGCCGGGTGGCTTGACCGCTCAACGTGTTGACCGCTTTGTATCAGTTTGACTATTTAAGTTACTTGCTTAATCTGACAATACATATAACTAATATATAACTCTAGATACCTACACACGGTTGCTTGGGTAGCTAATTCCTTAACGGCCGCGTCTAGCTGCAGTTTGCTTACCTCCCCAACATAGGCCATACTACGTAGTTCTTTACAAATATAGAACATTAATCGAAGAAATCCTTGAGCTGACTTAGACGCGGTGTTACAGGAGATTAAGCTATCGTTGGTGCCAAGAGTAGCAATACAAATCATACGTAAACTCAACCCCCTTTAGATATATTTGTCTATGAGGACGTACTGCCGTCCTATGTGTGCTCAACATTCTACTTCGCAAAATACAGAATTGATTCCATGTCAGATTAATATATTAAGTATAATTACATCATGGGATGCTCATAGAATCGTCAAATGAGTCGCAAGACTCAATATGATATACCACTTTATAGAATCCTCCGGGTGCATGCACGATATAGCTTCGATGTAGCTTCGATTCCTAGATGACTGGACGAAATACTTCATTATGAGACTTTATCCCGCTTATGCTAGACTCCAGTCGTATTTAATGTTGTACAACCCCAATCTGAGCATTCATAGCCAATGGAATTAAACGATACGGCGTTGCTTTTGCTCCAGTCAGATCAGACCTAATTCAAGCTCGGCAGACCTTGTATGCAACTATTTAGATTTTTTATTATTTCACTCCCGAGACTGGCCCCAAGATATCTAGATAAGGCGCGCTACATGGATGTATACCCCGTAGTCCCGGCATTTAGGTTCGTGGGTCCTAGTGTAACGGCGTGGTGTTTTCTGACTACCAACTCGCATCATGACAACCATAACGACACGCACACACACATCCCACATAATAGTCTTAGCCGCCTAGCCAAGGCTCGTTAATTCCTACCGAGGAATCCGTTACACCGCTCCGATAGATACGGGAGTCAGATTCGACGACATGGGCTCGACGCTCTACCTATACTCTACAATACCTAGCACTCACCTGGGTCGACGTCAAAATATGAGGAGGAAAGCTGAAACCGTTGGCTTGCATATATCTATCTGCAGCCACATTGCACGGAACTTTTAACCCGGAGCACTAGTAAGCACCCCCGGCACCGATGACATGTAGTTAAACAATTATGTGCGTAAGTGACTTTCGAGCGAACAATATCTCGTACTTTGCCCTTATTAAGTCCCTTGCGAATCTTAGTCAACCGGAGATAAACCCATCACTAAAGAGGTAATTACTAAGGCATCTAGTTCCGAGAATAGGTTTGAACTGTTAGGCATGTCGCGCAAGCATCTCAACATCAAAGTTGGATAAGAAAGATACCTAGCTCGGATCTACGGTAAGATCCGAAAAATAGGAAGCTGATGTAATACCCGGTGGCGTCAACAATCCAACGGCTGTAAACTAGTCTTGCTTTTGGGGGGTATGGCATTTGTTTGCCCATTGTAACAGAGCCCCTATTGAGAAGAATTTATATGCATCCGCAAAAAGAAAAGAAGAGATAAACAGCCACAGCTGCAGTTAGTCCTTGCCAATGCAGATCGCTCACGCTCGGATAATCCTCTCACTTGTCGAGTCTCGAAAATTATGCCGAAACAGGGAATTTTCTAGAGATGCTCGTCGACGTGGGGGGTTTGGTTCTAGGTAGTATATATTACATATCAAAAGTACCAGGGAATTTTGATAAGTGTAAGCGCTAGTCGTGATGATGACACGCCCGCGAGGTTGTACAACTAACTCTATTCCCTCCGCCTCCAATAAGGGATTCTGCGGGCGTCAAGAAGCTTTTCTGCTTCTCTGCGGCGTTGGCCAGACTCGGGTAGAAGAAATATGACACCGCAGCACCGATCAGTAAAAGCGTCCGCCGAGGTCAGATAATCCTAATCTAGCTAAGCTGAGGACCCAACCAGGATCGCTAGTGTTGGATTATACGTCGATGCTAATTCTCGAAGGAGAATAAAGATGAGGGTGTTGGTTGCACCCGAGCTGTCATGAATGACTCCGTGACTCCATCTGCCGAACCCGGAGATACTCCTAGGTATTATCACCGACCAACGTGTCAGACTACATAAACTAGGCTCGTGTATTTTTATAAGCGCGTACGAGAGCTGAGACCTACCCGAGGGTTACAGCCGACGATGACGAGATCAAAGTTTTTCGATAGCATTCCCGTAGGACGTATAACTTTTAAGCTTGTTTTAGACGCTTGGACTACTGAGATACGTAGGACGGAAGATTTCTCGATATATCAATGGTCCTGCCTTGGCTCTAGGTAAGTTCATAATCCTTCCTATACTTTAATAGAGATGTACTCTCTCGTTTACTACTTGCATCCTAACATACATAAGGACTAAGAAAGAAAGAATTATAAAAATAAAATTGATACTGATACTCTTATATTCTCCGACATATTTATATAAGTCTTAATGCTCGTACATTCATAGAAAGGCTTTGCATCAAACTCCGTACTTTACAAACTCACCGAAGTACTCAAACACATCCTACAAAGTTAGAATCATGTTTAGCCCCTTTAGCAACCCCCCTATTCAGCTCGAGCCCTCAACTACACCTTCAAAACCCCAAGACTGCCAAATCTAAGGGCTTTAACCTACGTTGATCTACCTCTTAACTAGTACGAGCAATTACTGTTCACGCGTTCCCGGTTTCGAGTCCTACCATCAAAAAAATGGAATTGATATAGCTAATTCTGCAATACGTCGCAAAGTTCTATATATGCTAACTGCCCGCGTAATCTGTCTTTGTTGCTCGTTTATCAGTAGTCTACCTACGCATCAATCATTATCATGTGTCGTCCAATGTAAGAAGGTAACGGAAATACAAAAAAAACTGCATAACCCAAATCGCGATGATACCATCTTAAGGACTACATGTAATTACTAGACCTAAACTCGGCGAGCCCTTGATCGAACAGTCACGCGGGACTACATCACTTAATTTATTATCATAAAAGACTCATAAACACGGTATGCAACGAGTTAAGAGGAGCAGAGACTGCAAACGATGCATCTCGTATCTTCATTTGTAAAGGTAACTTGTTGGACCGCCAAAATAATAAAACTGGGAACATAAAGGGCAGAGATCAAATCGCGAAAAGACAATCATCCTCGCTCCACGTTGCAAACCGCACTCCGAGATTTCCAACCTAACTCTACCTTGCCAAAACCCGTCCTCAATGTATGAGAAAAGATTTTGCTGCATCACACCTCATCCCTTCATATACACGCAGCTAGCGCGTTCCGTCTCTTTTAGGTCTTTTGAGCCGAAATCATCATAAGGCATTTCCGTCGTTACGGGTGCGCATTTGTGGAATTTAGCATGCAACGATGCCTCGGGACCAAGGTTCGAGAGACGTGCACTTTCCTATATTCATTTACTCAGTGCCGCAACGTACCCAGGCTCAGACTTAGTTCCTAGATGGGCCGCCGGACCTATCTTGGTCGGCAATCACCTTCTTGTCTTTCCTTGACTTGAAGACGAAATCCGCCATGATTTGTATGTGGTCGGCAGGGAAATGGTAGTTCGGGAATCCGGGAACGCGTTTGAGATACTCATAATCTGGGGGCCCAAGTAACTCAACGACGTCTAGCGTGTTGGTAGTATACCATATGTAATCAATCACGCCCGAGAACGTCGGTGTGTAGTTCGTGAAAGTTAGCTCTGCTGGAGTTCCAAATAGGTGGGCATAGGCATTACGCAAACTAAACGGATGCTCAATGCCATCACGCGTAAAATTCCCGTACGAGTGGCCAATTAAATCTGGATGATCAGGAGGTATGCGTCCCTTCTCCAAGAGTTCATATACAGAACTATCGGCCATCGAGTTGTAGTCACCACAAAGAAATAGGGGAATGTCTGTATTGTTGCGGTACTCCTGGCTAGGCGCGGGGTCGGGATATTCTTCAGCAGCGTCCGCATCTTCCTCTGCGACTACAGGCTTACTTAACCTCTTCTCATCAGTAGATAGGGCCGGCCGACGCGTGTACCTCTCTGATTGCTTCGTAACAAGCTCCATCAAAATTCCTGTTTGCACGGCTTTGACGTCGGCTAAGAATGACTCCCAGCATAGATGCGCGTTGACGACGATAAATCGGTTACCAGTAAATCTTGACTCGAAGAAACAGTATACAGCAATAGTGTCTTTCGGCATAACTCGGTTGAAGACGTCGTCGGCTGATTTCATATCAGGTCGATTGATGGCCGTCTGCCTAAAGTCTACTAGCTGCTTATCCAACAGGATGTACTTATCACTCTTGTAGAAGATAGAGCAGCCGTCAACAGACTGTTGATCCTTGCCTGTCAAGTGCTTGACACGAGTCTTCGGGTAGAATACGCCCTTGTAACCAAGTTTAGCAAGCTCGGGGGTAAAAAACGTTTCGAACGCATCCATAGCGGTCTCCTGTAGGCAGAGAATATCGGCGCTTCGTTCACGGAATTCCCGCATGATACTATCCTTCCGATACTCCCACGATAGGGCACTAGCTGGAGTGTAGCCATATTGCGTGCTGGTTGCATACTTGTCGCAAAGGGTATTCCACGACATAACGCGGATATGCTCCTTTTCCGAACCCACATCTTCCTGAATAGTGATGGGTAAACGCGGGTTGGGGGGTATAGGTACTAAAAACAAAGTTAGTTAATAGCGTTTACTTGGATAATATGGGCCGTAACCCAAATATACGTGGGGAATTTGAGAAATATAGGGAATTTCCTCATACCTGGTGCTTGCTCCTTGAGATGGGCAATCAAGGCCTTGGTACCTTCCTCGACGAGCTTCTGCTTTTGGTCTTGTTCCAGTGGGTTGCCGTGGACACCAAGTAATTCCAGGAAATGCAGAGCGCCAAGTTCCGGGGGGATAGTTTGAATATTGTTGTTATAGAGGAGCAACTGGCGGAGAGGAGTACACATGCCCAGCTCAGGGGGTAACATGCTGAGTTGGTTATGAGACACATCAAGGTACCGCAATGATCTAAGTTGCCCTATCTCCCGCGGTAAACGGGTTAAATTGTTGGAGGCAAGATAAAGTTCGGTGAGGAAGGAATAGTGGTTAAAGAGCATAGTGGACATGTTCTTTAAGCCTTGCCCACTAAAGTCGAGATTCAGCCAATCCTGTCGATCGAGGGCCTTATCGACGTTAACGGGCCGGCCTCTATCCTCCAACTCTCCATCTACTGCTGATTCAGGTTGGTTGGCACTTGGGAGAGCTGGGCCGATACCCTTATTCTCGTTCGCCCGTAGCCTAGCAAAGTAGTGAGGTTGGTGCTGCTCCGTCATGGTCTGATGGGCACGTTCAGACTCCTTATAAGATTTTAATTGCTCGTTCCAGTGCTCGCTGTACTGCTGGGCTTGGCCACCTCGAGAACCTGGGGTGTTTCCGTTCTGATGGCTGCTTGGTGTGAATGGAGTTACACTGGACATAAGACCAGAAGAAAATGTAGAGTGGGTGAGGGTACCCGAGGTACCTGCGTGACCCGCATGATCCTGGGGGAGGTTTTGGTGGTGTTGCTGCGGGTGAGTGTGGTGTGAATGCGAACCCTGCTGCTGAACGAAATTGTACATCATCTGTGGCGCGATGCCACGACCTCCAGGGACACCATTGAGGCGCGAATTGTGTCCCTGCTGATGGTTTGGCCCATACATGCCGCGCGAGAGATCGATGGGCATCAGGGGAGCAGGGATATTAAAGAGGTACCGTGGCGACAGTAGAGACGCCAACTACCGCAGGTGAATACTATAATATGCGATTCAGATCTTTTTTTTTTTAGTTGTATTCTTAGAAGATTTTGGGGAGAAAAGACTGTCGGTCGGTGGACAAAGAGTGATAATGGCTCGGTACGGAAGTTAGGTGTAAAAGATGTCAAGGGTGCGCTGTACGTATCGGATACTATCTGCCATGGAGATACTGAGGAACAGATCGATCGCGCCAAGTGAGGGAGACCACGTCGAGCTGTCCGGAACTGTTTTTAACAGCTTGTGTCGAGAGATGAACGAGGGGACAATGGTTCAGCAAATATCCATGCATAGAGACCGATAATTTCGTCTTGAGGCATGGAATTTGCAAGGACCAATGTCCGACCCGGTGTATTAAGATATGAGATATGGAGGGTGTGATTCACAGAAACTTGAATCTACACGATCTAAATCGAGGCAGCAGTCGCGAGTGGGAGTGAGAAGACAAGTTCATCAAGGGATGTCGGATCCTGGCCGTTGCCTCTCAAGTGGCGCTGCTACAGGTGGCAACAGCAGAAAGGGCGCCCAGTTGCGAACGGATACGAACGGATACGAAAGTATAAGTGAGATAGAAGTTTACAGAAGGATCGTTTCTATATCTCTTAGTAGCTCGAGAAGGCGACGACGGTAGGGTTCTTGCTCTAATATTTCGCGTATCTATAAAATACGTAGGCAAAGTTAGCCAGCCAGTCACGACTTAGTCGGGTGGGTAAGGTTGGGCTAGGTAGCTTCGATAATGATAGTAGGCCATGGAAATATTAGTAGGACAGTTAATCAAACTATCCAATGAACGTGATACAAATACAAATACAAATACAAATACAAATACAAATAGGAATACAAATAAATGTGACCAGGTGAATGACAATAGATGCTCATGTAGTGTCGCAAAGAATATAGTGAATATAGTGAATGGAAAACAAGTGTTCGCACCTAGAATGGTCCGAGATAATTGTATGACGCCGAGCTAAAAGGGAAGACGGGATGTCGAGGGAACGAAGCTGTTGGCAATTGAGTTTTTAAAGAATCAATACCTTTGGGGAGAGTGAAGTGGTTTTTATGAGAGAGCCAAGGTACCGGCGCAGTTGAGGCCGATAATAAGTATTGCATATGCGTTGACGAAGATGCAACCGAGTTTAGGTGGTGCTTTGGTGGATTTATGGTGGTGGTCTGGTCAAATGTAGCTTATTACCTGATCCAAAAGTTACTCCAAAGAAAGTCCAAGCTTTTGATCCGCCGCAATGCATGTGGAGGAGTCAGCAAAAGTTAAAAAAGACTTAGCCTTATCACGTGATCTATCCATCTGTAAAACTCGATTCTGTTACATCCCCAATTGTCTTCTTAGGTACCAATAAGATATTAGCGTTTGATTTTGTTAGTCAGCAGCACCAAATGGTAAGACTTTTACTTATTCAGCCTTGCAATCACATCAGACTGACGCAATTCCTAAAGAGTTGTTTGCTTCTTGGAACAAACTTGTCAAAAATGACATCTATAAGTACCTAAGTATCCAAACAACGAACAAAGGTTTCCTTACCTCCTAACACAGTATCAAAAATGATGTCGACATTTTAGATATGTTAATGTTTTAAATAGTAGTTAGGTACCTAGGTATACATAAGTTAACGCAGTCTGTTTAGACCAACCGACAAAGCATCTTTATACGTGTTTCTTGCAAGGTTGTCTTTATTCTCTTCTTATACGGACTATTTAATATTTCGCTATTATCTTCATGAGTTTTTCAAGTAAGCATTAACTACTAATAAGTGCCAGGTACAGAGTGCATCTATATCAACCTTAACTCTTACCATCCAGATAGTTCAGTTCTGATAGTTAGTATCCTCCAAACTAATGTCAATCCCCCCGAGACATCAACTAATCTTTTTGCATAGAACTATAAATATAAAGGTCAATAGTATAAGGAAATAACCATAGCAACAGTCATAAGATGCTGACTAACAGAAAGACTCGTCTATCTTTATTGCATACCTACCTAGGTAACATATTAGCATATTTACCTAACTATCTGGGTAGTTGACATTATTGATGCACTTATCGAACCAACTGTTATTCTTGGCATTTTGCATCCTTACCAAACCCATTGTCCATAGCAATTCAACGCTATAGCTTCAAGAACGTCATATATCAAAATTATATGACATACGGCTTTTTTTTAATGGACGCGTTGTCACTTACTGGCGGATAAAGCCTAACCCATGGATGTACACGTACTCATTGCAAAGGCTTGATGCTCGGCCACTTCAGCCTCAATACTCATCCTGTGCCAAGAGTCTGGAAGCTGGGGAAGCCAGGGAATCACCTTACTGGCTTCCCGCATTTCAGCCTGATCGATATAGGCCTGCACGGCAATAAGCGAGACAGAATTTATAAAGGCTCCTATTGGTATAAAGAAACGTTCCGTGAAACCCTAAGTTGTGTAAGTCATTCCATATTACTATGTACCTCTAATTGCTACCTACCTAAGGTATATGTGTATCTGGCTTAAACGGATTAACATCTTAGAATTAGAAGCAGAAAGTGAGGCTTAACCCTTGCCTAATTATTTCTCACTATCGAAGCATGTTAGCCTCCTAATAGCTTTTTACCTTCCATTGATAGCTCAATGCATTTACCAGTGGGGATTGCGCAGACCGCCGGACTCAATTCGCGTCCGAACGCAGGGTATGTATGTTTGTAGGATGCCAACGCCTATCTCACCGCGTGTAAGGCCGCATCTTCGGAGCTAGAGCCTAGATCTTTTCCACCGGACCAATTATCTGGAAATCTCTCTCCGACCCTCGAGCATTCCTTTGCTCCGACCTGCTTATGTCCTGCAAGTAGTAACCGAAAACCCCTACTAGTATTCTAGAATTAGCTGGCATAGACCTAGGTTAGTATACTGTGTAAACCTAACATAGACATGACTAGCGAGTCGAAAGGTTCGGGACTCTACGAGTTTAGATCGTTCACAAGCTGCAGCATAGTGTGTTGCGCCGTTCTAGCTGCTGTATCCGCCAACCTCCCCTAGAGTCGCTTAGAGAGAGTGACGAGACTAGCTGGGCGCCGTCATGCAGGTGTAAATGCGGGGAAGCCATACACAAACCATACCCGCAGGGATCGACGGTCCACCCATTGGGTTTCAGTTAACATATAGAAATAAGTATTCGCCTTAAAACAGCCATAAAAGGATGGTTTAAAGTATCGTGATCACAATGCAGAAGAACGCTAGACGGAAAAGAGTCAGGCTGTTCTTGAAGGGCCTTATATAGGTACATAACGGGAACAGGCCACATCCCAAGCTGGAAGTAGCTTGATGGGGTTATGCACATCTCGTTTGACATAAATCGTAGTCTTGTCCTGCAACGATCCAAACCAACGGCTCTTTACATACCAACCGATTCTACTAGACAGACATACGGACAGACAATTGCATTGAGAGTGCCGTATGTTACCTGCTCCATCACCCTCAATGAGCGAATCGGTCGAGCTCTACTAGACAACACAAGCAGAGGGATAGCTTTACAACGGAGGTCCCAGCGTCATTCCATCCCGGTGTTTCCAAAGAACGCCACTAGCACAAACACATTCCTCATGAGAAAATAAGGAAATGATTTATGCAGCCACAACTGATAAGAGATCACTTGAGAACTTGAGAGGGTATCCTATGACCGAGGATAGGACTAAAAAAAGGGGTCACGTGCGAAAGCAGATTACGCATGTGAGACCATAGAAGGAATAAGTCGACCTGAAAATCTCAAAAGAAGAAAAGAAAACCCATCGGAGTGTGGTTTGAGTGATCCGTCAAAGTGGCCGACAGTTGGATCAAATAGGGACAAATTGAGCAACTCCCGATACTCCGAGGTCATTCATGCCAAGAGATTCCTTTTGGTTGACACACACACACATATACACATATACACACACCATCCTACGTACTTCCTTACAAACTCACCGAGAAAGGCACCGGCCCGGAAATTTAAAATTGCCAATTGGATGATTCCCAAAACCACGGGATACCCTAGAGAGTGTACGAATATCTCCAGTGTTTCGGGACTAACTACTAGGAATTCCCCACGAGGAATTTGATTTGAACTCGGCCCGCTCGTCGTATCCAGCTATATCGCCCACTCATTATTATAATAAGTGAAGGCGGGGGAGGGGGTCCTTGGGCCAGAATTTAACCAGGGACAACTTAAAGGAACTGGGCCAACTTTGTTGTTTACGGTCTTCTGCAACCGCGGGCCATTCCGCTGCAGTAGTAAAGCTGTCATATGTTTGTCAATTGTCAATTTCACAACAGATTGGACACCGTTTATTGCAGATCCCGCACAGGCTGCACATCTTCGGATCGGGAAGCAACACCGATTCATGAAACGAGAAAAGCATTCCTTCGGGTTAAAGTACTCAAACGGAGACGAGACGAAACCCATTCCACCGGAAAGCCTGCCGGAAGTCTAATACGTCTAGTTATTATCCAATCGTTGATCGTTAAATGGTTACTGCAGTCTAATACCATGGCTTAGAAGAGGGCAGGGGGGTAAAAGGACCAGCAAAAGAAGACCCAGCTCGCATTTCATTCCAATGATGCTCTTCTAAGATCGAACCGATAACATTACGAATACGGTAGAAGGCGTCCTAGGAAGCATTCTATCCTAAGGATTTACTGGCTATCAAAAAGTTGAATGGGCCACGGAAGTCCATGGTGATCCACGGGTTGCTTTTTTGGAGAATCAACCAATTCTTGCAAAGCATCTAGAAAGGGGCAGAGAGGAAAAGAAAGGAATAGTGAGAGAGAAAAAAAAAAAAAAAAGTTAAAAAAAAGTTGAGGAAGCATAAGCACATGTCGCTGATCCCCTGGAGGGGGGAAAGTTGAAGTCATTGAAGAATTCTGATTGATCAAAAAGTATAACCCAAGTACCCAAAACTGGGTCTAAGTGGAGATCCGACTGAGCGGCCGGCCCCGGGAGGTACCTTCCAGCTACAATTATCCAGTTACAGGACAGGCTAGGCGAGTTAGGTCGGTTTTTACGTGGGCCACAGCGCAGCAACCACTAAAACACACTAAAACACGCATTCCCCTAAAAGCGGATTGCAAAAATGGAATTCGCTTACAGCTTGTCCATGTATTCGGCCCCTGTCAGGGTCAGACCGGCAAACGGAAGGAAATCATCTTCTAGTACCAACACTAACGCTAACACCAACACTTACACTTTTGTGCATGGGGCCAATAAACATAATACTAATAACTCTGACAATCACGACGAAGGAGACTCCGAGAATTATCACGGCCAAGACCAAAACCAAGGCCAAGACCAAGATAAAGACAAAGACCACGAGCATAACTCCGATCAGAGCCATAGAGAACTAGAAATCGGTACTGGAGATCAGACTAACAATAGTAACGGGGAAGAAGATCAACATCAGCAAGACCACAAAAAGACAAAGAAACGGAAGAACAGCTCGGTTAGGTCAAGGATACCTGGTAGGCGTCGGCCACCACCTGCCGGAACTCTCCCGCAAGCTCTGGCACATAGGCCGGCGTCGCATTATTCTCATTCTAGGACCTCCTCTTCATTTAGTGCCAGCTCTCGTACGTCGCACGAAACGCAAACACAAACACATTCACATTCACATTCACATTCACATTCACATTCACATTCACATTCACATTCACATTCACATTTACAGCAAACAACACGAACTGAACCATTACCACCATTGCCAACATTACCAACACTACCAACCCCATTATCATTAGCACAACAATATATTCATATACAGACACAAGCACAACAATCCAACTTTACAGGCTTGGCTCTTACCCATGCCATATCCGGCGGCAACTCGACTAATGACACCATCTCCTCGTCACCGCCTGCTGCTTCAAGCCTAGGTACAGGGGCGAATACAGGCATACGAATAGGCTCAAAGCCGAATGATGGAAAAGGGGCAAGCGTTGTAACAACCAATACTACCAATACTACCAATACTACCACTACTACAGCCACCCACCATATTTCCTCTTCTTCTTTGTTGCCTACAGTACCTATAATCAACAACACCAGTAATACCAGTAACATCAGTAACACCAAGAATTCGACGGTTGCATCCGCACCCGCGCCGCCGTTAGCCGCCACTTCAGCCTCAACCTTAACTTCGATCGCATCCGTTTCTCGTCCGTCTACCTCTACAATTTTACCGCCCGCCTCCGATTCCGAGCGACCGCCTACTTCGCCAAAGTCGTCAAGATTCATTAAATCCATACATATACCTATCTTCAGCTCTGATAGCGGTTACCAGCTGGCTTATTCCACCGGTCTCCCTCCGACGACTAACAGGTTGCAAAAGCGCGATTCTATCCATTACCAAACGTCAACAGCTCATAGTTCGCGGCGTCCGTCAACACCGACTCCGCCTACCAAAACCAATACGGGCCTATTATCGCCTGTTCGTCGAGGATCGTCCAAGGGTAAACATCATGACTCGATGACCATGGAGCCTGGTTACGTCCCTGCTCAAAAATACCCCTCGGTGTCGTCCCGTTCTGGTGGCGTTTACGCTGGATCTGGCTCTTCCCATCCCGACCACCCTTCTATTATGACTTCAAATGAAAACTTGGCCTCCTCGAAGGAGGGGAGCATAGCTCCGTCTACCGCTTCAACTTCCACCAAACATTCGCTCACCGCGGCAAAGGCATTCATCATGCGAAATAACCGACTTTACATCAATCAGCCCTCGCTATTGTATCCTTTACCAATCGACTTAACAGAACTTCATCGTCAATCTTTGCGTACACTGATGCTATTACAGCTTTTCGGCGGTCCGACCACAGCACCCGAGTTCTCCAATAAGCCCCCACAGCGTGTCCTCGAAGTAGGGTGTGGCTCTGCGTTCTGGAGTATGATGTGCCATCGGTACTTTGCGCAACATGGCCACTCATCCATATCCTTTACCGGTCTCGATATCGCGCCTCTGGTAGGGATGGGCCTCGATGCAGGTTGGAGACCAGACAAGGACATGCGCTGGCGGTTCGTCCAACACGATGTACGGCGGCGCCCATGGCCGTTTATCGACGGTGAATTCGACTTGATTATGGTCAAAGACATGTCACTCTCGCTTTCGACTTCCATGCGCGACTCGCAACAGCTCTTCGAAGAGTATTTGCGCGTACTAAAGCCAGGTGGCGTGATTGAATTTTGGGAGAGTGATCATGCCGTGCGTATGCTAAGACCACATGTTCTTAGGGCTCCAGTTGCGTCGAAAGCCGCCGACTCTGATTCAGACTCGGACGATAGTAGCGAGGAAGAAGACGACGTAGAGAAATTAGGAGCCTACATTATGACGAACAACACGCCGCTTAGCGCGCCGCTAAACCCATTCCTCGTCGAGTATAATGGCTGGGCAATCAAAGGCTTAGATGCGTTGGGCTTGTCAGCGGTTCCTTGTGCGCTGATCGGCGCGTATCTCTTACAGGAAGTGGATACCCTTATGGAATTACGATCAAAGAGGATAGCGGTACCACTGAGCGAGATCAGATGGGAGCGCGAAGGTGTCGGTGGTGTAGTGACAAAGGACGGCAAGAGCTATATCGACTCGATGAAAAGAAAGGGCAGGTTAATCGATTCTCGAGTTGATAAGCGGAAGGGGCTGACAACTAGCCAAGCTGCTCTCCGACGAACCGCGTTAGAAACCATGGTAGGGTTGATACTCTGCCTCGAGCCGATCATTCGAGAAGTTAGCGGGAAGAGCCAAGACGAGTGGGACGGATGGTGCGGAAAGATGATGAACGATCTACTACGCGAAGGCGGCACAAGTTGGGGAGAATGTCTGGAAGTCGGAGCATGGTGCGCTAGAAAGAAGCTAACATCGACATCATAATTCGAATGTCTAGTCTACCTATTTGGCCATTTGCTCATGCTATGTTTGGTCGACATTCTTAGCATTGATTCGCCTTGATCCGCCTTGATCCAACGATCTAAATCTCCACGATGTCGACACCTGGAGGGCGATCTACTAACGGATCCAGCTCAATCCGGAAATATAGCTCTCTAACACACACTCCTTTGCAGTCAATTATAGTCCATCGTACCTCTTCTTAAGAGTACGATATCGTTTCAAGAAATACCTGTAACGCTATATGTCAATACTACGGCCAGCGCTTCAACACCACATTACGTTAAACCAGATGATAAACCCACGACGTTTACTTATGAGGAAGATCGAAGGGGAAACTGGGAACAGGTTTTGGTGATGCATATCGGGACTGGGATCCTGACTATATTCTTGTCTTATCTCTTTTATTTTTACATATTTATCGGGTGCATTGGACGGGAGACATGATTGGAAAGATACAACGAGTATATATGTGTGGTGGAACTAACTAGGCGCAGAACAATGTTCGCCCTAGGAAGTTATATAAAGGAATTGGCCACTAAGCCCGAGAGCTTGATGTTTATAGACGATACGAATGGAATAACTTTGGATGAAATCGTTGCGAAATTGTAGTATGCGTGAAAATAACTTGCTAGGTATCGACTAGTAATGCGAATAGAATCGACAATTTAGGTAGACTTACAGCGCCTCGAGTTCTTATAAATGAATACCAAGTTAGTCTCTAACTCTTTATAGCAGATAGCCAGGTATTCAACCTACCTTTTTTGACATACTCGGCTTTTCTAATAGCTTTCTGGATTTCACTCTCGTCGCGCAGTGACGCGTTCTCCCGGAAGGCCTTATGGAGCCGTTGTCGGAAGTAATCGTAGCCCTTGGGATAGTCGCGGCCGCGGTTCAAGAGCTCCTTGTAGATGGATATGACCTGTTGCCGCAACACAGGATCGGGCGGGGGCAGCATGGAGGCGGTTACGGCATCGTTTTTTCGTTTGACGCGTTTTTGGAGATGTTGCGAGACGGAGGAGAAGAGTCGGATTGGGCGAGTGAAGGTAAACATTAGGGTATGTCGATTGTTAGGAGTAGGTACCTAGGTAACCTGCCTCTAGATATTAATTAATCAATGTGTACGAGGAAAAGAAAAACGGTTGGTTGGACATGACGCAACATTTTACTGGTTTATCTTATCATTGACGGCTAGCTGAAGCTAAGCTACCTAAATTGTAAGGTAACGGTAGCACTTCCCCTACCGAGGTTGCCCCTCTGATGTGCCCCTCCAAGCTACGGCTTAAGCTTAACTTCTACCTTGCATGTACCCTTTATATGTAGGTATGTACAGTACCTACCTCTTGACCTAATTTCTCTTCCATACTTCCTGCTTGCGACAGCTACCTAACTTGTAGGTATTACCTCTGTACATATATTAGGTACACTTATATATCTCGGTACATAATCTAATTGGCCAATCGTAAATACCTACCTACCTACCTACCTACCTACAAGATGCCTCCTAGGCCACGCTTAAAACCAACATATACCCCCCGCTTCCTATCTCCAGTCGTCTACCGACAACCCGCGCCCCGAGTAGAGCCCTTTGCCTCCTTCAGTAGCAAATACTCGAGTCGCAATTCCTCCACCGCGACGAAGTCAGTCCTGCCGCCGCTCCCGCCTAGTAAATGGTATTCGGACCTCAAAGCGCGAATCGGAAAATGTATCATGTTCGGCTGCACCCACGACCAGGCGCTACAGGCCGCCACCATCCTGCGCGTCCTCGGCACGGAGTGGCGCGAGCTAACCGCTGGTGCCGAGGGGTTTCTGGCGGGTGGACATAGGGGACTTGAGAACCAGCAAGTTGTGTGGGGGGAGATGGACAGTTTCGTAGGTAGTCCGCGCCTACAAGAGTATATAGTAGTAGAAGAAGATGAATCGCTGACGGATAAGTAATGTCGGGTAGGGCCATGTGAATAACGCTAATTACATCCGGTACGCCGAGTCTGCGCGCGTCAACTGGATCATACACTTCGCGAGCGTAGACCCGGGGAACGGGACGCGGTGGAGGGAACTTATGACGCCGAAGGGGACGGGACTGATTTTGAAGTCGATTAAGGCCGAGTATAAATTCGTATGTCCAATATCCCCTTCTCCCTCCTCAACGCCTCCGGTCGATATGCAGATTTAATCATGTATCTGTCTATGTCATGCAAGACGATCGATACTAACGACCCGCAGCCCATGACCTACCCAGACACCATCTCCGCATACTACAAGCTGCGCTCGCAACCCTCGGCGACCGACACCTCGCTCGTGCTCGACTGCGTTATCCTATCGCACCGGCACCGGCGTGTGGCCGCGCGCACGGAGGAAGATGCCGTCGTGTACGACTACGTGGCCGCGCGGAAGACACCAGTCCCGTCATTCGCGCTCGACGCATTCCAAGATGTCTGGCGTCGGCAGGAAGAGGAGACGCGGACGGCTAGGCAGTGCATATGGGAGCTGGTGAAGAAGGTGGAGGGGCTTGAGAGGGGGACTTGGGATAAGCCTGGTGCGGTGGAGGATTTGGGGGGCAAGGGGGGTGTTGAGAAAGACGGTTCTGGGATGGAGGAGGTTGTGAAAGATGATGTTGGAAAGGAGGATGTAAAAAAGGAGGTCAAGCAGGAGGTCAAAGAAGATGTTGGCAAAAAGAACGGCGCACCTACTAACGCAACTGGTAATAAAGTACGCTCGTTATTTTAGCTTTCTCCTGGGGAGATGAGTTTAAGATAGGGGTTTGGATTTCAAAGGGAACACATGTGTCCCCTTGAGGTGTTACGAAATTAGTGAGGCGAGAGACGGGTGGTGGCGTCGTTTCCAGTTTGTACGACTTTATGGGTATGTGCTATGCCAAGGAGTCATAGGAGTCATCGTACTCCTAGCAGCATTGTGTATCTTTGAGGCTTCAAGCATTTTTCTTGCTTAGATTGCCTGACACGAAGAATGTAGATACTTGGAGACATAGTAGAAAGTACCTAGATAGGTCTATGTTCTGCCATATTATCAGATAAGGGCTTATAGAGTGCTAGAGAAATATGATGTCAAGAATGAATATTAGCTTTGTCTATCTAAGTTAAGTTTATATACCAACGTTGATATATCTTCTCGGGGGCGTATGAACCATTATTCCACTCAGGCAAAAGAAACGAATCATAATACATAGTTATAGAAATATATGCTGCGAGTTCTTGCTAATTCACTTCAAGATCGGAAAGTTTTACACCTAGAATACAAATTTATTTGGGAATTTAAGATAAGCAATATCACCCTTACACATTCAGCATTCTACTGATTTATGTAGTAATATGTGTCTAGGTAGGTATATTGAGGTTATATCGACACAGTGGTTGTGGAATGTATTTAGTTGGTACAGTTGTAGACGTATTCAGAGTAGATGCTATAGATCGCTTCATAGCTTATTTAAAAGTTAAGTTTAGGTTCCTAGGACGTATGCTCTTTATATTAGTTGAGATCGAGCATATTGTTACAAAATTGTCGTTGGGAAAGATATGTCAACTTGTCTTCAAACCCGCATTGCGCGCCGCTTGCTTCGTAAACTTAAGTCTATCTTGGATAGCAATATATACCTAGTTCGTTTGATATTGCAGACTTAATAAAGTAGATGTTTATATTATGACTATATTTCCAAGATAAAATTACAGACTGGAGTTGTACAAGACAAGTATTATGGTCTATATAAACTAATAAAACGGGGGTTATAGCTTTTGCAGTGTCTACAATAAAGCATTGATACCTATTTAACATAGGTTTATTATCAAGGAAATGTAAATGAAGAGATTCATAGTGAGCTAAGGCGTCACAATATCAATACAATAGCTTGATTTACTACGTTTTAATTTTTCAAATCAAGTTCCAGCAGAGCTCGTTGCAATAATATTATGGGAGTATTCTTCAAGAATAAGGCCGTATTTAGTTTTAGGAATAGGGTAGAAGCGCTGTAGACTAAATTTGTTACCCCTACAGATATGGTTCTGATGCTTCTGTTGAAGCTGCATAAAATATTTTGCAAAATATAAAATTACCGTGGCAATAGTCCATATTCACGCCCCAGACGACTTTCTACGGGATAACGAAACCTAGCCCACTGTCTTGCTTCACCTAATAATCCTCAAAGGCGCGATTTCCCTCTATTTTGAGCTTAGATGATCTGGCGGTGTTGCTACCCCTGATCGTATCTTAGACTTAAGCTCGATTAGGTCGTCCCTTAATTCCCCACGGGGTAGTGTTTCTTGTCATCTGTGTCCGGACACGTCGACCTATCTAGTAGCGCCTCCGACGGTCTCACCTCGGCCAGCAACTCCGACTATTACTCGGCCTTCATCACGATCGAGGTGTAGGTAGAGTCGAGAATTTACCTCACAAGGCAGGCAAGTGATGATTTGGGGTTAGCCGAAGTTATGATAGACCGAGCGAAGTGTCATGAAGGCGAAACTAGTAAGAGTGATGCACCCTCACCAATATCTAGCAGATCTCATGCGCTTTCTAGGCCAACTAGCTCGTCTCCTGCGTCTATCACAAAGCGACTCCAGATTTTCATACCTGACTTCTGGGAATCGTGCTCGAGTCTAAGCCAGACTAGGCACAGAATGCGTAAGGTGAAGTCGAGACTCGCATTCTTATGCCTCCGTGGCTAGGTACTGCATACCCCTTTCCGGGCCGAAAGGAGCACCGTGGCCTCACGCAGGCCAAGGAAGTATAATCACTTCCTAGATAGTAAAGAAGCACCCTGTGAGGGTTGAATTGCTAGCAAGGACGGCCGAAGCGAGCTTTGATGGCTACCAATCGGCCAAGACGCCCCGGTTTAAGGCGCAGAAGACTTGATCTTCGATGTTGAAATAGTCACATGCTAGCGCGGATCATATGTATAATAGTCAACGCTATATATGGGCCCAGCCAACAGAATATTATAGTAGTTGACGGGATAACCCTTCTAATCTAGTTTGCCATGGTCAAGATAGAGTTTTCAACAATATACCGATCAAGGCACTGGTCCGAACTGAATACGCCATCCCAGTGCTAGATTTCTATCAGCCGGTACCAGAGGTTTCTAGTACAGCTTAGTCTAATTAGACCTAGAGATGACGCGGGATATTCCGTTTGAGGATATTTGGAGGCCAAATGGCTTACATATGGGAAGTTGTTGAAGGGTACATACATGGTTACAGCACCGCAAGCACAGCCGTTGCCATAGACATCGATCGATGTCTCAAGCATGTTTAAGATCTACGAGTTTGTCGTTCACCATAACGGTCTAGTCAGGGACCATGCAGCTACGTCAAATCAACCATGCATTAACGCACATAGTATGTGTTGCCATCTCAGTAAGGGGGTTGGGTAAGGGTCTTTTGATTTTAGAATCGTCTTATGATTGGTGTGTTTTTGTGTGTGTTTGTTTCTCTTCAATTTACTCACAACAATACTTCAATAATTTAGACATACATACATATATTACCATACGTAAGCTAGTCTAACGTGTATGTATGAATGAGCTTATCTGGTGAGTTTACGCCTGTATGGTTCGATGCTGGGTAGTGAGACTGAGGGCGCCTGGTGTGCGTATTCCGATCGGGAGATTTGTATGGCGTCAGATCGTTATAAACTTTTAGAGTCGTAAATGCTTTGATGCGGCGCAGTCGGTCATTAGAACTAGAATGGATTAGCAGCGTTTTTCCAACTGCCGCCGCAATGGATTCATATACATAGAATCATGTGTAATTTGTGTGTACCTACCTACCTAGGTTGGGTATGTAGGTATGTATGCCTCGGTCGTTCAGTTTTGTCGATTTGGACGCCCCCCTATTTCAAACAACATGCATTGGATGGTTAGACGAAGAAGCAGAAGCGAACCCCAGATTTCTAGTCATCGCAAGTCCCGGCATGGGGAACTGATCACGGTTATATGATAAGATTGGTGGATAAACCCCATGTCTAATCGAACGAATCCTAGGATGACGGCCCCGTTTAGAGATACGCAAACCCGGGGAAAGGCACCGAAAAGGCATTGAATCCCATATTCATTCGGTCCGAAGCGTCCATGGGCTTATTGTTCATGGCGCGGAATGCTAGGACTATCATGGTGTTTAAATATGCTTACTACATACAAGCGCCTCTGGCAGTTGGTCTTTATTTTGCGGGGGAAGTAGGACAACTAGCATAAGGAAGAATTCGGGGGCAGAAAAGCTGGGGTTCGCTTGAGATGTCTTCTCCACATGAACTAGGGGGGTTGGAAGATGATGGAATTGGTGGATTACTTTTACATATAGATAGATACACTATACATAGTATATGTTCTTGATACGAGATGAGGTTTCTCGTGAAGTGTGATGATACGAGTGAGCTGAAAAACAACAATAGCTCAGCGGATGGCAATTCTTGTTTTGCCCGCCCCATGGAAGATGATGGACGAGAGGTCAAGCCACTCTTTCGGAGTTAAGGTTAGGAGAAACAAAAGTGCTTTATGCTTTATTACGTATCGCTACCGACGACTGAAAATGGGTGCCTCGGCCGAGAGACTTTCCTCTTTTCGCTTGTGATTTGCGAGCTGGCAACGGCAAATTGGGGCAACACAAGGCACGGGCTGTGTGGTCTAAGCGGTACTGTATTTCTTCGCACTATGTAGTGTATGAGCATAATGCTACTGGACAGGATCGTCATCCATGTTTTCCATGTCACGTATCATGCATATTACTTACCTACTTACATAGCAAGACTTACTTCAACTACTTGCTCTGTGCTTCTAGTAAGCTGCCGCTGTGCGACCTCTATTCAGCACGATCAAGTCACGATGACGACTCGTTGTCGAACAAGACGACCGAATGCAGTGGGATGTGGCGCGCAGTGAGCTGAAATACCGCTATTTAGATGGTGGATGGTAGCGCCCGGTATCAGCCCACGGTAAAGAGGGGTGGTCCCGAAGGTCTGGTAATGCATTTCGCGAGATATCACGACATACGATTTATTGCGACCAAAGCAAACCTTTCCCGGGAGCCGTCGACGGGATGTGATCTTGTTGGACGAGCCCTTCAAGATGCAAATAAATAAATAAATAAATAAATAAATAAATAAATAAATAAATAAATAAATAAAACTCCGCCCCCTTTCTCTTCTTTTTGTAGATGTAGATCTATTGACCAGGCGCGGAGAAGACTTGCGAGAAACAGCCATTCTTTGTTTCGTGATAGGTTGTTTACTTGAACTCGAGGATCAGATATAGTAGTTATCTTTGGTGATCGTTCACCGAGGGTAAGGCTTAAAATATCAATGCTGGTCAGACGGGCAAAGCCGAATGCTGAAGGTTACGAGTCAATGTCGCGCATTAGGGCTCTTTGTCATTCTGCTGTCATCCTTCGAAGCACACTCCTCCCCATTTTGGGGTTCGAGTCTTGATATAGTTTCTTATTCTGGGATTGTCCGTACCTCTTTCGTCTTTCAACGTTTGACTTGCCCCGTTTCAAAGCCAACCCTGGCTGCGGATGTCACGATCCTCGATGGATGGGATAATCTTAAGGTGAACCTTGAGAATGTTAACGGGGAGAGGTGGGTTATGTACATAATGTATGTATATTACCTAGGGGATGGTGGGGGAGGACATGGATGACAAGTCTACTAACAAATCTACCTATGCTACATAGCTCCAGCCCTACGCGAGAAGCTACCTACCTACATAATAGTCGAGATGGCTTACTTCGTGAAGACTCACATAGATATTATGATAGTTATGAAGGTAGTATTATTACCTATGTAATCTTTGACTAATATAGTCGCTATCTCCTTCTGAATAATATCCGGATAAACGGGAAGACCTCCAAAGAATATTCCATCTTGTTTTCCTTCGAAATTTGCATATCGAGTAATGCTGGGCGATCACTTGGCCACCCAACCAATGACAGCGAGGCAACCAACTGCCTACAATACAACGTAGCATCTGGACACCTGCAGCACTTAAAGCCAGTTCTAAGGCTATTTTTGGTACAATACGTTTGGCTCGTTAGGAATCGCGGGAGATCACCACTATCGACGCCCGCAAAGAAACATGGCGACATCTATTCGCTAACACGCACACACACTCTCTCGCTTCGACTGCCTATCGGGATGCCTAAGAAGTGATATTAATCTAAACTTACTTGATATGCCTCTTTTATTATTGTTATTATCTTATTCGAAAGAATGTTTAAGCGATTTGTTCCATGCAGACGGGCATTCCAACAGCTCGGCCGATGCGTTGCGTTGCGCTGCGTTGCGTTGCGTTGATTGCGGAGTGCCACAAAAGTTCGCGTTTTGCGACGCTGGCACTTGAACAATCCTCCCGTAAATTTGTAAATTTGCGGACATTTCTCAATTGATCGATTGATCGATGATGGGTCCCTCCCCCCATTTTTCCTCTGCCTCCCCATCTGCCGTCTGTGGGTTCTTAAAGCAGTGTATCCGCGTATGCGGTCAGCCTCATATCTCTACCTCTACACTAGATAAATGCCTAGGTATGTACAAATGTACGAATAATAAGAAACAAATCGGTTGTTTTATCTAGTTGACCATTGGCATAGCCCTGTAGACGAATATGGCAGCGGAGTAGGCGAGGTTTGTTCAACGTTAATAGGAAGGAGAATGGTTACAGGAATAATATCAAATCCTCTTTAGAAGCCTTCGAACGTCAAGTAACATGTCCGCTTTTTTCCATTTTCATTTTCATCTTCATCCTGGCGATCAGACAGCCTCGACTTTCTTATTACCTAGTGCCTATTCACATTTAATAATATGGTAGGCTAATGTTATCGTATTGGGGGTCATTCTTTACAGCGCTCGGTATGTTCAGGTTATACGCAAGCCACCGCCTAATTCAGCTCAATTCTTTGATTCTTAGAGTAGACATAATATTATCATCATCATCATCACATATCGTATTGCAGTATTACAGTATTATGTAAAAGTAGAACACGAGCCTTTGGCTGAGGTTATCGCTAGTGACCCGGATTCGTCGTCAGCATCCTGGGCATTCCCCAGGTCTCACCCCTAGCAAGTTCGAGCTTCCTACTGCTAGGTACGTGCGTGCCCTTTGTTTTTCTTTCTCGTCTATCCGCTACGATACGCTGTTGACATGCCTGCGATTAATACTCCTGAGGCATTTGGCGAAGTTAATGAGTGACCAATTAGATGATGCATACTCCGGCCACTGTTAAATTGTATTTTTATATTATATATTTTATATTTCAATGCTTCACATGCATACATATTGCCATACTTCGTCACCATTCGGACAGGTTTCCTCTCTGAGGTTAGGTACAGTTTTACTACTGCGTACTTACGGTACTGGTCAAACTGGGGGACGCTTGGGGGTGGATTATGGTGTGGATGATGGGCGGTGGATGGAAGCGGATAGGAGGATGTCGGTGGCTGCGAGACAAGATTTAATAAGTCGACACAAGTCATTGTCTCTCCCGTACAGCATACAAATATACACATACATACACACATAAATACCTACCTATACACATATGTATACACACATACATCCATAGTAACATACATAGTACAGCCACACAGTGTCGTCCTTGTTATTTCGCCAAGTCTCGCCAGGAACAAAACGGTGTTAGCGTCACTCTTCGTTTGGAGTTCGGTATTCTACTTAATATTACTATTACTCATTTCTTATACCAGAGCACAACGCCATTCGCCGGAGACGTTTACCTCTTTCGGTCCTGCTAGCCCGAGTCAGGATAGTAACATCGGCCACTCATCACTCACAGTGTCTTTTTTTTTTCTTGTTCTTGTCCTTTCCTAGTCCTTGCTAGGTTCCTGTCTCGTCTCTTTGCCTCTGTGCCCTGCCACCCCTTGCCTTTAGGCCTTCTTAGCCTTCTTAGGGCCCTTAAGCCGCTCTCATTTCCCTTTTCCCCTTCCTACTCTATTCCTACTAGCCGGGGAACCCTCCTCTGTCTTTTAGTCTTAGCTTGACCCATTTGCTAAATCCACCACCATCCCATCCGCCCGTCCTAATCCCCATCTTTATTTTTTCTCTTACCTGGCTATTTGCTCCCTCTTCTTCCGTTTTTCTTTTATCGTTCTAGTGTCGTGATCTATTTCGACGACCATTTCTTTCTGTTTTCCAAACCCTCTCATTCTAAATTACTATCGTGACAAAAGTCATCTGTTGCATTCTTTTAGTATATCCGTGTTAGTGACCAACAAAGTCGGCCTACCCACTTGGACGAACCCCGGACGTTCGAATCCCCGCGTTTTCCCAATGAACGTGATCCCTCCGCCTTTCTTTGAGCGACGGGCCGATTAAGCACGCTTGTGCAGTTGCTTCACTCCAGATTCTCTCCGCAAATACTGCCGTGTCCAGCATTCGCTCTCCACACGAGCCTTGGTAAACATTGGATAGGCTGGATTTGGAAGTAGTTGAAGAAGACGGCGTGTAACATATCAGTTATCAGAGTGGCGCATTCGACAGTGTCGACTCCATCGAAATTCGAATTAATTAGTCTCAGTAAACTACTAAGAGATAGGAACGACAAGATGTCGCAGGCTGTAAAACGAGCTTGTGATGCTTGCCATCGACGAAAAGTAAAGTGCGACGGCATCAACCCATGCCGAAACTGTGCTTCGGCTCAGTTAACATGCACATACAATGCGATACCTCAGAAGAAAGGCCCTAAGGGTTCGAGAGCGAAGGTTATTAGCGAACTTCGCGAGACGCAGCGACAGACTAGTCTATCAGCAAAAGTCCAGAGCCGACTAAATGGAATCAACAGCCCTCCATGCAGTCCTACGTTATCCCCGACTCCTGGCCTTCTGGCTAGCGAGATGGCGAAAGAATGCATCGAGTTTTTCTTTGCCAATATGTATCCGATTATGCCGATTCTCCACCGACAGCGACTCGAGCAACAATCGATGTATCTCGATTCAGGCCTCGACACATATTGTCTGGTTACATCTTTGTGCGCCTGGATGATGTTTCAACCTGGAATGAATGTGCCCGGCGCCGATCCTCTTCTAGAGCATTTACCTGGGGCTAACATCGCTTCTGGAATGGTTTTGATCGAAGAGACGATTCGAGTTCGAAAAGGATACGAATACCAGGAATCGCCAAGTCTAAACAGCCTTTGCACCAGCTATTTCCTCTTCTGCTCTCACTATGCCCTCGACATGCACGACAAGGCCTGGTATTATCTCCGAGAGGCTACGACTTTAGCTCATATCATCGGAATGAACAAGGAGGAGACTTATTTACAATATGACAATATCGAGGCCTCACGACGACGACGTCTCTACTGGCTTTTGTTTGTAACAGAAAGGTAATTCCCTCAAATTATGAATAAGTTGTGCTTAGCATTGGTAAAACTAACATCTTAAAAGGGCATATGCTCTGCAGCGTGGTCGACCCCTGACGCTCCAGGCTTCTATTAATCTTCCTACCATGACTGATGACCCGACGGATCCCCTCGCACCTCAGTTGAATGGATATATACTGTTGGTAAATCTCTTCAGGCCGTTCGATGATATGTTTATTACCTTCTGGAATAAGACTCGTAGCGAGTCCTCACCATCATACCTCAGTGCTTTACAGAAGCAATTCTCGGATATGATCCCGCCGTACATGAACGTTCAGGATTCCGATTTACGGGCGAACCAGCAATGGCTTAAAACGATTACGTGGCATCTGAGCATGCAGAACGGCTGCGCTCCTCAGGGCAGCCAAGATCAAATGCAAATGCAATACCCTATCGACATGTCGCGAGATTTAATGTCAATGACGTCTCAGTTCCAAACTCAGAGCACCGAATTACTAGGAATGCCCCTTGTTGCAAAGTTGTTGGAGATCTCATCTGCATTGATCGACGTCCTATCAATTTTACCCTCGTCTGGCGATCCTTTCAGTATGGGTCCTCGAGAGCAACTAAACTCATTACTGCAGCTCCTATCAGTCCTTCGTAACGGAGATCACCATTTCCTCCCACTTTTGTTGAACAAGGTCCACGACGTCTTGCCTCGCCTGGCCAATCCTATTCTCCAGCGCGCCCCAGAGAATGCTTGCATGCAAAACATCGATATTTTCGATGGATTCGGCAACGCTGGTATGGCTCAACCTCCGATGATGGACTTCAAAACTGAGCCGTACACCCCGGGTAGCATGCAGCACATCCAAGATATCGGAACGGACTCAGCTCACTCTACTAACGGCGATGATATGAAATCACCTTTCCCCATAGTTAGTTCGCCGCCAGTCATGTCTCCAGGCGTAGACTACCACAACGAATTCAACTCAATCCCTGATATAATGAGCCCGATGGGACAACCATCACAACACTCATTTAATCAGCAAGCGTCTCTAAATCCGCAGCAGCCACACCTCCAACACCAGCATCAGCATCAACATCACGGCATATCACATGGAATGAACCAGAATCACACCGCAGGCAACACAATGCAAACAGACATGCACACGAACCTAAGCCACGGCTTAAGTCAACCAACCAATATGACGGGAATGAGCCAACAACAGAGCTTACCACAAAACTCACAGTTCGGTATAATAAACAATATGCTACATCGTCAACCTCCACAAAGAGCGAATAGCTTCATCATGCATCCACAACATCAACACCAACCATCGCAAATACCAAGAACCGTTGGCGACTTCCACGCACTACAGCGAGCGAACTCAGAAAGTGTCTCGATGAATACCTTGGGCCTCGGCCACATAAATCCTGAGGTAGACTTTAGTGGGTTAAGGTAGTAACATTAGAACGCCTCCGCATGAATGTCTACTGCCCCCCAGACTTATCCTAAGTCATAACATTATATCTTATATCGTCATCACCTACTTTTGTCCACACGCGGACCTGGTTTTCTTCTGTATATTGTTGGAAGGATACCCAACATACTAGCCCGTGAGTTGCGAGCCATACCGTTACCTATATACGAGCGAGAGAACATCGCGCTTAGTCCATTTGAACATCAAATAACTAGGATTTCAATTTGGGAGCATAAAAACTATCTACGTTAGTAACATGGGATATCAACCGGGCCGTTCGAGTCTTTTGAATTGTCTTCTTTTTTTTTTGTGTTTCAGGGGAGTTCAACGAGGCGTACGGAAATAGCCGGTGTCTACGGAGAAAGAAACACCGCGCGTGTATTATCTATATGCTAAGAATACTCGCCAGCTTATGTACGAATGAGGAGGTGGGCGCTATGAGAAGAGGATGAACGCAAGTGATCACGACGACTAGAAAGGGGGTTGGTGCTATTAAGTATAAGATGGGCTGTGTCCCAATTACAACAGTATTAGCTTGCAAAGCTCCGAGAGCGAACGATGAGTTGTTGAAGGATATGAAATGAATGGTGTACAGGTATCACCGTGTTAGGTTAGGTAGACTTATAGTCAAAATACAGTAAAATAATTAATATTGGAGTGTCTTTTTATTGTGACTTTTTACGATGTGAGAAGACATTAGGTAGTAGTGTATATTCCTTGACATGATCATATGGTAGTGGACTTTGGAGATTTAAAGCTAGGCTCAAAATATGACAGGTAAACTTAATTATATAGTTAGGCAACTATTACCTACCTAGTTAGTCAAAACCTATAGCTTTAGGAAAAGTCCACAATTTAGTTCTATGTATTTAATAGCTTTCTGATGATCAATTCTTGGTTAGTCCTCGCCCTTTTTCTTTGCTTTGTCTTGCTTGTTTGGAGCTAATGTAGGGAAACGAGGACAATTGAGGATTGTTACATACAGAGTAAAACGTTAATTACCCAATTGCTGTTTCCAAGAACCGGGGACCATGTAAACTCAAGCTCTTCTACAGCTTAACTTTGTGTTTATTAAGCTTAGATATGAAGAGACAGTGCACCTTTATTAATAGAAATAATTTGATGGATACCCCCGTTAACCTTAAAGGTTGTACTTAATAAGTTATACATATGATACTTGAAGGTCATGGCAAAAGTGGAAGTAATCCATATGAAACAAGATTAAGAATCCATATGAAACAAGATTAAGAAATCGCGGGTAGAACCACACTGTCTCAAAGTTAGGTACCACAAGACCCCATATTCTTTAATTCGCGACGCGCTGCAGGGAGGCGCGTCAAGCTTCAATTAGCTGACAATTTACCTCTCAATTTACCTATCAATTTACCTATCAGGGCAACTACCCCAGATATATTCTGGCACTGGCACTTGACCTACTTTACTTGACCCATCGCCTGCAGCAGCTAGGAAACTAGGAAAGAAGCCGTCATCTGCATGCATTGTAACCTTCCCGCCGGTTCAACAAATACAAAATTTACCTTAGGTACCTTACCTACCTAAACCTAAGGTAAAACATGTCTAACAACTTGGGTAAGACTACTTCCTAGAACTACGTGATCTAATCTAGTAGTTACCAGTTACCAGTTACCTAAACGTATAACATGCTAACCGTTGGTATTTCCATTATCCAGAATCGAAACCAGACGCTGTAGCGGCCCAACCCAATGCTGACCAATTACCTCAATTAACTTCTCTATCGCAACCTCAGCCATGGCCCAATAATCAAGCCCCCTTATCGCAGCCTCAATTATGGCCCAACCCTCCCTTGTCCCTATCCCAACCTCAGTCGTTGTCTTCAGCCCTACCGAATCCTCTTAAAAGAGAATATGAGGTAGATAACCAAATTCCTCAGTTGGTTTGTTCAACTCCTCCACAATACCCCTATCCTTATCAGGCCTGTCTGCAAGCAGCCGTGCTCCCGTCTCTGCAATCTACTCCGGTTCATTCTTCCCCGCAACCGAGTTCAAGTCTTGCAGAATCCCAAGACGAAGGAGTCGCTCAATCTTCCCCAAAGCGACGCAAAGTACAAAGTCCTCACACAGAAGTCATCAGTTTACTTAGTGATGACGACGAAACACCTACCTCAACAGCTGAAACTCGACAAAAGACTGCTACATCTCCAGTCCTTTTTTCGTCTCCACCATCATCAAGCTTAAATCCTAATTATCATATATCTACAGTTGGTGGTTCAACTATGTCGAGTCAGATATCAACATCTGCGCCCCCTTCTCCAGTGCCACCGGGTAAGCAGAAGGCAGCAAATCCCGACCACGTCGAGGAACCTACGCTATGTCCAGAACAGGCTCGGCTGGTTGAGTTGATAGCGAGTGGACAGAATGTATTCTATACCGGCTCGGCTGGCTGCGGTAAATCGACAGTACTAAAAGCTTTCACGAAGCGCCTCAGAGAGATGGGTAAGAATGTTCGCATTCTTGCACCAACCGGTCGAGCAGCATTGCAAGTGAATGGATCCACGACTTGGACCTATGCAGGCTGGACCCCAGATCATCACAAGCGCACACTAGAGGAGTTGAAAGCAGCTGCACATGGAAAGTTTGTGTGGAAACGGTTCAAGGAAACAGACGTCCTTGTCATCGATGAGATTAGCATGGTAGAAAACTTACATTTTGAGAGGCTAAACGAGGTTATGAAGACAGCACGACATAAATCATACATGCCTACTCAACCCGCATTCGGAGGAGTCCAGATAGTTGTGACGGGGGACTTTTGCCAACTACCCCCTGTGAAACCATTTCAGCACTGTATCCAATGTGGATTTGGCCTGGTCGAGAAAATGACCGCCGATGGCAAGGTCCACGTCTGCAAGCGACGCTGTGAATATCGCGACGAAGATAAGTGGGCCTTCCGGAGTAAGGCTTGGGCTGAGTGCAATTTCGTCCATGTCCACCTGAACACCATCCACCGGCAGAGTGATGAGACCTTTATCAAAATATTACAGAAGTGTAGGATTGGACGACGACTCAGCCAAGCCGATACGGATCTCTTAATGGACCATAAATGTATGGTACATCATGCGACTAGACTATTCGCTACCCGGGACGAGGTTTCTAACGTCAATAAGCGGGAATTCGAGAGATTGAAAACCATGAACCACATTTACTGGTGCTATGATAACTTCGTGTGGCGGCGAGCCGCTCATCCGCATCTAGGTTGGAAGGGCATGAGGAAGACTAACGGAGTTCAACCAGAAGGCCCCTTACGTGCTCTTGATGATCACCGTTTCGACGAATGCGTGCAGCTCAAGAAGGGTATGCTCGTAGTTTTGCTCGTTAACTTGGACCTAGAGATGGGCTTGTGCAACGGCAGCCAGGGTATCATCTGTGGTTTCGAGAAGAATGATCCCAAGAAATTACCAAAGGCCAAGGTTGGAAATAAGGAACCGGAGAACGAGATATTCGGTGATCGTGCGTTGATGAAAGAGGAGCAAATTAGGAGATTCATAGAAAGCCCTGGCGCCAAGTACAAGACATGGCCGATAGTTCGGTTTCATAATGGTCAGGTTCGCACCATCTATGCGAGTTGCTCTATTGCAGAGCTCGGGGACGAGAGGCCGTACAGCTTGCTCGTCCGGACGCAGATTCCTCTAGCACCCGCCTGGGCGATGACGATCCACAAGAGTCAGTCGTTGACGCTTGATCGCGTTATTGTCAATTTGTCAAAGGCGTTTGAAGAGGGCCAAGTGTACGTGGCTCTATCGCGTGCTACCGGACTCCATGGTCTTAAGATCGAGGGCGATTCGAAGGGGTTGTTGGCCGGGCTAGGTGGGAATCAGGAAGTCCAGGAATTTCTCCGCGAGAAATTCGGTGATTTAGAGGGTGTGTTGAGCTCTTGAATTGTGAAAGAAGGTTATATATTACCTAGGTAGGATAGGTAGGATAGGACTGGAACCCGGCTGGAATAAGGGATAAAGGATCGCCTCACTGGCCATGTTGGAATCGATGTAGATAACGGGTAGGTATAATTAAGAGGCGTTGTGTTTATGAATCTTGTAATATGGGACTGGTGCAATGTCTTGTGGCTTGTTTTACTCGTTATATTGTTCGGTTTTTAAAGGTTGGTGTGAAGCTTTAGGGGTAAGGGGTGGAAAGGTATATTTACTATGGGGCCTTAGCATCTTCGGTGCAACTAACGTTCTATATTTTACCAAAGCCATTTAGGGATGTTTTATATATAGGAGGTAGAGAGTGCGCTTGACGACTTATGTTTCTCCGGTCTTACTACCACGTTACATCCTCTGTTTCCATGTGTAACAACGGTAACCTGTTGTTATCTTTTAGTTCCTTTAGTTATACCTACGAAGACTTGTCCAAGTTAATATCCACCACAATTGTGATACATGCCATATTTGGAACAGCCTTGTTGACTGATTGGTCTACTAGACCATGGCTAAGGGATAGCACCCTCACCCCCTCGATAACATATCAATAGTTCTAGGGGTGTCAAGCAAGCACGTGCTAGGAAACCTTTATATTTATAAACGAATAGAAGTAAGATGAAGAATGGGGGAGGGACCGAATGTCTTGCCGTCTGTTGATCTGTCTGGCTGTAAGTAACTCTCGAATTAAACGATATAGTTTTAGCGTAGGTATCGTATAGTTCCCGTCCGCCCCGCCTTTGGTCTGTTTTGCCGTTAGTCGAGAGTGCGATATATATTCAAGAGAAGTGGGAAGATGTACAACAGTCTAGCCTGTAGTGCGCCGAGACTAGCTCGGTGCCGCAGAACTGGACCTTGGCCCATCCGGGAGACTGGACAGGTGCTGTGTGACGGGGTAAAGAACGTTACATATATGTGAGTGTTGCGCGTATGCATGGGTAGAACGTGATGGGTAAGTAAATAATTTTCACTGATCAGTTAATCTGACGGTCCTAGGTCATCTGTGGTATCGTAGATATGATATTATAACTTGAGTTGCTCATATCTACTTACAGAGCGTTACTAAAACCCCAGCTCTTGGGAGGGCCAGACGCTTTCGCGCTCTTTTGGTTACTTTATGATATATCTGGTAAAGAAGGTATCAAAATTCGTGTTATTCTACTCTAGGGGTTAACGGCATTGGGTCGGTAGACTTAGAACATTTTAAAGGACGATATACATATAGCGATGTCAGAGCGCATATTATTAAATACAAATAGAAAAGTTGAGGCCGCAAGCAAGATTTCTAAAGTGCTCATATCGAATCTTCCGAGCTGATAGGCTTGCTCGAATTAAAACACGGCAGACGAGTCAGCAGTCTTAACTAATATATATATTAAATACCTGAAATCTGCACGCACTCTCATGATCACGAGACTTACTGGTAGTAAGGATATGCGTAGAAGAAGGGTTACTATCACATGTCTAAGGTTGTGATGTTGGAGATATATATCAACACCAGAATCTGCGATCTTTAATATCCGAAGCGGCCCACCCGAAGACAAGTTGATGGTTACTCCCGGGACTGCCGAGGGACTACCGGAGCGTGGATGTAACTGTTTTAAAACGCAGAAGGGTTGCGTGGCAGAATATCAGATGCGTCCGGGATTTTTGATTTGGGATCCAATAATGGCTGGAGACGTTGGCTGGGTCGACCCGATTGCGGCCAAAGGGGATCCGTGTTAAGCTGCGGGCGACTCTCCTCCGAGCCTTAATCTATCTTGAATATCAGGAACGCTGATGCACCATGACGATCATCCATCCTGGCTCTTGCGCCATCACCTATTGTTATCGCGACCTACCTGCGAAGTTAAGCTTTGCTAATCACCCTTAAGCCGCTGGCGATCCCTTTGGACCCTTTCTTGGATCCCTGGGCAAATCATCCGGGAGGGTCCCCCCCTTAGTCATTTTCCGCCCTGGGAACTACCCACGAGCAAGACATATGTCTCGGCCTACTTGCCGTATATTATCCGATCACATCCCGTCCTATATTCATAACTTCTACCCGTGGGCCGTGGACAAATACTGATAAAACTACTCGGTCGGAATGTCCAGGTCGATATCTGGTCTTTGTTGAGACCTCGACGTGGCGAAGTCTGCCGAGAGATAGGACAAGCAAGACCTTCTAGCTAGGTTGTGGCCGGGGATATATACGGTGCGGCTGTCGACAGCATTGCGCCCTCGTTGGCGCATCCGAGTATCGAGGATGATAACGCCAATTTTGCTGTTGGTCCTACCTATAGGCATCGCAGCAGTATCAGCGCTACCAGCATCGTCTCTACAACCTCGCCAATCGTGGACTTCGGGCTACTGGGCGCACGATTTGACAGAGTTCGGATGTAAGCCCATCATATTCATCTGGGCGAAAGCTACCATAGAACCTGGGAATATGGTATGTTACCTCAAGCGCCGCAACGCGCGGACTCAATGGCATGCAAACGCGCACTGCTAATAAACTTGAAGGGTAACACGGTTGGCCCGCGGCTGTCTGACGGACTGAAAGCGCTGTTCGGACCTGCTAATGTGGCCACTCAGGGGGTAGACTATTGGGGATTCATAGAAACGAACTTCTATCCTGGCGGGGCGCCTCCTTGGGGGATATTCGATATGCAACTGCTCGTGAACGCTGCGGCGACTTGTCCCGACTCCAAGATTGTAGCAGCAGGTTATAGGTAGGAAGTTGTCACTTTTTCACTATTTCAGTCCCTGTGATAATTGCTTCTTTAGATACCTACCTGCCTTCCACCTTTCCTATCCGACGTCAAATAAACAAGACTAACAAAACCCATAGCCAAGGAGCGGCTCTTACACACCGAGCCATCGAAGGATTAACCCAGGAGGTGAAGGATAAGATCGTAGGTGTAGTAACTTTTGGAGACACGCAGACGTGGCAAGATGGAGGCCGAATCAAGGATTTCGATATGAACCGGACACTCATCATCTGCAACTCTGGCGATCTTGTGTGCACCGGCACCCTATATGTCTTCCCGGTGCATTTCGACTACGTCAAGTGGGTGCCTACCGCAACGTACTATCTCTCTGGAAAACTACTCGCCGACGCTGCCATAAGGCCCTGGCCAAACGGGAGTTTTGTGCTTCCCAACGTGACGGTCCCGGCTTCGCTTCCATCGATTCCGCCGCCGCCTCAGTCGTCCACCGCGATACCGCAGTCGCTGCCCCCGCTACCGACTCCTGAGGGCGTTGATAGTGTGGATACGGATGATTTATTTATCTAGAATGGCGATGATGGATTATAAGGGCCGTGTAGTACTTAATTGGGGATGTTATGTATAGCTTGGAGGTATCCCGGGAACTCTACTTGACGCATAGACTATTAGAGGTACATAGTTACGGGTAGAGTCTAGAAAAGGCGACGAGGAATTCGGCGTACTTGGCCTCTACACCTTTTGGATAGTCATTACATAGCATGAAGACTAGAATTAAGCTATAATCAAGAACATATTTCTTAGTACCTATACATAGCATTCGTGCCTCTTCCTGTGGAACATTGTCAATCAAGCCGCGCAGAGGTAATTCCGTAGAGCAATAAGATAACTTACACCTTAAGTCCATCGTACTATTATAATAATACTATCCTGTGATTAAAGGGTTAAATGGTCACTATCATTCAATATCTCTCCTATCACCACTTACCCTATCGACACCTTCTACTCGAGTTCCAAGTGCCTCCTAACAGCCGCACCAAGAGGCTCATCCCTAAAGTAGAACCCACATCGCCCAGAGTTCCTCTCCGACAAATTCTAGCCACCAGCCGCGCATCGATATAGCATGATACCCTCTTAATAACAAGACACCGACGATCAACGGAGTAAGGGAAATAAATAAGCACAAGAATAGCCTGTTTTTCTTCGGCACTTCTCGAGCTCTTTATAGCACCGGAGGCGAGTAGTTATATATGTAGGTATCGGGGGCGGCTGGTGAAAACGTTGTAATTTGGCGTTGATGCCATATCTGCGTGCGGTGAGGTGATTCCCCTATCCCTATCTTATCCCTTGTTGGGCTAAATTGGGCACGCGAAAGTGGATTCGCTGTAAGACCTTACGGTGCGTTTATGGAATTTCTGGGATGGGATACTGGGAATATCGATGTGGAAGAACTCGAACTGGTTGATTTCGACGGGTTGATGGTATAATACTATGAGGCGAGAGCGCTGCATCGAGTCACATATAATTCTCACGATACCGAGTTTATGGTTCTACAAATGAAAACACTAATACATGAGAAATTAAGAACTGAGAGCTGCCATGGGGGTCACCTGAATATGCTAATAACTACTATGCTACCTTCTGAGGTATTGCAAACTTCCGAATAGGGCATTGAAGTTTCCAAGAATGTGATATACCAAAGTCATATTGAGACTGGGCATTTCTCATCATGGAATCGCAAAACAACTTCACTTTGTTAGATTTAAGGGTGGCCTTAGGATGTTTTGCGCTATTTTAACGGCTAGCGAGCAATACTAACTCTAGGATATCGCGGAGAACATTAATGCTACTTACTGTCTACTATAGGGTGCGCCGGGAACTTACACAGCAGACAAAAAGACCCGAACAATTTTCCTTTAGGCCCCTGAGCCCGTTAGTTCTAAATCGCCTCAGGAGTTATACACGATACTTCATCACTCAGTATCGAACCTGTCACAAAACCCTCATCACCAAAACACGTTAACAATTACAGCCACAATATTCAATATACCACTAATCGAACTCAGCTCGGCCCAGCCCGTCCATATCAACAGCGCGCCTTCAAACACGCATCAACGTACCGACGCATCGATACTCTATACGGAACAACCACAACAACTTATGTCAAATACTTTAAAAAAAACCACAACATCATTCATCATTGAATTTACCTTGCCCCTATAACGCCCTGATTGACTGAACGCCGCATCGCTCCCCTCCTTCCTTCGCCTTGGAAACAACGAACTACCAAGAATAGGTATGTGTGTATGCAAGCTCCTCACACGACCCTCGCCCGAATCTTCTCTAGAATTCGAGGAGAGAAAAATTATGCTACAAGAAACGGACGTTTTATATCCTAGATTGTAAACCTTATTTCTTGCTCTTAGCGGCTCCTCCGTTGCCGCCCATCTTGACTTTTTGGGCCTGCTCAAATCGTTAGTCAAACTCTTCAACTTTATGGAATCTTGTGGAATATCACTTACGTCTTTGGCAAACTCCAGACTCCTTATAGTCTCGTTCTCGTTCTCCTTCAGCGGACTCACCATGACGAACATCAACGTCCGGCAGCCCTTGCCAAGCGACGGCCGTAGCAATTGAGTTAGGGTGTAGGACCGGAAGTCTACGCCCTCCGTCTTGCCCTGGCCTAGGCGTGATAGTACCGTTCGCAGGTAGCTTAGTGACGAGTTAATTTCAACACCTTCCCGGTAAATCTGCTCGCCGCGCGCCTTATCAGGGGACTCAGAACCCGCCAAATCGATCAGGTTTAGGGTGCCCTTTCGGGTCCTGATGATTTCGCCATCTTCGTTCTTCTTGACCCCGCGGATCTTCAGGACTAGGATGGAATGCGAACGCGACGACCGATCATTCATCGCGGTTGCGGCAGTATGGCGGTTGTTGTCTGCCGTCCTAACCATTTCATCGAGGTCCTTTTCTTCCTTCAGGAGCGTGAACGAGTGGCCCTTGATGTTCAACTCTTCACTGATTGGATCTACTGTGAGTGGTTCAGGCTTTGCGCTGCGAGACGCGAGCAGGTCGTACAACTTGTCTTGGTAGACCTCTAAATAGCTGCCCTCGACCGTGTATTCCCAGCCTAGCACCTTCAGCCTGTCGACCTCACTGAAGATCATATCTTGTGTTCTGGGGATGATACCATCCTCCTTTCGGCTCATCGTGTACGTCTTGCCTGACCCGGTTTGGCCGTAGCAGAAGATGCAGACCTTCTTGCCATCCATGACGGATTGAACGAGTTGACTGATCTCGTCAAACACGTCTTTGTTGGTGCAGTTGTCGTCGAAGACTCGCTCAAAGTTGAAGTCTTTTGGTTCACCAGCAATCATCTTACCTGGCATTCTGAAGTCTTCTCGCTCTGTCGGTATGGTTAAACCGTCGATCTTGTCCTCGTCGAGTTCGCTCACTCGTGGATTGAATTTAATGAGGGCATCGTTTAATTTGTCTGCTGGCGGCTTGATTCGGCACATGACACGAATATTTCCCTTGAGTTCTTGCACTTGTTCGAAGAGCTTGTGCCGCCTTTCTTCTTCCTTGATGAGCCTATCTCGCAACGCCGTGGTCTCGTCGTCGATCTTCTTTTGTGCTGCTTGCTCGATTTCTTGAAGCCTTCGTTCGCATTCTAGCTGGATGATTTTGTTCTGTTCTTCTAGGCTCTGGATACGCTCCGAGCTGATGTCTAGTTTCTGACTTAGAAGACTAATCTGTCCACCTAGATGGCCCTTATCTTTGGAAAGGCTTTCCTCGGCATCTTCGGCTCTTTTTCTGAGGCGATCAATTGTCTTGAGGTTTTCGTCAATATGAGCCTGGAGTAATCGCTGCTCCTCTTCCGACTTTCTCAAAGTGTCTTCGAAAGCTCGCATCCGGACAGACTGCCTATCTAGATCTACATTGAGTAAGCGAATTTCGTGTTCGTGGTCCCGTTTCTGTCTCTCGAGGACACTCCGTAATTCTTTATTCTCGTTAGATAGGTCATCTAATCTAGCTTCCGCCTCAACGCCGCATTTCTCTTCGAATTCTTGTTGAAGTTTGGCGACCTTATCCATTTCGCGTTCATAGTCGTCAACCTTGGTTCTCAACTTTCTATCGTGATCTGCGATTATTTCTTCGCAGTACTTGTCATGGCGTCTCTGCTGATCCTGGATATCGATATTAAGGTTGCGTACTTGGCGCTCTGCGTCTGATAACTTGTCCATAAGCCTTGCCCTCTCCATTTGCAATTCGTTTCGCTGGTCCTCGAGATTCGCCACTGTCACGTCTTAGCGGATAATAAAGCTGTGGCATAGCGCAACACAGTAACTTACCTCTCTTCTTTGTGATTTCGAGCTCTTCCTTGACACTGAAACTGCTCTTCTCGGTGGCATTCATGAACTCTTTTAGCTGCTGAAATTCGCTGTCCATTTTGCCGAGCTTCTCTTCGATCTCGGATACTACAAACCCAGTGAGGTTAGAATATCTAGACAAATACGGACCCTTTTTGGGTGATGGTGACATGGTGATTGGGGTCTTTTTGATATTATTCCAGTGTATCTCAAGTTGATCAATGAATTTTCTAGCTGGGGTTGTAGGGACCACTAAGTCCGTCTGGGCTTCTTCACCTTGTGTTTGATACGGTTCCATGGTACTTAGCCTTTTACGTCTAGGAGTTGTCTGAGGGATTAGGGTCGTAAGCGGAGGGGGCATGACTAGGTTAGAAGTCGCTTGATTCCCTTGCATGGGGGTCCTCTGTTTGTTGAGTGATAGTGATTGGAATCTATTAGATAGAGAGACTTCTCTATCTTGAGAGAGCGACTCTCCATAGGGGATTTCCGCGATATCTTGGATAGACTGGGGCTTCCGAATCTTCTTGCCAGGTAATTTTTTGTAATTGGGGTTTGCGCGGATGTGCGCTACGGGGGGCACTGTACCATTGTTGCTTTTGGTTTGTCCTTCCTCACGCGTACCCATCGAAGTTGCAGGCCGTCCAGGTTTCACAGCCGATCGTGTTCGTGAATGAGAATACTGTGAGCGGGAAGAGGGGCGATAACCGGAGCCGATACTCGTAGCATAACTGCTTGTACTGGAAGAATAACTGTTGTTCGAAGTGTGGCGGGACGCTGGTGCACCGTTGAAGCTCGCGTGGTTGGATCTAGGCTGTTCACCGGGAGGGTTAGCATACCAGCCAGCGCAATAATATGAAACATATCTGTTATGGAACGGGGGTAGAATGTTGGCTCTAGTTGAAGTTTGGGGTAATATCAAGCTCTCGAAATTCGTAGTCGAAAGGATATGTTACTCACCGCGTCTTTCAGAGCCATACCTCTCAAGCTCTGTGTAGGCTGGTATGTAGTGCTAGAGGTACCAGTATGTTCTCCCGCTCTTTTGGACAGAGGCACTCGCTTGGCATCGGACTGTACGGCTGCATTTTGTCATTGTGAGCATACGCGATTAAGATATTAGACAAATGGGTCGCTCAAACCTGGAGCCGGCACGCTGCGTTTTAGTCCATGCGCCGCCGGAATCGACGATGACGGTTGCGACCGAACATTACTCTGAGAACTAGTCATCTCGTGCAGGCCGCTGGCGCTGGAAATAGATCCTGGTCTAGGTATTCCCGTCGTTATTTTCGATGGCTTTTGAATACCGCTGGCCCTGAACTGCTGCGACGACAGTTAACTCCTATTTCTAGTTTTTCTAGTTTTGCACGCGAGTAATACTGGAACTGATCGGCTTAAAGACTAGGGTTAAAATGACTTACCACACTTTCCGTCTCCATGTTGGCGTCCCGCGAAGATTAAAGCAAAAATCAAAACGGAGGGCAAATTAAAATAACAAAGCAATTAAGCTCCGGAAGAGAGCGCGCCAGTTCGAGGTCAAGAAAAAGGAGTCGACGTTAAGATAGTATTGAAGTTAATGTGAATTAAGTTTGAGATGGTAGACTGTTTTTCCATTGAGCGAAGTGGGTAGCGTTTGATGGCGTGTGGCGTGTAGATTATAGATTGTAGGCGGATAAAGCTTTGAGTTGTGCAAATGTTGGTTATGCAGACCCCGTCTTGTTGATTACATGACGATGTTGTCCGGGCAACGGAAAGATTAAAACTTCAAACTAAAAAGGTTTAGTCGCGTGCTCAGGTGAAGTAACTTCGTACTTTCGTAGCTCCGATGATTTGGGGAAAGGGCTTACAGTTTTATGGGGCTGAAACGGGAAGAGGTCAGCTTACATTTACTTGGTCTGAGCTTTCCGATGTTGACACACAGGCACATGAGATAAGCTGATAGAGGTGGAATAGCGCATGGGGGAAAGTTTACATACCTTAGGTACACTAGGTATTAGGTTAGGTTAAGCAATTAAGCGTTAGGTCTCTTCACATGCCAAACACCAAAAATTGCCAACCCTTGACGCCATCAAACCGTCTTAATTCCATACCCTCTTTCACTCTTTCATTTGACAGGTCCAAATTTCCCGTTACACTATTTTCTTACCTCAACTGTACATATACCTTTTGCGTTGGCGCCTCTTACCGTTTTATACCCAACGTTCGGCACACATTAGGTACTCCTTAATGTCTCGGTAGCCTCGAAAACAATTAAGGCTGGGGATATTTGTCTACTGTAGCTAGCTTTTTAGTTATTTCATCATCACACGCGACATCTCCATAGTTCTAGCTTTAGAAGACAAGATGGAGAAATATAGCCAGTTCCGCGATCGCGGTAAGCTCTAATTTACTATATTATCTCTAAAATGATCATCATGTATGTATTTGACTAATATCGTTCATTAAGGATCTGGCATCTCGCCTTTTATTCCCTCTTCGACGCCGAGTTCGACCCTCTCCTCGCTCTTACACGCAGCTCTTTTCCTCTTCCGACTGCCACTTTTCCTATCGTACAGCACCATATTCTTTATCTTCCTCGACAACCTACCTTCTTTCCTCGTTCCGCAGGTCATTCGTAAGCTGTTGTTATGGACATTCCTTGGTATACCGGGGATTTGGTGGGTGGATTTGCAGCTCGACGGTGTCAAGCGCGGCTCGCTTTCGCAGCAGCCGAGTTCTCGCTTCCCGGGAAATTCTAGCCGTTCTATTATTGCCGCGCAGTTTACGAGTCCTATCGATGCCCTTTACCTTGCGGCTATCTTCGACCCCATATTCACCATCTCGTTCCCGGGAACCCGCAAGGTCCAGCGTGTTTCCCTCTTGCGCGCCATCCTCCTTGCCCTCTCGCCTCCAGTACTATCTCCGCCGTCTCCTAAAAGCTTGACTACCCTGCGGGCACTCGTAGAGAAAAACCCGCACCGCGTTATCGCCGTCTTCCCCGAGATGAGCACCACGAACGGCAAGGGTATCCTTCCGTTCTCCCCGTCTTTACTGTCCGCGCCCGCCGATGCACAGATCTTCCCCGTCAGCATACGGTATACACCGCCCGATATTACAACTCCTGTTCCAGGTGCTTATATTTCCTTCCTATGGAAACTACTCAGTCGTCCTACACATCTTATCCGGGTGCGCATCGCTGAAGGTGTAACCAACAACTCCGTCGCGACCACGAACGGGGATGGTTCAGCAAACGGAATCCCGGATAAAACTGGTGATGAGGTGGACGGTGAATCTCTCACGTCTGAAGAACGGGCGTTGCTCGATAAGGTCGCCGATGATCTGGCGCGGCTCGCGCGCAACAAAAGAGTCGGCTTGACGCTACGAGATAAAGCAGCATTTGTCTCAGCCTGGAATAAGGGCAAAAAATGAAGTTACGCGTACTCCCTTGACTTTTTATGTATTCTCAGACTGGACAAGCTGTTTGCTTGCTGGTAATCATCTAACGTCATCGTTACGTATTTTGGGTGGAGCATGCATTGATTGATTGATATTATTATCTTCCCCCGCGTGGTTCCATTGGAGCGGAAGAATAGGGGTAAAACGAATCGGATTGCTTGCGAGAAACTATGGTCAATGATAAGAGAAGAGATGGATGTAGGTACGATATACGACTGTCTGTAAACTTTTAGTCAGACTATGAGAAATGAAACTGATTAAGGAGGTGTATATATTGCTCATCTCCGACCTTGCCGGCTTCAGCCTTAACTCTATGACTGAGACTGCATGAGCATTTTAGCTATAGTTACTTTAGATTTACGCCTCTAAATGCCTAAGGTAAACAAGCTTTCGGAAGTTTAAACTTTGTTTGATTTTTCTTCTTCTTAATTACCGCTCATAAGACAACGGCCGGATTCCGATGCGCCCATTTTCCGGACCAGAAACCAGATCACCGTATAACATAGCCCAAGACCAATAGATACAAGACATTCATCCCATTTGCTTTTTAACATTCAGCCCCAAATATCGATTTATATAAGTTGAACAGGACCTTAGTGTCCCGTAGTGACACAGCCATGGCTGGCATCGCTGACAAGAGCAGCGTATTTGGTTAACGTGCCCTGGGAGTATCGCGGCGGCGGGGGGCTCCACGACTTCTTCCTCTCTGCCATCTCCGCGTCGCTGACGTCGGTGTCGATGACGCGCTTCTCCGCATCTATCGTGATGGTATCACCATCCTTTACCAGTCCAATCGGCCCACCTTCGCGCGCCTCGGGTGTAATGTGACCAATCAAGAAACCGTGGCTACCACCCGAGAATCGTCCGTCCGTCAATAGCGCAACGTCGTTGCCCAGGCCGTAGCCCATGATAGCTGATGATGGCTTCAACATCTCAGGCATACCGGGTCCACCCTTGGGTCCTTCGTACCGGATGATGACTACCGTCTTCTCGCCCTTCTTTATCTCTCCACGCTCAAGGGCCTGGATGAAGTCGTCCTCTTGGTCGTAGCACTTTGCTTTGCCGGTAAAAACCAGACCCTCCTTACCTGTGATCTTGCCGACGGAGCCGCCAGGTGCGAGTTGGCCACGTAGGATTTGGATGTGACCTGTGGGTTTGATAGGGTTGGAGAATGGTCGGATGACCTGCTGGTCCTTAGGGAAGGATGGCCAGGACTCGACGTTCTGCTTCATCGTCTTGCCCGTTATAGTGATATTGTTACCCTTGAGGACGCCCTCGCCGATGAGGAACTTAAGCAGGGCAGGGGTACCGCCGATCTTGTGCATGTCTTCCATTACGTACTTGCCAGATGGCTTTAGGTCGGCAAGGAAGGGTGTCCTGTCTGAGACAGCTTGGAAGTCGTCTACTGTAAGCTTTATGCCCACGGAGTCCGCAATAGCGATTAGATGCATGACAGCGTTCGTACTACCTCCGAGGATGTTGACCACGATCATAGCTTCTTCGAACGCCTCTCTCGTCATGACATCCCGTGGGCGTATGTCCTCCTTCATGGCGTGCTTGATTGCTTCTCCGACTTGCTCACATTCCTTGATTTTGCTAGGGTCATCCGCAGGACTGCTACTGCTTCCTGTTAAAGTCATTCCTAACGTCTCGATAGCGGTAGCCATTGTGTTTGCCGTGTACATGCCACCACATGCGCCTTTTCCGGGGCATGCATGTCGGATAATATCGAATCGCTGCTCTTCCGTGATGTCGCCTGAAATATATTGTCCGTACGCCTGGAAAGCGCTGACAATGTCAATTGGCGCACCAGCTTTACTGCAACCAGGCTTGATAGTGCCACCGTAGACCATAATACTAGGTCTGTTCACTCGGCCCATAGCTATCAGAACACCAGGCATATTCTTGTCGCATCCGGGTAACGAAACGTTTGCATCGTACCACTGACCTTGCATAACTGTCTCGATACTGTCTGCAATGATTTCTCTACTTTGAAGAGAGTAGCGCATGCCAGTTGTACCCATAGATATACCATCAGAGACACCGATCGTGTTAAACCGGTAAGGAATAAGTCCGGCGCGTGCAACGGACTCTTTCACCACAGCTGACAGATCCATTAAGTGCATATTACACGGGTTGCCCTCGTACCATACCGACGATATACCGACCTGAGGTTTTGATAGGTCCTCTTCGGTAAGGCCCGTCGCATACAGCATAGCTTGCGACGCACCCTGCGCCTTGGGTTGTGTGATGAAACGGGAGACTTTGTTGAGATCGGAATCATTGGAACGGCGACAAGACGTCGTGCTCAAAAGGCGACTAATGATAGAAAACTTAGTTACACGTAATAGGGATGCATTGTGCTAGTTTTACATACGCATATTGTCTTGACGGTGCGAGGGCACTCCGAGTCAGAGCTGCCGGAGCTCTGGCTCGAAGGAGAGCATGTAAAGCCATGGTGAGCTTCGACGAGGGGCCGGAGCTATTGGTGGACTAGTAGACGCTCTCCCACAATTGAAATAATGTCAATTGATAAGGAGGGTCTTCCAACAATTAAGCCCGATGCCAAAGGAATTAGAGGCAAATAGGCAACTTGCGATTGGCCTTTAAAAAAAAAAAAAAAAAAGTATCACAACTTTGATGTAAATTTTTGGTGAGTCGAGATCAAAAAATTCTTGGGCGACATCGGCCGGTGACAAAAATCCCTAAATTGATTGGTGAAGCAGCGGAAGCAAGAGACGATGCGGGTATGCTAAGTCCCACTAAACCCCGCACTAATTAGGGATCACCTATGACCATTTACAGAACTACTATTGGCTCGCTGTTTGGATACTTGACGCCCGTGGGGCCGACATGTCCGGGCTTGTTCCCGATTACCGGATCGGACCCGGACCGTAATAACTGATTGCTCAACTAAAGCAAGTGCTAGCTTATACTACGAATAAGAAGGGAAATGGCCACTCATTCTATAATAGGTATTTATACTCATTACGCATTTAACGAGGAAATATTATATGCTAGTGAGTGTTTATGGACTCATGAGATATACTATTGCTAAATATCAATTAACTAGTGTTTAATTACCCTCCGCCATGAAAAGGGAAGCTTGAATTACTGAAGTATATTTTTAATACATGGAGAATAAGTAAGTGAAGCAGCGAAAATAGACTTAGAATAGATACTTTTCTACCTTCGTCGTATAGCTCATCGATCTCTTAGTAACCCCAAACCCTTTAACGTGTCCCTTAGTAACAATCGAATGCTAAGTTTCATAGATTAATAACCAGAGCCCCTCGCGTTCGTTACTTAAATCTTCAGCTATAGACCTGGTCCAATCTAGAGCTTGGGTTAGATGTATTACCTTCCAAAAAGGGATATTCGTCGCGGCTCCGCTTTGAGGTCTAGAGCGTACTCCATCTCTTATCGCAGACGCGTGCAATGTCGGTACAGGGGCCGAGATCTGCCCCACTGCTCCGAGCTCTTGGGAGGCCAAGGTGATAGAAGCTTATCTCTTCTTATATGCCGTGTGATATAAGTCGCATGCATTACTAATAACGTCATATTGTCCAACGAGGCGATGCGGAGTCGCACATGTATCAGTAAGATGTGATCTGGAAATCGAAGATAATAATTCGAGATTACCGCTTCTGGTATGACATTGTGTTATTGATATAACGTAACACAGCTCAAGTCGGTATATGGTAATTATGGCTGTGACTGGCAATACCCTCTCGCAGAAGAAAGTCGACGGTGCCGAGTACGATGATCCGGTTCGTGTAGACCGCGAGGTGGGATTTACTAGTCCCGGACTTCCCAACGATGTTTTCGGACAAGAAGACAACCATGATATCAAATATAAGACGTTGAATTGGCCGCTCACTGCCGTTCTGATGATCACCGAAATCATCTCAAACGGCATGTTGAGTTTACCGAGTTCCTTAGATGCTGTTGGTATCGTCCCTGGCGTTATCGTCATTGCATTCCTCGGCGTATTCGCTACTTTCACGGCCTGGTTGCTTATAGAGTTCAAGTTGCGACATCCTGAAGGTACGTAGATCCTAATCGCTTTACCGACCTTCGATATTAGCTAAGTAGCTGTATATAGTTCACAACATGGGTGATGCCGGTTACATATTATTTGGGCCTGTCGGTCGAGAGATATTGAGTGCGGGAACCGTCATCTTCGCCGTCTGTGCCGCGGGGTCCCAGATACTCGCCGGTCAGCTTGCCCTAACCGTTCTATCTAACTCGAGACTGTGCGCAACAGCATTCTCTGGTATATTCACCATCGCAGTAGCTATTTGCAGCTTTCCCCGAACTCTCCATAATCTAAGCTTGGTATGGGTGGTTGGTGGAATATCCATATTATCTGCGGGAATTGTAGCGATGGTAGGTGCCGGAGCTATTCCCGTTGACAGAGGGAATATAGTGATCGCGAGGTCCAGCGACTTTACGTCCGCTTTTATCAGTCTGACGAATCCTGTGTTTGCCTACGCCGGTCATTTTGTTTTCTTCATTTTCATTTCAGAAATGAAGCATCCACAAGATGCAATGAAGGCGGCATGGACATTGCAGATTGTAGCAACTTCTTTCTACATCGCATTCGCTGTTGTTACCTATTGGTATATAGGTCAAGGAGTCTCTAGCCCGAGCCTTCTTAGCTTAAGTCCGCTGTGGTCCAAGATCTCCTTCGGGCTTGCGATTCCCAACTTCTTCATCGCAGGTAGTCTAAATCTTCATACAGCTGCCAAATTGGTCTTTGTCCGTCTCTTTAGACGGAGTCGTCATATACATTCGCATACTTTTACTGGATGGAGTGTTTGGACGTTACTCATCCTTCTGGTCAATACAGTTGCATTCCTGTTTGCAGTTGGAATCCCTATATTCAACTACTTGGTTGGTATTGCAGCATCTATGTTCGCAGCTTGGTGTACGTATCGAATTTAATAGTCTCCTATCGTCTTCAATGATTTACTTTTTTGACTTAACTTAGAAATGTTTCTTTTAATACGTATCTGAGTCCCTAAGTTTTGTTCCTTACTTTTTGGAAGTACTTGCTAACGCTCATCGTTGCAGACACCTACGGGCTCGCTGGAGCGTTTTGGCTGCACGATACATATCACTATCACGGAGGATATAATGGGTGGTTAAAGAGGCCTATTATGTTTATCCTCAATGTACTTACCGTCCTTGCGGGTGGGTTCATTTGCGTCGGTGGGCTGTATGGAACCATTTACTCACTGCGGGAGGCTGCAGAGGCTGGCGAGTTACCACCACCATTCCAGTGTTGATATTCATTTGAACTGGTAAAAGGCTGCATTGATAATACGTGCGTGGGTAGAAGCAAGAGGATGCACTATGATACAACAGGCCGGACAGAAAGCTCCGGCTTATATCATTAGCCATATCCTATTTATTAACCAAGATGCACCATTGTTACATGATTCTCGTTGTTAACAACAAACCAAAAGCTATTTGAAGTGAGTCTCTCCACATAATTATATCATTATTGATTGTGTTTGCAGATTTATCAATTCGATCTTAGGTATGTAAGAATAAGTGAGGTCATGATCCCGGCGCTGTGACGTTTTGCCAGCCTATGACGTCAACATTAGAAGCTTCTCCTAATAGCACAAACCTTCGAGATCTTGTGAGGAATACTTATTAAAGGAGCGCATCACAAGACGATTATATGTTGTTTTCTTCTCTCATAATATTAATTGGTACCAATTTCACCCAAATCAACTTATATATCCCAATCTACGAAGCAGAAAGCTAAACCACCCATCATTTTCCACCAACTTCTCTCAGACAAAACACACCAAGACACTAAATCAACCAAGATGTCCGCAAAAGCACCCAGCGAAGGAACTAAGGTCACCGCTGGCCGAAATGCCCCCGTCTCTAATGAGGCACCCGGAGTTGTAAGTGAGGGTTCACTCGCTGCAGAGTCACAAGCATTCCGCCAAGCCAACCAGGCAGCGCCTCAGCAAGCTGCCCGTGAAGACTTAACATCTGCCGCAAAGCCTCACGAGGGTGGCATTCACCAAGCTTCTACTACCAACACATCAGGACCTGGCCGCAGCAACGTTGACACCGCGCCTTCATACGTGCAGAGCCAGTTTCTAAAGGACCAAGGAGGTCCGCACGGCAAAAATTTGACGGAGGACGATAGCATTGGGTCGGAGGACAGGAGCAAGAACGTGAGCTTCTCGGAGTTCGGCACCAAGAATGACCCAGGACTGGCCGCTGAAAACAAATTCGTCTCTGGGTCAGCAAATTCTAGCTCGAATGCCGGACGTGAGAAGCGTGTGGACGGTCAACAGCCGTATGCCGCATTGGGCGGGGACACGCAGGCATAAGGGAGTTGAAGTGATTTTTAGGGACTCGGATAATTAATGACACTGGGACAAAGGAAAAGGCTACCTGATGAATAGGATATAGGCCATAGGAATTGGTTCATGAAATAAACTTTGTGACAAGTATTGGGCTTCTACTTTAAGGTCTTCATCGTCTATGAGAAATTTCCCTTGTGTTTCATTGAATCTTACAGAACACATTGAGGCAAATTGGACCTCCTATTGTTAAGAAGAGTGGTATATGAGTAGTATGAGTGACTTAACGAACCAACCGAGCATCTACATACGTAAGTAAATTAGAAAGCTCAACTTATACACGGTTCTTGTTAAAATACATCGTACTAAATCGAACAGCAGTCCCCTTAGCTACTCATTTCGGAAGCTTTTAAGTTCAATTGAAAGCACCAAGTTGGATAGGCAGGAGAGTGTATCTGATGTAAGATATTACTATTTCTCGTTTCTCATTAAACTCATGATTATACTCCTCGTTCATGATCTTACTTACGTATAGTCTTAACTAAGACTCACTGCTTTTTATAATAGAATATTAGACTTATAATAACTCTAAGCACTCTGTTACAGATAAACGTATAAGTAGACGTACCGCTATACAACTACAATGAGTGATTCCAAGCTTGTATAAGATCTTTCTATTTAAATAGTTAACTAACAGTAAAAAGATTCAAGTTTCAAAGTATAATTGTTGGATTAAACGTAATACTTCGTATTTATATTTTTAATACTATAAACACGATTGTACTATAACTAACTGTAGTCTATTCTGAGTGTTTGTTAGTGCGAACTCCTAATACTTAACCTTGAAGATCTCATCTTATTACTTTCAGCTTTGACGTGTATCTCTAACAGATGAAATCAACTAAAGTGTTATCCTAATACACACTGTTAAAGAGTACACAGGATTACTTGCACGTTGTTTACGCGGCTAAGCTACGCCTCCCCTGGACACAACTGAGTGGCTTAGTCTTATAATCTGGTAGGAGAAACTCTTTGCTTAGAATGTTTCCACTTTGGTGTATCATATCCACATGTGAGTTACGATTCAGACTCGTATACACCGCCATACATCCATAGTGTTACCCCTGGTTCCGCGTTGAGTTACGTTGGTGAAGCGTATACGTGACGCGGCTTCGATTGTATAGTGGTAACTAAGAGTGGGACGTAAGTTAGAAGCGGTGACCAGGTATCGACTTTGTTCTATGAACCATGATTAAAAAAGTACATCTTGTTCATTCGATACTGTGCCAAGGTTCTATCTACATCCCCTTGTCTTTGCAATTCTCAGACAATTATCCCCACCGGCTTGATGCTTGGGTCCAGAGCGCCGGAGGTAACGTACCAAAAGCCATTTGAATATGGCACCTTAGACGCCATGATATTCCGCCATCTTGGGAAGGGCCCGGATAAGGCCTTAAGTGCCCGCCGGACGTAGGAATCGTAGTAGAGATATCCTGAGCTAGTTAGGAATAATGAGGTTGCGACGAGGTGGATTGAGTCGACGATGATAGGCTCTATGATAGGAGATTTAAGAACCACTTTATACCATATATGGAATGTGATACTTTTATTCTAGAGTCGGAGTCTGTAATGAGACCTTTTAGGGATTGCGGAAGTAGGGAATATTGGTAGTTGGTGACGCGTCATCACAAGCTCTGACGCGTTTCTCTAGGTAGTGCATCCCAATACCGCGAAACTACTGCTCCTTTACTCTAAAGCGCTTATTGGATACGAACCGACTATGTCTAGACCCAAGTAGAATACTATTCCAAGACTTTTTCGGCGCTATGTAACATGTTGATAGAGCTATATATCACATTGTGGTCTGAGGCTGAAACCCTGGGTTCCATGTTATAGGCGTATCATAGAAACCATGCGACTGTCTTGGTATCGCTTCACCTTACCACTTGCCATATCTTCTTAGCTAGAAGCTCTATTTACCACATTCCCTTCTTAGTAGTGATTCGCACACCCTACAGACTTCCAGTAGTTTGGTGTTATGAGCATATCCGCCAACCAGTTTACTTGTCCCATGCTACCCCCACGCACGGACTTACCGTTACAACACGCAGTGTATCGTATCAATATGCCAAGCATTGTATCTATTTTCCCATCATGAGCTTTTTCTTGTTCAATAGAAGATATTCCTTGATTGTGTAGAGGAAAATTGGTTCTAGCCTTGTATTCTGCACTCAATTCCCTTCCGAGTGGACATTGGTCCATGCTCTGATGATCTCTGGGGAAGCACTACGTAACAAATGAGAGAGAAGGGCTGTAGCAAATTGCAAGTTCTGCTTAATTGTGTAATAAGACCGGATTAAGCCGCGGCGCTTTTCAACCCTCCTTTCTGGTAATCCAGCAGCATGGCGACAAATGCGGTAATAGCACGCCACGCACGATAGCAGGGTTGTGGCGAACCCACCTACCGGTGCCAATATCCCAAAAGGTGAAGAGGCAATTGGTATCTGGGATGTCTATGTATGCAGGTATCAACCCTTACCCATCGTCAGTGCGAGGGGTGTGAGCGTAACGACGAATAGAGTTGACGGTCGTGTTAAATCTAAACGGTCAGTGGTCAAGTAGGCTGAGAAGGCAACTTTACTGTCGTGAAACTTGAAGGATCCGTAAATGTCATGACGGTTCCACGCCGGTCCCGAAGATTTGAAGATTACGCAAGCTGATGATAACACGGCCCTGCGTGCCTTGTATCCTTTATGTGATTCGACGCAGGTATCCGCATATACTAAGTAGGTTAGGTGATACACAGCGTATTCCTTCGGTCGTGTCGCGGGTCTTTGCATATCACCCCGTCCAACTCATATGTGAAGATATGTGAGAGCAACCACACCCGGTAGCCCCCGGGGTAAGATACTGGTGTAGATGCTGTGTACACCCACGGAGGAGCGGAGGATAAGACTGCGTTATCAACTATCAACTACATAGCGACCGGGAAGGATCAGGAACGGAAGAAATTCCCTGCACATGCAGCATTTATGCTAATTCAGGGGGGTGAATACAACGGACCCTGCAAATCAAATGGGTAAATAAGGATTCGACATGCCCAACGAGCTTTTAGAGTACCGAGCACGTATGCCGATCTTGGCTGATATATTGCTACGCTGCATGGCACCCCGGTATCATCCCCTGTGTGTTGCATCGTAGGGTTTAGTCTTCGCTGACTACGATATGATGCATTCTTCTCAGGTGGGAAAATTATGTATGTATGACGTGTAAATATGTATTCTACTCTCTCTACTTTGTGAGCTCCAAGATTATGTGCATTTGCTAGTCTCCGCATCGCCGGACATTGTATTGCCAATATTATGTAGTTATTATATAGTCTATTACAGCCATCTCTCTAAGCTTGATACATAGTATATAATACGAAAGCACCTTATCTACCTATCCAAAGCTTGTGCTTGACACTATCATAATTAATTAGCTTCTGATATTAGGGGTAATTCTAGAAAGGCCTGGGCAGACGTACCATGCTGAAGTACACACCTCGCTTCTGAAGGAGGGCAATATGAGTACCAGATTCTAGAACTTGGCCATCGCCAAGCACGAAGATAACGTCGGCGTTCTGAATCGTAGCAAGCCGGTGGGCAACTACTATCATAGTCCTACTTTTCTTCGTGCGTTCGAAGACGCCTTGTACTAGTTTCTCCGTCTCCGAGTCGAGGTTAGAGGTGGCTTCATCTAGAAGCAAGAGCCGTGGATCCCTGATAAGTGCTCGAGCAATAGATAGGCGTTGCTTTTGCCCGCCAGATAACAGGATTCCTTTGATACCTACCTTGGTGTTGTACCCTTCCGGGAGAGAACTGACAAAGTCATGGATCTCGGCATCGCGACATACTTGTTCTAACTCTTCGTCGGAGATTGTGTCAGGGTCAACACCGAGGAGTATGTTTTCCTTAATACTGCCGTTGAACAGGGATGGCTCTTGGGCCACTAGCGAGATTGTTTTGCGGTAGTCTCTTAGGTCGATATCGTCAATGTCGATATCATTGTATGTTATGCTTCCGGATTTGATACTGTAGAACCTGCATGGAATTATGAGTTTCAGTTGTCTCAATAGAATATCGAATAAACTAACCTCTCTAACAAGGAGACAACACTTGTTTTTCCACAGCCTAAATGGTATTAGAGTTTCGGAATCATGAGCTGATGTCGACAAGACTTACCGGAAGGCCCAACGATGGCCGCGAATTGACCTTTCTCAATCTAGTTAAATTAGCGTAAGGCACAGTAACCCGGTGGGCGGTGCGCTTACAGTCATGCTCAGTCCATTCAACACGGGGACATCCCTTGTTGGATACTTGAACCACACATCTCGCAGCTCAATCTTAACCCCTTGAGTATCCGCGTCAACTGCTTCGTCACTTAGAGTAATACCCTGACCATCGCCATTATCGCTATGCCTCATCGCCTGAATTCTATTTGCCGCTGCAGTAGCCTGCGCAATATCTAATAGAGTTTTAGTATTTTCGTGGCGTGATTTCTCCTCCATCTAGACTTACTAGGCACGAAGCTGAGCCATTGCCCTGCTCCTGTGGCACCCTAGATTGGTTCGGTTAGATGCTTAATCCGTCATCTATACTCATGCTTAGAGATTGCTTACTTGTACCACAGCAATATAAACAACCACTTAATATACGTATTAGCTTCTGTCTCGGGAAAAATGGTAACTCATGACTTACGATATTGGAATGTCCAGTACTCTCCTGATACTAGCAGCGTACCTCCATACCTAGATAATCGTGAGTTAGCTATGCTAATACATGTATAATCCATCGGGAAAACCGTACCATAGTACAAAGGCCATACATAGGAATGGCAAACTATCGCTTGCAGAAAACACTATAGTCGCGAAACGGGCCTTTTTGAAAGCCTTCTGTACGTGTGCCTGCAGTAGCTCTTCGTACCTGCGACAGATGTTGTCCTCTAACGTGAGTGCCGTTACTGTACGGATGGCTCCAATAGATTCGGTGGCGAATTTGGCGCTCTCGCCAAAGACTTTTAGGTTCATGGTCTCGAACCCCTTTTCGACACGGATGCGGAAAAATCCAGCAGCCAAGGCCAATGGCATGGCGGACGATAGAGCAACAATGGTGAGCTTCCATCCGAAGTAGAAGGATATGATTAAGCACCCAAGGACACTGAAAATGGATATGGCTGCAAAAGCCATATTCGTTCCTAGTAGTTGCTGAAGCTGTGTAGGATCGCTAGCCACGATTCCAGTGAGAGCACCGATTGACCGACCATCACCGTCAAACCAGGACACAGTCTTGGAGATGATATTTTGGAAATATTCCCGTCGATAGGTTGAAGTTATATACTGTATTTGTTAGTTATAAATTTTACGGGATGTGTCCACTAGACTTACGAAAGAGATAACTGTAGAGGAATATCCCAACGCAAAGTAGCCAACTCCCGCTGCAGACGCAAGCGCGACAAACATGAGACACCAAAAATTAGTGACAGAAACCAAGGTATCGCCCCAGTATGCAAAAGACGAGATAAGAGCTGCGAAAATGAATGCTTGGACAGGTGGACTCCCTACAATATAGGTTAGTAGGATCCTAGCTACGGAATATTATAGCGGACTCACCACCAGCGACCACGGCACCAAAAGCCATCACCGTATACCATGGCCAGAACGGCTTCTGCTCTAAAAGCATAGCACCAAAACTTCCCATTACACCCTTCGGTTTATGTGCTGGCTTTTCGACCACAGTGCTTTCGCTGTCCCGAACTTCGGCTTTAGTCTCATCAAGCGTCATGAGATCCATAGTCCGCTTTTCCACTTCCGTGACCTCGGATGATGCATCAGGGATGTCGGCCTCATCGCCCATTGAGAGTCTTTGCGAGTTGGTAAGAAGCCAGTAAGGTCCGCCTATCTGAGCCATGAGACTCTCGTGATTTCCCCATTGTACGACTTTGCCTTTGGCAAGAACCACAATGTTGTCTGCTTTCTTGACTGTTGACAATCGGTGGGCTATCATGATCGTAGTGCGGTTCTGAGACACTTTATCTAACGCAGCTTGGACAACCTTTTCGCCACGAACATCAATAGAACTCGTCGCCTCATCTAGGATAAGGATCTTCGGTTGCTTGACTATGGCTCGAGCGATCGCGAGTCTTTGACGCTGACCGCCGCTCAGTTTTATACCAGCGTCGCCCACATGTGTATCGTAACCTTCGGGAAGTCGAGATATGAATTCGTCTGCAAAAGCTTCCTTGCAGGCATATTCTACTAATTCCTTCTTCCTGTTAAGATCACAATCCTCCCATTCTGTTCCGATTAGGCCATTTGCGACGTTTTGGAAGATAGTCGTGTTAAACAGAAAGGGTTCCTGTTGTACGAGTCCGATCTGAGACCTCCACCACTTTAAATCAATGTCAGTTAGTTTTGTGCCTCCAATTGTCACTGAGCCGTTACGGAAAAATTGGACCTATGGTATTACCAGGTTAGCAACCGAGGCTTGTTCAATAGTATCACAGTCCTCACCAATTTTTTCTGTTCGGAGTCCCCATCCAAATCATACCATCGCTCAATAAGAGCTACAATAGTACTCTTTCCAGAACCTGAGGGACCAACAATAGCTGTTGTTTTACCTGCCGGCAAGATCAAGTTCAGACCGTCAAGAACCTTAAGCTTGGGCCTCGTGGGGTACGTGAAGTTGACCCCCCAGAGTACAATGTCCCCCGTTGCTGAGACATCGGGATCCTTGAGCCCGGTGACAGCTTGTTTTGGTGCATCAATACCGTTGAATAAGATACTAGCTGCACCAGCTGCTCGTGCTGCAGCAGAAATGGGTGCTGCAATACCGCCGATCCCCATGACTATCATCATTATACACATTAAAACGCTGTGAAACTGTAAGCGACGGATAATAGTAGTTAGTCTTAATGGTGAACTAACGTAATTAATGTTCCCACATCAGGAATCTCAAAGTTGATCAACATCTTGACAGCATACCAAAAGGTCAAGGCAAAAGTTCTATTAATTATTAGCATCCGATTTGAATTACCCTAGACGCGAGACACTAACGCATATACGCTGAAATAAACTAGAATAATGAGTTAGTAAAACATGTATCGTTAGGATTAATGTGTTACTCACTTGTGCCCTGCTGAAAGGCAACTATCTTTGAGAGCCGAAGGCCCCTGCGTTGCGCCTCATCAACCCACTCTTGATACTTTTTCACCATCTTTACTTCTGCGCCGTACGCAGCAATCATTCTGATGGATCCGAAGCTTTCGCTTGCAACTGCTGACCCCTTAATGTTTGCTTCTTCAACTTGCTTCATGTTCTTCACGACGAAGGGGATGGTGACGCAGTAACATATTGTGATCAGAAACATGCCGCTGCTGGTAACCAAACTCAATTTCCAACTGCGGGTAAAGGCAATGACAATCGAGGAAATAAACATGGACAAGTTTTGAATAATTGCCGCCAGTCTCTCGGAAATCCCATTTTGTAGCGTGTTTGCCGTAGTTGTTATGATCGCAGCTACTTGCCCAGGGGGCTGAGTGTCTAACAGCGATACTGGCAGGTTGAGTAAGGCTTTGAAATAGGCCAGGCGCATCGCCGAAGAGATGCGGAAACCCATCATGCGGAATCCTAGCTTGGGGTATATTAACATATGGCATTTTGTATTAAAAGGGGAGCCAACTTACAGTACCGACATACCCTAATACAAACCTCCCAATGAAGAGGTATACCATAAAAAGACTAATGGGCCCATGTTTAGCTACGCTTCAACAGAAGCTATTATGGCACTTACACGTATTCGTTTATGAGCTGAGAATAGTGATCCTTAGAACCCTCGGCGCTTAGATCAGCTCTGGTACTCGCGATACTTCCAACGAGTTGACCTAAGAAATTAATAAGTCTTAACTCAATAATATCGGGACTCTAAGTTATCGCACCAAATACGAGGGTCATTAGGGGGAAAGCAACACCAGCCCCCATTGAAGCCACCACCGAAGCCGATAGCATCACCCTGTCGCGCCATGTCGTATAGCCAAAGATCCTCTATCTCCGTGTTAGTACGAATATGAACTATCGTTGAATAAAACTTACGAAGAAATTTGAACTTGTTTTCTTGGGTTTTGCATTTTCAGATGGCGTGGTAGCCTTGGGATTAGGGGGTAAAGGTGGAGCGGCGACGGGCTGAGGCGCGTTGACTGGTGAGCCTGGCGCAACACTGTTTCCGGGAGACGCCGATGGGATTGGTGAGAGAGCTGTTCCACCGGCTTGTGACTCTGGAGGTTTAGCGAGTGATGATAGTGAGGGCTTCAAGTTTATTGTAGGGCGTTGGTTGGTAGACCGTGCAGGACTCCCAGGATCCGACAGCGAGGCTATTGAAGACGCTGAGGTTATCGAGGCTGTCCTACCAGGTGGAGCAGACGCTGATAGAAGGTCCATAGTCGAAGTCTCTCTCATAATAGAGGGTGAAGGGGGGTTTGCTTCTATCGAGATTGGCACCGAAGTATCTTCCCTGGGCAAATCCGGTGTAGTGCTACTTCCTTGTACCACATCACCTAGTATAGGGGTTTCTTGATTAGCCGGGCTTGGTCCAATGGCAGAAGCATCATCGTGTGGCTTCTTAGATGCTTCTTCCAGGTCGGTATTTCTTTTCTCCATATTACGTGTGCGCAAGGCGCAATTGGGAATCCTATGCAGCAACTATCCAACAGGGGCTCCAACAAGAAAAGGACAAAGCTGATGATTGGGGCTAGGGTAAATCGGAAAGTTCAAGAAAATCCAAGCTGTCAGAGGAAAGATATTGGAGTCGCTAGGAACAAGAACTACACTACTAGTATTACCATGTGAAAGGGACCCTTACCATATGGCCAACTATCAAGGGCCGTGGGTAAACGCGTTCTGTGGCGGAGGCATGCTCCGCTAAGTAGAATCTGAGAAAATTAAGCATCAATTAAAATAAATGAGCCGATATATCCAATTGGCAGGGCCCCCTTGTCATGCCTTATCCGTCTGCATGTCTCGGGAGTATTGGACGGTCTCCCTTGTCGCTGTGTCCCTAGCTGCCGATCATCTTCAATATAAGCAACCATTTTCCAATAGCTACGTACGGGATATTACCTTAAAAGCTGGATGGCAGAAGCAACTCCCGTGTACGGTAGGTGGCTAATTAACTGCATTTTCTTTTGTCATAGCCAATGCCGCCGCCAAATTGAGTGAGGTTACATCATGCATGGAAAATTCCAATTGTAAATGGACCCTGTCACGGAGTTTCTGTACACAGGAATCGAATATGTTATGGGTAATTATATTGCTTCTACAATCGTTCCGGCATTGAAAATCTCTATACCTACATCGGGAAATAAACTAAACAGCTGCAGTAATCTAAAATGGGGTTCTATCATGTAATTCTATTCTGACGCATCTGCGATCATGTTACGGATGACGTCTCCAAGCTCCTTAATGACACCCTTTTCTCTTGGAAGCGTGTGACCTTTTCCGTGATCGAAGATGTAAGCTGTGTCGGGTTCGCACGTATTATACAGAGCCATTGAGCCCGCAACGTAAGGATCGAGGGAACCGACTGGAATTATAGTTAGTATCGTTATGTTGCTGAGTTCGTGTGTTTGAAGCCTTACTGATGTGACAAGTGTGGATGTTTATCATTAAGTCAGACTCATCCGCCAGCACCATGGCAAATGTAGCAGGGTCCAGAGGTGGCCAGCCGGCGAAGAACACGCCGCATTTGATCTGGGGTTTTCTTCCGGTTTCTTCGAATCGTCTCTGCTCAGCGAGGCAAAAGGTCGAGGCGACGGTAGCTCCCTCGGAGTATCCAATAATCCCTTCAAAGGGGCCTTCTTTTTCCATGATTTCAAATAGGTACTCAATTGCCCTATTCGTACTTCGAACACTGCTTGCAACACCTTCTTTCATGAGTTCTCGCATTGTGTCTTCGGCTGTATCACACTCGGGAAAGTCTCGAATTCGAGACAAGACATCAGTATCATTTGTCCCCTTCTCATCTGGTTCGATAAAGCGATAGTAAGGAGGTTTTCCAAAGAAATCTTCGAACCCCTCCGGAGGCACTGCCTCACACGGCGCATCAACAAAACGGAACTGGGCAGTATCATCAGACAATAGTTCGTTGACAAGAGGTGCTAAATTTTGTCAGTAAGTGCGTAAGTGTATACGATGTGCAACAAGTGCAATACCTAGCTGGACTTGGAATTTCTAAACTGCATGTTAGCGGAGTATCTTATCTTCCAAGAATACCAAGACTTACATCAGCGCTTCCATACGCGCCTGGTAGACATAGGAACTTCATGTTGCAAGAATGAAAGATTGAGATAGTTCCTAAAAACCGTACACCTAGTTACACCGAATTGGATAAGAGAAAAAAGAGACTCGCAGCCATAAGAAACAAGCATGAGAAACAAGGAATGCAGTAAAATGAGTGATTGCGCGTATTGAAGAGTAAAAAAATACACGGGTGAAAGCTTACGTGTTAGTTTACGTATAAGTTACTTGATATCTCTGTTTGGAACTGAGACTCTACCGTCCCGGTTCCCCTCCGGGGGTGTCCGTAGGAAGAGTCCGGAGACTAATGAGCTCGTTTGAGATACATTGATCCTCAGCGACGTAGATCTTGGCAAAAGCTGCTGCAGGAGCTCATGCAGTGGCAACATCCGCCAACTCCTATCAGACGGAGTTACATAGCATGGGTAACAAGCCACCCCTGCCATTCGGCTTGTAACATGTGAGCTGAGGCTCTATACCTCGAGACCCGCCGGGTTATTTTCACGGGATCTTCGAGGTCTATAAACTCCGTTTAGGCCCATAGGGCTTTTGATCTAAGGTCTATGTTATAAGATCTATGTTGTTTTGGGTAAGGCTTCGGCGCCACCCGGATAAAGACGCCAATAGCGTGTATAAGTGTAGGAAATAGTATAAGTTAGGCTGGGCCGCCATCATTGGACATGATAACAGCCTACTACGTAGTAGACTTGGTAGACTTAGTAGACTGCTGTGCTCTTGTTGTCGGTAAGTGCCCCCACTCGCGCCACGACCTCGAATGGAGCCATAGGAGCTCAAAGTGCCGGGTGCCAAGCCGCGCGGGGTGGGACTATACAATCTATCCATATTGGGTGCCGTCAAGGATTCTATCTCGGTGGTAATGGTGGTAATGGTGGTAATGGTAGTAATGGTAGTAATGTTAGTAGTAGTATCTACTACGTATGCCTGCAACGTATGTATAGCATATGCCAGGGACGCGAGCCTTGACTGCATCCTTATCGGGTTGCCGCCACATTGAATCCCTGCCACATCGCAATATCTGTGTCTCACTCTCTATCTGCCTTAACCCCTTTAGTCGTGTAAAACCTCCGGAATCAACCTCCCAAGATCGGAAATCAAACAAAAGAAACTTATTTACACTGACAATCTTAACCCTTATGATCTAGTACTCGGTTAGCCTTGATGCAAGTATTTTCAATAAATGGTAAATGGATCGGCAATATCTTCCCGCGCCGCCTCGACCCATACGTGGTTTAGGAGAGCTTCCTCATCAAGTATCTCGCCTCGCTACGAGGACCCTCCCGGTGATATCGGTAAAGGAGCACGCCAGTATCTGTTATCCTGATGTCGTCGTGTAAGCGAGTCGTAAGCTACGAGGACCCTGATCATCCTCCTGCCGTAGATGAATGGTTACCCCTGCAGGGGTGACTTAGACAGATGAAGGCTCCCTATAGGTTTCCTGAACCAGTATCTCGACCCCTGCATAAGCTTCTGAGTTCTAGCCTCCTACGAGAGGGCAGGAAATTAGTATGCAATGTCTAAGACAAATTGTCAATATGATCGGCATCGTGGCAGCCGCGATAGTCAGGGATGACAAATGGTACAACCAGGCCGGCTTGACTATTGGATCCTACCATTCCCGTGTAAACGTTTCCGATATACGCCCTCAGATCTGTGGAAGAGTTACTTGCCTAAAGTTACATCCATGGGGTTCCGTGCTAAGGGTGGAAAGATTTTCCTATCCCCCGAATATCAGGCTTTATTATTGTGACTTACGACAGCCCACTTGGGTCCCCGGCCGGTATACGACTCATTACGCGTTTAGAAGGTGCTTCTTGAGACAGAAATATAAACCACAATCTCGACTCAAATGCTATCTTTGCCAGTCTTTCCTTAGAGTACTCTTGAGCTCTATAGTACCGTCGCAACGAAATCCGTAGTCATGGCCCCGTCAGCCACAAACGGCAGTGCATATGGCACATCCAACGGAGTCCACGAGGATTCGAGAGCTCCTACTAACGGATACACAAACGGGCACACTAATGGACATACCAATGGACATACAAATGGACATACAAATGGATTCACCAATGGCTCTTCGCACAGCAATGGCGACTTTGAGCCGAATGGGCATCATACTCAGCCCTTTGGACAGACCAACGGCCACCGAGTTGGCCAAACCAATGGCCTCAGCAACGGCCTCAGCAACGGCCTCAGCAATGGTCACTCAAACGGCGTGAATGGGGGCCATACATCGCTACCTAAAGAGAAGATGATGCCTATTGCTATTGTTGGCATGTCTTGTAGGCTACCGGGCAGCGTAGCAAGCCCAGCTGAGTTCTGGGAGCTATGTGCCAGAGCTCGAAGTGGCTATTCAGAGATACCAAAGGAACGGTTTAACACCGCCAGCTTCTATCACCCGAACCCGGGGAAAGCTGGCTCCCATAACCCTGTTGGGGGTCACTTCTTGAACACAGACCTACAAGCATTCGACGCCCCCTTTTTCAGCTTAACGGAGAAGGAGGCCATCTCTATGGACCCGCAACAACGCTTACTCTTGGAATGCACGTTCGAAGCGCTCGAAAACGCGGGTATTCCCAAGCACAAGATCATTGGTAAAGATGTCGGAGTCTTTGTTGGCGGATCATTCCCCGAATACGAATCTCACATGTTTAGAGATTCAGACACTATTCCCATGCATCAAGCTACAGGTAAGTCGGCCAAGAAATATTGAAATGTTGGCTGCCGCTGATGACGTTGACAGGTTGCGCGTACGCCATGCAATCTAACAGATTATCGCATTTCTTTGATCTTCGTGGGCCCAGTTTTACAACGGATACGGCTTGCTCTTCTAGTCTGGTCGCACTGCATGTGGCTTGTCAGAGCTTACGTGCCGGCGAATCGAACATGGCAATAGTCGGTGGTTGTCACTTGAACATGCTCCCGGAGTTCTGGATATCTTTCTCTAAATCGCGGTAAGGGATCCCGATCTAAGTATCAGATTTAGTACTTATCACACCACTAGGCTATTTTCGGATTCAGGTCGATCATTTTCATTCGACAGTAGAGGTACGGGATTTGGTCGAGGTGAGGGGTGTGGTATGGTAATCCTCAAGCCCCTCGACCAAGCCCGTAGAGACAACGACCAAATCAGGGCAATCATTGTCGGAAGCGGCATTAACCAGGATGGAAAGACGCCCGGTATTACTATGCCGTCTGGGGAAGCGCAAGGTGAGGTTACAACAAGATTCCCGAAGTACAGAACAATATAACTAATACAACGACCTAGAAAAATTAATGCGCCAAGTATATACAAATTCTGGGCTTGACCCCGCGGATTGTGGCTTCGTGGAGGCACACGGAACAGGGACACGAGTTGGTGACCCAATCGAGGCTACCGCAATTCACAATGTATTGGGTGCCGGGAGGTCCCCGAGAGATCCCCTTTTCATAGGATCTGTGAAGTCTAATATCGGTCACCTCGAGGGCGCTTCTGGAATTGTCGCAATTATCAAGTCTGCTCTCATGTTAGAGCGAGGTTTCATTTTGCCTAATTATGACTTCAAATACCCCAATGAGAAGATTCCCTGGAAGGAGTGGAATTTCAAGGTTTGTTTATTCCCTATGCTCACCGCAGTAATATGGAGAACATTTACTCATTTAACACAGGTCCCTGTTAACCAACGCCCTTGGCCGCGGAATAAGAAATACATCAGTGTCAATAACTTTGGGTTTGGTGGTACCAATGCTCATGTCGTCCTCGAAAAGGTCCCTTTTACACAAAAGGGCTCTAAGAATGATGCCGATCTTAAGAATGACAACCCTGGAAGGAAACTCTTCCCAGTCACTGCAAATGACAAAAACGCACTGGAGGCAGTTTTGAAGAGTCTAATTATCTACTTGGAACAAAGACCTGAAATGTTCCAGAAGGACTTGATGTCGGATGTTGCTTACACTCTGGGCCAACGACGATCTCTGCTACAATATCGGGTGGCAATTCCTGCGCTGAGGTCGTTTGACTTCATTGATGCCATCAACAACCAAAAGATCACGCCCGGTAAGGAGGTTGACCCGCTAAGAATCGGATTCATCTTTACCGGGCAAGGTGCGCAGTGGTATGGTATGGGCCGCGAGCTCTACGACCAATATCCCGTATTCGCACACGCAATTGACTACGCGGATGCTTGTTTGAGCACACTGGGTGCCTCCTGGTCTCTTGTAGAAGAATTAAGCAAAGATGAGAAGACTTCTGCAGTCGGCGCGGCTCATATCAGCCAGCCATCTTGCACCGCTATTCAATTAGCCTTAGTTGATCTCATGCGATCATGGGGTATTCTACCGACCGCAGTGGCTGGTCATTCCAGTGGAGAAATTGGTGCGGCTTATGCCGCGGGTATCCTGACCTTTGAGGCATGTGTCTCTATCGCTTACCACAGAGGCCGTCTCATCCCTGTCTTAAAAGAGAGATACCCTGATCTAAGGGGCTCCATGATGGCAGTAGGAGGTAGCAAAGAAGAGTTCGAACCTATACTTTCAGATCTTAAAGATGGCGAAGTTAGGATCGCGTGCTATAACAGCCCTAGCAGTCTTACTATCTCGGGTGACGAGGCTGGTATTGATGAGTTGAAGAAGGTTGTTGAAGAGAAGCAACTCTTTAACAGGAAGCTTTTTGTCGACACTGCTTATCACTCCCACCACATGAACCTTCTGGCAAAGGATTACCAAGCATCAATCGATGAGCTTGAAGGACCAATATCAACAGACGTCAGATTCCACTCCTCACTGCTAGGTCGCCGCATTGATGGTACTGAACTCGAAGCATCGTACTGGGTACAGAACCTTACTTGCCCGGTCAGGTTTAATGAGGCTGTACAGACCATGCTTGAGCCTATTGATGGTCATAGAACCGGTGTTAACATGCTCGTTGAACTCGGACCTCACTCTGCGCTCCAAGGTCCCCTTAAGCAGATCCTTAAGACGGTAGGTGGCGATGCGGCTAAGATCCCTTATGCTTCTGCGCTCGCACGAAAGAAGGATGCTGTAGAGACAGCATTGGATGTTGCTGCTACTCTCTTTGCTAAGGGGGCTCCGATTGACTTCGAAGCTGTTAACTTCCCTAAGCAGGGTAAGCCGCCAATGGTATTGAGCGACTTACCTCGTTACCCCTGGAACTATTCATCCAAGTACTGGCACGAATCCCGCATGACAGACCTACACAAGAACAGAACCAATCCCCGTAACGATATTCTCGGCACTCTTGCCAACTACTCTAATGACCTGGAACCCACATGGAGGAACATCGTACGCCTTGACGACCTACCTTGGCTCCAGCATCATAGGATCCAGTCTCTGACAATCTTCCCCTTTTCAGGCTATATCTCAATGGCCGTTGAAGCAGCAGCTCAGCGAGCGAAGGACACCAATGTGCACTTTGATAAGTTTGAGCTCCGCGATGTATCTGTTCTTGCACCATTGGTGATCCCTGATGAGGATGTCGAGATGACAACTACTCTCCGGGCACACCAAGAGGGCACTTTGGTCTCATCGGAAGTGTGGGATGAGTTCCGCATCTGCTCATGGACAAAGAGTAAGGGGTGGAAGGAACACTGCAAGGGATTAATCGCCGTTCAAACTTATGAGTCGAACGGCGTGGATGATGCCAGACAGAATCTAGCATCACGCATTCACCTTCAGTCAACTATTTCCAACATCAACGCTGCCGCATCTTCGTCTATCGAAATGGAGAAGCTGTATGATAACCTCTCTGAGGTTGGTGTTTCCTATGGCACTACCTTCCAAGGAGTAACCAATTGCAAAGCCTCAAACTCTTGCTCTCAAGCCGACCTGCTTGTTCCTGATGTGGCCAAGGAGATGCCCAATCACTTCCTAACCGACACCGTCGTTCAACCCTCATTCCTCGAATCACTCATCTCCATGTACTGGCCAATTGCTAGCTCAGACAACTCATCCCCAGATACCATATACCTACCTTCATCAGTATCAAGCGTATCGATCTCGAAGGATGTTATAGACATTAGTAAAACACCTGGAAATGCTGTCAAGGCTTACTGTCTTGGATCTCTGCCAACAGATGGCCCCAGGCCAACGAAGGTTTCGATGTTCATTGCTGGCCCCGACTCATCGGAGCCCCTTATCAAGCTAGATGATCTTACCATCGCTCCTATCTTAGAGCGAGATGGAGAGACTGACCAGGAGGCTCATCGTGAACTGTGCTACAAGCTCGACTGGGAACCAATCCTTGACCCGGTATCAGGAGACTCTGACAGCTCATCGTCGGAATGGGTACCTGTCGAGGACTGTCAACTCCCCGACTCAGACATCGAAATCGTATACGGAGAGGGTAGCCTTCAAACACAAATCGCTTTCAGCTTAGCGGAGGCCCTGCAACGAATCACCGGCAAATTACCTAGCACAAGCAGCCTTCTAGAAGCACAGGCCGAGAACAAACTTCTCATCTTCCTCTCCGAGATTGATAAGCCGCTCCTATCGCAGCTAAAAGCTGATGAGTTCACCGCTCTCCAAAAGATGCTCACCTCCGTACAAGGCGTGTTATGGGTTGTCCGTGGCGCTTACGATAACTCTACTTCACCAGACCTGAACATGATTCTTGGTCTCAGCCGAACCATCCGCTCAGAGACTCTACTGCCATTCTCCACGTTAGATCTCGATGGACGGATCCAACTCTCCACCGAGCAGGTGGCCGAGGCAGTTCTTAAGATCTTCACCGCAGTCTTCGGCAAGAGCAGTGCCTTAAATGGCGAGCTTGAGTTCCAGGAGAGGAACGGATCGTTCTTCACCCCTCGAATCATCAATGATCCGGTAATGAACGAGATCGTCCACAGAGAAACCAAACCCTCCGCTCTTCAGCAAACACCATTCGCCGAGGGAGACCGGCAACTAAAGATGGCTATTACAGATGCTGGCGCACTTGAGACACTTCACTTTATCGACGACCTGGTTGTTGAGGCACCTCTCAATAGCGAAGACATCGAGTTCAAGGTCCACGCCGTCGGTGTCAACCACAGGGATCTCACAGCTGCCCACGGCAAGCTCGCGACGCACGACTTTGGTGTAGAAGCCAGCGGCGTAGTTACAGCCATAGGCAAGGATGTCAGGAACATCCAGGTTGGCGACCGAATTGCAGCTATTACAAAGGGCGCCTTTGCCACGTCAACCCGTACCAAGGCTACGTTCGCATTCAAGCTTCCGTCAGACATGCAGTTCGAAGAGGGCGCAACCCTCCCTCTCGCTTACAGCACTGCCTACTACTCTCTTATCGAACTCGGACGACTAGCTGAGGACGAAACTGTTCTGATCCACGCCGCTGCTGGTGCCGTTGGCCAGGCTGCTATCGCGCTCGCTCAGATGGTCGGTGCCAAGGTATTTGCTACTGTAGGCAGCACCGAGAAGAAGGAATTCCTCATTAAGGAGTACAATTTACCTGAAGACCGCATATTCTACAGCAGGAATCTGTCATTCGGCAATGCTGTCCGCCAAGCCACAGGTAACGTCGGCGTTGATGTGGTACTGAACTGCCTCACTGGTGATGGTCTACGCGAGAGCTGGAGCAGCCTCAACAAGTTCGGTCGTCTAATTGACATCGGCGCTCGAGACACCAATACCAGCACAAGACTGGAGATGACCCAGTTCGACAACAACGCCAGCTTCATGACTGTCGACATCATGACAATCGCTGCTGAGCGACCCAAGCTACTACAAAGACTTCTGTCCGATGTATCCAAGTTGATGCGATACAACAAGATCCGCCCCATCTCCCCCGTCACCGTATTCCCCATCTCTGAGGTAGAATCCGCATTCAAGACGCTCCACGGCGCCAAGGCTCACGGCAAACTCGTCGTGGTACCACATGCACATGATGTTGTCAAGGCCACGCCTCCTCGCAAACCCGCTCAGCTACTCAAGGCTGATGCTTCTTACATCCTCATCGGCGGTACCGGTGGGCTTGGTCGAAGCATGGCCCGATGGATGGTCAGCCGAGGTGCTCGACACTTGGTGCTAGTCTCGCGAAGCGGAAGTGCAACTGGCAAGGTCAAGGAATTAATTGAAGAAGTTGCTTCAGTTGGTGCCGAGATCGTGGTACGACGTGCTGATGTGGCCAACCCTGCATCTGTTGAAGAGTTAATCCAGCACGGCCTAGAGGGCTTGCCTCCTGTTAGGGGTGTGATCCACGGTGCTATGGTCCTTAACGTAAGTCTTCATCCCGTGCTTCATATTAATCAATCACCTAACATTATTATTTACTATAGGACGTCCTATTCGAAAAGATGACCTACGACCAATACACCACCGTCATCGAGTCCAAAGTCCAAGGAGCATGGAACTTCCACAACGCCCTCTCCAGCACACCCCTAGACTTCTTCGTCGCCATCTCATCCGTCGCCGGCGCCGTCGGTAACAGAGGCCAAGCCGCCTACGCCGCCGCCAACTGCTTCCTAAACGCATTCGTCCAACACCGACTAGCCCAAGGCCTACCCGCTTCATCCCTAGATCTGACAGCCATCTCCGACTCCGGCTACTTAGCAGAAGACCTCGAAAAGGCCGCCGAAGTCGCCAAGAACCTCGGCAGCGATACCATCTGCGAAGCCGAAGTCCTAGCCCTCCTCGGCGCCGCTATCAACGGTAACCTAGCCACGGCCTGCAACAACCACACCATCACCGGCATGCGCATGACCCCCAGCATGCAACCCTTCTGGACCCCCGACGCGAAATGCAAGCACCTCCGAGAAGCCATGGAAGCCGCCGCAGCCGCCGACGCCGCTGCTTCAGGCAGCACCAAGGCGATATCCTACAACGCCGCCGTAAAGGCCGCCAAGACGCTCGAGGAAGCCGAGGCGGTCGTCTGCGACGGCCTAGTGCACAAGCTAGCCGCGGTCATGATGATGGAGCTAGAAGACCTCGACGTGACGCGCTCGCTATCGCACTACCCGCTCGACTCGCTCGTCGCGATCGAGATCCGCAATTTCATCACCCGCGAGTTCGAGGCCACGCTGCAGGTCCTCGAGTTACTGTCCAGCGGCTCCATTCAGACGCTGTCGAAGGCGGTCTGCGTCAAGAGCAAGTTGGTTAACTTCTAGATATGGGGAGACATACATACACATATATATACCTAGATACCTTAGGTACCTACCTACGCATTTGATTGCAACGATTAGAATGAACGACTTCACTTTGGAGGATCGGGGAGCTCAGCGTTTTTTATTATTTTCTTTTCATTTACCTATATTTATCATCGTCATTCACACATTGGTTTAGTTGTTTATTTTTTGTCCAGGGTTGTTTGGTAACATGACGTCTAGACTTATTACTGTATACAAGTTCTTCCCTCCCCGAGTTGTCTGGGTTGTTGTTTAGTTGGTTATAACAGGATGGTAATAATTTCTTACATAGTATAGGTATATCGTTGGTAATCCATAGATTGTTGTTACATTATAATATTGCTTGTCTCTTTGTGACTTGTCTCGCTATGATCCTAGTCAATGCAGCTTTTCTCAACGGCTAAGCCCTAGGATCCCAGTTGGCATCGACCTCCTTCATTAACTCTTCTCCAAGTACATCTCCGAGACTAACCAGTTTATAGCTTGCTTCGTTACTTGTGCCTCCTTCTGGTAGTTGGTTAGCATCGTCATGTGTAACTATTAATCCACTGGGGAATGCGTCCCCGAGAGCTGCGCCCACAGCGGTAAGTCCATCGGTGTTAGTTACACCATCTACGCCTTTCTCCGAGTTCTCGTATATTGTGAAAGTTTCGACAAAGTCATGAGGAGCAGCCCGACGGTACACATTGTACGCACTGACACCCTGCTGGCTGACGAGTATGAAACCCTTGTCCGCTGATGGACCTTCAACCAATGTCACACCCTCAACGTCTGCGTACATATTACCATCGCCAACTTCTCCGATAAGGAAACCTTCGCTAGAATCATCATCCGGCTCTGCACCATAGCGCCAGAGAGCACGAGGTTCCTCGCCGATAATGATCCAACCATTTGCATCGTCTGAGACGCATCCCTCTACTTGACCGCCAGTTCCGCCAGTGAAATTACGCACCAAGGTAGTTTGCAATGCATCATCAGCCCACGACAGTTCATATTGAAGATACTCGGCCGACTTGGCGTTGACGAACAGATACTGCTTAGCACTTTTACGCGAACGATATACGCAGCTACCGTAGACCTTATAGCCGTCTTTAGTTGGCTGCGAACCACCGGCTATGGTCTGTAGAGTCCCATTGGTAGTGATCTCAAAGAGGCTGAAGTGGTTAGTTAGATACTGGCATGAGTTACAAGGGGACTTACCATAGAGTATTGTCAGTTCGACAAGCAGCATACGCTAAATCAATAGTCCTATTTCCAGCCTGGAAATTGTATATCACGTCAACATTATCCGGCTCTCCGGCGTCTATGCTCTGCAATAGCTTCCCACTGAGATCAAAAACACTCAGTCCAGCGCCTTGTTCTGATTTCGTGGTAGTGATAATCCTCGATTCGGCCTTATCAGTGGGCGATATCCATATCGCAGGATCATCTCCATCGCCGCCGTGAGCATCTGTCTCAGTAACGGGCTGCACTACCTTGAACGCACAGTACAAGCCACCCCATCCATCTTCGCATTGACATATATTCGCTCCAACACATTCGCCATGCGTCGAACAGCCATTACGACACGTGAACTTCGCGCAGTCCTCGCCGTCGAATCCCGCAAAGCATGAACACGAAAGTTGACCTGCGTTACTGGTGCCGTTTTGACAAAAGCCGTTGAAGCCACATTCGAAGCAAACAGAGCTAGAGCTACTTGTATTATTGCGAGGGTCGTAAGATGTGTTCAGATCTAGGCCCAGCCCACTGAATGCTGCTTCCAAGGAGCTAACAGCGAATCCCTTTCCAGAGTCGCTTTTCGTAGCATAAGCTACCGCACCAGCTGGGTATTTCTTTGTCGGTGCTTGATAGACATTTAGGCCCTTAATTTCGATGTCCTCATTCGCGGCAACCTTCATGGAGCCCAACTGCGTAAAGGAACTATTATAGACCGCTATGACATCGCTCTCAGCGACTAAGATGTAGTCCGAGTTAGGGCTAATATAAGTGGCAAGCGCCGTAACATCATCCTCGGCCTTTCCTAGAACACTGATTTGCGGCGCCGAAGTTGTCTCCGCAGCCGGAAATGTGTAAATCTCAGGGCCGTCATCCGTTGCGAAATATACAGCCTCCGTAGACAGAGAGACGGCGCACGACGTCGCCTCAATTGGGTTTTCGAAGGTTTGGATCTCGACAATTTCATAAGTTCCATTATTATCCCTCAAGAGATGCTGCACAGTTTGCTTCTTGCCAAACAGGTAGAGATATTGCTCTCCGCTGCTTTGGCTCTTCCAAGAGCAGAGAGCTGACCAGTCCCCTAAGGTACGTGATAGAGGCTCACCAACTTGTTCGGCGGTGCTTGCGTCGTAGAGTCGAAAATAGGAATCAGGTTGAGCGATGGTAACAATGAGGTCCTTCTCGCCGATCCCATGCACGGCTGTTACAAGCTTCGTTCGGCCAGGAGTCTCGTGGGCCGTTTCTATCAACGGGGTTTCGCCATCCAAAGCGAAGAGGCGGAAACCACCCGTGCTAGCACCTCCATCATTGCCAACGAGGAGAGGTTGTGAATCGTCGTAGAACACAGCTATTGAGTCTGACTCGACTTCGTCCGATTTTGCTGAAATCTGCAAATCAACTTCCAATCCAGCCGCTGTGGTCGCGCTCGCAGCTAACGAAGTAGCGAGAAGGTAATAGGGTCTCATCATGGAGGAGTTGGACTTGTCGTTCTCGCGGAGAGGGATGCCATCCAAGAACTCGAAGACAGGCCATCGTCGTCTCGTTTTATTTAATAGTCGAAGATCTAGTGGAAGTCGTCACCTCTCAGGGGCCCATCGGAGCGTATCCCTGTGTAAATCATAGTCGAAACAGACCCCCGTGCAATCATGCAACAATGCCGTTGGCTCGAAATCCCCACGCCAAGCAGTTAAGAGATCCTCGCCTTCCAAAATGGCCATAGTCGTAAAATATCTGCTCGTCGGCATTTAAGAGCTTACGAGTGAGAAATTGTCATTAGGTTACCAAAATATCTCATTATGAGTTTATTCCCCCAAAGCTCCCTTTGAGAATAGAAGAGACTATAGATGGAGTGAAAAGGGGCAAGCTCCTACGAACGAACCCACTTAAAACCGTTAGCGAACCGTAATAGCGATGAGAGTGGGGTTACGAACAAGATCGTCGGCAAAATACGAACATAAGCATTGAGAAGATTCTCAGATTAGTAACTTATTTCCGCAAGTCTATAACTTGAACTATTTATATACGTAGGTAGGTACGTAATAAACCGTTAGTAGACATATATGCCGGCATTTATAAGAATTCAAGAAAGATGATAGATGAGTCTTTTAAAAATTACTCTAAGTCCATTCGAAATCGATAAGGAATTACTACCAATTATTAGTAGGATTCGGTACAGATCTAATCAATACCAAGATGTAGCCTCATTGGTTACCTAGTCCCTGGTGCCGGATCCGAAGAGTGCGTACGAATTATGGAATTCTACTTCACCGTCATAATGTATTTCGTGCGAGTCTTTTCTCGTAGTCTTCTCACGTTCCTCACCTTAGGTATAACTTCCGTAGAATTATATGGATATGACGGTATTTCACGAGATACCACGCCGCTGGCGTATCGGGGACCAGATATACATCCTTATCTCGTGAATGGGATAATCGTGATTGGCGGTACCAGGACGTGGCCATCTCGAATCGGAAGCAACGTGTCACCTCAAGATAAGACTGCGCACCCGGAAAATACATAGGTATACACCTGATATATGTACCTGTCTGGAGATGAGTGAAACAGGTCTTTACCACAGCCACGGAATACCCGATGTGCGTCTGTCTATGTTTAGGCTCGGTGTAGGGCATCTAGAGCTGGGTGGAACTTCGAGAAAACGCCTAGATGACAACACAACTCTGATAAGTCGGACGATCAAGGTAAAGCAAGGTAAAGCAAGGCCTAGGTATGTGTAACGATCCGTCAAATCAAGCAGTCGGTAGACGGAAAGCGAGGTTGTTGATTCGCTACGATAAGGATGTAAGATGCTGCGTTCAGCCACGACGCCTAGCGATCTTTCAATTAAAATGAATGGCTTTCTAGCTTTTTCACTGGCTCTTGTTGCTGCTTATGGCCGAAGGCTGAAGGGTTATACTGCATCGTAGGAGTTTCGTATGCACAGTGGTTGGTGTTGTACATTCTGGAGTTTTGATGCTGGTGGTGTCACAGCTGACTCCGGTAAGACATGTAGGTATGTATCCAGAGCATTTTCGGTTTGCAGATATAGACTCATATATCGTGCATCTAGCCTTATTGTATATTGTATGCCTCGGTATCCAATACACAAGACAAGTAGGTTTAATTGTTGGTACCTAGGTAGGTATGTTTGGTACTGAAGTCGAAGGATGCATGTTGCACTACTTCCCGGTCAGCTCAAAAGCTCAGAAGCTTGTCGACGATCTTGTAACAATGTGCATCAGATACCACACTGTCTCTCGTTTGCCATCCAGTCTAAGACATTTCGGAGTCATGTCCTTTAATTCAGCCATACTCAAATGAGTTGGGCAATGCTGCGCCCGAGACTTGCCTTGTCAACCTTGTCTTCGGACCGTCTATGATTTTAGTTTGTTTTCACTGGACTAAATAATTCAGCTAAAGACTTGGAAAGAATTAATCAGGTACTCGTCTTCCTAGGTATTTAATTAAGTGACGTGACGTGACTTCCTCGTTCCTCTCTTATCGAATCCTCCTTCCAGAGTCAACTGCAAACGATTGTTACACGGGGCATTGGCAAAAGGCGTAGCGCCTTCAAAATTAATAAGTATCAATGTGCGCGCCTTCTATTACTATTATATTTATTTGAATTCCTTCCAGAAGATCTTCTCCTTTTCCTACTTTTTAGTCTTATCAATCCCAATTCCAGTCATTCCTATTGTGTCGTAGCGTGTCGCAATAATAAATGGCGGGCGACAATTCCCCGAGTCCTTCTCCTGTCTACGACGGCAGTGGGGATATTCACGATAAGCATCCTTCGTTTGTTGGTGATCCTTACAGCGAGGGTAATGGCGATATTGGTGACCATGGCGCCGACACCGAGTTGAAACGCTCTTTGAGCACGCGTCACTTGACGATGATAGCACTTGGTTCCAGTATTGGTATGGGTTTATGGCTAGGTAGCGGTACCTCTTTAGCCAATGGTGGTCCCGCCGGTATCTTCCTTGGTTACTGTCTTGCCGGCTCTATGATTTGGTGTGTCAGTCATTCCATCGGCGAGATGGCGTGTATGTATCCTGTACCATCCGCCTTCGTTCAGTGGACTGGTAAGTACAAAATTCATCAACTAAATTCCTATTCACAGCTTCAACTAATAGATATTATATTAAAGGAAAATTTGTCGATCCGGCAGCTGCTTTTGCCCTCGGCTGGTCTTATTGGTTCAGTTACTGGTTGGTGACACTCTATATCTTGGGTAACTATCAGGATGCCAATTACTAACAACTAATATCCTAGTATCACGATCGCGAACGAGTTAGCATCAGCGAATACCGTCATCACGTACTGGACAACCCGTGTGCCTATTGCAGGATGGATCAGCATATGGTTAGTCGTTATCATCCTGATCAATATCGGTGCCGTTACCCTCTTCGGTGAAATCGAAGTCGTCGCTAGCACGATTAAATTTGGCTGGATCTTCGTTGTTATTATCTCCATGATCGTCATGTCAGCTGGAGGGGCAGGTTACGACGCAGTGGGTTTCCGGTACTGGAACGAGATCCCATTTACGCACGGTTTCAAAGGCTTCCTCGCCGTAATGCCTACTTGTATCTTTGCCATGTCTGGATCTGAGAACTCGGGCTTGGTCGCTGCCGAGACAGCTAACCCGAAAAAGTCCGTACCTCGCGCTGTCGGATCTATATGGATTCGCCTTGCGCTTTTCTACTTAGTTGGATCACTCATGGTTACCATCAATGTTGATCCTAGAAACAATCGCCTTTTCGGTGCCGATTCCAACGGTACCGGTGCTTCGCCGTTCGTTATTGCCTATAGCGACGCAGGCATTCCTGTTCTAGCTCACATGATGAATGCGGTTATCCTCATATCGGTCGTGTCGACTGGATCTATCTCAGGCTATGGCGGTTCCCGTACGACCATGGGGTTAGCCTATCTGAACATGGCGCCCAAAGTATTCACAAAGGCCGACAAGACTGGACGCCCCTGGTGGGGTCTAGTCCCTACGTTCGTCCTTGGCGGTGGGCTTGCCTACCTCAATGTCAGTCAATCCGGTGCCGATGTCTTTACTTGGTTTTCAAATCTCACCTCCCTCTTCACCTTATTCGGTTGGGGCATGATTTGTCTCTCACACATCCGTTTTCGTCAAGCTTGGGCAAGGCAGGGGCGTACAGCTGAGGAACTTCCCTGGAAGTCTTGGATCTACCCTGTTGGTCCCTGGTGGGGTTTGATTATGTGCATCCTCCTCATCATAGTCCAGTTCTACCTTGCTGTCTGGCCACTCGGAGGCGAGCAGAGTGCTGAAACCTTCTTTGGAAACTATATCTCGGTCATTGTCATCGTTGCACTATGGCTTGGAGCCAGATTATATTACCGTGGAAGGTGGTTTGTCAACCTCGACCGCATCGTGCTTGACGAAGGACGAAGGTTTTACAAGGATGACGTTGAGAAAGCGAAGCCTACCGGCGTGAAAGGATACGCGAAAAGAGCTATTGGTGCCGTTTTTAGCTAGGCGGGTAGCCATTCCCATACCTATTATAATGAGGGTTGTGTAAAGACTGTAAGTTCGCCAGAAGTACATTGGAAATACCTAGGCACTACTGTAAAAACTACTTTTAACCTGAAATGCCAAGGTTAATAATGTATTGCTATCTGTTCGAGACGTCTTGAACTAAGATTAATTACCTTAACTACGATAGTCATCATCGACAGATGAGAAATGTGATAATCAGATAAACAGGATTACCACAAATCCGGTTGGAGCTTGCGTTTCGGTGTTCGGGTTTGTCACAAGATGCCGGTTACCTATACGTGTTTCCGATTTATTACCTTTCCGTTGACAAACCCAATAAAAACTACAGGTAACTATGCATTGTGATAGTAGAGTTCTAAGAGGTCGTTGAATAAAAATGTACTTACATCCATCCTAGGATTCATCACAGCATTCACATAACGCCTAAACTGTTAATGGCATACCAAACATAGGCTCCATATACATTACTCTTATTACACATGTACAGATCCTAGTCATAGCTGCATATAAGTCTCTACCTAGGTAGGTACCTACTTATAGTGTCGTCAAAGTCGAATATCAAACTGCTATTTAGCCGCGACAATCACAATGCAGATCAACTATATCGAACTATGAACCGCAATAATGACCCCTCTCAGTTGGCCTCGAAACATCTCTCCCTAATCTTATATCCAATCACATAAAATTAAATAGATTTTAGAGGGAAAGTACTAGACCCACTCTAACCATAAAGGAAGCGTTGGACTCCCTCTTCTATAGATGTCCGTATAGCCTCAATTAAGTCAGGTGCGCCGAAATATCATTTACCACTTCCAGCTGGAACAACGCCGATCCGGCTGATACCCATGTCAATAGCCCGGCAACCGGCACATCTGGGGGTATCGGGACCAACAAAGTTACATATTGCCCCGTTGCTAGTTTGAGAACCTAATCCGACTGGGAATATTAGCCCTAAGAGAGAATATAAATGAAGGTAGCTTCTATAATCATACGACGTCGAATGAGACAGTTTCAGTGAGGTCGTTCGCATACTCTGGACTAATCGGATATGTATAGCCTTGCAAGAATATTAGGTTTTAATAAATTCAATATAGGTGAGATAAAAAGTATAATGTTTACAACCGAATAGAGAAACACAAGGAATAAGAAGTGGAACTATACTCCTATCCCTTCGATGTTGAAACAACTCTCGCGTTCCTAGCAAAGATTTAGCTTGCTAGGTTGCAGTCACTGTTAGAGCCTTGCAGTGTTATTAAGAATTAGTGTTAATTAATTATAGACTCTAATCAATGATATTCCTGCTTGTCTATAGTAATATGCCCATCACTGAGCCTTTCAATTACATCTAAAGGTTTCACTACACAATTTCGTCCAACTTAACAAACAATAATTAAGTATCTAAGTCATGAGCATATTCCCTTTTCTATAGCACCGGCAGTCGTACTATGAGAAGCATTGCTTGCTTGACGCAATATAATAGTTTTGACTTTAAAGGGCTTAAGAATAGAATCGTTGATTAATTATCAGTTTTAATTAAGTTTTCCTTGTGCGCGTATCCTTAGTCGGCCGGATAGTTTACTTATAAGGCTTAGACTATTCGTCATTACTTGGGACCCCCTTTTTGAAACATGTATATGAATCTCTACCTACGCGTGTCTTGTGATGAATATTACAATTACTTTCAATCCAGTCCGAGACGTAATACTAAATAAATGTAAGGTAGATAATTATTATTGCATGGCTAATAGTGACTAAAACTGAAATTTAACTATGTTGGGACTTAAAAGTAATAGGGGTAAATCTCATTATTCATCGGCTGTATACTCAATTATCTTCTAGATTCAGCAAAGACCATCGTCACAAAATCTAAGGACCAGTTATATGTTAGGTTACAGTTATACTCTCCAAGCCATTCCCGAAGCCAGCAACCTGCCCCTCTCCAACTCCCATTTTATGGCAGGCCCATTCTATTCCCGAAGCTGTGAGGGACACTTGGAGACTGTTACGATGAAGGCATACTCTGACATCACCTCTGCGACTATATAAAGAATGCCTTACATCTTGTGTGATTTACATCGGCGATGACCACTTATGCCGCCTCCATAAATACCAAGATCTCTTAATATACTAAACTCTCGGGACAATAATAGCGATTTGCACAATATATCGGCGACTATGGCAACCTTCACGTTAGCATCCTGGGCCACAAATCTAACCTACGCTAACTTAACTGCACCTGTGGTCGACGCAGCCGTCAAAAGCATCTACAATTGGGCCGGCTGCGCCATCGGCGGCTTCGCGCAGGCAGCACCGCAAATCGCGCTCAACACTTCATTATCCTCGGGCTTTGGCGGGCCACCGACGTCCAGTATCCTCGGGTTGAACGGCTCACTAGACGAAAACGGGGTGGGGTTCGGGATAGAATCGGGGTTTGCGGACGCGCAAGTCGCCGCGTTTGTCAATGGCATCGCGTCGCACGTTGATGACTACGATGACACGCACCTCGCGAGTATAATACACCCTACAGGGGTGGTAGCTAGTGCACTCTTTGCCATTACTGAAGCCGAGTCTCGGTCTCAGGAGGATGGAAAACGCGCGGCGAGAGTAGTGTCTGGCACAGACTTCTTAACTGCTTTTGTAGCCGGCATCGAGGCCGAGCTTAAGCTTGGATTATCGGTCTACCCGGAACACTACGACGTAGGATGGCACATTACAAGCACGACAGGTTCTGTCGGCGCGGCTGTCGCTGTTGGCAAGTTATTAGGGCTAGATACCGAGCACCTTCAGCACGCGATAGGAATCGCATCAACACAAGTCATCGGGATGCAAGCGTTCTTCGGCTCAATGACCAAGTCGTTCCACATCGGGCGTGCAACTCAGGGGGGCATGCTAGCCGCGCTCCTAGCGCAGAAAGGATACACAGGTTCCCTTACAGCCCTAGAGGATAAATACGGCTGGCTACAGGTAGTCAGCACGCGCGAGAACGCATCGGCCAACTTTGCGCAGCTAGGAAAGGGGACTTGGGAGATCGAGAGGAATACGTTCAAGCCGTTTCCATGCGGCATCGTTATGCATCCTACCATCGACGGGTGTATTCAGCTACATAACCAGATGCTAGACGAGGGGAAATCGATTGAATCGATTAAGGCCATTAACCTACGCGTGAACCCGGAAGTCCTGGTACTCACAGGCCAGACAGACCCGCAGACAGGTCTTGCAGGCAAGTTCAGCATATACCACGCCGCTGTTGTCGCACTGTTATACGGGCAGGCAACTCCCACACAGTTTACGGATCAAGTTGTACAGAACGAGACAGTGATAAGCATGCGGAAGTTAGTCAATGTCACTACCGACAGCAGCGTAGGCGAAGACCAAGCGTATACCACAATAACCTTCAACGACGGCAGCACCAAGGAAAATTACATCGAGCACGCAATTGGCAGCTTGGAAAACCCCTTGACCGTGGAGGACCTAAAGACGAAATTCATCGACCAAGCCTCGCGTCAAATTGGAAGTGAAAGAGCTGAGAGAGCATACGACACTTTCACAAGTATTCGTAATATGACCGATGTAGGGAAGATAAGGTCACTTTTCTAAATAGTTATGTTGACTATAGCTATGTATACCTAATGGTCATTAAACATGCTATCTTTACACGGGTAGATATATTCTCTTCGCTCTCCTTCTCACGTGCCGGAGATTGGGTTATGACCACGGAGGGATTTGGCCATCCCAGGCTTCTCCTTCTTATAGGTAACTCCACCTCCGTAATTAGAGATAGATGCTTTACTTAATATTCTGTTGAAAAAGTTTAAAATCTCCCTTTCTTCGTCCTTTAGTTCTCAGGTTCCCATGCCATTCGTTTACGGAGAAGTCCTAAGGAAGATAAGGGATGTTCATAATTAACTTCTCGATTCTCCGTACGAAACGTTGAACGTATTATCCCTCCGTGTGATAGACTTCTTACATTCCGAAGTAATTGAATATACGTTAGCCATGTCTTTTCTAGTTTCCAGCTTATGCATGACAAGGTTATGATCTCATTGAACATGAGTGCTGGTTATAGATAATCAATATAGATCCACTTACCTCGTATTGTATGTCCAGGTCAATATGACGAAATATATTTTTCTCATCATCAGGCAATCAGGCCCTATCCCGTATCCATAACAGGATAATGTCGAGTCAATCGGAAATTGTCAAAATATGTTGAAAAATAGTTCCGTAGAGAACCACTTGTAGTAAGGGCTCGTGGGCACGGAATAACACATGTCTGGGCTAAGTGTTTGACCGCTGCACTATTTGGACTCTCTTGTAGATAGTCCTGCCTGTGAAGATGAAGGTGTGGACTCTGAAATTAGAGTTGAAGCTGAGAGTGAGGCTCACTAATATTTAGGTTAGCGAAAACCACTATGTATTGCGTCTAGTTATTGGGAATTCCATGGTGATATTTCCTCAATTTATTTGGTGAGAGGGCACCTCGTAAAACTAGGAGTGATAGACATCAATACACAGGAAGTATATATTAGTTGAGGAAGAGAAATTATATTAGTTGCAGTTGTGGTTATAAGTTTCGGATCAACTGCTTGTTGGCATTCTACGGTATTTCGTTCGTTCCTTAGTACTATGGAAGCTTCCTATCTGATTGAGTTCATTTGCGCTATACATTTGAACCAAAAAATAAACCTCTTTCTAAACCTTAGGTAAATTGCCAGTTTAGCTACAACTTACCTTCGAACTATGTACCTAAAAAAAGAACATTTCTAAAATTGAAGCTGTCGTCGCTGCATATTCTTCCGATTGGTCGAGTCAATTTATACCATTAGACTTGTATATTAAGAATAAGAGGCTCTAGGTATGGACCCCTTAAATGCTTGCCTACTACATCTGCCTTTAATTCAAAGCTTATGATTAGCCAAATAGCTAAATGCGGATAAATATATAAGCTTACCTCCTATATGAGACTTATTAATGATACTTAGCAAGCTACAATAAACCGGGAAATCAGCCAAGTTTAACAAGCTAAGCGGGAACCAACCGGTGTTCCGGGATCTCGGTATTGCATCATGATACAGATTTAGCTACACTACATCATCCGCCTTGGTGGAAACCATCTACATCTTACATCTCGCATTAGAGCTTCAGTTAAGGTTTTTGGGTAAAGGTTGGTGGGTACCTATCTTGCATGGCCATTGGGGAGCTTGGGGAGCTTGGGGAGCTTGGAGAAGCTTGTGAGAAGCTTGTGAGAGCTTATGATGTCCGTTTGATACAAGCTATGTTGGAGACCTTATTTTTGATTGGTTTATAATCTACCGGCTCGGAGTCCGGAAAACTTTCCTACCCAAAAAAAAATAATAACCCAAAGCTTAACAGTCTTTGACCAAGGCATGGAAAATCGACGGCGCTTTGCTGGTCCGACATGATTCGCAGTTGCGCTTTTCGCGAGATAGCCGGCGTAAACTTTAAAAGGGAACACGTTCTTGACGCTGGTATTGGTGTTGGTGCCGACACTCCCTACCTAAGCTTGTCACCTAAGCTTGTCATTATTTACTTCTTACCCCAAAACCATACCCAGTCTGCATTAGCATGCAGACATGACTCGTCGGCGACATCAACCGTGGCTACTCAGATAAGGCCGGATAACCAGCTTCCAAGCTCTTTTGTGGGGGTCATATAATGTCACCATCCAACTCGCCTAGGTACTGGATGCTGCGCGGACCGCCAGCGGGTTGGAGCTTTCCCCGCGGACCTTTCTGAATTCCCTCATTTGCTTGACTAGCCGACGACTAGGCTAATACGATTACTTCCCCGCGAACCAAGGCGCACCAGATAGGTTAAAAATTAATTTTTTTTTGTTGATGTGCGCCAACGCAGGGCATGATGATGGAGTGTGTGGCTAGGATTAGGCAATTTTCGTATTGGGTAGAATAACAAGTACACAGCATTTTGGGAACGGGGCCCGAATTATGTTGTGAGCTATATATGCTAGGCGTGCATTCGACGCCGCGAACGCACGTTCATCAAGGGATGACAGAATCCACACCGCGCATACATGTACGAGGTATACATGTGCTAAAAGTGCTTAGTCGCCAATCTGATCTGCGATTCTACCTGTTGGCTTGTATTTCAAAATTCGGGACGAGGAGGGTGTGCTGCGCGATGATGTCGACGCGCATCCTGCATGATGATGAAAAAGGACCCTGATCGTCACATTTTGGCTGAATTGGATAATTCAGGATCATGTTCAGACCAACCAGAGCTTGCCAACTTCTATGACATATGCTTAGGGCACCTGTTCCTATGCGCGCATGTGCTCACAGGGAATGTTAAACGATGGGAGGGTTACAGTGTCCCCTCAGACGGAGAGCTGCCGAACCCTTCTTTTGAACAAGCAGGATTTAGGGATCTGCCGTAGTCGTGGCTTGGCATGTATGGTTAGAGACAGCTATCATGGTGTCGCAGTGCAGTTGTGCAGACAGCTAAGCTGCTTCACATGTCGAGCTCATGTAGTTGGAATAAGCACGGCATGAGGATTACTCGTCGACCTCTTAAGCTCTGACTCGCGGCTGTTACTAGTATAGTAGGACGGAAGGTAAGCTGGGATAGAGCTCTCTGGCCTATAGGAGATCAAGGAGACAAGCAGGGACCATTAACGGTCATGACTATTGCAGCCGAGCTCCCCGATAGACCCGACTATACGACACTATAGTAAGTTAATATATGACTGGTTTCTTGGTAACATCTTGCATCAAGGTGTTTGGTAAGACATAGCTATCATGATGGCCATTTACCTCATAGCTACCCTACCCAGTACAACCACACGACATAAGAGATTATGTTGTGTACCCAGGTGATAGGGATATGAGATATAACATTGTAATTTTAGGGGTTTGAAGTTCATTCCGGTGTATAAGCTAGATACGCAATATCTAAGCAAAAGGGGCGCGCTATCGATGCTATCATAGACTTTCCGTCCATACACGTAATAGCCCGCCCTCTTTTCCCACTAAGAGCACGGCAATCCTTCAGCGTCGCGCCCATATGCCAAAGCTAGAAACAACCGTCGAGCATTCGTTGCGCGCCGTCCTTACTATAGTCCGACACTAGTCTCCTGCCAGCTCCCTTTTAATTCTGGAGTGCGGCATCTAGTGCCCGCTTCCTAGCCCGGTTGTATCATACGCGTAAATGAATGCGTGTACGTACGCGGCAGTGTTATGGGCTGCGACCGCTTGGGCAGGACTCTTAAACACTTATACACGTAAGCTGCATGTACATTGCGCATCTTGTCCGCTCAAAGTCTTGCAGTTGATAAGGTAGATCGAGAGAGCCTCATCCATTCGATTTGGAATAGTGGCAGTTAGGAGACTAGAGAAACTAGCTGTTCCAAGTCCCACTTGTACTTGTCCTGCAAGTTAGAATAGTATAACTACCTCTTCACTAGCTTGGAAAACTCTTAATTAATTTTCAATTTCTTCATATTGATTAAGTTTGTTTGATCAAGTCACAGATATAATTTCGTATGGAAACAAATAGTGAGAAGACAGAAGACAATATATCATGATTTGAATTAGATCAGAATATAGTAATAAAAATGCCACCCAATGTAGGTATCCTTATCGTTTTCCATTCCAAATACCCCAAAAGCCATTATGCCCTTCGTGTATTCACCCACCCGCGTGTCGATACCCTAGATGCCTCCCAATTCATATGCCCGAGGTCTATTGGTACCCACACATCATGCCCAGTCCCAGTCCCAGTTCCAGTTCCCCAATTGGACGCCGCGGAAAAACAAGAGTACAAGAAAATGAACCCATACCAAATGCAACCCGACCGACAAGTTTACCACCAAAACCCGCCAAGACAAAACGGGGGGTGAGGCGGGGGGTATCGAACATCCACTCATTCAATTTATGCGAAACGGAATAAGATATCACGGTAACTAGAAAAGGCCACCCGATAGCGCCCGACAGGAGCGACATGGGGGACGGGATACGAAAAAGCAGCCAGCCCAATACGAGCTTTTAGTTTTCTGCCTTTCGAGGGGAAAAACGAAGCGAAGCGAATTAGTTTGCATGGCAGGAATGCTGTCGACAGCAACGTGCCAGTAGAAGAGGGGATTGATTATACATGGGACCTGCAAGGGCCGAGTAGGGTATATGGTTCCGCAGTCGCCGACTCGAGGAACGTCTTCTTCTTTTTCCCCCATGCTGCACGCTGCTGGCTGCTGCTGCATGCGCACGTAAACGGGAGAGTTCAAACTGTCGGACGCAAGCAGACCGCCAGCTGCACGTGCGTCTTCCGAAGCGGACCTCCCTACATAGGAAGAAGATGGGGGAAATTTGAATAAATTGATTGATTGATTGATTGATTGATTGCACGCGCGCGAGCGAGACCGTATGTGTGTGATTGCATAGCGTTTGCCGCAGCGCCGGAGCCATTGGTGGCAGGTAAAAGCAGGAAAACGTCACAGGAGCGCAGACGGACCGGGGTTCGGTAGTATTTGCCGGGGCTAGTGCCGGGCTACGGAGCGGTGATTGGCTAGACGATGAGATAGGAACCCACAGTAAAGACCATTGGCGAGTCCGGATTGGTCCGGGTTGTTTGGGTCAAGATGCGTATGACGTGTGTGAAGCCCCATCGAGCAGGACTCGAAACAAGCCGGGGTTAAGAGGGGCACATGCTAGTGTAGTGCTGCTATTCCAAGTCATCCGCTCTTATGTTGGCTTTGTTTGGGCTAAGGGAAAAATGAGGTCGTGATGTTTATGTGGTGTTGTGGCTAGGTAAAGGTAAAGCCTCTTCGTCGCCCACTTTAATCACACCCGAGCTCGTCTATAGCTGATTGATGGTTGGCTAACAAGGTAATGTTGTGCTTGTGCTTACATCTGTGCCTAGCAACCAAGACTCAGATTCAGACGGCTAGTCGCATCCTGGGCATATGCGCCTCGATGCCGCGTGTCCCGTATTAAGATCCGATCAACATCTCGTAGATAGAAATTCATGAGTAACATGCAATTCTCCAAATTGCATGGAATATAAATCTGCTGGTAATATGGATATGGGATACGGGATACGGGATACGGGATACGGGATACGGGAGAGGGGAAAGGACCCGATCCGAAACCCATCATTCTTCAGATCTGTTGGGTGACGGGAGATATGCGAGATAGCCGGGAGAGCGCCCGCTAAGATCCCGTGTCGCCATGCAAGATACGAGATAGCGAATTCGCTATGTTTCGAAGTTCCCTGTCAATCGTATGTTTTGGGAAAAGGGTCGACCTGCTGCGACCCAAAGCTTGGGGTCGATGGTGGCGAAATTGAGTAATTTGGGAGGGGATTTGAGAAATAAAAACCCACTTGGCTAAGAGTAGAATAAAGGGAGGGAAAAATAAGAATATAAAATCCCTGCGAAAAGCTGTTTGGCTGTGCGTTGGTAGATATGCACCTGTCGCTGAATGTAGACATCTTGGAGAATTATATCCATGCAGATGCAGCGGAGCGTCGTAAGCTTGTGTCTGACTTATTTCTCCTTTTTACGCAGAGCGCATGACCATAGCAAAAAGCTTTGCGGGATGCCATTTGTCGGCTTCCTTTCTCATGGAGGTCTGAATATGCGATTTGTTCAAAAATCCATATTCTTTCTGGCGAAAACCCATGGTAATGTTTGTTTGGCTCAGGTTAGAAGGTTGGTTGAGTTGTTGTAGTCTTGTAGGAAAATCTGTCGTCGAAATAGTCGAAATAGTCGACCTCTCTCTCTGTCTCTCTCATAATACCCATTGGCGATATGTTCATTTGTATCCGACTGCTGTCGCACATTTCTGGCAATAGTATAGGTTAAATCCAACTCGAATCATGCCTGTCGAAGCAGGATCGTCGGTCGATGTGGCTTCGACATGGCGATGGCAGCGCAGACAGCGCATCACCTCGACCGATGCAACGGGTTGGACGTCCATACTGGTTCGAATACAGAGGTCGGTGTCGGACGACGATGGTGAGCTGCTGTCTGAATCTAGTGACGAAGAGCTAGCGTAATGTGTTTTTTGAGGTCGACTTGACATGTTGAAGAGTGGCAAGGCGGCGTAGACTAGCGTATATGTATTTGTGTGGAGGGGAGGGGGATGTTGGTAGCTTATATGGAAGCCTTTCAAAAAGTCGGGAATGTAATGTGAAGCGTGGAGCTTTCTTTGGGGGGCCTGTTTCGGAATGTTTGGCGTAGACTGAAGCCGAGAGATCCAGTTCTTATTATTCCACAGTACCAGGGGGGAGTAAGAAAACAACAGCTCCGCAAGGGTGGCCCTCTTCTTTTGTATGTAGTAGGGTTATGTAGGATATGTAGAAGCCTGACCAAGTCCCAGAAAAGACAGGCCCAGTCTTGGTTGCTAGCTAGTAAGAGGTAGTACACAGGACAAGTATAACCGTATAAGAACGCAGTAATATGGCGCAAGTATCCAAGTGGGGACCTAACGGGGAGCAGGCCAGCAGGTGTCCAATTTGGTCGTCTGGGTGTCCAGTTTGTGCCTGGTCACGAATAGACTAGGGTGTAACCTATGTAGGTATGGACAAGCAGGGCAGGGCAAGGTAGGGAGGTAGGGGTATAATAATGAGAAGAGGAAAAGAAAAAAAAAAAAAAGGATGGAAGGAATAGCGTGCTGCCTAATATCCCGATGACCTCGGCGTTTCGCGTTTCCTTCTATCAAGCGGATCCGTCGGGCTCGAACAATAGCTTCATTCATGCGTTGATTACTTCTAGCTGTGGCTTTTTATTTTTTCTTCTTCAATGAAATGATACGATGTACTTTCGAACCGTATGTACAGGGCGTGACGACGAACCTTCGGTATGGTGCTTTGTTGTCTGTGTTTACAATATGCAATATTTCCAGATTAATCCCGGGAATGATTGATTCAGGACGACAGAGTGGACAGTTTATTATACCATGGATCTGCTTGCGACAGCTGTTCCCAAGATAAGAGAAATCGACTGATTAATAAACTGTGGATGTGTTTAAGCCGTTTCGCATGGCTTACCAAAAACGAAGAAAACAGAGCCTCGGGAATTGACAAAGCCCAATCTTATTTTTCATTGACCGTCTAGTTTACGCTATACTGTGTCATGTAGAGTTATGTAGAGTTATATCATGCAATGAATCATGGCTCAACGGTATCGAGATCCGTAAAATGCGCCTTTATTAATCTATCAAAGATGTAAATTGTAGGTAATATCATAGGGCCGTACTATTTCATTGAGCTACGTAAGTAGTTGGTGTAGCAGGTTTACTCCAAGATGGAGGGAAGATGCTGTCATCTATTGCGTGTGCACCAGTTATCATGAATCGGATGAAAGTCCGTAGCTACGCACTGTTCGGATTACTCGACCTAGTAATAAATAGGGATGGCCTCCGAGCCTCCTACTAATTAATCTCTAAAATACTCCGAGACTTGTGTAGGTATTTATTCTCCGTTATAATATGGTCCTGTACTATAGATGCGGAGTTGGCGTTCCCTACACTGCGATATCAGCTATTGATGAAATGTGGTTAATACTGTTCTGATATTGACCCTACTGTAAAGCAGCAGCAAGCGATGGCCACGAAGAACCACGATTGCTGAGGCTTGCTGATACTTGGCTTGCATTATTCCTTGGCATGCTATTCGTTGGATGGACTTCCTACACGTGCTACTATTGGGGGTTTAATTTCTACTTAATCACTTGCAGATGCAAACCTGTGGTGAACTGTCACGATCCGATCTATGAGGGATGACATTACCTAACAAGCAAATGCTTGGCTTGATATACATAAACTATCTAGCGGTTAAAAATTGCGCGGGCTTGGTGCTCTCTGCACGGCTCCAGTCGAGACTCCATAGAAAGAAGAAATTCTGATCGAATACCGGTTGAGATAATAGCGCCTTTCACACCAATCTTCTTCATTCTAAGAAATCATGAGCTGGCCGAGCCTCTGCCTTGAGCCCCGATGAATCTGCTAAGTCTCGATCCAGACCCTTCTCCCGCTAGACCTGGTGACGATCACTAACGGTAGGGATCCTCCCAGATCCCACACTACTGCCAACCTACTAGAAGTCCCAGGTGTCCATGAAAAAAAAGACATATTCGCCACTCACACAATAGCATAATAATAGGACGGCGTTTGTTTCATAATGGTTCACAAAGAGAGTTGGAACTAAACTCGATAGAATAGGTAGATCCGGTATCAAGCCTGATGCCCTTGTCCCGGAGCGTATACCCCCTTGCGCGGTCGCGACCCGACTCTCTGTCGACTCCAGTTTTACCCTCACCACGGTTCTATGTACATACGAATAGATCTATCTGATCTTGCAGATCCACTTTCAGGGTCGACTTGTGGGGGGCTACGAAACTTGGAGAACAATCTATGAAGTTGCGCGACGGTGTACCTTAAGGTTAAGGGCTGAGGATGGAATTCTCAATACAGCAATTGACCTTGCGTAGCCAATTTAGCTGAATCTTCGATAGCTTCACGTATAACCACAAACCTGGTCAGATGTTGGCATTCGAGGGTGGTTGAGCAAAAACGCCGACAGGACGCCTATATGCAAGCCTGAGAAGCACAACCGCAAGCCTCCATGTGGAAAGCCGGTCTTATCACTGACTTTAACCACTTAGATAATCTCCGTATATGCGTTAAATCTTTCACTGTCCGGATGCATCACTCGGTATTTCCTTGGATGAGCTGAGAAGTTGGCCGGTGGGGATAGATTCATGGTCGGCTACCGAATTCTTGAATCTTCCATGAAGAATCTCAGTCACAGTCTAGATTTGAGATAAGTAACTGTAGATAATAGAGCCTCACTTAACAATACCCTTGCTACAAAATTTTCCGTAATCTAGATTCTTTTGTCCCATCCAGACGATTCTACCAAGAAAATCTTTAATACCGACAACGTACGACCGATTATGTTATACGGGCTTAGAATCTCGACCTAGACAGAACAAAAGATCGACAAAGAGGATCGAAGATTCCCGTTGCCCAGCCCTGCCCCAGTAATGTGGCACATAGATGGGAACGGTGGGGTCTTAGGGCGTTCCAGATCCAGTCTTCATTCATTGTCATTTTCTTATTACACGGAATTATACATACATAATTGAGGTACTATGTTAAGTACCTAAGGTAACATTATTAGATTTACATTTTACGTACGGCATACTACTCAGGGGAAAAGCAATTGAAGATATTATCACACCGGTTAGACTAAGATTGAGAATGGGTAGCATCGCAATGTCGCAGAAATTGGTGACAAGCTTTGAATTGGAAATTTCTACGTTATTCCGTGCCATTGAGACTACCTAACACAAAATTCTCCGGGGCAATACTACTACAACTACAACTACGACTACAACTACGACTACAACTGCATGCTGTGAGGCTAGTCGCGAGCTCGTGCTCATTCTAAGCTTATGCCTTATTCGGCCAGCTCTATTTTTACAAACTATTGGCGAGTTGGTTATGGCATATGCTCCCTTTGCCAAGAATATAAATGCGATAGATCGCAAAAGTTCACTAGACAACCAAGTTTCAGCTAACCACTGATCGAGATCGAGAAGTCCATCCATGTCGAGAATTTTCCCATTGCTTCGAAATCGGATTCTTTTGCATAAATCATGTCCTTTCCCCCGCTCTTCTCATTGTCCACGCGCGATTCTTGTGCACGGGATCGAATTTGGAAGTATTTTATTTTATTTTTTATTTTTCTTATCTCAGTAAAATACCTATGGTCCTGCTAATCTATCTAGTGTACCTCGCAAATATGGACTGTACCAATGAATCATCACAAGCATTTTCCCTCCCCTGTCGATCTTTGTGTATCTAATCCGCGACTTCGAGCACAAGGACATAGGGACAAGCTTAGCTCACTCCCTCCCAATTTCTCGCGCATAATTTCCCTAAAGGTTGGTACCCGGTTTCTGCGCTTTTCCGTAAATTATCCGAGAGCAAATATAGGACTCATTCAGCTCCCCGAGACAAAGCCAAAATTGGGTTCCCAGGGATATTGTTAAGTCAGCCTCACCGAGGATAGAGTCCAGTCCATCCATACAAAGGGGCTCAAGACCCTGGCGACTTCGGAGTGAATTTATGTGGAGCCCGTAGCCTTTGTTGGCTTCACCGCAGGTCAGACTTAGCCGCTAAGCCTTGGTGCCGAGTCTTCCGTTTCTATCATGGGATACCGTCCGGGTTGGCATTTTCCGAATAGGGGGATTCCGCGGGTTCCTCCTTGCCCGTCTTTGAGCTGACTGCGTTGCCCGTCGAGGCCGTGCGCGGAATAACTGAGTCATGCCATTTAATATATTCTTTTACTAGGCCGCGTATGGAACGCGCGTGATGTGGTTTCTGTACACGTACGGCGTGCGTAGAACGCTTAGATGCTTAGATGCTTAGACCGCTATTTAATTAACTAGCAAGCGTATAACTTATGTATGTGGCATAAAGAAGGATGCGTTAATCCCAACAGGTTTGTAATCGTCAAGTAATCGTCAAGTAATCCTCGAGTAAGCCAATTTAGGTATTTAACGCCTTCTACATACATATTGCAGATGGGCTATGCCGGGGAATCGTTCCACCACCCTCGGGGTTCGGCTCAGAATGGAGGAGGGTAAGCTCCGCAACGCCGTGTCTTTCTTACCGGACACACACGGGTGTCTACAGTCTCCGTTCTATATCCACCACCCGGCTTATAGGGATGTTCGTGTATTGATCTTCGACCTGCATTTAATCACGGCATAACTCCATAGCATGCTATGTATATACTATATCACCTTGCAGTCCTATCACCTCTTAGTTCACCATACCAATGCCTGCATGAAACGTTAGGATTCAACTTTTGACTGGCTTATCGGAAGGCGTACCTGGCAAACCCTTTGCATACACTAATTGACATATCCTGTTTTCCGGTAATATAGTTCTTTGTTCTAGAGCCTCGTCTATCTACGTCTATCTACAACCGGGGAATAGGTACCCAATGTCAACCCTAGATCCTAGACATAATTAAGGGTCTGCCACTTCATAGCTGCCCCAATATGCATGCCATATATGCTTTTGTTGAGCGGTATACTTGATTGTGTGTCTAATATCAACAAGCCTTGCGGTCTAATTGTCGTACAAGTTGAATTGGCGTTTACTAGCTGCTGTGCGACTTGTCCATGTCTTAAATCTCGTCAAGAAATCGTCACTGCATAGACTGTTGTCTTCATTCACTGACATGCATATGTATATCAGCCCGTGGCTTTCTACTATGTAACGGACGCAGTGAAACATTATCGAATTGTGCCCTACGATCGAAAAACACCACAACGCCCCATCCGAGTTTCTTGCGCACCCAACGTGGCCCCGAGGGAAATTCGTGAATAATGCATACGTTCCATCCCAATAAAATCATATAATCCCGGCACAATTAAAGATACACATACGCCTCGACTAGAATCCTTCCATTTTGACGTCGTCTCCATTATTGGTCTTTCCCAGATTCTTTAACAAGTAACTCCTCTCGAAATACTTGTTTGGATGGACGATTGTCTCGAGCTGGGCAACTGTCATAATACCCTCATCTTTAGCCTTCTTGAGCTCATTCTTATGCACGTATTCGAACACCCTACACCAATCAATCAATTAATCTGGGCCCAATGCTTCGTAATGCCACAGAATTGGGCTGAGACTTACCGATTACAAGCCATGTGAAATTTCTGATTTTCTTTGTCTTCCTTGACTCCCTGTAAGACTGACCGGTCTGAGATACCTACTTGTTGGAGTAGAGAAGTTAGGTTCTCTAGGTTGAAATGCCGATATGGACATCCGTGGGCTTCACCCGGGCCAGGCGGATGCTCTGTTAAAATCTTCTGACACGAAAACGGCGAGTAACCACCCCCGCGCCTATTTGAATCTCCACCGACGTCGCCATATACGTGTCTTACGTTGTATCTGTACTCTTTATTGAAGGTATCATCTGTGATCTTGTGAAAAGAAGCACGCCAAAAGATTAGACATTCTTCCAAGTTTAAGCCGATGCCTTTTAAGAAAAGCGTGTATTGTAAGCGGCCATAATGTTTCAAATGTGCGTCCCGGCGCAGCGATCGATGAAGGTGCTGCATACATAAAGGGAAATGTGAGGATAGATTATCGATATTCCGTGCTGTGATTTCGGCGCCGGGGACGGCAGAACTGGTGCTGGTATAAGCCGCGTCAGGGGTGACGAAATTCTTAGAGAGGTGATCGAGGATCGGTGTAAGTCGATCGTCTTCATCAAGTCGCGGCAGTGCACGCGCCGTGAGCTGTAACAAATTAGTTTAACCTACCTACCTGGTATACATCTCGTCTGAGAGAAGACTTACCTCTAGCGCTCGGTCTAGTCTCTTCGTAAACTCAGCAGTAACCATACTTGGTAGCTCTTTTGAAGGGACGTAGGCTTTGCCGGCCTTTAATAATACCCTCCTAGATTCAACTAAATCAGGTACGCGCTCCCAATCAACTTTATACCACGCTGTCTCTTCGTCCCCCTTTCTAGAGCCGATGGTCGCCGTCAATTCGGCAAAGTACTTGTTCCTCTCGTCTTCGGTTACGGGTTCCCAATCCAAGTTCAAACTCTGGATGAAGGCATTTCGCTCACGCGCGCTGTCCTCGGCCAATCGCAGACGGAAGAGCGTTGTCTCGACGCGACTAAATCTTCGGCGTAGGTCCTCGGTTGACGCGAATGCAAGTCGGAGAATGAAATGGCTGTAATGGTCCTTTTGTCTCTCAGCCGTGAGCTTGGACGAGGAAGATGAGTTAGAATCGAGTGGGAGGTATTTCTCGAGTAACGGCTTCATGTGTGCGGCGGTCTCGGCAGGGGATTTATTACGGAATGAGCATGCTTCTAGTTCGGCAAGGACTATAATGATGCCATCGTCAGTTTAAGACACAAATCTAATTATATATATATATATAAGCTTGATTCATACCCCGAAGCCTATCAATAGCCCATTGCTCAAATTGCTCCAAGGTAATGTCCGCCGTCGGAGGCGTCTCGTAGAAATTTAGACGATGAGGATATTGAGTTTCCTTATAAGTAGGTTCGGCAAATTGTTTCTTGCGGTGGTCGACGACATTTCGTCTTTTGGGGTCTATACGATTAATGTCTTGCCTTAACATCGTAATAGGTTATAGATCCTAAATAGCATATAGCATATGTTATGGGATATTAATCTTAGACCGTGAAGGTTTACATGGAGACTTTTCGTCACATTATGGAATTTTTGGACGACGCGACTTTGACTAAGGAAAACGCGTCTTAATGGGTGGAGCGCGATTGTCAATTAAACACAACCAATCAAGTTACAACATTAAAAATAAAGCCAGTGTAAACCCCACTATGTAGGTACGAAATACATAACAGCAACTTACTCCAAAACCTCCAAAACTTGGCCCCACCTCTTCTTACGCTTTCTCCTCACATCACATTTACTACCTAATGTACGGAATCCATGTATAAGACTAAGCCACACTCATACACTAGGATCTAGTCTAGGTCTCTCTAACGGTCCGTTTACGGATGTCTTAGCTCGCAAAATACTGCTGGATACCTACCTTATTATATTGAACCAGCAACATGATCGTCGCTCACTATCAAAAAGCGGCGAGCGGCAACGAGCTCGTGAAGGCACACGATACGTTTTAACGGTTCCATAATTACCGGAATCGGGTTGATGAAGCATCAGCCAGTGTGCCAGTTGTCAGAAACGAATCGTGGTTCCTAGAAATAAAGGTGTGCTTCAGATTTCCGAAGCATCAAAGCACCCAATGGAGATATTAGTTTTCCGAACCCCAGCTCTTTTTCAGCTGCCTTTGAGCTCCCACCGACCTTCTTTCAGCCCATATGGTGCCTCTAGAGAGGCTCTTGCAGGTAACTTTTTCCGTTATTGGCTAAACCCCTGTTCGCCTAACCAATCAGCATCGAGGCGACATGTAACTTGATCCCGCCTTACGGATGTATGCTCTTGGGTCTCTAACTGCCCTTACCCTCGTTTTAGTTTCGAATGCGTAGTATAAATCAGCGGGAAAACTATGGATAGTTTTTCGTCGGAGGCCTCTGGATTTGAACATCTTGATTCGAACTTAGTCATCATGAAAGATGGATACACCAGACTCGCACCATACTACGACTCAAGATTGGGCTCGATTACAGGATGTTATCACGAAATTGTACCTTGACCAAGATAAGACCCTCGAAGAGGTCAAGTCGTATATGGAGGAGCATCATGAATTTTATTCTACGTATGAGCTTACTTGATGGGACTGGACGATTTAGCTAACATTAGACAGCGTTCCCATGTATAAGAAGAAACTTGCAGCATGGGGTGCATTCAAAAACCTCCGATTTGATGAGGTCCTTCAGATCCTCTATCTAAAGAAGCATCGCGATAAAACACATAAACCATCTACGTTTTATATTAGGAGCCGAGAGGTAGATCATGGCAATCTCCAGCTGTATCTGTCTCGAAACCCTTCCGTCTTCGCGAAGCTCGAGGCCGGAGCAGCGCCCAACTCGGAAGCAGTTCGAGATGTGACTTGCCGAACACCTCCTTTAGGCTCATCTATATCAACTCATAAACGTCTTTCACCACGGCCCATATCTTCAACCCCGGTAGGACGGCGTAGCCCACTTCCCTCGTTCCCTGAGGACATGTTTCAGGCGCTGCATATTTACTTAGACAAGTCCTTTGAGACGGGCCTCTGGTCTTCGTCGGATACCCATTGTTGGAATACCCATGGCCGATGTGGACCTTCGGGACTCTTAAGTTCACTACTTGATAGATGCGTAACCGCAGGCCTATCAGTGTCTCGTCAAGCACAGTCGGGTGTAGTTAAGAAAGCTCTGGATACCCCCTTTTCGATGCTAGCGAGAGTATTTAGGAACCCTCCACCAATTCTCGTACCCAAAATACTATCGACTGCTGCTCATTTAAATCGAATTGGACGCGGAGAGGTACGCGGCTTACTACTTCAATTTTGTCAGGACCTCAGCATGGAAATTTATGGTCAGAGTAGTCCGCTGGCAAGGTTCTGGAAAAGTTTCGTATCAATCCCTTACATCGAACAGCGGGATGCTACGGAACGTGTCTTAGCACTTTGTGTATCGGAATATGGTACGCGGCTAGGATCGACTCACCCCTTGACTATCGAGACATATCTCAAATATTTCGACGCCGTAGAAAGGGAGAAGGACCCTAGAGTGCAATTACAAAGTCTCCAATACCACTTATCTAAGATCCGCGACAATTTTGCTGACCGGTCCTTACTCGGTTTGCTTAAATTGGAGCATGCATTAGCAACTTGCAAATTGAATTTGAATCAAGGATTCCCGGACAAAGCCGAAGAAGCCTTATCTCGCCTAAGTCCTAGCTCCCTAGCGGCTAGGGATGAATCCTTTCGTTGCGTCTGGCTTGGGTATATCAAGTGTATTAAAGGGGACTTCCGACAGGCCGAGACCTTTTATAGGAACTCGGTGCTTGCAGCAAGGCTTACTGGCTCCCGCGATTGCATTCTTGAGTCTCTCTTCCAACTTGAGACCTTCTTGTTACATATAAAGAAACCTGTCGAGGCTGAGAGAATTCGCGCAGAACGATTTCGGATGTTTCGTAGATTAGATTCCCTTGTCTGGGCTGATCAGAGCGAGCCACATCCTAGAGACAACCCATCTAGTCCTACGGTCACGATTGTACGTATCGGTTCCGCAAGAGATTGTTCTAAATGGAGGCCTTCTGCCTTTAATGAGGTCACTGAGCACATTCGTGCATCAGACTCCCAGTCATAATAAGTACATGTATTCTAAGATTTGTTAGTAATGAGATAGCATTTGTAGCATAAGCGGCATGTCAATACGCATGGAAACGGATGGCAAGGAACCTTAGGTAGTATTCGGTTACTTTGAAATGAAATAATTCGTCATGTTGGTTATTTAAAATATCTAACATTGTTTTATGCCTATTCTTATGTCGCTCGGCAAAAACCTTTGACCTACTATTCGTATTAATTAAAAACGTATTATAGCTTATTATTTACCTCAGAGTTAATTCATAACAGCAATGTTTTCCCGACGATGTCTACCTAGGTAGATTTACAAATCTATTGAGGATCTGATGCTGAATAGTAGTATAATTTCATCATATAAATATCGTACGTAAGCACCAGTCCCATCCTGCCGCATTAGCCGGCCCATTAACCGCTATGATTTTCATTCTTGGCTTCTAGGCATCGGCGAACTTGTACCAACTTAATTGCCTGAGTTTTGTAGTAATTATCGTCGGATTGCAGAATTATGGGATATATGGTGCTTTATATGTTAAATTTAAAGTATATTTAATAACTCGTTTAATCTGTTTCGACAGTTATAATACAGGTGCTATGTCGTCTTTTATATCCCTCGATCTCCCATATGAGGATAATTCAGATGCAGAGAAGAAAATCATTGCTGCACTACAAAACCTTGTCAACGACATAGAATACCCTGGGTCTGCGGCGAAGATAATCCACGGGGTAATTGTTGATGACTGCCGTGATGCTTATACTTCCTACAATTCGGTATCAGATCCGACTACAGAGCAGATAGAATCCGGTGCCGTCCGTACCCCTAACCCCGGTGGATGGATGCAATATCTCTGGGACTGCCTAGGAAGAGCAGCTATGAGAGTGCCTGCTAACCATAAAGGTCAAGACAGACTTATAGGTCTGCTGCAGGAACTCCAACAATTGCCTAAGAGCCCTGTCGCTGCGTTTGTTGCCGGAGAGATGGGGGAAACCGTGCTCTGGAATATCACGAAAGAGACTCGGTATGAGGGGCTTACCCAGTGGCTTTGGGATCTTGACCAAGGTACTTCCTCGAAGCTTTTCCAATCTACATCCTATAACTCATATATCTATTTAACCTAGGCAACTTTAACGGTGCGCACCAAGTAGAGATTAACCCAAACGCTGCTAATACCTATATCAACTTCTCTGCTTTCCTGGCACGGCTATTAGCGGCCCGCGTAGCAGACACGAACACTCTAAGCGCACTACGGCGACCATCGCCCTTCGCAACAAGTCATCAAGATCATATCTTACGAGACTTACATCGCCACGAACCGTACGCAGCTGCAGCGGCCCAGTGGATTCTCTACGCTGGAGATGCACTCTTTGAGCTATGTGAGAAACGCATACTCGTCGAGGTCGGGAGTTTAAGATATAGTCGAGCTCTATGGTACGTATGGAGCGTTAAATTTAAAGTCTTTGCTGAGAGCAGTGAGTCTAGTACTGGTGTTCGAGAGCTCGCTAGGCAGGCTGTGGATAAAATGGACCAGTGTAAGAGGGATGACATTAATCCTGAGAAGAGTGTGATTGGGAAGTTTGGTTATATACGTCCGGAGGACTAGAATTATGAACCAGGTTAGTAGTATTTGGCTAAATTAATTATATCCTGATAAGTTCATCATCATTTGCGATCCAGCTTTATACTCATCATTTTTCATTCTATGTAACGCGCCCTATGTTGGGGTGAAGTCTAGTCTATTCCTTATCTTCACGTTAAGCCGCTATAAGTCCCTTTCTATATTTAAATGTCGAAAGATCCCATATAATATCATAAAAGCCCATGTGAAATAATTCGACCAGCGCATTATTGCACTATCAAATCATTGTTACCTCCACGTCTAACTTAGGGACATATTACCCCTATTGCCCCTATTGCCCCTATTGCCCCTATTGCCCCTATTAACCCTATTTCACCCCACTTCTCGCACGTCCCCATGAAAACAAAACATCATGCCACCGGAGGTGTCAAATATGCAAACCCCTTTAGTGGTCTCGAACAAAGGGGTATGCGATTGGACTGATGCGGTAGCGGCACTTAGTCGCTCTTTCGATTGAGTCTCCTGAATTGTTTCTTCAGTACATTGCCGAGCTTACCCAGAGCACCGAAGACGTAACCAAGCCCGAAGCTCCAGTTGCGAATTCGCACCGTGTAGATGAAGAAATACACAAGAGCCCAATTCGAAATGCAGAAAGCTAGGAAGATGCCAAAGTCTATCATTTTATGTTAGCATACATCTCCGTACGTCCACGTGCACATTTTTAGGGGCTTGTAGAAGATGTGGATTTGAACATACCTCGCCATATTTCGTTGGCGTTAATATTTAGTGTAGAAAGATATTCATTGCCAACACTGTATGGGCAATATTGGCACCCAGTTGTGGCCTCAGGATTGAGCAGGTAACCTCCGGCACGCCGTGTAAACTCGCCAGCGTAAGACTGACAAGTTTGGTTCGGAGGTGCGTCAAACTGAGCAGTCTCTGATGGGTCGCAATGAACGGGAAGCCCATCAATCGACACGGCCAGCATGCCGCCGATCCAGTATGTGGAGGGGTTGACCCAGTACATCCAATACCTCCAAAACACGGGGAGTGTTGAGTAGGATCGTACCACACCGTTGAATAAACTGAACATAACGAAGAAGAATGGCAATACCTACACCTGGTAGTTAGTATCAACGAGTCTATCAAGATGTTATTCTAGAACTTACGTTGTCAATGACTCTCAAGCTAGGGGCAAACGCGCATATCCACTGACCCCAGCTAGTCATGAACAGGAACATAAGTACCGTCATTATGAATGAGTATCCAGCAGCTAAGCTACTATTAGAGAGACCGCTAGGCCAACACCACAGAGCCCAATATATAACACCAGAAACTATGGCAGCGGGGATTTCAGCAACGATATTAGCAGTACTGAAGGCTACCCAGCCGTAAATACGAGAAGGGTACTCGCGAGCTTGCCATAAGCCTAGATTTTGGTCGAATCTAGGTACGACGGCGTTGACGATGGTGGCTGGAATTATGATGATTAGGAATATGGTGAACATGCGGTTCTGCATGTCTTGGACACTGTTTCCGAGCTTCCAGAAGGTGAATCCGTTGAAGATTCCGATGAGTACCGCGACGAATAATCTTCCGTAAAGATAGGAGGATTTACGCCAGTATTGCCTGAACATGCGCTTCGTCAACTCAACTGTCTGTACCCAAGCTGATGCGGCAAACTCCCTTTGTCGTGCATTTGAGACTTCACCACCATGTGGCACCGCGCCATGGGCTCTCTTGAGACCATCGATCTCTTCGATAACCTTTTGCGCCTGCTCGCTATTCCTCCATTCCTCGTTCCAGTCAACCTTGGTACCATCGGGTCGCCTATGAGGCCGAGCAGCAGTTTCAAGAATGAACTCGGCGACGTTCTTCTCAGGGGGACATGTAGCCCCACGCTGAGCAAAGTAGTCTACGACATCCTTGCCGTTCTCTCCGATAGGGCCGAAGTAGAAGGTGTTTCCACCGGGGTTAAGAGCAAGTACCATGTCGAATTGTTGGATCAAGACTGAGCTCGGTTGATGGATAGTACAGACAATAGCTTGGCCAGCGGCACAGAGCTTCTTAAGGAAAGTGACGATTGAGTAGGCTGACTGGGAATCAAGACCAGATGTTGGCTCATCTAAGAACAGAAGTAGGGACGGCTTGGCAGCGAGCTCCACACCAATGGTGAGTCGCTTGCGTAATTCAACGCCGAGCGAGCTGATGATAGCATCCTGAAGGTCATTGAGTTCGAGCAAGTCGATAATCTTGTCTACATATGCGAGTTTCTCAGCTCGGGGAACAGATGCTTCTTGTCGTAACAGAGCAGAGAACTCAATGGCTTCTCGAATGGTTTGAGTTTCGTCGTGAAGATCCCCTTGGAGACAGAATCCCGTATTTCGTTGGAACTCGGGTCCCAGCGGCTTTCCGTCAACGAACATCTCACCTGTTACCACACCAGTTCGCTGTCGCTGCGCTAGCGTATTTAGCAAGGTCGACTTGCCAGCGCCGGAAGCACCCATGAGCGCGACCATGATACCAGGCTTTGCATAGCCGTTGACTTTGTTTAGAAGTTTACGCTCGCCGCCGAGGTAGGGTACAGTGTACTCGACATCTCGCCAAGTGAATATTGATTCACTCTTTGTTAGTTGCCCCAAGGCCTCGTTCTGTTCCTCGCTGGTAGCTTGGGAGTCCCCAACCCTAGTGGCGGAAGACCCGCTGCTGTCGGCACCTTCGTTCTCAATGTCGGATGGTGTAGCAGCCTTCTGGGCTTGCTTTTTCGCTCTTCGACTCTTCTTGAAGATTAGAGCGCCGCCGCCATCAGATGAAAAATCGAACATCTCCGTTGCGAAAACCGTGATGAGGAGATAGAGAATCGCGAAAGCAATCACAACGCCAAAGTTTCGCCACAGATTCGAACGACTATAGCCAAGGGCAGTTTCTAAGTAATCACTACCCGCAACTACTAGAGAATTTGGTTTAGAGCCAGTAAGAGCGCATCCTTGATACTCCGGTAGGAAGTTAGGACCTCGAGGAACGAGCTGTTCAGGAGCACAATCCATCAGTTGATCCGAGAGCTCATTTGTTAAGACTGCTTCGAAGCTGTAAGATAAAGGATTAATCCAATATAGCCACCCGAACCAGATGTACTTGTCCAAGAGTTGTGTCTTTGGTATGGCATATCCCGTGAAGATAACAAGCAAATTGAGAGCAAGGGTCGAGAAGCGCACAGCCGTATCGATTTCCGGCGATAAACTGGCAAACATCCGGTAGAGAGCCGTGATCATTATCGTTGTGGTATAAACAAACAACAAGTATATCCAGAACTTGCTTACATCGACATCCAAGTTCGTCATGAAATACATGGCTACCCCAAATACGGAGACCTGAGCAAAGATGACTGGGAAGTCCAGAATAAGACGAGCAAGCGACACGGCAGAAGGGCGGTAGAAGGCGTAATCTCGGTGACGAGCAACGATCGCCCGTCCGCCGACAGCCTTCCCGAGCTCTGCTAACTGGAGCCAACCAAGGAAGACTACAGAGAAGAACAAGGCGCCACCGCGGGTGAAAGCCCCCGCGGTTGAGAACGGCTCCTTGAAGTATATGGAGCCGACTATGAGACCACTAGAAATTGTAATGAAGAATTTCGTCCCGAGAGTCAACTTATCCCCGATTAAGAGCCAGAATTCTCGTTTGGTGCACGCCCATACCTGGCGAGTGAACGACACTGTGTAGGGGGACTTCTTGCTGACGTGCCTCGACTTGGCCTCCTGCACAGCGCCTTCGAATTTCCTCGCGTCTGCAAAATCTGTGCGCTGAAGATGCTCTTCATAATCTTGGACATCTTCCAACAGCTTTTGGTAGTTTGGCGAGTTACGAAAGGCCGTCTCTAGCTCTTCGGCCGTTTTAGGTGCTCGGTCCTCGAATCCAGGTCTGAAGCGCCTCTCATTTGGATCAGTAACTGCGGTTAAGAAATCCGCTGTAGTTTGTCTTTCGGGACATTCGAACCCAAGGTCTATGAAGTACTTTTTCGCATCTTTGGCGGGTCCTGAGAATATTTGCCGGCCTTGGTCAATGACTAGGACCTTATCCATGAGCTCGTAGATGCCTTCACCGGCTTGGTATAGGGTTACAAGCGTTGTCCGATTGCTGATGTCGGTCATAATCCTTAGTGACTTCGCGTAGTCGAGAGCTGTTGAGGCATCTAAACCGCGAGTTGAGTTATCCCATGCCATCACAGTGGACTTTGATGCTAGCGTCTCAGCAATGGATACTCGCTTACGCTCGCCGCCGGACACTCCTCGAGTGTAGTCATCGCCAACGAGTGTATACTAATTTTGTTAGCAACTGATTTATTAAGGCATGTTCAGAAATATCTCGAGCGCTATGAATATTACTTACCTTAGTATGGCCGATACCGAATATTTTTAACAGAGCATTAGCGATGATTGGTATTTCCTCTTTAGCACCCTTTTTCGTCTTATTCATGAGCGCAAACGTGAAGGTTTGCCAGACATTAAGGGAAGCGAAGTGAATGTCGTCCTCAGGGTTGTAGTTCACTTCACCTCGATACATCTGCTTCTGCTTCTTGGATGGGATACCGCCGTATGATATTTCTCCTTCGACAGCCGCAAATGAATCGACGTTGTTGCTGACGGCTTTAAGAAATGTGCTACATCCGGAACCGGGACGGCCTAGAACAAGCATCATCTCACCGTCGCGCACACATCCCGTAAAGTCGTTTATTAACATACGCGTCGACTGATTTCTTCCGAGTCGCAAAAAGGGGAAGAAACGTGAAACAATGTGGTATAGGTCGGGACCGAAAGTTCCAATTATGGCATCTGGGAGGGTACGAACGAAGGAAGAAGCGCTCTCCACACCCTTCACTGTGAGATTCTTATATATGACACCGACTCGCTTCTCAGAGCCGTGTTCCGTACGCTTTTCAAAGTGGCCATCGCGCATAAATTTTCCCAGCTCGAATTCTTCCTCCTCTTCTGTTACAGCCTTTTCATCATCCCCAAGTTCAACTCGAGCCTGTGTTGAAAACCTATCGGCTGCTTCACTACGACGACTGCGAACTTGAGTCAAATCGAAGTGTCTGCTAGCTTGTGAGTCCCTCGTTCTTGTTTCCTGTAGCCGTGAGAGATTGTGTCTTAATACCTCTAGCTCCTCCATAGCCTCGTGTTCATCAAAGTGGCCAACGTCTCTTTCACCCCAGGTGCCCTCCACATTACCGGTCGAGTCAGAATCATCGTGTTCATTATGACCTTCCAAGTCCCGCGTAGTTTCAGTTGACCTTCTCCTATCTAGATGAGCATCTTCACGATGCCATAGATTCACTGGCACTCCAAGCTCCCTACGATGAGAGGCATCGCCACCCAAGCCGCTGGACCACATGGCCCTAGTCTATTAGCCACGTGGGTAAGGTTTGTCGGACAGACGTTGCCCACGGGCACGAGGATTTTGGAACAGCTTAAAAAAACGATGAAACACGATATCCGTCTCTTGGCAGAATCGAAGAAATCTTTTAGGGGTGGTATGAAGGCCGTGTAAGTTTGAGAATAGTTATAAGCTTTCAAGATTTGAAACAATTCACTGATAATCCCACTATTTTCACCGGAGATAATAAAAATGGTGATTATAGGTAAAGTTAGCGCTAGTTCGAACGGCACCCTTAACAAAGAAATTGTTGATTGTTAAGCAAGGGACTAGGTTAGAAACCAAACCGATGGAGGTGTAAGTATGAAGTATGTTGAGGCCGGCCCACCACACTGAATCGCCAATCGGTCATGGCGTTAAATATAATATGTGCCTTATGCCGACCGGATTTCCTAGTTTATACTAATCTCGAGTTCCACGACGGATGTGTCAACTCTCCGGACCTGTTATCGTTAGGAACACACTACTAGCACATATATCGCGGCTTGTACTCATACAGTACTGATAGGGTGAGCCATTGATAACTGGGACAGCTGAATGCTTTTTCAGTGGTCGAAAGCATCCCCGGACATTCCACCACATGTCGGTAAGATAACGACCCAGTCAGCTCAACAAATAAGAACGGGAATATATAGGTCATATTAGACGCCTCGTCGAGGTATACGCAATGGTTATTACTACTGTGAATCCCAAGGATGACGATATCGCCGTCAGCGATAAATCTTCTCCACTAGTAAGGATGGACGGATCAACTCTTTGATAAAGAATAAAACTAAGTACGTGGATCCCTGATATCTGTCGGTGTTAAGCATGGAGTTTAGGTGCGGTAATAAGATCTCAGATTTATTTTGCCTAGAAATACTACGGTATCTGTACCAACAGCCCGGGACCTTAACCAAACCATTGTTGTGATAGCTGAATAATCGCATAAGCTTACCCTTGCGGCCTATTTCGACCCGAGCCTAATGTCTCAGAACTCCGGGCCCTGCATGTATGTAGGTAGATCTCACGTGGGTCCCATACGCCTACTTTCAAGATCTAAGAGCCCGAACCAATAGGAGTCTCTCCAGAAGACCTCATGTAGATCTTCAAGTTCCTTTTTTTCGTGTAATGATGCTTACAGTATATCAGATTTAACGTAGACACTCCTTTAATACAAGGGTACAGCTTAACGGACAATTGCCGATCAGTTCGGAGAAGATGAAATCTCCAAAATATATGACAGGATGTTTATCATGTACTCAATATTCTTTAGACAGTTGTTAATGAGGCTTATCAACGTTGTTAGCGAATTACATGGCAATACTACCCTACGGGTAATACATCCTAAACTTAAGGCATCATCCTTTATGCATATAAAATTTAGTTATTTAAAGGCTCGAGGAGGTAGAGGTAGCCTTAGGAGGTCCCTAATATGTAACCTATAATGCTTGTACTTAAGCTAATATATAATTTTCTTTTGAAATTTCGAACTTATCTTTACCCGTACAGTCATGAATAGATCTTACCGAGCCTTGTCAGGCTTTGGCCCTTCTGATGACAAATTTGCGCTTATGAAGCACTAATGCCGTGTTTCCCCCATATTTAATAGAAGCCAATCAGTTAATAGGAATACAGCCAGCTAAGGCTGGAAGATATCTGCCGAGGAATTGCGGATCACTCTTAACCAGCTCCGCGATTCGGGGTTTAATCTTAGTATTTAGGTAGGTAGAGCCCCTATCTTGATATATACATAAATCCCCAGCCTGTGTTCCGAATACCCGATATCACACCAACCCTTTTGGACTTGAGTCAAGACTAATAGATGTCTTATGAATAAAACTAGTATCTGACAAATGATTTTAAGTTTATCTACATAATAGTCATCATAGTTAACTAAGCCGCTAATTTATTCTCCCTTTCGTTCGAGTCGCTCAATACGTTTATAAATCACTTCAAGCTGCCCCTAAATCTTTGCAATTATATGAGCAATACATGATTCAAATATTCACAACGACCAGGCCTCTTGTGTAACCGATCGCAAGTTAATCTCACTTATTGGTCGGTCTTAACATTGAAAATCATGAGAATAGACGTGAAATCGGATTTAAGTTGATAAGCAAGGCGTATTCGTCACCGTTATAAGACGAAGTTCAGCTTCTAGGACAATATGGCTATCACTACCAAAAACGACACTAATCTTGCGCGACTTATCTTAAAATAACCTTGTGTTTCTTACCATATAAGCTTATTCCGCCACATCCGAATCTCCAATTACCTGGCTTGTGATAATTGCCTTCAGGAATATGTTTTAGATCTAATATCCCTTTACCCTTACATCTGTCATTAAAGCATAGGCACCTAGGACATTAATCTTTACGTAAGGAAATTTAAAGGCTATAGAGAAAAATAGAAATAAAATAAATTACTTTATAATAACCATACCTTACAACGGCTATAAGATTTTCAAAAATGCGTTTAATTTATTTATTAATTTAAATTTATTTATAATAAAACTTTTTTACAACTTAATTTTAAATTTAATTATATTATTTTATTGTTTAAATTTTCTTTTTTTTTATAATATATAACTTTTAATTTAATTTTATATAATTGTTATTATATATAACGTTAAAGGTAAACGATTAGTTTAAAACGTGTTATAATATTATTAAATTAATCGCATTTATATATAACGTTGTATTAAAGATATTTAAATAAAAAAAAATTATAATAAAATTTATTAAAAACTATTTAAAATCTAAAAAAATTATTTGATTTGTTAAATTGTTATATAAAGTATATTAAGCTATGCGCTACCACATTCGAAATTTAAGTTATTCGCTTAACGCTTACTCCTTTACAATAACGTACATATATTATTCGGAAAGAATTAATACGTCGGTTTTTTACGTTATTATTTAGAAATAAATAGTATAAAAGATTATACAATAGATTATAAACATTTAAACAGCGTTATAACCGAATTGCTAAACAAATTATTTAATTAATTAAATTTGCCAAAAATCGCTAACATCCCTCCCGCGTTACGTATAAACGCCAATAAATTTAAGTTATAAAAAGATATTAAAAATAATATTTTAATATTTAAAAAAACCTATTATAAATATATACTATTTAAAAACCTTTTAAAATAAAAATAAATTACTATTTTAACTATTATTACAACCATTAATAAAACGCTATTATTATTAATAATTTTTAATAACATTAATATATAATAATAATAATTTTTTAATATAAACGATTAATTATATAAATCCTAACATTTTATTACATTTTTTAACAACTAAATAAATAAAGAAATTATTTTTAAATAGTTTAAAAAAATTTATTTATTTTATATTAAACCCAAAAATCTTAACTAATAAAAACTTTTTATACTTAACAATTACAATAATTATATAAGTAATAAATTTATATAAAAATATTTAATTTATAAGGTTTATATCTTATTTTTTCTAATTTATACGTTTTATATATTCCAATTTTTTAATATAAATATATTTATTATTTTTAAACGCTTTTTTAAATTTTATTTATAAATATATTTATTTAATTAACTTTTATAAAATATAAATAAAAAAAACTTTTTTTAATTATTTATAAAAATATAAAAATTAATAATAATATTAAAATATATTTTTATAAATTAAAAATATTTAAAATTATAACCAATATTATTAATATAATTATTAAAAAACCTATATTTAATATAAAATAAAGATTTTAATATTATTATCTTATTATTTACTACTTTTAAACTTATTAATTTTATAATTATAATAATTAAAATTAACTTTAATACGTTTAAATTATTATAAAAATTAAAAATTATATAATTAAAATTCAATTTATTTAATTTAATTTTTTCTACGCTTATTATATAATTTTTATTTTGTAAATTTAATAAAATCTTTAATATAAAAATTAATAAATTTACTACCGCCAAATTTTAAACTAAATAATTATAAATTATATTAAAAAAAATAAAACTTAAAAAACGTCGTAAAATTATTCCAAACTTAAATTAAGCTTTTATACATATAAAAGATATAAAAAAAATTAAAATAAAATTAAAGCTACATTTAATAAAAAAACCAAATAATATATTAATAAATATAACCTTAATATAATAAAAAACTATTTAAAATAATCGGGAATTTACGCAAAAATATATTAAAATTATATTAATAAATTCTAAATTAAAATACAAAAATAATAGTAAAAAAACAAACAAATAAATATAAATAAATTAATTAATAATAGCTTTAAAATTGTTATAGCCGTTATGGGATATAACCGTTATAAGGTGATTTATCTTAAAATACTTATTAGTTTAAATTCTCGGCAGTTTCATATATAAATAATATATGTACCCTACCTTATGATACCTATATCACCTATATATCCTTATTCTCCCCCGCATCAACGCCTTTCATCTTTGTTGAGGTTTGTTCACCAATCAAGTTTGTGCGACTCGCCATATTTGGTAGTCTATCAAAGTGGCGCTTAGGTAGGTATTTATATACCTTTGTAGCACGTAGTATCACTACACAATGATAGGGTTTCTTACAAACATGCGGCGACTTATTAAGCTGTGCATAAGATTTAGCAATCGTAAGGTTTTCCTTCGTCTCAATAAGCTACCTAATGTATATGCTCAGTAATACATTGAAGAAAAGATAAAGAATGGTAATATACTTGCGCCTAGATATAATCCTAACCTCGTCAAATGGTACATGCCGATACATAGAAAGTCGTGATTCCGATTAAGCTGCGATACCGGAAGTTGAGTCCAGGTAGTGGCCAGCTTCGATAATGGGCATTATTTCGATGCCAACTAATGTGAGAACGGCCGCATCTTTAGGTCCTTATCTTCTTCCGGATGCTCTGGAATAGGAATATCCAGGAAGCTCGACTCGATGTACCAAGCAGGGTTACCACCCCATTCATTATCCCCTTCACCCTTTGAGTGCGTAATACTCCACCCGTTCCCCAGCCATCTCAGCTTGTTCGATCCGTTGCCATCAATACTTTCCCAGTCATAATCCTCCCACCTGGGTGCTCGTAGAGCCTCAAGCGCATGGAGTGCACTCCCCGGCCATAAGCCCACAATGCGCTGGCCTAAGCCTCCCTCGCTCTTATACCAACTATGGCATGTGTCCGTATATACAGTACGCTTGAAATATTCATCGCAGTACTCGTCCCAGTCACGCATACGCTCAGGCTTGATCGCCATGCTAGCATAATCTTCTTTCTGTAGTTTTCGGATACTTTTTATGATGTAGTCGCCTTGAGTTTCGAGCATCACAGTTAGAGACCCGGCTCCAATGGCTGCATTCGGACCGAGCATCATAAAGAAATTGGGAAACGAGTCTACTGCAAGTGAGAGATATGCCGTGGGGTATGGTGTAAAGCGTGACTCCAGCGATTGGCCAGTACGTCCGTAAACTGGGAATGGTGGTGCCGACGAGGTATTGAATCCTGTAGCGCAGACAAGAACATCAAGGGGAACCAAACGACCCGACTTCAGAGCCACTCCACTTTCTGTTATCGCTTCTATAGGGTCAGTGATGAAATCTACGTTGTCCTCAACAAGCGCCTCGAGGTAACCCGGACCTGGCGTATTACGCCGGCAGCCAATTCCAAAAGCAGGAATCAAGAATTCTGCGATTTCGGGCTTCTTTGACAGTTTCTGTTTCATTGCTTCACTGAACAACCCAATTGCTCCCTTCTGCATCTCCGATTCCCTCAACGAAACAGGATGGGATATATTGCCGCTTACTTCGATAATCCTGCGAAAGTTTAGGAATTTCTCGGGATCGTTGGCGAATTCTTGACGCTGTTCCGCCGTAACTTCATGGAAATAGTTGAGCTCTAATCTGAGGTCAAAGATATGAATTATAACAACTCACATTCAAATTGGTTCGGTTCCAATCCAAGCTTTTTCATTGCGGCTACGGTCGTCAGTATAAAGAACCTACTTTTTCTGGAAAAGGTAGAGCGTACCGTCGCCAAAAGGATTTGTGATCCACGTCTTACTTCTAACAAAACATGAGAGCTGCGTCCCTTCAACCTTCTGTAAATTCGGAACGATCTGTATAGCGCTGGATCCATTTCCAATAACTCCAATTCTCTTGTTCTTGAAGTCGTAACTATCACTTGTTAGTTGGTTAGACCATCACATTTCCATGATTATGCATGCCTTTCCTTCCATAGTGCTGAATGCATGGTTTCCCCCTTAAAGGATTTCAAACCAGGGATATTCGGCCAAGCAGGGTCGCTAAGACTTCCTCTAGCAGAAACCAATACATCAGCTTCGTCTTCAAAAGTCTCATTGGTATCAGTTCGCTTAATCGTTAGGGTCCTGCTTCTATGTAAGTATGTGAAAATGCATCTAGGAAGCTTGTTGAGACCATTTTTTCCTACTATCATCCCACCGACAAGATTCTACGCTATGCGACAGCTTGACGTATCTGAGGACTCCATATTTCTCAGCTGTACCTCGGAGATACGAACATATCTCCTTTTGAGGTGCGTAGAAAGCAGACCAGTCAGGGTTCGGATTGAATGAGTATTGGTAAGAATGTGCTGGGATATCGCATGCACACCCTATAATATGTGAGCGAACTAGACGAGTAATAGGCGAGAGGAATAGCACCAATTCTTACCTGGATACTTATTCACCCACCAAGTACCACCCACTGATTCATTCCTTTCGTATATTCGGAAGTCGACATTACGTAAACGTTGTGGTATGCGAATTCCCATATAAATTCCGGAGTAGCCAGCCCCTATTACCCGCACTTTCATAGGCCGGTAGCCATCTATAGGTGCCTCTTTGATTTCAAACGCCGTCGAGTAGTTGACGGAACCCATAATGTCAAAACAGCTCTTGTACTCAACTTAAAAAGAATAAAACTTCAGAGCAAACAGACCATGTTGGATACCTATATATCACTTCCTAGAGCGAGCAACGTGGTAATTGGTTGGTCATCTCGTTAATCGTAAATGTTAGTTAGTTCATCGTTTCCCCGCACTCCATGTTCGAGATTATATCTAATACCCCGGCACTTATAAGTTATTCGGAGAAGTAAAAGGGGGATATCACCTTTCATACTCCAATAGACGGGGGTCTCTAATCGGGTCTAGTACGTATATGGCACCAGAAAACATGACAGATCGGTTAATGCTTTCGGAATCTAACTATGCCATAGGATTTTCTGATGCTAGTCGAGAAATAGGTAATCTTTAGGTTGACTGTCTTCCTTCTAATGTCATAGTTACCAAGATGGGACCATATCGGCATTTATGCGGCTCAGTTGGAGAATTAAAGGCCCGCCCCTCGTAACGTCGGCAGTGATGTCAATAGATGAAAATCAATACCCCAATAACTCCACGAAGTTTAGTAGAACAGTAGGAGTAAATTATCTCCTTGAGGAGTTGCTTTTGGTGAACAGTTCTTCATGTTTACATCACGTGTAAACTCAAGTGACGGCCGTTTATTTAGAACTAAATGATATTCCAGTAGACAAGTGAATACTGCTATTATTTAAGTAACTACTCAGGTCTAAATAGAAGTCAAAATAAAATAAATTCTTATAGCCAATACGCTTAACTATATTTAAATACTGCCTGATGTATAGTTGCACAATATATCTAACCCGCCCTCGTCTCCTGAGCGTCCAATACCTAGGCCGAGCCTCAGCCAATACTCAAATTAGTAATCTAAGATATCCGAGCAGTTCACATTTTAGGGAATCCGAGGTGTTTGAGGCCAATTAGTACGGCAAGAAGTACGATGGAGGATATCTTGTTGAAGGTTCGACGAGAATAATATTTTGTAAGGGATCATCGACACCTCCTTCTTTTAAGCGCGTAGAGAGCTCTCGGGTATTTTTTATTACCCCTATCTCTAAAGCATATTACGTAGACTGCCATTTGGGATATGTAGCCTTTATCCTTGCCTAGCCTTGAAATCGTATCATCTACGTGGTTAATAGTTACGACCAAGGGGCATTTCAACCCAAGGTTCTTGATACGTGAATACTAGGACAATGTAGTTTTACTCTTAGCTCCTGAATATCTGCTTTACGGTCGTCTGGCCTTAAAGTACTTTTGTTGGGACTCTTGCGAAAGAATATAGGGGGTGAGTAGTATTGGGGGTTATTAGCATTTGAAAATGGCTTGAACATATTTCAAAGGTAAACTCATATGGTAGGCACTTCGGCTAGAGACCTTTTAGAGAGATAGAGTCGATATGAATGTCTGAGTCATCATGCTCTCTGCACTATTCAAATATTATCCTAGGTAGTTAATTAGTTTTTTCTATAATATAATATTGGAAGACATATAATACATTAAGTAAAACTTTTATTAAAAAGTAGCTCGGGGCAAAGCATCATCTTAAATCAACAGAGTGACAGTAAATATTGCGTGGATAGGGCATTGAAAAGAGAAATAAATAAAATCCGAAACAGGTTTATAGGAAAAGCTGAAAATATTGTTTCAAGAAAAGAGGTAAGACACTGTTAAACTCATTCGGAATAACTACGATATTAAGATTCTCAATGATTATACGTATTGGATCTCTTATGCCTTAATCACAACCCTGATCTTTTGGTATAATACCCTTTCGTATAGTAAAATAATGCCAAAGAACAAAATAGTTTAACTTTAGTTATGTTGGTCAGTTACTAACTAACTAATAAGTTTATGTTATAGTTCGAGGCTTTAACAGCAGCTAGTATAAAGTTAATAGCTTAATCGAAGCAAGATGGTTTATGTCGTGTTTAAGGCTGAAACGGCTGGAAGAGCATGCCTTGCCCTTTTCTTAACTTACGCAGACTTGTAGTTTAATAGCACTTAACTAGAACGTACATAAGAGTTTGGACAATTGTATAAAACATCTGCCAATGAATATACCTAAATTTTATCTTGCCCTTTATTTGGGTGATATGGGGTATGTATCTCGTAGAAATAGACAAAATGCCGCAGCAGGAAGATGGTAATTAACTGTGACTGGTCGATTCCGGGATATCTGATACATGCATGTACGGAATACTAGTGATGTCAACCAACATGTTTAGCATATCAAATCATGCATGAACCGAGCGCAGTGGCCGGTAAGTAAACCCCACTATATGACCGGGCATGGCTAGACAAAAGGAATGGGCCAATGAAATTGTACAGAATTGGACCGTGTTCTACAAACTCAATTTAATGGCTACATGTACCTCTTACATGGAGAGGGCGCAGAGGATCGTCAGCGCATGGCTGTCAATATTGATAATCTAGTAATTTTGGCGTACACGCGTATATTTAGTTGGGGGCGTATTTCAGCATTTTGTGCTTTGGTATTTGTACGTATGAACTATATAGATGACATCAGCGCCGCACATATTACCTAGACCCTAGACCGGAAATCGAGGTTTAGCCGTTAGGTAAGTTAAAAGAGACAATTAGCGAATTTCGGATCGCATCGCAAAGGAAAAAGGGAGGCGCGTTAGGTACTTTAAGTTAGGGCGGTTCAGTGCACTAAATCGTCTTACTGTGCCCTTTCTTCAGGATCCGAGCGGACAGCCCCTCAGGCAGTCTGGGCAGCCTAAGTAGCCTGGGTAAGCGTATTGATGTACATACAGTAATGGCGATATCTGGATGACGTGCATTATCATAAGGTGTCTAGATGTTTGGAAGACAAATTGGCTTATCAGACCATAAGCGATGATACGGTACTTATATATATATGTACGAGGTATTTATGTAGATATTTAAATGATCTATAAATAGTAATTTCAACTAGGAAAGATAGCAAGCGACTATAATATTTTGATAGACGAGATTGAAAAGTTGAGAAGTGATATCATTTTAAATAAGATTTGGGGGACGAACATTTTCTGAAGATAACGGACGGCACTGAATAGAATCTTACCATAGGTATACTTAGGTACTTGGTTAGGTACCTATATACAGGCGATACCCAGCTTGTATGTATGTAGATATAGTGTATACATAATCGGAATCTCTCTCCACTTTACCCGTTCGGTGCTGATGTCTACCATCACGGACTACCAGGTTAGGACAATACGAATTCTAGCGTACACCTAAGGTTGTCAGTCTGCCACTTGGGATTCTTAGTGAGGTACTAGCGAAGTTAAATATTTTGAACTGTCAGGCCATATTTGCTCGAGTACCGCCATCTGGCGACCACCTGACCTAATGTAAATCAAAATTAAGCATCGATCTCGCAAGGTACCCCAAATTTGGATCCACCCAACACACTTAATCTAATGTACATATTCAACAAGAGCCCTCCGGTCTTTCGTACCGTCTACAACCATTGGAGTCTTCCAGTTCCTCTACTTCGTACGGATTACATGCAGTGTAAAGGTAAAGGACTGTTCAATACAACAATCTTTTGAATGATCAATACATACATCCTAAACACCTTTGTTCTCGTCCAATACATTCATTCTCTTCTTCCATTGTTCATATCATCACAAACACATTCTTATCTTTACCTATCTTATGCCAATTGGTTAATCTTCTTATAATAATTCCCTAGATACCGATTGACCCCACGTCCTAATATCAATCAATCAATCATTTACTACCCGTCCTTCTTGGTCAGTGAGTGATTGACAGGTCGCTACTCACATCTCAAACAGACACAACTTTTAGGGGACTACCTATTATATATACTTCCTAATAGGTATCCTCTGATTCAAATTTCAAATTTGAATAGTACATATAAAAGTTGTATTGAGATAGACTGGGAATTGGGTACTGCACCACTGTGTATAGCAGTTATCTTATTCGGCCACGAGGCGACGCGCATCGTACCCCGGTCGCAATCAAGTTTCCCGCGCTGCACTGTACCTCGCCCACGGCCTAAGCTAATGCAGACTGAGGTCAACGTTACAATTCACAGCTTCCGGAGTGTGGTACTTTTGAGTGTAGCACTGTACCGCCGCCGTCGCCGCCGAGTTTCTAATCGACTCGACAGGCTCGACTCCTCTGTACCTATCTAACCTAACATTTGCTGCCTATCTCGGCTGCGCCCTGTTATTCACTTCGCTTTAGGACCTAGGACCAATAAGACTAGATACACAGCATCAGTCTCGTCTCATCTCAGTACTAGACGCGTACGTTAAACGCCACCTTTAACTAAATTCCAACGTATACCTTTCTCCGGTACCCCCATCGTTAGAAACAGGGTTGTTATTCATCAACCACGAAGCGTAGCTGCCGGACACCGTGCCGTATCGAGAACGTGAATCTTCAACTTCCTCCTCTGAATAGTGGAGTCTATTCCGTCCGATTGCCGTCGCCAGCCCAAGTATTTGGCTACATTTGCTACGTGCTACAGTACTTCACTACCTAATCTAAGGCTTCAGGCCCAGTATCTAGTGGCTCCCTGTAAGAAAAAAAAAAGAGACCGCTGTCAACCCTTGACACAAACGCTTTCCTAATCCTTGCTAGTTAATTCCCTCCTACATATCACTCGAGACTCGAGTCATTCACACACACAAGATCCCGTCCATCGTTTCACACCGTTCCCAAAGTTGTCAAGCCAGCCGCTGTCAACTCGTACTGGCTCAGCCAGCAATTAAATATGTCCAGCGGACAAACTCAACCCCAGTCTCAGTTTCTGCGGGAAGGCATTCTCGCAGACCACGACCGCCGATCTGTGTCGCAAACACATCCTCTTAACGGATTACCTACCTCGGGAACACATACCTTCTTAACAGCTGCTGACGCATTAAATCGAAGTCATGCGCAGGAAAACAACATAGCACAACCCTATAATGGCGAATCTACACATTCCTCTAACTACCTATGCGAAGAGCCGATGAGTTCGATACTACCGGTTTCCCACGGTCAAATCCAGTTCCAATCACACACGATAGCTCCCTCTCCGCCCCTACCACGACGCCAGGTAGACGAACCAGCTTCATCTCCCGAGGAACCACCATACTTCCCATCGCCACTGGGTAGGGGCAGTAATCCTCTGTATGTCGCGACTGATGTACCGCCTGCGTCTCCAGTACGATCCGACAGCCTTAATAGCAACCCTAGCGCTTTCTCATCGTACCGCTCAACTTTGAACCTGCAACGCAAGACCTCCTCTCCGAGTCTGAGACCGGTTTCGAGGACCCCTAGCTTCAAGCAGCACCACCCGAAGAGCATTGGTTCTGCGGCAAGTTCGACCTATCCAAGTCCTATGATATCTGCTATGGGCGAAGTTACGCCTTTACCATCGCCATTGTTAGGTAGTGAGTCTCCCGGTCCTTGGAGGCGATTTGGATCCCGCCGCCCTTCGCAAGCACGAGAAGTTTTACCTCCAGTTATGCCTGATTCAGTCCTTATAACCGCAGCCGGCGAATCTGTTGCTTCAGCACTAGCTCATCAAACTAAACGGAAAGTGTATGCAGGACTCAATGTCAGCCATGCAGCTGAAGTCAGCAGCGGCAAGGTTGAACATAGCCGGAATAGAAGTATTAGTGAATACATACCAGACCCGAAGGGTATACCCAAGCGGCAGAACACTGTATCTGGAAAGGTTAATGAGAATGATATGGATGGTACTTCCGACCCTCATTTACGCCGAGAACCGCATCTGTCAGCTGCGCGAGGCATTATACCAGTAACGAAACCACCGTCGCCTCCGCCCAGCGAGTCATCACAGAGCAGTGATAACGCCAGCTCTAAAAGATCACGTTACGAATACTTTGAGGCCCGTGGCCGATATGATGGAAGACTTAGGCGATGGCGTGCTATTAAGGAGCTAGGACAGGGAACGTTTAGCCGAGTGATGTTAGCTACAAGTCAGATGGCTGCCGACGACGAAGCCAATGGCACGACTCAAAATGGGACAAATGGGACGAACGGGCTATTATCCCCGATAAATGGTGCCCAACTAGATCGTAAGACTTTGGTGGCCGTCAAAGTTTGTGAACATGGGCCTCGGGGTGGGGCCTCAGAAGATCGGATTGAAATGAGCCTCAAACGAGAGCTCGATATAATGCGGTCGATAAGCCATCCATCATTAGTTCATCTGAAGGCCTGGAGTATAGAACCGACAAGGGCGTTGCTAGTATTAAGTTATTGCCCGGGGGGCGACCTATTCGACGTTGCAACGACCTACCGAGATGCCTTAACGCCCCCACTTTTAAGAAGGATATTTGCCGAGATAGTGGGTGCAGTGGGATACCTTCACGAACGCCGGATTGTTCATCGGGATATTAAGCTTGAGAGTAAGTAACATTGTAAATTATAATCATTGTATAATAAGTTCTCTCATTTGCTAACGAGGTTGATAGACGTCTTAGTAAATATCCCGCCAGCTGAGCTTACAAAACCAGACCAAGATTGGTCTACATATCCGTATTCCGTGACTACGGTTACAGATTTAGGCCTGTCGCGACGCGTGGCTGATGATGAGAAACTCGAGACCCGGTGTGGATCGGATGACTATGCTGCACCTGAAGTTATATTAGGACAGACATATGATGGACGTGCTGTCGATGCATGGTCACTTGGTGTTTTACTCTACGCTCTTCTCGAATCACGACTTCCTTTTGATCCCCCTCCTGGTGCTAGCGATGCACAGAGGATGCGAAGTAGGACGAGTCACAGGATCGCGCGCGTTGAATGGAGATGGATTAAGTACCAGGGCGACGATGGCGATCATGACGCGAGCGAGGCCAAATTCGAGAGTGAAGGCCTAAAGGGAGCCATGGAAATTACTGAAGGTCTTCTTAAGCGAGCTAGAAGTCGCTGGCCAATGGAGAAAGTGCAAAAACACGAATGGGTTCGTGGCGGAATCCAGGTTGAAGGCGGCTTAAAGTTTAGAGAAGAAGAGGAAGGAGAAGAGGTGTTATGACACTAGCTAGAGTGTGCTAGGCGTACTTTCGCTTAGAAACATGCACCCCAAGGTGCATGTGGTTTTGATAATTTCTTAGGCTCAGTTTTTGGGAGGTCTGGCTCACGGCTGGCAATGCTGTGGCGAAAAAAAGGACCCTGGAGAGCTTTTCAACTGATTATTGGGGATGATTCCAGATTATGCTTTTAGGTGTTTCAATGGCTTACATACGAGCAAAAGATAGACGCTGCTGCGCGAGACGAGCTCGAACATATAGTCGCTAGCAACGGTGTTTCTAAGAACGGTTTTGGCACTCTGTATTACAAGGGATACATGGAGAGAAAAGGATTCTTCAATTCGAGTTACCTAACAATAGCATCGACTTTTACAATCTTGGTAATGGAGTTCTAACCCTCGACTCGTTCAAGGAGATATCACGTTACACCCCCCGGCTAAATCGTGCATATGACCTATAAAAAGGGGGCTAGGCGTCGGGTTCTTGGGGTATAGCCCAGAGAACTGATAATTACGGCACGACTTAACCATTGACAGGACTTAGGTATGGTTTGAGGTAATGTCACCTAGTCCTAGCATTTAGTTTTGTATTGAGCTTGGTATGTTACGTTTTGTATATGCTCGGCATATGATGTTGCTATATCGTGTCCCAGGCGGGATATCTTGTCGAGGAATATTAAAATTAGGGATGGAATCTCTTATTCACGTGATAGACATGGTTTAATGAATGAATGATATACATATATACAAGGAAGTTAGAAATGTAAGTCTATGTGTGTATTAGGAAATACGTTCATGAGATAAGCCTCGACATGGACTCTTCATATGAAGACTTTCCCTTGAGATTATCGTTGTCGAATTTATAGTAAGATTAAATTCGAGAAGGGATTTTTAAAAGTGTTGGGATAGTCAGGTAAATATCGGTATAGCTGATGGGAGTCATACGATCACAATACCCTCGTTTGATAATTCAAGATAAAATGCATTTTCTATCCGCAGGTCAACGCCTATCCCGGGTATCCCTTGAACGCCAAATGCGACTGTTGCTTTTTAAACTGCCCGTCCTAATGCCGTTGCAAAATTGATCTTGAACCCTCGAGTTTCGATTCACTCTTTCAAGAATAATTGCTTCTTATCTTTTCAAGGCCCTCCGATACCGTTTTGATTCCTACCAAACAGTTCGTTCAAACTGACCTGACGACCGGGCCCTTGTGCCACAGGCGCGTCCTCTGCGTCATCAGCTGGTGATCCACTCGTGGGGGGACTAGCTGAAGCTCCTTCTGGATCGTCTCGGGTAGAACGGGCCTTGGACCACATCTCGTGGATGAGAGCAGAGTTAGTACGTCGGTCCTGGTCGTCCTCAGCATAGATCCACATCCCGATAACCTTGGGCCGCACGGACTCCCCGTTCTCCATCGGTATCTGGGGGCCATCTTGGTCGAGCTTGAAGCTCAGCAAGTCGGTAGCTAGCTCGAAGTCGCTAACAGTGCTTAGGTCTAAAATCAGGTTTTGTAGGCCTTTGCGGTTCAATATGAACAGACACCCGTCCGCGGCGGCTGCCTCCCCATCCTCGTCTTGCGCGCAGATAAATAATGTGCCTTCCATGGTGGACTTGTCCCATTTGGTTGGGGGCGTCAAGACGTAGACTACGGCTTGGGCGGCGATGGATAGGATACTGGTGATGCTGGGCCTGTACCGTCGTAGGACGCTTAGGTTGAGCTCGGTATTGGTGCGCGCGGCGAGGGCGGCGGCGGGAGGTGGTGGGTGCGAAGCCATGTAGTGCGCAGTATCTGATTCGTAGTCGGAAGTAACCGTGGTCGTGGCGCCGCCGAACTGTAACTCTGCTGCCTGGGCACGGAGTTGCTGTGACCTGTTTCGCGCGTGACCATGCTGTAGTTGAGAATACTGTTGTTGCTGGGGATGCGGGTATGGGTGTGGGTGCGAATGCGGCGAGCGCGAGAAAGATGGGATGCCCGTCTGGGGGTGGTGATGTTGTTGTTGCTGTTGTTGATGTTGGCCCCGGCTTTGGTACTTGCGGGGTGTTGAGGTTGTCTGAGACATTTTACGCTATACTATGTAATGGGCTTGGGCGGAGTCGAGAGGTTCTTTGTGGCCGTTTGTGTTAGCTACCTCTGGGTATGTTTGTGGATAATGGCGTCTGAGCACGAGGCGTGAGGTTAGTGTAGTTAAATTGTGTAAGTGTTAATTACTTTGTTGTTGGGTTCTAAAATTGGTGTTGATGGGCAACACAACTGGGGGGTATGTAGGTACCTAAGGTACATGTTAGCTCCAGGACCCCGCCCCCGCCAATAGAGCTTTCTACCTATGCTGGCAGTAATCCGCAATAAATACACTAGTAGGTGCGATAAAGTGGCCTTATCTAATCGATACCTTATGTATGTACAAGCACAGTTCACCTTTAGCTTGTCTGTTTCTGTTTGTAGTGTACAGCTCAAACACGCATGTGTAATAGCCCAGAGTCCTTCATTCCATTACCTATACTTCCCTGTCTCAGGCCTGCGACTATTGTATTTCTCTTAAATCATCTTGTTGTTTAGGTGGAATTCCCATTTAATATCATTCTCTTTCCGACACCGGCTTTCGTTTAAATATAATTCTCAAAAGACCTTTCTCTTGTATTTATCCGCGCTCCCATATTTTTCACGTGTTCGAACTAGACACTGTTCCTCAATACGTCACAACTCACGATGCTCTACACCGAGTTTAGCGCACGCGACCAAGAGTTGACATAGACACTTATCCCTTTATCAGATTCCGAATTTTTGTTCCACGCTATTTCATATTTCCTAATCGTGGGGAATTGTTTCAACAGCTCAACTATATATAGTAACCAACTATGTCATCCCCTAATCGCGACCCTTCCGTTGTGTCGGACACGGAACCAGTCGAGGAAGAGGCTTCGAACCAATATTCTCTCTCCCGCGCCGTGCGTGCTAGAAAGTCCGAATATGTTAGGTCTCATCGAATACGGATAAAGGTTGGGTCCTGGAATGTCGCTGGTTGCCCTGGCACCGACAAAGACTTGGCGAGTTGGTTCGTGGACGGCAAAGGGGTTGAGCCACAACTAGACTCGAAGCTGGCTCGGATGAAATTTTCCGAGGAGAGTGCGGAACTAGAAACAGACGAATTCGAAGATGCTAGATCACAGACGAGCGGGGAACACAGCATTACTTCAGGGGTTCAAGAGAGTTTAAACTTGGACGACGAGACTACGCAAGATGGAAATGAAGAACCAAACGTTCGCCTACTAGGTGGTGACAAGATAGGGCTTTATGTTCTTGGACTTCAGGAAATTGTCAATTTGAATATTGTCACGCAAACCTTCTATTCTGATCCGGCTGCCATTGCGAAATGGAAAGATGCGCTCGAAGCTGCCCTACCAAAGGGCTACACACTTGTCGCCTGTGAACAACTTGTCGGCCTTCTCCTACTTATATATGCGTCTCCCGAAGTAGCTGAGACCGTTTCAAACGAGTCTACTATTAGTGTTGGGACTGGTATATATGGCCTACTAGGTTATTGGGGTAATAAAGGGGCAATTTCATCTCGTATCCTCCTGGGAGAAACCACCAGACTTGTTTTCACTAATTGCCATCTCGCTTCCGGTCACGATCAGACAAGTCTTGACCGACGATGTTGGGACTATAATAGGGTCATGACCCAGACCAGATTTACCCCTATTAATCACGGCGGTGTACTCGAAGACGAGGGTGAAAAATTAGGGGATGAAGACTTTTCTTTCTGGTTCGGAGATCTAAACTTCCGCCTTGATGATTTACCTGGGGCAGATATCCGGCGCTTACTGATGCTACATACTCGCGGCGAGTATGACATAAATAAGAAACATACCGGGGAGATGTTCAGCGACGACGGAGTCATTGTATTACGCAACAATGATGACGAAGATGGTACAAATACGCCTGGCATGATTTCGCGTGAAACGTCTTTCGATAAAGATTCTAACGAGGAAAGTACTGAGCTTCCAGATCCAGATGACTTCGTCCCTGACCCACGCGACGATCCGGCATCTTTACAAGCCACACTAGATTCTTTACTCCCACATGACCAGCTCAAACGTATGATCAAAGAGCGCAAAGCGTTTCATGAAGGTTGGCACGAGGGGTCTATCACGTTTTTACCAACATACAAATACGATGTTGGTACTGTAGGACTCTTTGACTCTTCGGAAAAGCAGCGAGCCCCGAGTTGGTGCGATCGCATCTTGTATCGCACGCGCACAGATATAGGCCAATACGAAAAGAAATGCCAAGACGAAATCGACGCTAAAAAGAAGGACGAGGATATGCAGAGAAGAGGCATTGACCAGGCTGCGGATGACGAGAGCGTTTTATTTGATTACGACCCTGCTACTGATTCAAGCACCGACAACCAGGGATACAGCGACGCCAATTCTTACGAATACGACGAATACGACGAAGGGGATGATGATACAGGACATGTTGTAACGAAGGAAGGCTTCGTTGATAAGATCAGCTTGGATATATATACCAGCCATCAGCGGATCATGTCATCAGATCACAAACCAGTAGTTTCTATGTTTACGTTGGATTTCGATGCTGTAGTCCCCGAGCTAAAGGCGAAAGTCCACGCCGAAGTAGCAAGAGAGCTTGATCGAGCGGAAAATGAAGGGCGGCCAGGACTTACTGTTATTGTCGATGGAAAAGACTCAATCAACAAGGATAACGGTAACAAGCACGCGGCTGATGGGAGCGAAGGGGTCGACTTTGGTGAGATCGGGTTCCTACGAAGAGAATCTCGGTCTTTAACAATTGCTAATACCGGACGTGTTCCGGCGAATTTCTCCTTTGTAGAGAAGCCGAACACAGTTGATGCAAGCGAATATCCGAATTGGCTGGAATTTAAATTTGTCCGCTCGGAGGTCAGCCACAACGGACAAGTAGAAGATGCCCTTGGCGATGAAATCACTTTGGAACCGGGTGAAACAGTCAACGCCGTTATACAGGTCTATATTTACGACCTCGCCCACATACGAGCACTGAATGAAGAAACAGCACAACTAGAGGATGTGCTAATATTACGTGTCGTTGACGGGAGGGACCATTTTATCCCGATTAGGGCTACTTGGATACCAAGTTGCTTCGGGCGTTCACTCGAGGAGCTTATTAGAGTTCCGCGCGGTGGCGGCATTAGAGCACTAGTAAAGGAGAGGCAAAAAGGAGGGTCAATACCTTACACATTGGAAGTACATAAATCATCGCCAGGTGAGCTTTTTAAGCTTACGGAAGCCGTTCAAATCTTGGTAGAACGGGTAATAGCCGACGAAAACATGTTAGAAGAAGCAAGGGTACCACGCGACCAACCCGGTTGGCCATTCGACGGAGGTGCGTGGCAAGCGTCTCATGCTGAGGATCATGACGAACTACGAGCAGCCATTGTTGAGGCTTTAGAGGAGGATAGATCCGTGTTAGACACCATCAAAGCTGATGTACCGACATTAAAACGCCTCGAAATCGTGAGCGAGGTACTCCTACTGTTCCTTCGCAGCATGCCAGATGGGATCATCACTGCATCCCTATGGGCTAAGATCGAACAGGCTCTACCTAATATAGGGAACGGGAAGACCCCCGCTGATATCGAAGCAGCCAAGACCGGCATCCTCGATATATTGTCAACAGCGCCTTATTATAACATCTCCTTCGTATTCCTCATGTCCATGTTGACACGGGTCGCAAATGACCTAGTACCACTCAATAAGGAAGAGTTCGGGGTCTTAAATTCCCTCAAACCTACCATAGGGAGGCGCAGCCTCAGCTTCCGTCGAAGTACTGGATTAGGAACTATCGATGTGGCTGCGATACAACGAAGGTCGGCATGGGAGAGGAAGACTGCTGAGATTTTCGGCGTATCAATATGCAGAGCACCAATGCCAGCAAATCCGAAAGAGAGGAAGGCTCTTGAGGATAAAATGAAGGGCTCCGTTGAGGTTTTCCTCCGTCCGGATGCCGTATGAGCCTCTACTAATAGACAGATTATTGGGTACGAAGTAAATATATTAGGAGAGTGGTATATAGAGAAAAAATGCCTAGACGATTTACTCGCACATTCTAAGTTTCTATCTAATGCCTACAATAACTGTCTCCTGCGGATTTAATTGGTATTTACCTAACACAGGGCAAGATTTAACCTTCATTGTCACGAACCACGAAAAGTTTCTCCTGGTGGCGTTAATTTGCCAACCTAATAACGCCCCTTTGAAGTACAATTTTAGACTTTCGAATACACGATAAACGCGGTTCCATCACACTGTCGATCGGAGCACGGGCCACCACAGTCAGGAGGCATCGTGCAGCTCAGAGTGATATCTACCGTGCCCCCAACCTCAACTTTCCTACTCGCACATACATGTTAGAAACTCTCTAATCAGCATGATACGCGTCATACTCACCCCGATCGACACTTCCGCTTTTGAACCAGCGAGAACTTCGCCGGGTGCGCGCTCTCCTGGTCGCCAACCGCAGACTCGAACTTGAACGCGAGCGCCGCGTCCGGCGAGCCGATAAGCAACTTGTCGGAGTCCCAGCACCGGTATGTCCAGGTGTTGAACTGTTGTATCTCTTCCACTTTCTCGTAGCCTGTGTCTACGGTGCATTTGTGAGGTGTTGGCAGCGCTGGGCTATATACCTCGAAGTCGAGTTTCCGCCGCCGGTCTGCGCGGAGAGTTATTAGGTTTGGGGTGGCGAAGTCAGTGACAGAGAGGTTGGTTATGGTCCATGAAGTTTGGTTGGGGCAGGGGGTTGTTGGTGTAGGTGGGAGGGATGCAGCGAAAGTTACAAGGAGGAATAGTGTTAGGTGGGATGGAGTGATCATTGTGCTGGGTTATATAGGGGTCATAGGTGAACTTGTGGGAATTGAAGAGAAAGAGGTATAATGTGGAGAGTTAATTGAAGGGTTTGGAGATGCTCGTTCGTCACAGCCAGAACTGTCTATATAGCATGATGTCTACTGTATTAGCCGCTGCATCCCTACTGGGTCGTTCTGGGGGTTAGAGCTTAAAGTAACATGGAGTTGAAATATGCTTGATTAAAATCATAAGGTATGAAATAAAGCGCGAGGTAACCCCTATATAATATATACAGCCCCGTTGGCCAGCCTGTAGCCTCACCTATTATTACTATTACAGTTACAGTAGTACGCTATTTCGGGTATGTAAAAGCTCTATATAGAATCTAAGCATCTTATACGCTTTCCCTCCGATATATTAACACCATAGCAAATTCTTAAATAAGATGGGGAATTATATCTATAGATTAAATAACTGTTGTTCTACTTCAGGAGCTGGAGTGCACTTCAAGGGGAGCGTGTTTGTTCGACATAGCCTGCAATCCACCATTTCAGTCCATACTTCGCTTCGAACATATATTCCACCATACAGCACAGGCTCTAGGTGATAGGCTGTCTTGTTTTTAATAAGTCATTCTTAATTCTACGAAGAAACGTTCCCAATTCAGCTCCCAGAGATTCCATTTGTTGAGGCACGAAGATTCGCCCTTGACATTATACTAGAGAGTTATGGCACCAATACATCTGTTTAAGCTTCCAATTTCTATTGCTGATACTGCGACCAGCATTAATAGACGGCCTTTATAGATTATTTAACTACCAGTCTAAATTTTAATATAGAGAAGGAAACCCAAATATTGATACTCTATGATCGTATCTGTTTGGAATAACTGCAAGGCTATCAACCAACTCCATAAGGCGAATTACCTATGCTAATATACTTACTCTCCTAGTCAATCAGTCATTACTATTACAATTTTCATATCTAAGTACTACAGTGACCTTGACACAGCGCTTGCGCTGTAGCCCCCTTACTGGCGAGCCTCGAGGTTGCCTACCGCAAGCCTGTTTACATGGATGCCCAATACCCCGTACTAACGGTAACAAGTTTCCTGAAAAAGGGCGGCAAGACCTAAAAACCAATGCTCCGAGGCTCGGACTCGCCTAAGAACGAAACCAGCCCTCCATGCCATATCAGGTGAGGAGTGTAAGAATACCTGATTGTTCGTTGGACAGTGAAAGCGAGGGGTTTTCGGGCTGCACAGTAGCTCCCATTCGGTATTCCAATCACATGCACGACAATGGCGCGGTAGAGACTTCGTGCTTCTTTTATACGTCTATTTTTGGTAATCATTATCTAACCATCTAACAATAGTTAGATATGTACCAAGATTCTAGATATCTCATTTAGAACGAAGGATACGTTCGGTATATGTAAGATAAATCACCTTACAACAGCCATATCCCATAACGGCCATAGTAATTTTAAAGCTATTATTAATTAACCTATTTATATTTATTTGTTTATTTCTTTACTATTATTTTTATATTTTAATTTAAAATTTATTAATATAACCTTAATATATTTTTGCGTAAATTCTTAATTATTTTAAATAATTTTTTATTATATTAAAGCTATATTTATTAATATATTATTTAATTTCTTTATTAAACATAACCTTAATTTTATTTTAATTTTTTTTATATTTTTTATATATATAAAAGCCTAATTTAAATTTGGAATAATTTTGTAACGTTTTTTAAACTTTATTCTTTTTAATATAATTTATAATTATTTAATTCAAAATTTAATAACAATAAATTTATTAATTTTTATATTAAAAACTTTACCAAATTTATAAAATAAAAACCGCGTAATAGGCGTAAAAAAAATTAAATTAAATAAATTAAATTTTAATTATATAATTTTTAATTTTTATAATAATTTAAATATATTAAAATTAATTTTAACTATTATAATTATAAAATTAATAGATTTAAAGGTAATAAATAATAAAGTAATAATATTAAAACCTTTATTTTATATTAAATATAAATTTTTTAACAATTACGCCAATAATATTAATTATAATCTTAAATATTTTTAACTTATAAAAATATATTTTAATATTATTATTAACTTTTATATTTTTATAAACAATTAAAAAAAGTTTTTTTTATTTATATTTTATAAAAACTAATTAAATAAACGTATTTATAAATAAAATTTAAAAAAACGTTTAAAAATAGCAAATATACTTATATTAAAAGGTTAAAATATATAAAATATATAAATTAAAAAAAATAAAATATAAATTTTATAAATTAAATATTTTTATATAAATTTATTATTTATATAACTACTATAATTATTAAATATAAAAAATTTTTATTAATTAAGATTTTTAAGTTTAATATAAAATAAATAAACCTTTTTAAACTATTTAAAAATAATTTCCTTATTTATTTAACTATTAAAAGATATAATAAAGTATTAAAATTTATATAATTAATTATTTATATTAAAAAATTATTATTATTATACATTAACATTATTAAAAATTACTAATAATAATAACGTTTTATTAATAATTATAATAATAATTAAAATAGTAATTCATTTTTGTTTTAAAAGATTTTTAAGTAATATATATTTACAATAGGCTTTTTCAAGTATTAAAGCATTATTCCCAATATTTTTTTATAGCCCAAACTTGTTGGCGTTCGTATGTAACGCAAAAGAGATGTCGGCGATTTTTGGCAAGCCCAATCGATTAAATAGCTCGTCCAACGACTTGGTTATAACGCCGTTTAAACGCTTATAATCCATCGTATGACCTTTTATACTACTTATCTCTGGATGGTAACGTAAAAAACCGGCATGCCAGTTCTTTCTGAATAATATATGTACGCCGTTGTAGAGGAATAAGCGTTGGGCGAATAACCTAAATCTCAAATATAACAGCGTATAACCTAATATACCCTATATAACAATTTAACGGGTTAAATAATTTTTTTAAATTTTAAATAATTTTTAATAAGCTTTATTATAATTTTTTTTTATTTAAATACCTTTAATATAACGTTATATATAAATATAATTAATTTAATAATATTGTAACGCATTTCGAACCAACCGCCTACCCTTAACGTTGTATATAACAACAACCGCGCAAAATTAAGCTAAAAGCTATATATTATAAAAAAAAAAAAAATTTAAATAATAAAATAATATAATTAAATTTAAAATTAAGTTATAAAAAAACTTTATTATAAATAAATTTAAATTAATAAATAAATTAAACGCGTTTTTAAAAACCTTATAACCGTTATGGAATATGGCTATTATGGAATGATTTATTTTAATTTCAGATTTCTGTAGAGGATTGTATCTAACTTCTAGGCTTGCATGAATCGGTGTAAGGGAGGCAACATATAGAGGGTTGCAGTCCATAGAGCCCAGAGCTCCCAGGTCCTCCTATCGGCATGTTTTCCCGAGTATGCCAGACAGCGCACAGCCACAGTCATACCAAGCACAATGATACCAAGGCCTGCCACTCCTACTTCCCAAAACCATGTACAATAATACGACCAAAAGAAAACCGGGATAGATATTGTCCACCGAGCAGCTCTGTCTCCAAGCACATATGGTGCCAATCGACGACCGCGTGCACGATCCCCCTCTTGATCCTTAAGGTCTTGAACATGCATAGTCGTTAAGATGACCCCACTTACAACAATCGTCCACACCTCTCCCTTTTCGGTAATATGTGCTGTGTGGCCGCCGTTGGCTAACTTGGCAGACCCGGTGTTGTACAGCCAGAAAGCAGCTGAAATAATGACATTTCGACAGATCCAGTTCTCGTCACCCCCCATGAGGTCGTTGTATAGCCACGTAAGCACATACAGTAGAGATGTTTCAGTGCCGACTCCAAAGATATGGTTCGTGATAAGAACTATCGGGATCCAGACAAGCATAGCTCGTCTAATCTGGACGGATGTAACCAGTCCACCAGGAATTGGTCTCCAGGGTTTATTTAATGAATCCTCGCGAGCCGACTCCGGGAGCCGCTGGTTTGCTAGGTCAAATATGAGAAGGTTAGACCAGTTAAAGAATATCACCTGAGGCAACCGCACGAGTATGCTTGCGGTATCGTTTTGGGGTGTGGCTAGTATGGGAGCCGAAAGAGCGCTGCAGAGACCAAATACTACGTTGGGGACAACAAAGGTACCAGCATCATCCACAGTAAAGAGCCAGAAGAGTACGAAGGCCTTCCGGGCTTTCGTGATCGCGAGATATACCAGACGAGAGAGAATATCGTTGCCTGGGGACATTTGTTCAGGCTTGCTTTCGACTATGTGAGCCATGGGGACTAATATATTATATTTGAAGATAGTTCGAGTAAGTACGTAGTAGGTAATTCAAATATGATAATGAGGCCTTCCGAATGATCCGTAATACTAAAATTTGGACTTTGACTTAACCACCGTTATGTCTGCTCTACATTATGTCTTTGTTGAATATTAGATCTCTTTATACTTGCAACAAGCTGAACGGAATGAAGCTAGGAGCCATGTACTTAAATCGGTATTACGGCTAGGTTATTGATACCTTACTTACATGCAGGTATCTACGGCATATTATAGCGAATAAAGAGGACCTAACTAACATAGAGGTAGAAATTACATATAAAATGGTATTACCAATAATTTACTATAACTATGATACGCTATGATACGCTATGGTTACCTGGGTTTATTAGGTTAGGTACCTTAAGATATATGGAAAAGTGGGATATCGTGCAGTTCATACCCGCCGTGGAATCCCGAAGGATTCCAATCTGGTTACACAAACCTTTGTTACATCTGATCCAACCCGTGTTGATTTAGCATCTATCCGATGGTAACTCTGCATAAATATCGGGTCGCATTTTAACGCCTATTTAATTACTAACGTGATATAAGTGTGGAGAAGTGAGTAAAGAGCGGGAAAGGGGCGTTGAACTCTTGTGAGATCTTAAGACATTCTAATAGGGGAAGATTTACAAGTGTATAGAATGTCACGCAAATTCATAAGTAGTTATAGACGTACCTAAATAGCGATTGTCAGGTACCGAGACGTATTTTGTGCAAGATCATTTGAGGTAACGGTGTTGAAACCTAGCTGAGATTTTAGGGAAATCTACTTTTATAAACCCTCATCTCTAAGTTCAAATAGCTAACTTGATAGCCTAACCATTAGGGTACTGTCAGTTAAGACAAGGGGGATTGTCTAGTTTTCTTGGGCAAAAACTCCGGAGTTGAACTTGCCCAACTATCATGGCTAAGAACGCTACATCTCTTCCCATTGGGAACAAGTGTTTAGCCAAGATAATGACAGACTTCGCATTTGTGTAAGATTCTATGTCGGTAATTTCGAATCTTAAAATTCCATGCCGAGCTTTGTGATTGCCTTGCATGATTCCAAATGCCTATACGTCCGTATCAACTTGAACGACCGGGAAGGATATGTCACTCGACGCTATTTTATGGGTTAAGACATCCTAAGTATCGGTCCTCGCATCGGCATTTTTCACCACTCATTGTGCATTATGCCGTGAAAAGTGGTTTCTATGTTGTTAGAAATTGGAAACCCTCTCTGATAAATGAAAAGTATGATAACTAGCAGAAATTTAAACAGGTTGCACAACTATAGTACCTACCTAGGTAGGATCTATTTATATTCGCACACACCATGGCGTAATATAGATACGGCCACCGGAAACTCGGATAGGAGACCCTTACCTTTTCCTTAGCGCGTATGTACTCGTGCGGATGGATGCTACTGTAACACCATGTTTACTTCATGTCGTAATTATTAAAACGTCTCTGTCGTAGGTATCCGCTTGGATGAAACTTGTCTTCAGATTGTTAGTAAAAACTTCATATGCCCTGATTTCATGCTACCTCAGTACCTAAAGTACTACAATACAGATAAGACGTAGCTAAATATATGAGGTAGGGAGCTTGATACCTCCAGGTAGCTTGTAACTTCATCCAATTTTGAATATCGAATATCCCAATTTCTGGCACTCACTTGTTACAATGCTGCCTGTAGTTACTGCTGGTCTTGTCGCCGGTGTAGTAGCGCATCATGGCATCTTCATCCGGGGGGAGTGGCATATGAAAATCCTGCAAGTCATTGCAAGCCATTTGATTCTCATGGGGGTCGTATTTTATACTCTGGCAGGTTATTACAGCTCCCTAAGGATCGCAGCAATTGCCCTGGGAACAATAATCTCTTGCCATATCTCCTCTTTGTTCATTAGTATGACGATATATAGACTCTTCTTCCACGCTACCTCGCATTTCCCAGGTCCAAAACTGGCTTCCGTTACGAAGCTTTGGCACGTATTTCATATTCTCGATTCGAAAAACTATGACTTTCTCCAAAAGCTGCATATGAAATATGGCCAGTTTGTCCGTACAGGTAAGCGTATTCCACCCCTAGACAGTTTTGTTTGCCTCAAGACTAAAAAATAAAATTACATCTAGGGCCAAATGAGATCACTATTTTCCACCCTGCGGCTATTCAAGAGATAGAAACATCGAAGAACCAAACAACTAAGGATGTTTGGTATGATCTTCTGAAACCGCATAAATCAGCTGTTTTTACGCGGGACGACGACCTGCATAAAGAATGGCGCAGATCTTGGACGCAGTCTTTTTCTAAGAAGTGTAAGCATTGTCCCCGTATTCATCATCACTCCACAAGTGAAAATATTGAGCTAATTAGCTGAAATCGTCATATTAGGTTTGGACGCGTATCGTCCACGCATGGCAGAACTAACTCAGACACTTTCTCAGAGCATATCAGACTATGAAGGTGCCCCCGTAGACATTGATGAAGTCATGACTTGGTTCTCATTTGATGCAATGGGCGATGTTTTATTCGGAGAAGACTTTGGTCTTACCCGTTCTAAGTCTATACATCCTGGAATCGTTCATCGTGATCGAGCTTTATCCGTTCTCGGGCCTCTCGAGGGAGCTATATGGATAGCTCGTCTTGGATTTTCATTAACACCTTTCTTAGGAAGAGTTAAAGACTGGTTTAAGCTGGTCTCCTTTTGTGATGAACAATTAAGGAGAAGGATACAGGTATAGTCATATCTTACCTGTATCGTAAGGTTACTAATAACGTCAAATTAGCGCCCAACTGAGTCCTTAAAATTAGATATGACCTCCTTCTTCCTTGAAGAATACAACAAAAACGCTACAACGATGAGCGAAACAGATCGGGGTTTTCTACTAAGCGGAACTGTGCTTTCGGCAGTCGTCGCTGGCAGGTTCGTCATGTTTCCCTATTTTAGCCCCTGAAACGGACGCCAAGTAAAGAAGCTCACCGTATATAGCGATACTACTAGGGCCGCTTTGATTGCAGCTTTCTGGTACTTATCGAAATATCCCATTCATGCTGACAAGATCCGATCTGAACTTCAAGTTCTAGATCCAAACGACATAGATGCTTTATTAGTCCTGCCGCATCTAAATGGGGTGATAAATGAAGTTTTGCGTCTAGCACCATCGGCTATGACGGGGATGGCCAGGATCACAGGGCCCAATGGGCTTGTATTCGATGGTACATTCATCCCGCCGTTTACTAGGATAACAGCACCTAAATATGTTATAATGCGGAGTAAGACGCGATATTTATTATCCTGCTATGTAGGTAACTATGGTCATGTTATTAATAAAAAATGCAGTGGAAGCCTCGTTTGTATTTCCGACCGAATTCATTCCCGAGCGCTGGTACTCAGGACCCGAGCTCGTCCGTGACGAACGCGCTTTTGCACCATTTGGTTTTGGTACGTATCGACACGAATTCCCTTCTGCGTACCTAGGTTATCTAATTTAAGCTTACAATGAAATGTAGGCAATCGCATGTGTACAGGTAAATCCCTCGCTCACACAGAGCTCTGTCTTGCTATTTCAACTCTAGTCCGTCGCTATAAGATCTCCTTTGCGCCGGAATACGATCCCCAGACAATGTGGCGGGATATGAAGGATCAAGTAACTGCGCAACCGGGAAGGGTTCTATGTATCTTCGAGCCGTTAAGCGACATTGGAAACTGATGACTATTCGGAGTTGAGTGAATTTGATCAATCTTTGTTGTACCTAAGATACAATAGCAACTGTCCTATTGAAGTCAAATAACGAGTCCGTAGTGAATTAGATGCTATAAGATACATCCCCTATTCAGGTACCATCACCATAAGTATTCCTGCTCATTCATCCATTTACGGTAATTATTTACGATTGCTACCTCCCTACATGTGAGCCTTATATTCGGTAGAATTCCGTATGTTACAGGTCATTTCAGCGTCTTAGCAATTCTCACCCCTACCCTCAATACCACCAAAGGATGAAACCCGAGATGCATATTCCCAAGGCTGCTTCGACATACACTATAAATTCTCGTTCATTCAAAGAGATGTAATAAATTCACGCCAAAATCGATTATTTTAATGCTTCAGCTGTGTTTTCACTGCAGGCCGGCTTCTACGCTCAACCAATCGTTGAGTTGAGAAAACGATTGGTAGTGTGGGGAATACAACTTTCTACTTTGAGTAGTGGAATGCGAGGGTATGTCCTGAGGTAGAAGCAGTTAGGATTCAAGATAATGCATAACAGACAGAGAGCGTCTCAACTCAGCCTGCTATATTGGCAAGGGGTAATCCTTCAAAGACATCCAGTGATCATCACTACAGCCACCCCCATGATATTGATATCTCATTGTTGTATATCGAAGAGTTCGATAGGTATATCAACATATCCCCATGATGCATCTTATTATCGTACTCATAATGGTGCTGGGGTTTTCAAACTTATTTCCCTCTCTAAGGTTATTTACCTACTTCGTTAGGAATCCATCAGTCCAGGCAAAATGAACACCTTTCACGGCGAGTTGAGCATACCGCACCATACTTACCTAAAAATTCAGATCTCGATAGATGTTATTGTTACTGTCTTCGTAACCGTTCGGCTTTCAACTAATTTTCGGCACACCGGGAAGCTCGCAGCTGATGATTGTAGGTTCAAGCGTTATGATTCCAACCCTTAGTATCCCGTTCTACCCAATACCTAACTTTTTGCAGATTTTTCTATAATGGCTGTTGCCGTTCTTATCGGCTATTCAATGTCAAGTTTTCTAATGACTCGAGGTGAGCCAGCTTCGAGACCCCTCGACATACATCAATATTTAAATGTAAACCTACCTCCTAGCGTTTGAGAGCTTGAACACTACGATACCTTTAATTACAAAGGTGAGTATCTTACGTCTTCTTCTGGTGACTCTAGCATCTTAATCAGGGAGTGACGAAAGCTGATTCCCTCAAACTATTAAGTTATCGGTAGCATGTCTATTCACCGGCGGAGGTGCGATGTTCTTCGCAAAGGCCCCGATATTCCTTTTCTACATCCGCATATTCAACGTTAAGAACTGGTTGCGAATTACGTGTTATGTCGTCTTGGCCACAACAGCTATCGCATATTCAGCTTGTTCAATATACTCAAGTGTCAACTGCATTCCTAGCAACGGCATTTATGACACTTCTTTCTTGAACCAGTGCGCAGACAGGACTTTGATTCAAGCTATCGTTCGGTGCTTCATTTCGATCTTCACGGATATTATAGCCCTTTCGTTACCTCTTGCTGTAGTGACGAAACTACAGCTCCCACTTTCGAGGAAGATAGGGTTGGCGTTGGTGTTTATGACGGGTATCTTGTGTGTAGTCCAACTTTGTGCATTTCCTCTCCATTTTCGGGCATCAAAACTAGGATGATCTGCGGTCGCTAACACGAGGAAATCAGTGCAATGGCAGCGGGCTGTGTGTCTCTATATTATCAGTGGAGGATGGCACGAACAGGAGATCCCCAGGATATGACAGTTGCTATGCTCTGCACGTACGTCATAACCATTATTCATATTATACTACATTGCCGATATCTAAAAGAAAAAAAACTCGTTAGGTGTATTGAATGTTCTATCGCCATTATCGTTATGTGCGCCCCAGCGCTCCATTCTCTCTGGAAAGTCTACATTTCGAAATCACGCTTAATCACTAATCCTCAGTCGCTGTATACGTATCGTACTAAGAAGACGAACATATCGGACTCTTCGCAGCAAATTAAAGTTACATCACACTATTATATAGAGTTAGGTGAACCTAATAAGGCTATGCCAGAGTATCAAGCAGATGTAATTAGCGTTGGTAACAAGGGACATCAAGAACAAGGGGTGTAGGTGACGAGGCTTGTATTCTATATATCAAGATAAAACTAGACTCTTGCCTACCTTAGGTATCTAGATAGCCAAAAAAGGATTTCTGGAAAAACCAAAGGTCGCCTGAGGATTGGGCCATACGATGCAAGGGAAGACCTTCTTGTAGGTTGCCACTTTTATTATCTAACGTTATTCGAAGAGAATTTTAGATATTTTGCCACGAGCTAGATGATCTTAAAATCACCATTCAAAGTATTTATATGGAAGACTTTATGTACGAAAGCGCACACAAGGAAGAGACTAGCATGGATGGTTATGAATATGTATTATTGGCTGTGTAGCATTCTATAATAGCAAGTAGAACAGCATACCAATCTAAGTACACGCCGGCCGCAGAGCTGAAAATCCTTCCATTATAAGTATATTAATCCTACCCCCCTCAACCTATCATATAAACACCCAGTTCTCCCAGTTCTCCCATTTCTTCATCTTGGCCCGGTAATACTTCCCAGTTAAACTTATTTCCGACTATTGCTCGATAATGGCATCAACTAACTCCACTACCTCCGACTCCCAGGAAACCAACCCCTTTGATCCTCATCTGAAACTTCAAGTTCTGCTTCCTGGAGATCCTTTCTATGTTTCTCGTCAGGAGTCGTACTTCGCTGTTAATACCCGACTCAACCCGTCTTGTTTTGTTCTTCCTGAGTATACTCAACAAGTCTCGGAGATACTTAAAGTGTTGGTGGCTCTAAAGCGACAGTTCGCTATCCGAAGCGGTGGCCATTCACCAGCGTCGGGAAGTAACAATATAGCAGACGCTGTTACCATTGATCTCGGCTTCTTGAATAAGGTTGTATTTGACGCTGCCTCTGAGACAGTGAGCTTTGGCGCGGGCGCAAGGTGGAAGGACGTATACGAAGAGTTAAGCAAGTACAAGCGTACTGTTGCCGGAGGGAGGGGTGGTGACGTTGGCGTCTCGGGCCTGCTTCTAGGTGGTGGCAGCACATGGATGACGGCAAAAAATGGCTGGGCTGTAAGTCATCTTAAGATTCAAGTAACCCGACGGAAACCTCATTCATTCGTTCTCATCACTACGATTATCACTATAATATAGGACTAACTAGATTATCCAAGTGCGATAATGTACTATCATATGAAATTGTCTTAGCGGATGGCCAAATCATTACGGCGGATAGGGATAGGAATTCGGATATATTCCGCGTACTGAAAGGCGGAGCGAACAATTTTGGAATTGTCACTAGGTTTACTATGCCAACCATGCCGTCGGATAGAATTTGGGGGGGTATAGCCACCACTCCAACAACCGCTACTCCCGAGGTTATCGACGTGATGTGGAAGTTCATCGAAGAGCAAGCTAAGTATCCGGACAGCTACCTTATGGCTGTTTTCGGTTATTTCCCCGACTTTGGAGCTAACGTAGCATCGACCGCTCTCTTTCAAGGGAATAATGATTCTAGCGGCCCTGAATTTAAAGGGTGGCGTAAACTCCCTAAACTCGTGGATACAACGAAGGAGACGACAATACATAGCTTATCCTTCGATATCACACTTCCTTCTGGCTACCAGTAAGTAAAACCCATAGTTTAGCTTTCTTTCTCATTAGATACTGATGGTTAACGACTTCTGGTATTTTTGAAGCGACGCATGGTTTACTCTCTCCTTCAAGAACGACAAACGCATCATGCAAAAAGCCGCGGAGGTGCACGAAGTACTTGTTGAAGAGCTCAAATCATTTGTCCGAGATGGCAACTTTATTACCCAGTGTATCTTCCAACCCCTCCCTACAATTGTTTCGAAGCATTCAACTGCGGCGGGTGGGAATGTGATGGGTATTGAGCGGAACACCGATAATGCCATACTTTTCCAATACGGAGCCATGATGAATACAGCTGAGCAGGCAGCGGTTGTCTATCCTAAGATGGTAGCAGGACTTCAAATTATAAAGGATTTCGCAGCTGGCATAGAGAACGGACTAATGGATTGGCTGTATATGAACTACGCGGACAATACACAAGACGTTCTCGGTAGCTACGGTGCTGAAAATGTAAATAAGATGAAGCAAGCAGCAGCGAAGTATGACCCGGATCAGGTGTTTCAAAAGCTGTGCCCTGGAGGATGGAAGATAGCAGACCTAAAATAGTAGCTTTAACGTTGGTTTTGGAGGGAACATGACTACCTCTAATACATTGTATCACTTAACTCAACTAAATATCTAAGAGTTCAGTAACAAATCTTTTCCCCGACTACCATAACTCAAACATCACTAACTAACTATCCTAATTGTTTAACATATGTTCACAGATCCTCTTCTACTAGGTATTGCTGGTGATATCATTCAGCTCTACCGATTGGTGACCATCACCCCTTTTACTCCTCATATCTTTAGTCGAACCAGGTAAAGACTCCAGCGTTTTACTCTCATGGAATTCTGTCGCGGCCAAAAAATCCGGTTTATCTTTTACTTCATCTGCCAACTCCACACCGAACCTGAAGAGACTGTATCCATCTAATGAGTCAGACCATCTCTGACGAAATCCATATAGTATTCCCAACAATGTAGAAGCGGCACCCCAGACTGCAAAACAAACCGCAAGTACATTTTGAGGTATTATTCCTGTTACCAATACTTTCCCCGGTTTTGAAGATGTCAAGTTTCGATTTATCCATGCACCTTCGAACCCGTATGTGCCGTCATACATAAGCTGCAGAGCGTCCGTAGCATAAGCTAACATGATAGACTTCCGCAACATTTGTGGCTGTATATAACTTCGGTATAGGTATGAATTAGAGTCGGCAATTGGAGCAGGGGAATTAATGGCAGTAAATATCTGTGAATACCGACCGAGAATGGTTTGCCGGGCAATGGTGCCTAAACGAGGAGTCTCGTTTTCCGCGTTTACTGGTGGATTGGGTGTCTCTTTAAAGGAGTGAAAAGTAGATTTCGCCGTATTGAGCTCTGCTGTTCCGAGATCCGAAACCACGCGACATCGTATGCCGATAGGAGGAGCGAGGGATATGATACCACTGGGAGGTCCAATATCAAGATCATACTGGCTACTATTAAAAAAGGTGTCGTTCGTCACAAAGGTCCCGTTTGATGTTTGCATTAAAGGCTGACTCATTCCATTAATGACAGGGTCGAGCGTACTATCGAAGTCTGAGTAGTTATGATATGCACCTCTAAGATTAGCCTGCCATAGGGAGTACTCGAGGATGCCTACTTTGGAATCTCCATCCTGACTAGAAGAGGTAGGTCCATTTCCGTTAGATGGATCAGCCTCGCTATCAGTCGGGTTGATGGTAACTCCCATTTCGGCATATCCCCACAGATTATTGACATCAATTTTGTTTGAGGAGGTGCTGAATATGTAGATGTGTTCTTGACGAGATGGGGTTTCAAGACGAACCCATGCCAGTTGGTCTTGACCTTGAACCGTATCATACCTAGAACTATACGACGACGCCGATTTCTGGCTGAGGATGGTGAATTCAGAGGCGTCTTTCACCGCTGAACAGTTGTATCCCGCACGAAGTCCCCAGACCTTGCCTGAAACAGGGGTACTGGCCTGTGGAGCGAGTAGCATCTCTGGGATACCCTCATCTAAAGGCATGGCATTAGGGACACTCTTAAAACTGTTATGCTGCTCGCGCCGGACGTATTCTGGTGTGTAAATCAATCCAAACCCAGGTATCGTCACAGGAGATCCAATTTCCCACGCTTTCAATGCCCCATTGTAATAAAAGGACATTTGCCTAAAATTGTAATCCTCCCAGGTGTGTCCAATCACCATTGGAGGGACCAATAAAGGAACATACCCGTCCGATGTCTCAAATGAAAGACCAGAAAGCGGGATGGCTACATAAACAAGCAGGCTCAGAATCGCAAGTAAAGACCATAGTCGATGTACTAGACGTTTCTGCGGGTAAACAAACCATCGAAGACACTTAAACCATCCGTCTGGACCACTCCAGGGACTCTCACTGTGCATCATCAATGACACGGCATTAGGTGCTCGCCAGAAAGAAGTTTGGAGCATGGCTGACTCTACACCGGCGAGACCATATTTCGACCAGTCCAAGGCGAAGACAGAGATTAGGAACCAGGAATAGAAGATCCATATCTCACCGGCGCTGCCATATTTAACGGGGTCGTCAGAGTTTCGCCCGAAATGAAGCCAGATCACAAAGTAATATATCGTAGTTGCAAGAGGGAAAACAATTATAGTAAGAGTTCTCTTCCAAAAGCGACGGAACGGTCGCCCAGGGCGGTCGGCGATTGACGCATTGGTATTATGCAAACCTTCCCCAGGGGGTATCAAATGATGGCTCAAAGGCGGGGCTCTGCTTATAGGAAGCAAGCGTTCTGCATCACTGCTCTGTGATTCTCGTCGGGACATTGTGGCAAGGCTTGGAAATCTTAGAAAGTCGACTTCTATCTAATCAACGAACAGTTTCAGGATATAGATTCAGGCTGGGGGGTTATTTTACAGAGCACTAGGTTGTCCTATATCTTCGGAAAATGCCAATCTCCGTGGCGTTATTGGCTTGTATTTGCTGATCAGCTTTGGGAAATAGCACAAGCCATCGTGATCTTAAAATAGGACTCTCAAGAAACTACTGCCTGGTACAGTGCATAGGACTTTATAGCGAAATGCACATATGCCAAGAGGTACCTAACCTATCAGGGCCTCCCCCCTTCACGTTAACCTACTCACCGGATTCTACCCAATGCCAATGAGCTTTAATTTTTCGGAGTGGCAAGTATAAGCATGTGTATGACCACCTGTTTCTAGGCATAAATGAAGTTTATGTAGAAACCATAGCGTTAGTATGATAGTGAAAATCGTAATTCTTAACTACAGTACTCATCATACCTATAAAAGGTAACCAATCACGTATGTAGCAACAGCGGTGAAGATATGCTAGAGGGAAATTCCAGTAGGTAGTTGACTATGCTGGCTGCTGCCTATACGTAGCCTCTCGATCTATCATAAGTCACAGCTTATTCCATACTGTGATCTCCAAGTCTTACCCCAAGAACCTTTCATGCCAAGAACTTATGATTTCATTGTAAAGCTAGCCAGATACCGAGAACCTGAGTTCTATTATCATTTTAATATTGAATAAGATATGAAATTTCTACACGTATTATCTTTTACTATTCGTAGGGGGTGTTTGAGGTTGATCCAAAAATAAAAGTAGATAAGTACTTATATAGGTATTTCATTGTCTTGCGTTCTGGTTAAACTAATGCCCCAATAGTATTTGGTTTGAGCGTTTTAGAGGGTAAGACGCGAAGTTAATAGAAAGATTTATCGAGGTTAATATACCTAACAAGCTAACTCTGCTGAAAGATATAGTATACGAGCTGTATGTTGTCTATTGACTTAGTCCATCCACTGTATAAGTGAAGAGGGTTGTCCTTCTTAGAAGTGGGTATATACATTCCACGTCAAGACACCGTGCACTGGACCCGGGAGTACATAGTCCCTTAACCACTCATTCCAACAAAATTTAACTTACTTTATATGCTCATTGGATAAATAAAGTTAAGTCAAATAAGATATTACTTCATTAATAATCTAAAGCTAAGTTTTAATGGGGAAGATGTTGCTTTGGAGTCTTGCGACGTTGTTACAACTGAATAACAATAAAAACCGTAATACTTACTGCCTTAGGGTCTGGGGTACGTGGACATCCGTCTGGTGTTCATATATTAGATATGGCAAAATTTGTCAAATTTTTATTTACTATAACGAGTATCATCTAGAAATAATCGTCGAAATACGTCATTCGACCACTTCTGATGTTGTTGCGTCCCTTAGTCTTTCTAGAAGGGCATCACTTTGACATCGGCAACCAATTGGGTCACTTCAGCCAAGCCGCCGATCTCCTTCAAGATCTCTTGGCGCGCCGAAGCGTTCTTCGCGGCATCCAGTTCCTTATAAGCGTATTAATATCAGTAATTTGAGCTCTCATATGCACCTAAAGAAGACTTAGAATACTAACCGCCTTGTCTGCAATTGCTCTCACGACAGTAATCTTCTTCTGAGGAAGGTTCAAGGAGCTTCCATACACACCCTCGGTGTCGCTAATCTTCTCTAGCGTCGACTGTACCTTCTTCAGGATAGCCGCCGCTTCGTCGTCGGACGCGTTCTTAGGGCTGATGAGCAATATATCCAGGATAGGACGGCCATCAAAGAGATGCGCGCCGGGGTTCGTCTCAAAGACGTTCAAGTCCGGTGGTCCGGATGAAAAGGGCTGTGCCGCGGCTTTGTACTCTGCGTATCCAGGGGATTCAACGAACTTGTAGAAGTAGGACAATTCAGGCCATTCTGGCAGTTGTTAGAGATGCAGCAACGAGATACGGACTAACCATCCCGCGTACCAAGGGTAATGAATTCTCTAAAATCGTCGACGTCTTTCCCGTTTTCCGAGATTACAACACCTGCCGCTCCCCGTAGGACACCTCCATCTTTCAGAGCCTTGAAAGCGATGGGGATCGTCCCTTGCGCACCCTTGATGGATTCGGGGTCATTCTTCACCTTGGGGAAGATAAGCTCAATAATAGCCATGGTGAAATAAAATAAGATATCGAGAATAACGGGAAGATTCGATAGATGATCACCTTGTTGAACGGGACGACGAGAGAGCGGGGAGGGCTTAATATATGCAAGAGCGGCCGGAGCGGAAACAGCTGGCGCGTCTTTCGTATGTTAAATGCCCCGGAAATTTAAAAGTAATACATCACAAGCCTATATTAAAATTCGGCAAATCATAGTATTTAAATAGTAGTCACGAAATACTTAGCATATAAACCTTTAAGTGGGATTTTTCTTCATTTTTTCTTTATTTTTTAATATATGCTTTACATTAATCCATTAGTTTATCACCGATCAGATCCCAATCACCGATCACATTGATGTTATTGCCGAAGAGACTATAAGGCATGTTAGGTACCTAGGTATGTAATAGTTCTGGAATGATGCAACTGTTTAGTTTTTTGCTTGCCCGCAGAGGTTGTCGCGCATCTGCATCAATTACACCATCCGGATTCCGGACCAACAGATGGATCGGGGTAACGTCCTTATTAGTCAACTACATCTTGTTGAGTATATATCATTACGTTTACCCTTTAGGTCTTTTACGGCTAATTATTGCTTACGGCTTACATCAGTAATTCGGATGACTCTTATTCGACACCAGTCCTGCTTTGTATACTCCTCACCATCTAAGTCCCCGACGTTGGATATGTGGGGACAAAGAGCTCCGTTCTAAAACCCCGCAGCGGATCGTGAAGTTGTTACTGTGGGCGGCTTCGGGGTAGAAATTATACCATACATGAGCACTAAATATTCCTATGAACTACAGTATTGCTATGTCTCTGCTATGTCTCCGAACCTTCCGACATATTCTAAGAGACTTGACCTGTAATATTTCATTTCAACATATGACCTCCGGGTTAACACGTTTAATGTGAAGGATGTACGTCATCTTCCCAACATACGGTATCATATCATCCCGGAGTAATATTACCAACGGAAACCCCTCGGACGGACTTAATAAATAATAGTTTTGGGCGAATCTCTGGCAACGTAACGGATACCTACCAACTTTCTCTTATGCCGTACCCTTACTAACTTACCTGATTAATTTTCTAGTGATCAGTAAAGTATCGTCATATGTATTTCTAACATTATATTCCTGCGCTATCAGGCTTTCATATATATCTACAAGAAAACTAGATACTTTTACATTGATTGAGGGGTATGAGTTAGATTTCAATACGACAGTTGAGTTATCAAATACATACGAGTCACCCAAAACCCTAGGCGGTGCAAAGAAGAGACCTCATTGAAAAAGTCCGATTATATTTACCCGGATCCTGCACCTCTATATCTTAAACGTGTCTTTAAATTCTATAGTGATACTTACACTCTACATTAATACTAGGCAGTGATGTGTAACGAAAGGTACGAAAACGATAAGACAGACTTTACCGGCTGTAGGTAAAATATTGTACAACTCGAGGAGACCCGCTAGGTAGCTAGCTATTGGAGTCTACTCGATTAGAAACATATAAATCCCCATAGCCCCAGCTAGTAACCAACGTGATTGCACTCATGAGGCGGAGTAAAGTGGCTTTGGCGGCGCTTAACAACAGAGACCATAAGTATGGGCTTACCGCCCTTAACAAACAATGTAAATCCGCATAATGGCATCAAATAGTAAAACATGAGAGATGAAATTTCTACTTGTAATCCCTTTAGCCCTCTTATGCCTTGAGGCAACCACTACCATCTCGTAATAATAGTCCCAAATGACTTCAAGTGGGCATAAAATGGCTAACAGAATGACAGCCGGGAATTACCCGGACTCTTGTCAAACATCATTCTCCGATTTAATGCTTTTATGAAAGGACCATGCCTCTCTCTTTTTCTAAATTTTCATTTAGGTATCACATATCTTACGTTCTATCGCCATGATGAAAAGGATATGGTCTTTTATCCATTACCTAACCCATTTAGAGTGGAGAGAAAAGGTGCAAACATACTGCATCTTTTGTGACCGAAGTAGATTTGAGGAGAATATTGTCTATGAGGTACAACTTCGCAAACATCAGATATAATCGATACTATATTATACTAATGCTGCCACTTAGGATGAAAATCTTATTGCGATAAACAACATACGCAAAGCGGGACGCCATCACTGGCTGATAATGCCCAAGTTGCATAGCTGGCGCGACGTCGAGAAGCTGGAATCCGAGGATGCGCCGCTAGGTCAGTAATCAGTATTATCATAGAAGGAGTTTTAACTAAGTTATGCCTAGTCGACTCCATGGTGGAACTAGGAGAATATCTCCTGGAGCAGAACTGTCCTACCGTTCCACCCGCCAACGTACATATCGGGTTCCACCGTGGTCGCCGTGTTCTCTTCGGAGATATTTACTGGCCCGACATTGTCTCCGTTCACCATCTTCATATGCATATTATCGTTGAGCCTCGTTTCTGGTTGAAGCTGTTCAAATACCCTTCGTGGCTACCGTTGATGTGGAAGTCCGAGAAGCAAGTGATGCAAGAAGTAAAGCAAAAGTTGAGCATGACTGATAAGTCAAGGATGACGAATCTGTTTGACCGCCTCCTGCTGTATGGGCTGTTTTCTCGTGCACGATGACCTGGACCTGTTGTATTATACTCATATTTCACGGATGTTTCGCTTTACAGTCCTAGCAGGATTTAGAATATAGCATCGCAAGATGAATAGACATCGTCGGGAGTTATATTCTTAAACTACTCCAGACTAACTCCTTGTTAACTTGTCACACTCACTGTTTACCGTTCTTCTCTTTATATTTCGTCTATATGACCATTAATGAGGTGCTGCTTCCTTCGAAGAGTTGTTCTTGAGACGCACTGGATGTGTTTTTAACGTTGTAACTGGCATTATGAAGATACCTACCTATATATTCCAACTATCTCAACAATGGCGTCCGTCTAGGTCAATTTATCACTTTCCGTTAATACGCTGCGACAGGGTACTGGCATATATGAGTCCTGAACTATGTAATAGCAATCCATATAATCTTGCTATAGGTTTAAGTCTTTCCGGGAGTGAGTTAACTCTGGGAATTGCGAAAGGCAACCCTTTTTTAGATTAGTATAACTATCAAAATAAACGGGTTAAACCCCTTTTAAACAAACCCGAATGCCTATCATTACATTTTATGGAAAGATATGAAACTATCTCTATCCCCTCTTCCAATACTAGCGTTCTAGAAGGATGCATAGACGCAGTATACTACAGATATTACTAATAAGCATCGCCCATAATGCAATGAATGAAGCACATGCCTCAGAGTGATTGTAGCCACGACACCCCAGTATCCTGTTGCATGGCATCCTAGGCCAATGCTGCTGCACGATTGTACCCTTTTGGTATTGCACCACTAGCTAGGTCGTTCGCCTCGTGGTGAGAACCAGCCGAAGTCAGTGCTGTGGCCCACAACTATACAGATATCGGTGATTACAACGAGATGGGGCTGAAACTCTAGGAACTATTACTACCTAGGCAGCTAGGTCAACCCGAAGCGGCGGCGCTTGTACGCGTGGGGCATGCAAGAACAAAGCTGAAGTGGGTTTGGCAGGTTAGGTTAGGTACCTAGTTATTAGATAAACCACCAATTAGTTACACAATATGTTTATGTTACACAATAGAGCTGAGCGATAGCTCACGACATGTCTATTCCCGTTGTGTTTGATAGACCGTGTCTGTAAACTGAGGCCGCGTCAAGACGTTTCACTATCTGACTGAACGCCCGATTTTCGTTAACAACAGTCTTCCAGCTTGATATAATCACGGGATCATTATAAATGCACCTGATAAACATAGAATGAGGTCTTTCATAAGATACTTTCTGCTATCGTATACAAGTCTGCGCAGACATGCTGTACGCGTACTAAAGTAGAGAGTCGACAAACGCGACGTGGAGATCATACAAGCGGACCGGGGAAACACCAGCTTAAGTTTCGCGCTCCGCTGATTAGCAGCCCTGCCGTTAGCTTCAGATATGGTCGACAGGGGACCGAACATCCGTTTGGAGAAAATGAAACGTTGCTATTGGACAATGTATTTCCTTATCTCTGGGCACCCTGCTTGGCAGGCCTTGGCCCGATCCCAATCTTGTTCCTTCGACCCTGTGGTATCTGCCTTCTGTGTAAGCTGATTATTATATTTGTTGACGGCTGACTAGCAGATATGGCTGAAGAAAATAATGATCCGTTTTGCTTCTAGAAGCCTTAACATTTGATGAATTACGTACCTATCTTAGGTATTTAGGAGGCGCCCGACTAGATTCCTAGCGAAACTAGGTAAGGAATGATTCAGCTATCTTTGGAACTATTTCACAGATGGCTTTTTAGCTCTGCTCTCCAACGGATCTTCTTTTACACCCTACAAAGCCAAGGAATGATCGACCCTTGATGTTCGAGTTGTGCGACCAACGTCACGTCTTGACCGCCCGACATGATCCCGATATAGATGAAGTTTAGCATAACCTCTTGTAAATTCGCGAGCATGTCTTTCAATAGTAAAGTATTTTCGGGTTAGGTAGATTATATAGCGTGATGGGTCAAAGAGAGAAAGCCGCTCGAACCCGACAATGTTCTCGCTTATTACAATTGTTTGCTTCACTTTGTAATCTCAGGGATTTAACAAATGGCCTTTCGAGCCTTTCGAGCCTTTCGAGTTCTAAGTTATTTCCATTCACCAACTTGAAAAGCGCGCCCAATAAGACCGTCACGAGTCATACATAGACCGACTTTATCCCTTCCTCTATTGCCACACCGTAATTCCACGTAGCTAGCTCTCCCCGTATTCATGTATTCAAAGATAGATCAAATGTTCATCACCTTTCGGATGTCTTAGACAACTGTATATTTTCGCCGAGGCTTCCTTCGTTACGGAACCACGTGGTAGCTGGTACAATGCGCCATCTTTGATGTATAGGTACACATCTCACGCGAATCTGCATTGGTACTGTTGCCGTGTTCCCCGATTCTAAGACATACAGCGTAGCCCTGAACGGAAAGTCCCCGCGTAGCATCGACTCGAATAAGGCGATGTGAGACAGCTTGTTGTCGGTGTATTTATACTTTTTTATTCGAGTACAATATACACCTAGCCCCTATTGAGCTAGAAGCGCTTGATACATGTATGCTTGACTCTTTTTAGCATCCGAAGTGACATAGGTCATATCTCTGATTATGGGGGCAATGCGATCTCAGTAATAGACTAATAGTAATGACATCTCTTACCGTTAAAACGGTTAGCAGCCGGGCCACAGTAAGATAATCAGTTTCACATCAAATACGGCTGCATTTTCGGAAACGATAAAATAACTCCAAGAACAAGCGCCTCCTCAGCCAGTTTGTTGTCGTTTCTCACCTCTTGGCAATTCAAAGTCCAAGAACGCCACACACCCATGACATCTTTAAAGACTACACGGATGAATCCTACTGCTACTTGTCTGCTCATTTTAGTGGTGATACTCCGGCCACGCAGCCAGACAATGTATTCGGTCGCCTATCTGTAAGTCCCCCCCGTGGACCCCTCCCCAATCGCGATGCCAAGAATAGCAAGGTTAGTATGAGAGCCCACCGTCTTCTCGGGTCCTTATCAGTAACTCCACTAGCTACCTATCAATAGTCCTTTTAAAATGACTTGTTGAAGGCATTGGTCAGGGGGTTTGATATCTCTTCGCCTAGAGCTGAACTACGATATCGCAGATATCCAAGAACCAAGAACAAAGAACCTTGGTATCGGGACATACTCGTCCTTTCATGTCGCATGTCGCATGTCGCATGGGTCGTACAAAACTACGCAAATGGACTGACTCCCTTGTACCTGTTCCCCTCCTGTTACATGTACGGAGTACAGATAACAACCGAAGTAGGTCACATAGTGTACATAACATATACATATACATACACATATACATCAATAAACATGTCTTGCCAATCGAGGGAGCCTCCCCTAACAGTGAATAATGAGCTGAGCCGTATTTAGGCACTGGCACCCGCCACTGGCATCCTCTAGTAGCAAGATTTCATTTCCTCTTCTCTCCCTTCGTTGTCTTATTCCGTCTTTAAAAGTAATATCGCGACACCCGGTTTTCCGAGACGTTTGTCTCATCGAGGGAGGATATTCGAGCTCGCGTTTTCTGTTCCACGCAGTGGCTGGCTTCCTCATTCGTAGCGATATCAGCATGTCTGCCAGTTTGTACGTCACGCCGTACAATGGCACTACCGGAGATGCTGACGCCGGGTATACCGCCGGCGTCACAGATCTCAATCAATTTTATGAGGTACGATAATTGAAAAAAAAAAAAAATTTTTGAAAAAAAAAAAGATTTAGTAGGAGGAAAATATACGAAGAAGAAAAGTACTAAAATTAATTTGTTATTCTATTCTAGAGCGGCGACTTTGCCTGGATTATGACCTGCGCTGCCCTCGTCCTTCTTATGGTTCCCGGTGTCGGCTTCTTCTATTCAGGTCTTGCGCGACGCAAATCTGCGCTCTCGCTAATTATGTTATCCATGCTGTCCATCGCTGTCGTCGACTTCCAGTGGTTCTTCTGGGGATATAGCTTAACCTTTTCCCATACCGGCAGCAGCTTCATTGGGGATCTCTCCAACTTCGGCCTCATGAAGACCCTCGCGCAACCCTCTGTCGGCAGTACCAAGATTCCCGATCTCTTATTCTGTCTGTACCAGGGCATGTTCGCCGCTATTACGTGAGTTCTCCGTGGATTAGGTCGTGTCATAACCTTAGAAGTCCTTTCCCGCATCAAGTTTCTAACGTAGAAGCGCATACGATTCAGACCAGCCCTTGCGATCGGTGCCGCAGTCGACCGCGCACGTGTACTCCCATGCATTGTCTTCATGTTCATATGGGCCACCATCGTATATGATCCTATTGCATACTGGACGTGGAACGCCAACGGCTGGTCCTTCAAGATGGGTGGTCTGGATTTTGCTGGTGGCACTCCAGTCCACATCTCGTCTGGCGCGGCCGCCTTAGCATTTTCCGTCATGATCGGCAAGCGGACTGGATACGCAAAGTCTGCTGGTCTACCCTATCGCCCACACAACGTTACTCACATCGTCCTTGGTACCGTCTTCCTCTGGGTCGGCTGGTTCGGCTTCAATGGCGGCTCCGCTCTCGCTGCTAATATGCGCGCCGTCATGGCCTGTATCGTCACGCATCTGGCCGCGTCTGTTGGGGGTATCACGTGGACGCTTCTTGACTATCGCCTTGAGAAGAAGTGGTCGGTCGTGGGATTCTGCTCCGGTGCAATCGCCGGTCTCGTAGCCATCACGCCTGCTGCCGGTTTCGTTACCCCCTGGGCCGCTGTCATCTTTGGCATTGTAGGAGGCATAGGCTGCAACTTTGCTACTAAGCTCAAGTTTATCATGGGTGTAGACGAGGCTCTCGATATTTTTGCTGTTCACGGAATTGGTGGTATTATCGGAAACCTTCTAACTGGTCTTTTGCGGCGTAAGTTATAACCTACACTGACTTGAAATATGCTAGGTACTAATAAGACATCGCATTGTAGCGACTATATCGCAGCCCTTGATGGTTTCACGGAGATCCCAGGCGGGTGGATCAACCACAACTACGTACAGTTAGGGTACCAGATCGCGGACTGTGTAGCGGGTTTCTCCTATTCATTCGTTCTGACGTGCGTGATCTTGTTCCTCCTGAACCTGATTCCTGGCCTTAGCCTACGCGTTTCGGCCGAGAATGAGGAAGTAGGCATTGATGACGACCAGCTGGGTGAGTTCGCATACGACTACGTCGAGCTGCAGCGCCATACCAGCGACGTCCTCACAGGCTCAGCCGAGGTGCCGACACCTAATGCCGGTCGTGCCGGCTCTTCTAAGAGCAGCGAGGGACCTGAAAAGATGGTTTAGGGAAGAATGATAGGTACTTGATTTGCGTTAATTCAAATAGTAGCAAGTGAACATATATTTACCTACCCAGCCAGTATGTTTACCGAAGTTAATACAGGGGAGCCAGCATCCTACATAGAAAAGGGGCTACGGCATTAAAAAGTATATTATAGCAGGTGTCTTATTGTTTTGTTAGTGAATATAATCCCCCCTTTATTCCATATACTTCAGTTTACGTGTCAAATTATACCGTTATACATTATTACCTGAGACCATCTGATACATCGAAAATAAATCTTGCGATTCCTATACCTGAAGGCTCCATTCCTACCGTATTAATTCTATCATAAATCAATATCTACCATTGTATCTTATTGTTCTTATTACGCACTCGCTTAAGTTACCTTCGTATATATAATGTTAACTATTGATATTTAACTACTGTCAGAAGCTAGGCGTGTTGTGTTAAGCCGATACGATTTGTAGATGAATATTATACCGTATTACGTTCTCGAATTTAACACGAAAAAAACAGTAGTTACATTTTGCGCATGCCCGTTGTCATTCTAGGAACCTAAGATGAAGTACAAAATTTCTCTAAAGCCAAAGCAATTCTATTCTGTTGATAGATAGAGATCAGCCTACATTCCTCGGAAACAATGGTTATAATTAGTCCTTTGAGCAAACTGCCCTCGTCTCCCAACTCGGCGTTATAAAGCATAAAGAGCTGCCGAATGCGGTATACGAATAAATCTAGGGCTTCGAACCAACCGCCCAATGTAAATATATACCCAATCTAACTTGAGATCCTTTTTACACCCATTTCCGATGCATATAGCACCCTATTAAGACCTGTAAGAGGAGAAATAATAGTCATTAACCTAGTACCTTTCAGCGCCATCGGATTATTATTTGCAGGTTCAGTCATGGCTTACAAAAACAATCCTCGCGACAACGATGCAAGCGATTTCTCTGATGAAGCAGTATATAATGCCTTTAATCAACTAAACTTGACCAACAACCCTTCCCAGTCAGGTACTTGATCCCAAAATAATACACACTAAGGGGTCCTTTACTGATAAAAGTTATATTCGATTATAGGCACAGGCGGAAATAATCCGCCAGGCGCATTAAAAGTTCCACCGGGTGGCACATCGTGGCGGCAAACCCCACAGGGCATTACACCCCGGCCTCGACCACCACAGCAGCAGAAAAACCCGACTGGTTCATGGCGGTCAAACACAGATGATGACACACCCCAGCCTCAACCCAGACCCCAGCCTCAACCATCACAGAGAGATTTTGATAGACCATGGCGACGATCCGCACCGGATAGTATAAGCCCGGAGACTAAACAGCAGCCGAGAGATTTTGAAAGATCATGGTGGCGAAATCCACAGGGTAATCCGACTCAGGGGGGTGGACCGAGGGGTGGACCCCAAGAGGAAAGTATTGCCGGACCATCGCGAAATACACAGAACGATACAGTCAAAGAAACTCATCAGTTTCAAAACCCGCGTCGTAACCCAACCACTAACCCTCCAAACACTCGAGAACCAGGGCTAGTTGCTACTTCAGAGTTGATTCAGCATGGGCGGTCGACTCCGGGGTATCCGAGTTGGCGTCGCACTCCGGCGGAGAATGCTGAAATAGATAGGGTAGAACGGGGAGGGCCTGCAACTCGTCAGCCCGTTACTCAAGTTCCGGTTCCCTTGAGGGATCGTTGGAGACGTGTCGATGATGATATAAGGAACAGAATACAGGCGCGTGGCAGATGGTATTTACGGTCACTACCGGTTACCAGCCGCTACTATTGTAGGGAGACGGCCGAGAAGCCGGCGACGATGGAAGGTGAAGAACATAATGCTTACGACCTCATGATAGTTCTTAAAGACGCCCATAAACTACAACAACCAGAAGATTTTGTAGAGGCCATGATGCGCGAGCTGTCAAATGCAGGAGAGTATTCACGGGATATAGGTCCTCACGAGCGTCTGGCTACTGGTGATAAAAGTATTAGACGAATGCACGCAAACACAGTGGCCTGGGATCTCCTGGAGGATTTTGATCTTATCATCGCAGAACTACAAAAACTCCAAGACGAATTAGAAACGTCCAACCGGGCTAACTCCGCCGATCGTCTGTTCTCATCGATAGCTGAGGCGTATGGTTGGAATGTTGATGAGCTTAGGAAGTCAGGTTTCCACCAAGAGATCATGACTTACGTAGGGTTTACGATGATGGGGCGAGTGCGGTACTTGAGAGATTATTATCGCAGGGACAGAAATCCCCGAGACGAATCCAGGAACTTTGTAGACGAAACGAGTATACAACTTTCAACGCGATATTTCAGTTCCGCCGTCCACTCGGCATCCATAGCTGTTGATGTTCGAGCGATCGAATGGTACAGTAACTGGGCGGTAAACTTCCCTGGCCGCCACAATAGAGAGTTTATGCATCCTCAGATAGACTCCGAGACTGGAATTGCCCTTTTCGAAAGCGTTTATAAATTGAAATACGAACATGCAGTTCGATTAGGTGAGTAATAGCACTGACCGTCCTATTCCAACTTCTGGAACTGATCTCTTCTAGTCTCTGATGCAGGATTCGCCACTGATGTAGAGGTAATTGATAGCTTTTTATCCTGGAAAGGTACCGTAGAGGCTACGGAACCAGCGAGGCACAACGAAGTTGTTAATGTTTTTGATCGGTATTTCATGCCGTATTTACGACGGTTGTCTGATCTTTTCACCAACAATCCAGAGACCAACGCAACACTTTGGCAGAGATACCGATCACATCCCACCAATGTCGTAGAAGCACGTAACGATCTCACACGGTATATGAATAACTCAAAAGCCCCTACGTTCCTTGGCGTAGGCCTATGGTGTAGACATGCGCCACCACCAGGGACATATGAACATGGAACGGAAAGGAGAAATATGCTGGCGCAATTATGGACGAGAGGCTGGTATTGCTCTACCCATCGCCCATGGGTTAGGTGTGGCTCTTGCAGCTGGAAATATTCATGTGTCATATGTGCAAACCCGCATACCTGTCCCCATTGCAAATCACCCTTTACATGTACCTGGGAGGGATGTTCGGTGAAGTCCGATGATCGCCCGCCCGACAGCTACGCCCAACCTAGGTATGTAAATATTCAGATCTACCACAATGATGATACTAAAACTACTCTAATAGTTACCGGGTGTCTGAGAGTACAAACGCAGAGGGCTGGCAGCAAAACGGTAGGCGAATTACGCCAATAGCTCGAGACCTTCTGGATAATATGGATCGGCGGCCACGCTACCGGAGGTTCTTCCCAAAGACCGATGACGATGTACGAGGAGAGGGCCCAATCTATAATAAAAATTTATCTGAGAGTAAGTTTTTCTTGATGTTCAAAAAGGAAAAAAAAGACTCCCAAAAAAACCCTCGACTAATGTTTCATAGAACCCATCGATACAGGCAAAGTACTTTATGGTGGATATGACAGGGGGAACAAATACCCAAACAGATTGTACGTAATAAAGAGCACTAATTCTTCTTTTCTATCCATCTTAAGAGCTAAGGCTTCTTGGTTAGAGCAATTAAGGAGTCATGGTTTTTGAGATATTCCCCCCTTTACCCTTATTTATACGAGTGCTAACTTACACCATTGCGATAGACATGATTTCTATGATCCGAGTCTTGGTGGTGAAGGACTTAGGTTTGTTCGGCCATGGGAAGTCCCTCAATATCCTGGACATGACCCTCAACATCCTTGGGGTAGTTCGAGTAGTCATGGTGGCTCGAGTAGTCATGGTGGTCGGGCTAGTATGGCTCTGGCTGAAGGGGGAGGGAAGCGCAAGAGGGAGGACGACGACGAGGGCCTTCTGGGAGAGCTGCTCTCCTCATTGCACACGGCGAGGAAGGCGAAGCACTAAAACCCTTCGAGATATTGTTTTGTTACTTTTCTGCTATGTATTGAATACAATCCACAGTTCTTGCTACGAACTAGTAGCAGCAATACATATTCTTGACTTGCGTCTTGAGACTATCATTAAAAAACTGGAGTGGCTAAACTTAACATAATCTAAACCGAGAGTTATCAGATCGTAAACATAAGTTAAACTGAAAGTTCGTATTGGGGTAGCTAATGTTTATCAATTCTAGTGTCTTTAGTCGATATACGTGCCGTAACCCCCCTAACCTCCTAACCCGTTGTGATATTCCCAAGATACGCCCAGACCACCAAGTCCTAGACACCCATCACATAACTAACTTTATGGAACTCGCCAAGTTCGTTAGGCAGCGCCTTGGTATACTCGAGGAGCATCTGCCGCTTCTCAAAGTCCCAGAATATATTCGTCCACGTGTAGCGGTCCTTGGCCGGGGCCAAGTAATCGGGATCTATCGGATCCAGTTGCCCCTCGAGCTTCATAATGCCGGTCACGACGCTCGCGAGGTTCTCGCTATCCCAGGTTGCTTCGCGCCAGTCGCAACGCAATAGTAACTCCACCGCCTCTTGTCGAACACTAGCCTTCCGACACTTCATCCCTACGAAAGCCAGTAAAGGCAATCGGCCGGCTTCGTTGATAAACCCTATCTTGGTGGTTACTTCCGATGGGAAATCTGCGAATTGCTTGCATCGCCGAACCACGTCTTCGAACTGGGGTATGTATTGGTCGTACATCGTCTCTGTCGAATCGAAGCAACACGATGTAGATACGGAGGCTATCGTGTGATGCATTCGCAACAGCTCGAGGCCTTGGCGATCGCGGCTGTCTACGGTACTAAACAGTAACGAATCCAGCGCGACGCCCAAGTCGTTTAGTTGAGCCAAGTACATAGCTTGCTCACGGAACGCCGCGGGCTCGTCGAAGTCGTACTCGAGATTCGAATTGTGCCACGCGATTTTGCTCTGGAAACTTGCGATCTGCACCATCAGATGATCCCATATTTGCCTCGCCTGCTCGAGGGTCTGCGGGGCCGAAAACGTGAACGGGCCGTCTAATCCTGTGTCGCCGTCTTCGTCTTCGTCCTCGGTAAGCAGGATGTGGTATGCGAATTTCCCGTGCGCGAACGGGACACACGCGGTTGCGACACTATGGCGTGCAAACATAGTAGTCATCTCGTCTACCTCGTCTCGCGGGGTCGACAGACATCGATACCATTGACGCCGTAAAATAGATTTCGTATCTCCGCCTCGTATATTCTTCAAAACTTTGATACCGCTGCGTATAAGATTCCCAGAGCTGAGATAGTTCCCTTGCATATTTTCGAACACTATAAATAAGAGCGTTGCTGCCATTGTTAAACGACCGTCAATCCCAAATGTCCTGATGTTAGATCGTAGATGAGAAAGCGCTTTGGCGTGATGCACGAGGGCCGCCTGGTGATGTCGATTCAGTACCGACGGAGGCCACCATGTCCGACACAGCTTGCCATTCACCGTATACCCCTCGCGGAGGTCCATAAGAGCACGGCCATAGGCACCTATACTGAGAATAGAATGGTGAATACATCTGTTTACCATGCTATCTCGAAGAGACGTCTGGGACCAGAAGTTTGACCGAAAGTAAGGCGAAAGTTCTTGAGATATTTGGTCCCTAAACAGAGTAAAGTACCACTTGTCGTCCTCATTCAGTTCAAAGCCAAAGGTAGGCATCAGTGGCGTTGGCGACCGATAGTCCACCGGTTGAGACAGAGCAGCAATCTTGGCTGGCTGCACCGAGGCAAGCTTCGGCTTTGGCAATAGTAATCTTTCAGGCCGACAAGAGGCCGTCTTGACTTTGGGCGGAGCATAGCCCTCGCACATAAGTCCAAGACGCTCGCATTCTGCGCAAGATGGCTTGCCTTCGTCACATTTGACCTATAGACAATTGTGTTAGTAGCTGTGATGCACGGTAGCCAACAGCCTGTCAACAGGGAGTAGTTGTGACTATCATTAGCCGCTAATTTGCGGCCTGATAACTTCACCCGGACAGTCGGATAGCAGAGGAACTAGAAGTTGCAAAGATGAACTGACATGTCTTCTTTTGCAGCTAATACAGCCTATTGTACGGTGGAGAAGATCTTAGCTAACTGGTCCCATCTTGAGCTGATCGGGGATAGATGGTTTACCTGTTCGGACTTTGGGCTTACTCGCCCTCTTCCTTGTGGGTTTTAATCCGTCGCATCGTCGACTACTCTTTTCCGACGAATCGGAAGTCTGTGCCGACCGTTGACTGAGGCTGCTGGGGCTATTCCGACGAGTCTGTCTCATGTCGGCTGACAGGAAACGATTATTCTGCCTCGAATTATGGGTTTTTCTATATCTTAATCTGCTACGGATTTATTTTCCGTATGGTATAATAGTTGTGATCTCGTTTTATCGTTATTTTGCGTCGCGAACCTGATTCGAAGCGCGATGAATGACCCGATCGACGGAAGTAGTCGACTGATTACTTATCCGTCAAATAATAAATTTGTAGGCCAGTGCGCGTGGGTGTCTAGTAAACCAGGTTGATGCAGGGGTTCGGCTCCAAAAACTAGGATACCTAGTCGCTGGCGATAGTTATGGAGATCGTATACATAAATAAAGTATATTGCCCAGATTCTAGCCGAAGAGACAAGCGCGGGTATTTGCAGCTATGGCGAATCCGTCTGGATGGTAACGTCGTAATAGGGGCAGCTGGGGAAGTTATTTCGTATTATTACCTAGGTATGTAGTATAAGGTAAAGGACATTATCGAATTGCGGCATTCGGACTCGTTGAAGACTCGGACTGGGCATGATCACTCGCCCCGCAATGTGGTAAGATGAAGTTCCATCGGCCAAGGCTGATTCTATATGTACACTACATAGTATGTATGCTAACAGGGCTTGTTGGCATGGTGTGGCATGGCGCTGGCACGGCTAGCAGCTTGGTGGCATGTGGATAACATGTGGGCATCATTAATAGCATCATGGCGGCATGGCCCAGAAAGGTCCAGCAAGGCCATGCATAGGATTCCCATAGTATTCTAGCAAATCATACCCGAGGATAAGAAAATAAGCGTTGCCTAAATCGATCTCCGTGGAAATCCATCTAACAGGGGCCCGTCCACATGGAAGCTCCCATGGTTAACAAGCAATTGTATTAGTCTCAGACCATGAAACGTTATATATGGCCATAATAGGAACAACAAGAGCAAGGCAAGCATAATCAGAGAGAGGCTCAGACCAATAGCCTACCTCGTGCCTGTGCCTCAAATACGCATAAAGATAAAAAAGACCATCTACTCTCCTTAATACCGGCTTGCCCGCTGCTACGTATGATTTTGAGATCGTCACAAGTCACTATAGGCACCGACATTCTTGCTTTAGAGATGGCGGTGGCCTTGATGGTGTCGTCCTAAGCCACGAGCAAATTTGACAGATCCAAGACAAGGACTATACATCAAGAAAATTGACTGCCAGCACTTCTTTGCGGATGACCTAATCCTGAATACCGATCGTCTGTCTTTAAGGTTATCAGCGGCCCGGTTGACTTGCTGCTGGCCCCCATCTTTCCGCTGGGATACCGGCGGGTTAACTCGTTAGGTACCATATGATATCGTGGTTTTGTATTATATCTGTAGTTATCTCAGCCCTAAAAAAGGGGAGCATTCATTGGTCGACCCCGGATACATTAGAATAGGAGTTGTTATCCGACTTATCTTGGCAGTTTGTTTGGGTCGGTCAGGCTTATGTGAGACCCGAAAAGTCGCAACCTTCAACGTTTACCATGGCGGCGGAGATAATGGTAGGTATCCCCGGGTATCAACCCTTCCCCGGCCGATGTCTAGATCGGCAGCACTTCTCACTGTGTGGTACCATATAAGGCAAGTCCGGAACAGCTCTCGTGATTTTAACACCGCTATCCCATCTATCAATATGAAGGATGCAAGGTGTGCAACCAATTCTTTTTTTTTTTTTTTTTTTTTTTTTTCCCTCTATTCTTAATTCAGAGTTGACAACCTCTTATTACTACGGTATCGTGCTTATTGGAGATTTAATCCTTACCTTGGTACATAGTTCCCCAATATCGTGGAAGTTGTTGAGAGAGAAGGTCGCGTCATATCTAGTGTTTTGTTGAGACAGAGCTCTAACTATGTAGAGTTGAGGGGAATTTAAGACTGGTACCAAATAATAGTATTGTTTTCTACCGCCTATGCGGTACGGCATCAGGGGTATTATCGGCCCTGTACGTGTGAGTGGACCTCACCCATTCTAACACTTTCCTAATTACATGTATCAATGCGCCCTTCTACATACTATGTACCTTCTTTTGTACATACATAGCATGATGTTTCAATATTACCTACCACCAATGGAACGTCTTAATCACCGAAGTGGTTCGGAAAGATGTTATCTAATTCGAAGTTAACCGAGACAGATTTCTATTACTAATTCCTTATTCTATGTTCTACTGCAGTGAATGCCCCTCATCATCTAAGTCGTGGCTCTCTCCCACTAATATGTTTTCAAGGTACACCCCTAGTAAGTATGGGGCAAGAAATCTCATCTATCATATTACGGGAATCGGTAACAAACCAACAGCATTGGATTAAAAAGAAATGCTACTTAAATCTTACCAAGTATACCTCATACTAAATAAGTACCTGTATAATGTATAAGCAAGCAAAATTGTCCGGACACGTGGGAAATGATTCAGGTATTATTCTAGAAAAAATTCAATGTTACAAAATGATACCCAAGTAGAGACTGTATGTAACTCAATTTTAGTGGATATTAATCAAGCTTAAATATACCCTGTCTAAAGCACATACGCGGCACATGTAAGCGGTTGGACTCTAATTGGCTATAATTTACGACTATCCGTACGAAATACACCGATCCAAATACAAGCCCTTTTATAGCCTCAAACAACGCCTCAAAGAAGTAAGAATAGAAGCTTTCATTTCTCCTTACGGCTTGGCATCATTGAGTGGCCCTGCAAGTAAAACCGGGTAGGTAAAACATGTCTACGCATATGTAGATACCTATTTTCCAGACTCCTTGTGTAACCCCTTTCCGCTTCCGAGACCCCACACACATCCGCGGTCCGCGGGATTCGGTATACGGAAGCTAAACTCCATTTAGACACTTACATATAGTCTCATACCTCGGTTTCGACACCGGCGTCTTTTTCCCCGTGATGGAATATTCCGCTGATGTTTCCTTTGAGTCTGCTTAGTTTCTCCCCGACGTGGTTAGCCTCTCTTGCTGGCCTCCATTGCATGATGCCACGATGTTTGCGGTGAAGCTGTTTGTGATGGTCTTTGTAATCGCGCAGCTGGTTTCGGACTCCTCTAGATCCGTCGTCTGGGCTGTTATGCCCCGGTGCTAGCACCGACGTAGCTGCTTCGCTAGCTCCATCCACGGGATTGCGAAAGATATTCTTGACTTTTTTGACTTTCTTAATATCTGACAAGGATAAGTGAGAGGAGCTCGACGTTCCGGATCTGACGCCTTCACCCTCGTCGTCGGAACTAGAGCACGACGAATCATCGTTGGTGTGTACACGGAGCTTTTTCTTGCGTGTCTCATCTTCCGAATCGTCATCGCTCGTCATATCGCCTTCGTGTTCAGATTCGTCTTCGTCGTCATCGAGCTTTTCGTCTGTGATTGTGTCTAAGCATTCCATAACATTCCGCAGGTCATTATTCTTAGCCTGAGAAGCATAGCTCTTATGATAGCCAGATAGACCACGCCAAAATTTTAATGATAGCTCAACTTCGCCTAGAGGTTGTTCACCATCTCCCATGCCATTGTAGTTGTAGCATGACTGGGCTTTGCGGAGGCCATCCTTCGATCCTTTCCACACTTTTAAGGTTCGTGTTTCGCTCTCCTCATCGGCGATCTCGTGAAGCCACATGACCGCAAAGGCGGCTGTCTTATCCGGTCCAAGCACGGACTCGCGGAATTCAATCACCACGGCCGAAGCATATCGCTTACGCACTGCCAAGAACACAGCCTCGTGCTCCTTTCTGTCCTTAGACACCCACTGGCCATTTTCGGGATACATCTTCGCCTGTCCCAAGTTCGTCCGTATTTTGATGCGATGCTCCGTCAAGGACCGAGGTAAATCATTTTTCGCCCGAATGAATCCGCGTATCTCTAGGGTCCCATAGTCCCATCCCCTGAGATTTGGTGGCAGTTTCAGCTCCACGCTTCGCCAAACCATGCTAATACGAGCCCGACCGTATCCAATACCTCCAACTACTATAATGCCATGTTAGTATCTATTTGTAGCGATGCGAAAATAGTATTCGATCTCAACTTACAAGGGTAATTTTCCATCACCTGACTCTTTTTCGCAAACACCTTTGCCAAGGGAAGATAAACAATCCCTATCAACGGGTCGTCTTCCCGCTCGCGAGAGTCCCATACACTGATGATAACCTCGCTATCCCTCCAATCCCTAACAAATCGCTCGGTTCCAGCATTGAAAAAAGGTTTTGAGTTTTTCGGCTTCGTTCTTGTCCTGTAGATCTTTTTGTGGTTGAATATGACAGTACAGTAGCTGTCGGGCATATCATCGTTCTGCTCGGCTTCATCTTCATTATCGCCGTCGTCTCCTTTATCTTGCTTTTGGAGTCTCTGTACTTCAAGTCCCGTGATGTTGTGGATCTGGACGCTGAGAACACCCGAGACAAAGTCGTCAGATGGCGGGGCTGAGATAATCATGGCTTCTTCAATTTCCCTGTAGTCTTGAGCTTTCTGCTGCTTCAATTCGTCATCGTCTGATGGCTTGCCGGCCTCCCGCAGCTTATGCTCAGATAATTCTGAGACGTGTTGTCTAAGTTGATCGTGAGTTCTTATTTCTCCGTTGACGGTTTGCTGTTCGAGTTCTTTAGACGTGATTCTTATCTTCGAAAAGTATCCGACAGACCATAGTAACGATCCTGGCATTGTCTCGTCGGGATCTTGGCCAGAAAACCTATCCTCGCGGTCGTGAAATTTGTTCGGACGTTTCATAAGAGACTTGAGGTCTACCTCTACGCGGCCTAGATCATCGTCTGCCGACCATTTATCCGAATCCCATAGTTGGAGCCGCAGCTTTTCCTCGGCGTTCACCTCCTCCGGAGTCACTAGAATGCTTGCCCATTCATACCAATTTGGCTCATCGTCGCCCGTAATGATGCGAGTCGAAGCAACAGGTTTACCGAATTTACCCCACGATACAGTGACATACGAATCGCTTGAGCCTTGCATAGGCCCGACTCCACCGTCACCTTGTTTAAAGCCGCGCGCCTGCTTAATTAAAATCCAGACGACACCTAAGCTAGTCGTATCCTTCTTAAAATCTTCACCTACGAGCATATCCTTTAGGTTCAACGTCAAGCTCTTAGGAGCCACATATTCCGCAAGAGCAGCGTCGATTGCCGAGTTAACGAAGGAAGATATCAGTGGAACATCTGTCAAGCTAAAGCTATGCTTTGAAAGAGGGACACACGAGATACTAGCCTTTGGTTGTCCGAGGAAGGTCATAGTACATAAGGATATAAATGGCGGGTCCGGTGTTAGTTGAAGTCGGAGCCGAATAGTCATAATAAGGCCCTTCAGCTCAACCCAGACGGGGATAGCTACCTCCCCTGGAAGGTAGAACTTTAGGTAAAGATGGGCATTCTTGGCTTTAGCCTTAACCGACTTGCCGGACGAGCGGCCCCGATAGGCGAGCGCAAGTTCTAAATTCACGAAGTCTCCTTCTTCCGCTTCCATCCCCTCCCGCATAGCCGCTTGTTCCTGTTCTTCTTGCTTCGGGTCTTTACCCTTTCCTTCAGCATTGTTTTCCTGGTCATCGGCGCTTCCTTGGGGGTTTTGCGGGTCTGTTCGATCGTTTCCGGTCCCCTTGTCATCCCCTTGAAGTTGGTTGTCGGAGCCTACTGTTTGACTAGCCGCACCAGTCGGCAGCCATCGCACGCCCAATATTCGAATAGCCTCGCTGCCCTGTCCCATATCGTCGACGCTGACCATCTTAATAACCTTAGGAAGGGATGCCTGCATAATATCCTCGATTTGATCAACGAGGGAAGCGAAGAGGTCTGGGTTAACAAGCGGCCAGATGGACGAGAGCAAGCTATTCAACCATTGAGTCGATTCAGGGAGCTCTTCGTCATTATCCAGGGCAGCCTGCTCCCCTCGTCGCGCAGCTTCCCAAGTTTCGTCTTCAAACAGCTCGCTAGTTTTCTTACTTATCCATTTTCCCATACCGATGACAGTCATTGCTCCTAGCAAAACAAACAGAACTGTGCTGAATAGGATGGACCAACCCGGCCCAATGAAAACTATCGGGGCAAACAGTAGAACAACAGCCAGAATACCCATCAGAGCTAGACCAACATATACTGTCTGCTCGTAAACAGCGGCGAGTCCTTGCTTTGTGCGCTCAAAATTTGGCGGCGGAAATACCCTCTGCATCCCATTATAGGTCTGTTGCAACTCGTCACGCTCAGATGTCAGTTCTTGGTCCGACTTGGAAGCACCTTGGGGTCCAGTAGCGGTATAATGGTGTAGTCCTGGCGCGGGGATATTTTGAGGCGCGGAGTTTAGATCCTTCTCAGTCTGATCGTGTATAACAATGGGTAAGTGGGTAACGGGATCGGTGACTTCGCGTCCTCCACCATGCCTCTTAGTCTTCTTCATCGCCTTGCGCTTGTCTCTCGGATTAACAGCGCTTACTACAGCTTCCGTTGCCGACTTTTCTTGTTCGCCTCCCTTCTTACCACCATCTTCCCGATGATCATTATGTTCCTCCTGTCTTCCAGTATCATTGGCAGAATCTTGTCGTGTCTCTTTAGATCGACTGTCTTCTTCTTCTTCTTCGGGAGCATACGGAGCGTTATCGGCATAGTTACGGTTCGTAGATGGGTATGGATCATGTCGAGACTTGGGAGTATCTTCGCCTTGAATGACGGCTTTCGCAGATTGGAACGCCCGCTTTGGTCTCGAATCGTCCTCTGGTCCTTGCTGCGCTTGCTCCTCGTCTTCTACCTGATCTTCCAGTTCTCTTCTGTGCTGCCTGTAACCCTGGACGGTAGGGATCGGGTGTTTGGCATTGTGAGGTTTGCCGTACTCTCTTCCCGACGCATCTGTCTCAAAATCCGCCTGATTCGTCATGTTGTGCTTGCACAAACGTTAGATATTTATTCATAGAGAGTATTACGAAGCTAATAGAACCAAAGAAGTTCTTGGGAATTCATCTATGTGGTAAAAGGTAGAGATCAGAAATTATATGTAGAGAAGGATATATTAAGATATTAAGAATGCACTTGTGGCCACTTCAAGGGTATAAGAAGAGCTTTAATTATGTAGGGCTTAATGATGCTAATACGAGATATCATAATCCAGTGATACACAAAGGACGAGGAAACATGTTTCTTGCTTGCATCACCAGCCAAGAGTCAAGAGTCAAAGAGGCGCAAAAGATACATCGAATATGCCATTGGATGTGAAGCGTATTGGAGAGTTGGATCGTGCCGTTATATGAGGTCATGGCCTTAAGTTTTACAACAAATACACCAAGAATACCCCAGTCCTTACCATTTATAGTGGGGTCCAAGTGACGCAGCTAAAACCAAGCGAGTTTAACGTACCTGAAAAAGCTCCGGCCTTAACAGATTTTAGGTTAGCTCCTATGTTAGTCTCCACAGCGGCAGTGCGGCACGTTAGCTATCGGCAGCTTTTTGGGTTAGTCCTACGTGTAAGTACCAATGTAGGTACCTAGGTATTCTATTATTATTAAGTAAGCCATATATTCTCTTCTCCCCCACCTCCCATCACATGGATTTCGTCCCGTCTTCAACTATGTAATAACATTTCATTCTTGTCTTCCTTCGACACGTAATTTGTGTCACGATTCTAGGCAATAGCAAACATGACAAGTCAATACAATATCACATTTCATAACTCCATAATTACCGGCCTCTAGTGATCATTATACATACATTGTCGACTTATTTAGGTCGAAGAAGGTAGCAATGATGGTATATCTCCGGATCAGTCTCTCTGAGTTTGGGTGACGGGATCTTAGCTATGACTTCGATGCCGAATGGTAGCTGCTCAATATCGAAGCGAGCTGAAGAATAGCTAAGGGAGATCCAGATCCCACTATCAGCGAGGTATTTCCTCACGCCAGAGGCCATCCTTGAAAGGGCTGTATTCCCACCGCAGGAGACCGCGTCGACGGTGCTTTTATCCACGACTATGTCGAATCTCTGATCTCGCGAGAAGTCGCAGGCGAGTTGCGTTGCGTCTGCGACGATGTACTTCATTCTCACGTCACCAAAGGCGACCTGCTCTAGCTGGCGCCCGCGCTCGATAGCTAATGGTTCGTAGTCGACATTTGTCACGTCTAAGTAACCTCTCGAACGAAAGCAGTTCTGCAAGTCGCTTGTGCCTGAGCCTAGATGGAGGATTCGGGGTGCGTTTTCGTAAGTATGCGAGGTTGTTGAGAGGTAAGGCTCTATGATGGACATGAAAGATTCTGACGACGTTAGCCACTCGAAAGATGTCTCAGACGAGAATCTCTCGTGCCAATAACTCTGCTTCTCGAAGTCTGTGGGCATGGTCTATCAAAGTGGGCTCGCTCGTCGGCTACGCCACCAAGTAGACGTGACAGGCAAGATGGTTGAGTACTAGTTATGTTAGGTCTTTAATAATCTGAAAATAGTTCAACAGTTAATTTACTCCCTCTTGCTCAAGACCCATAAAATCATGTGAAGTCGTAATTTTCCCACTTTCCCAGTTCCGGTCAAATCGGATGGGGACCTCTTACACCCACCGCCTTTTAAGAAGAGGCACGTAGCTCACTCACGTTTGAATCATGAATCTCTAAGATGTTTGAATAACAACTAACTAGCACATACACAAACTGAGTCACAAGGATCCACTCCGTCTTCATCTAATTATACATGTTTCCTCTTAAATAAGTAACTAACTCTAGTTAACTAATTACTATCACAATTATTCTTTCTAACTAGTTATTAAGTCTTTATTCGCCAACATAAGGGTTAAGGTTACACATTATCCAACACTTAAGAAAATACATAAAATTGCTTTCAATATGTCTAACATCAGGTATTTATTGAATTAGCACACCTATATATGAATTTGCATTATAATTATTTATCCGAGTTATACCAGGAGACAGGATTTTAGAGCACAAATAGCAATACAGTTTCTACTCATCATCACGGTCTTATTTTATTCAAGACGATGTCAAAGAAACAACGGAATTTTATTGATGCAATCAAACTATCCTAACACCTATTCGACTCTATTATAATTCTCATGCAGCAGGCCACCCTTCACGTAGCGCAAAAGAATGAAGTTTATTTCAAACCCGCTGCTTTCTCATTACATTTTCAGCTGAGCCCCGAGCCCCGAGCCATGAACTTCTAACTTCCAATTTCATACACCCGCTAAGGGAACTCGCATCCACAGAAGCAAGGTACTACTAGAGTAGATGTTGAATGGATTCTAGTAAATCCCGAGTAGACCCCGAACAAGCCGGGGGTTTTTTTTGGTTTTTTTTTTTTTCGTGTGACGATTTCATTTTAGTAACATCCATAAAACCCAATCCCGAAATGAAATGAAACAAATAGAAAAAGAAAATGGGAAACCTTCCGGCTACGGAAATCTCGTATAGCCTAATACAGTATCCCCCTGAATATCCCAAGGTAAACCTTGGATACTCAATTATCGTACTGAGCAGGCAATAGCGCCGTGGTCGTAGCCATACCAGCGGAGCAGGAAAAGGAGGCATCCCCTTCTTGAAGATTTTACGATCTCTGGAGCAACCTTAGAAATCCCACGTCATTGCTGCTATTCTTCCTCGGAGGAGGGCGCGATGGCCCCGTTGGTCTTTACCCTCTTGGTCACGCGTCCGGAAAATACCGAGCGCAGCGGCGTCCTGGCCGGGCGCTTTAGAGATCCTGAGCCCCAGAGCGCGTCTCGCAGCAAGGCGGAGGTAGTCAAGCGTGCGACCGGGCCCTTTGGCGCGGTCAAGCTCCGCTTCCGCGCGACTCCGTTCTCGACTTCGATAGTATAGGGAGGCTCCTCTTCTTCGTCATAGTCCTCGGAAGATATCTCGTCGTCCGACTCTGCGAGTACCTGTGCCTTCATTGCCTGGGGAGTATAAGTATCTGATGGATCTACATCATCGCTAAAATATGCCGCCGGAGCCGCCGGGACCCCTATTACCCTCGGAGCCGGGAAGAGTACAAAGATCTCTTGGCACCATTCTGGGTCTGCGCTCAAAGGACCCCTTCGACCTAGAGGGTTTACGGTTGGTAAGATCGCGGTGACCTCGAAAATGAAGTTTGGAGATTCCATATTCATTATAGTGTTACCCACAAAGTCCCTATCTTCCGTTCTACCAGTCGGCCCGGTAGATGCTGTAAATCCATGTGGAGGCAAGCGGGTACGGCGTATCGCGTCGTAAATCCACTGTCTCCCATGGTTAAATTCGGTAATCACCCCCTCTGGTATATCCAGGCCAGCCTGGACATATCGGACCATTTCAAGAACCCAGTACATCAAGGACTCGAAGTCAATCTATTATACCAAACCATATCCTGTCAGCTTGATCTTACCCTTCTAGAGATATAAGGAAATGAGTCTTCACGGGCATAAGTAAAAATTACTTAGTTACAATACTTACTACCGAAAGTTAGCTATTGTAAACATAAGAGTAGCCGTTAAAGATCATCGACGATGGTTCGAGGAACCGAAGTCTAATAAGCGTACACGTTTATACATACCTTCAATCTGCCTACCACCATCTGTGCGCCACTGCTCGGACTGGTACTCCTTTTTCTCATCATGCTCCATGTTGTTGCCGCCACGTGGGAGCATCTTGCTGTATTGTTCAAAAACTGTGACCTTCCATTTCACATATTGATTGATAAAATAAGCAATCCATCTGAAGATGAGACCGTATCTAGTGCTTTGGCCATGGGCGTTTTTTTGCTTTGCTATTTGCACTACACCACGAGATTAGCTTTGTGTTTTATTTTAGTAGCAGGTTCCGGTAGAAGGAACCGGTACACATACAAATTGCAATAGCTTCGACCCTATTCAAACGGTATATATTTCGGAAACATGCATTTGTCACGCCCCTGGTGTTCCTGCCCGCTTCCCCATGGGTGTACATGTTTGAGACACAAACCCACGTGGCGTCGATCTCCAAATTGGGAGCGTGAAGAGCTTCGTTGGCCACAGCTGTTCTGCGCTGATTTGCTCTATATACAGGATAATGTTGCCAAGCGCCGGGGGTAAAATTCATTGAAAATTCTAAAAATCGATCCCGGGCCGTAAACCATTTTTGACACCACACGATAACTAAAGACATCATTTCCGTGAGGGCCATGCCTCCGAAAACATCATGACCAAAAGCCTCTGTGAGCGTATTGCGGGTCCATTGTGAGCCGTTACGCCCAAATTCAATGACCGAGTCGAATTCTTCTAGCAACTCCTGAGCTGCATTGTTACCATAAATATTTGTCGATACATTACCGTCATGGTATTCTAATCCAACTGGGTTGTAATTTATGTATTGGTGAAATTGTTCGGGTACATAGTTTAATACTCCGGTACGTGGGAAGCTCGCGTTCACTGGAATATCCTGTATGTAAATTAGGATACTTGCACGATCCCTCTTATTCGCCGGTTCTCCGGGACGGTAATTTCGGTAACGCGGCTTATTTACGTCGTTGTAGGTACTTGGAATATCCTGCTGCTCCGCCATCGTGAGTTTGGCTAAGTTGAAATAATCTAGAACTACGACGGATGATTATTAGGAATATTCAGCTGGGATTCGCCTGGACTCCAAAATAGAATTAGGTGACTTTTGTACCTAAATGCATTGTATGTATGATTCTATTGCCGATTGGCTATATAATTATACTGGACATTAATATCGAGACAACAGCCCCTTAGACGGCTACGGAAACGTCTGGGAAGTGACAAAGGAATATGGATCCGGAATAAAATTACATTCGCTTTGTCATATATACGCTGCAAGTCCGGCCAGTATAATATGAAGACGACATTATAATTCTATTTTTATTCTGGGTAGTTTATACTAAAAATTGGAGCTTCCTCTCAAGTCGTCCTTATCTGATATCTAATATCGTGACTCTTTGAAAATGGGATGAGAATTCCTATATTGAAGAGGATTAGCCGTAAGTTTAACTAGTAATGCGGAAATGCTTGGGCGAGCAAACGAAAATTCTTAGGGGCGGGGGGTTTACAAGCTAAGCGTACAGCTCGAACATAATATATAAAAGTTGCTTTGCCTATACGTATATTAATAAATACCTAGGTAGCCATTACTATTTTCCTTATTACCATGTGTTTTTACAGAAGCTCGTGACGAAACATCAATTCGAAAACAAAGGATGATACCAGTGAGGTCCTAAATGTCTAAATACTGCAACTATATATAGGTATGTATACGTACCTATGTTCAAGGAAAGTTCATGTCCTCATCGTGGATGTCCTAGCTTTTACGAAATCCTTCATGGTTGGCAAGGTAAGGAGATTTGTAACGCAGCTTATAATTTGACCTCATTCTTTATATTTACGGCTGTGCTATTTGAAAAGCTTAACAATAACCCTTATTCAACTCGAATGTTGCTTGAAAATCCCTTGTTATCAGTTATTTTACCTGTAATAAGAATGAGGGGGGATTAGGCATTGGGTTAGGGTTAAACAACTTAAATATTTAACACATTCGCGTCCCGGTTACTCGTTCATGCGGTGGTATAATGTCATAATATCCCATCCAAAATAAATCTTAAACATTAGACCAGTAACAATGTGGTACGACTCGCAATAGCAAAGCTTACTTATAACTGTCTACCTAGTACCTAGCCTAGGTAAGTAACTGTGAAAAGCCACGGCTTTCTAAGTAAATGCGATAGCAAAGATAATACATCGAGGATAAGGCTATTCATATGCTTAATAGCTGTGAATCCCTGGGAGATTCAAAGTAGTAGTTATGTTAATTTAATTTAAATTGGCATTTAAAAGGCTATGCCGATTGTTATATAGGTAATTATTGTCTGCATTTAGTGCAAGATATTAATTGTGCAAGCAACATCGAAACTAAGTGCGATGCAAGCGAGATATTGAGATTGTCTAGGTGACATTTGAGCCAACCACGACTAAGTATCGCTGATATCTCGTACGGTTACCCAGTGAGCCCAACACCCCGCTGAAAACCTCCTTCGCTCTATTTCATCGTAGGGGAAGGGGATAGTGTGTAACTGAAGTGAGACACTCAGATGTTGAACATCGAAAAACCTAGCTAGATCGCAATCGTGAGGGGGTGGGGTGCATTCTTTCGCTAGGCGTTGATCTTGACGGGCTAACTTTGCAGACTAATATTCGTTCACGGGGATCGTTTATTCAAGGACGGGCGTCTGATTTTCAGACTTTATCTAATGTCATCTGCCTAAATGGTTGCACAGAAAAGACGGCATGGTATTTCATGATATAATTAAGCGTAGGCCTGGAACAAGAAATGTCGGAAGGTCATTATTCGCGATAGCCTAACGAAGGAGACGAACTAGTGTACAGCGGCAACCGAAGATAATCGTGCATAGTAGCGGCGTAATATCCCTCTCGACTCGAAGTAAAGTTGTCCGGTACCTTAGGTTTGTGGTGATAGGAAAACTGGGCATCATAGCAACATCCTTCAGGTATAGTTTTCTGAAACGTATTGCTAGAGTTGGCCTTGATCTGTTCTACTGGATCGATGGGACGTCTTCTCCAATTTGCTCAAGAACCACCAGCAAAGCGCTTTGCCCGCGCCTCAGCCTTTGCCTTTTCGGATGGGTCATTAAGAATAACGGACTTCCCCTTTGCGCCAGCCGGCCTGCCCTCTTTTCGAGGAGGGCCATTCGGCCTACCACCTCTACCTTGGCGAAAACGACCTTTGCCTCTTTGTTGACCACCGGGGTTTTGTCGTTTAGCGCCTCGTTCACCTTCGGTATTACCACCTTCTCGGCCTCGCTTTGATGGCCTCTTCTCTGGCAGCGCAGCGTCGAGACCCTTCACCAAAGAGGAATCATCTACACCGAAACGCTCAGCGCGCTCGGTTTTCTTCTTGTCCTCGTCATTTTCAACCACGCCAAATCGCTTAGCTCGCGCAGCACGTTTACGTGCCTCTTCATCTGCGTTAGATGCAGGAAGGTGCGCAGAAAAGTCTTCTTTTGGAGCTTCTGTCTTGGCGGTTTCTTCAGTCTCATCCTCGACCGGCTTATCTGTGATTGGAACAGAGTCTGGCGCACTCTCCACAGGCTCACTAGGCTCGGCAGACTTCTCTTCAACCGGAGCTGGCGTCGGTTCAACGGGCTCGGCGGCTATCGCAGTTTCTGAGGGCTTTGATGTGGTTGGGACTTCATCATCACTATAATCAATCTCATCCTCGTTTTCGCGAACGGGAGCGGCTATTAGACATCAGTATTAGCATGTTGAAAGATGACATTGCGATAAATGGGGGCATATTCAAAATAAATACTGACGATTCTGGGACTTGTCATGATCTTGCAGACGAGAGATCAGGTCGGCCTTATTACCTGTTACAGGTAGTGATTTCTCCTGGAGGAGCTTCTTTAACTCTGGAACCTTAAGGGAGGCGTAGTCGGACATCGTGATGGATGCGCGACGCGACGGCAGTGGCAAGAGTCGTCGCGGGTGAAATAATAAAGGATCGTGTGAAGTGTAAACTTGAATTAAGATATAGAAAGTGGTATCGTTGATGCAACGTCGACTTTATAGTTTCGCTTCGTGGAAATTAGGAAAGGTGGATGAGAGAAAGATGGAATGTAAAGAATTGAGAATGGGCAATCGGTCGCAGCGCGGGTACGCAAAAAAAAGGTACGCAAAGTTAAGTACCTTTATTTAGCTTTGTATCACTTTCCAAGCATTGAATGGCAGGACGCGTTCGCTAGGAAAACAATGGGCTGAATGGATAGCTCGAGATGTACTTTCTGTGCACGGACCACTATATGTGAAAGCTACCTACCTTACTACATACCTATGTAGTGTATGTACCTACGTAAGGTACGCCAAGACCTTATCTTATCACTGACTCTGTCCTGCTGTTCCAATTTCGCTGCATCAATTCCGCCGTATCAATTCTGCTGTATCATCGTCAGTCGTATAAAATAGATATTGCGTTATGACAAGAGCCACTGCTCAATTAATGACGGTAGGAATATTTTTAACGAAAGTTTTCACTATATATATCAGGATTAATTATCAAGTAACTACTTATACTATCACAAACTATTTTTCTTCTGCAAGACTTTTCAGCGCCCAAGTACACGACACGACAAAATGAAAAGAATGCGCGAACTTCTGGCCTTGATAAAATTATATCCAGTAAATAAATAAATAACGTCACGCAAGTAACTGAAGAGGCTACTAAACTTTAATATATCTTCGACTTGGGTGTGGAAATATAGATTTTTAAACCCGTACCCTTTGCATCCCGTACGAGTATTCATCGAAAAGGTCAAAGCAGGATAGGACTTACGGCTGTATTAAAATACTTATTAACCCTCTTGAGGTCCGTTTTAAACTTGCGTTAAATTCTCTCTATATAATAGTTGGAGTGGCTCGAGATATAATTCACCAAAGGACAATGCCATTACTTCCACTCGGGTGTTATATAGGTAAGTATCGCGGATCACAACTTAGACAGTCACAAAACTAGACAATAAGATTCAATATAAACGTATCCTCTTCCTGTCCGTCGAGGCCAAAATACCTACTCGTAAAACATAACCGAGTCCCAAATACAAGGCCTTAACAAGCTCGTACATAGTGAATACCTAACCAAGGGTGCATTGTAAAGCAACCATCGACGTGATTAGAATCTCTATGATTTTATCTCACCAAAGTCCCTACTATATTAGAGGTTAATAGTGGTTTTTATAATACTCGGTAGGGTAATTTGAATATAGAATCATGGAAGTCATCGTGAACGTAGGTAGATAAATTCTTAAAATGGGAAATCCGAGAGGATCTTGTCGACTGGGCAAGCTCAAGTTATTCCCTTACCCTTACCCTCGACGTCGACAATTTATATTTGATTTATTCATTCGGGTACATAAATATGACGAGACTAGTATGGGTCTTGATTCGTTGTTCCTTCGCCGATAGTTGGCGATAATTTGTACATTTCTTTTTAGAGGTGCGTGTAAGTCAGACATATGTGTAGCCAAGGCACCTAACTTTAAGCAGATAAATGGCCATTTATGTAAGGGTATTAAAGCTTTCGATTCATAAGAGTACCCAACTTAACACAACCACCTAAGTCCGTCCTGAAACCTACATGGAATAGCGCACGCGTATGTCTCGACTCAAAATCGGAGTAGCGAGCAGCGGTGAATATATCCTCGCGAAGTAGCGACGACTTCCCCGGTTCCACAGCGGCAGATCCCAAACGGCCAGGACCAATGGATAATGCTTGCGCACTCCGGATCTAGGAAATCTTAAGGGATCTTTTGTGCGATCCTTCCATGCTTTGCGGGACTTCTAGATTCGGACGGGAACATGTAACCCAAGCCCGCGATTCTACCAATAAGCATCGCTTTCGTTTGCCTTAAATGGTAGTTGGGCTTTGGTTCGTTCGGGACCGACGACACGAGAGCTAGAGCTAAAGCTGTCCGTGTAAGATCTTAGCATCGGCTGATTCCCAAGGTATAATCCCTGTTGTAAACGTGACTTGTTGGTTCAGCCTCGAATGGAACTGATATAATGATGAGGACTTTCCCGATTCTATCGTGAACTCTATCATTTCGACTGGCTTTTAACTTTAGTCTTTTGAAATTATACCTTTGCATCATGGCCGATTCATCAAGACCGATTCCTATTGTCGTCTGCGGCAAGGCGGAAGTAGTTGGGAAAATGGTCGTTGAGGGTCTGAAGCCTGAGTATGAAGGTGAGTGAGCCGCAAAGATCGGATAACCTGAGAGACCTATGATCTGAATAATACTTCAAAAAGATACGATATACAGTTATATGCTGACACGTATACTATAACGCAGTAATCCTCTTCTGTCTCGGTAGCAAGCCAACAGCCGCCGAGCTGCCTTTCAGTAGGTAGCATCCATGATCTTGACTCTATAATTCGCACATATACCTATCTACCTACCTACATCACCAACCATGATCTTATAACGACACTAAACAAGTTAACTAACGCCCAACCCCCAGTCCTCCGCGGCACCGCGCCCCCAATTCAAAGCAGCACCATCGGAAGTGGCTCGTACTCCGCAATACCTTACGCGGTGGTCATGGGCGCAGCCTGGAACGCCGCCGACGTAGCTAGCGTCAAGGCCGCCATCGATGGGAACATGCCACCCGACTCCGCCGTTCCCGCCCCCGTGCTGTTGCGTAACGATACTAGTACACCCACCCCGAAGCCCCCGTCCCCCGAGTACGCCGACCAGCTCGTCCACCGCATCCGGGCCTGTCTCGGGAAGATGGAAAGAGGAGAGAAGCCCGACGGGCCAGATGATGGAATTTTGGTATGCTTGTTTATTTTACTCATTTCAATAATTTTTGTTTCTGTACGGTGTATGTTAACCTGATATACTATAGTGGTACTGAATGATATGACTCAAATACGCTGTTCACGGGAACCCCTGTAATCCTCTAGTACGACAAAATCGAAAGAACGTTAGGCTGGTCGTGGGCATCGAAGATGCATGACGCTTCTGATCAAGTAAAGAGGCACGAGCTACAATTGAATGACTTCCTTATTAGCTATCTTAGAATGTTGTGTACATAACCTATCTTACACAATGTATACGACCAAGAGGTAAAAATATGACGGGAAGGGACGCAACAAATGCAACAAACCATCCGCACCATCCATGCATATGACCATACCATCATCCTCACATTTATGCTCTGTCCGCCCTGTCTGCCCCCCAGACATCTAATGCAAAGTGTCCGACGCCTCGCCTTGTCCCTCGTAAAGTTGAAAATTTGTGTTGACTGAAAAGGTTTTTTGACAAGATCTGAAAAAGAAAATGTGTGCGAGGAACGGCGCTATAGCCTCGTACATATGAAAGGGGTATCAACCAATAATCAACCAATTATCACTTCTTGCGTAACGAGCCCAAAAATCCACCTCGCCTGCGAAACCGACGAGCACTGGAAACACCATTTCCGTACATTTCCTCCACTGTTTCCCCCTTGAGGTGCAACTCCTGCCTGTCCACTCTCGTCCTTTACTTCCTCCCAGACATTGATGAGGACGCCTCTGCTACCTAGCTGGCTAAAGCACTGGCTGCCTAGTATGACATCTAGAACTATTACCGGCTTGTCCGCATCCTTCTTAGGGATTGTCGTCACTACAATTCGCTTCTCCATTCCTTGATACTTCCTCAAGTTCTGCCTGGTACCTCGGTCGGGTCTTGTGACTTCGAGCAGACAGTTGCCATGGTCTTCCCACTTGCTGGCCGACACTAATAGATGGAGGCGAATCTTGAGGTTGTTTGTTGTGAGATCTACCTTAGTGTTGCCACTATTCGCAATGCTGACAGAGGGGGAGCGGGGTGGTGTGCCCGATGATGATGAGGTATATAATGATGCATCTCCACCGCTGAAGCGGTATGGCCTGTCGACAGAGGACATGGCGATATTGAATGACTGATTGCCACCACCCATCAGCTTTCTTAAAAAGGAAGTGGCGGAGACGCCCGAAGACTGAGATATGCTACCCGCAGACTGCGATGGAGCTCGGGTCGACGCGCGATAGCTATTCTTTCGCCCAAACCAGCTTCTGCGCTGACTACTTCCGTCGGCCTCTACCTCTGGGTTCTGATATTGGCCGAAGGCCCTGACACGTGTTTCTTCCTCGAGCGCCTTGTATTTGGCATTATCCATGCGGGCTCGGTGAACTGCCATATAGAGGGACTCGCACTCTGGAGTGGTCTGAACTCGGAAGCGGAAGAATGATGTATCGATTTTGAGCACCTTGGCGTAGAGTCTGGAATAGCTGAGGACGGGAGATCTTATTTCCAAGTCGACAACTGTGCTGTTTCGTAGCATGACCAGAGGTGTGAGGTCTAGAGCAATTAGGGGTCGCTCTTGCGTTGGGCTACTGGAAGATTGGTGTGCTCTTTGATAAGGATACGCCTCAATAAGGCCTGGAGTCGTGACAATAGAGCAGATATCAGGCCAAAGATCTTGCCAGCGTCCATGCTTATTATCCCAATAAGAAATAGAAGCAACGGACTTAATGACGTATTCCGGCTGCTTGTTTTCTGATTTGGGCAACCCTGTCTGCGAGAGTGAGACGGGAGGAGCAAGGGTAACAGTACTTTCTGAGACTATAGACTCCGCAGGGATGTTGTTATTTTTCCTGATGCTAATAGCGGGTGTGGTATCTGGCATGTCAACCGCCTCAAGCTCGTCATCAGATGACTCCTCGGAGATGGTGCCATCTTCTGATACGGACCTTGGTGATGTTGAGCCTTCAGAAGATATGTCTGAGGGGTGATATTCGTGCTTGAGAGGTGAAGAAGTACGTCGCTTGAGACGTGATGTAGCTTGTTCGACTGGAGGTGAAAGTACTGGTGCTTTTTTGGAGCTGAATGTTCGATGGACTGGGGGAGGAGGTGCACCGTCTTCACGGTAGGGATTGCTATTTGGTGACGATCTTTTCGACGGTAGAGCGTCGTGATTATCGAATGAGCTTGAGTAGGCTTCGCTTGCATGCTTGGACCTTGAAAACGAATCCTGGGTTGGAGTTCCCTCGGGAGAAGAGGCTGAACTTTCAGTTCTAGGAGAAGTCGGTGTATTGTGAGGACTACCAGTTTCCTTGCGAATACGCTCGGGGGTTGTTGGTTCACTTTCAGGATGATGCTTAGATCCAGTTGACATTGAAGAAACTCTGGAGGTCTGACGTAGCCTTCTCTCGCCCATAGGAGTCTCGCCAGCCGCCAATTTTGGCGACGGAGCCAGTGATTGTGCCGTTGAAGCCGTTGGTCCTTCAATTGGAGGGGGGATTGGAGTAGATCCTAGCATATTCAACCATTCTAGCACCTGTTCTTGACTGTCCGCCGTCAACGATAGTAGTTCGAACCATTCTTCCCTGTAACCCCTGACCATAACAACTAATTCGCACGCGTCATCTCCTTTTCGAGCAGAAAAACGGCCACCAACAATAGGGGCAAATAGAAGCCATGAACGCCCTGCGCTGCCAGTCTCTCTGATTAGGAGGTCGCCCGGATCTGATTTGAATGTCTGATTGTCTCGAATTATGAGCTCGACTTGGCACCCGAGTCGTTGTCCATTCGAATGTCGCAAGTCCAAGGTGAAGGTATCTTTAGCGAAGACCTGACGAAAGCGATCGATTTTGACATTATCGAGGGCTTCTAGTGTTTTTAGATCCCGGGTCCGGGATGTGTCGCTGTTTCTGGCATCCTCATCGATAACTCTTGCGTTTTCTTCTTTATGCCGTCGCCTCGCCTTCTCCTGTAGCGTTTCCCACTTGGAAACGAGGGATTCGAATTCTTTTGTACCAGCAATTGCTCGATAGCCCTAGTTTCTTTTAGCTTGAGCGCTCTAGAAATGATCAATAAACATACCTTGATGAATTTAGTAATCCATTTGACACGAACTAGAGGGCGTTTTAGCAGATGAGCTACATCTATGCGGTCCCCATCCTCGTTGAGAATATCTCCTTGCTCGTTTCGAGGCATCGCATTGATAAGAGAGTCGGCATCATCGGGTGACCGAGGCGCCAAGTTGACGATGATGCCTTGGAAACCAAGGCGCCATACATCAAGGTAATTATTGTAGATGGGATGAACTGCCTCAAACCATTGTGGGAGCCTATAAATGTCAGAAAGTGGGGGGCACTGGCAGTGCAGATTTCTGAGGTTGTCAAGGGCGATACCCATGTTAATGACAGCTTTATCTAAGGTATCCTCCTTATATTTAGTAGGAGGGGACCCAAACAAATCTTTGCGCGTACTGCTCGTGTTATTTACAAATTGTGTCAGAAGAACTGGAATTACTCCATCCACAAGAGTTTTTAACTCTCGCTGGTAAAGGTCCTCATCGTCTTCAAATTCAAGTAGAAGTTCGTCCAAAGTAGCGTCGCCGAGGTGACTAGACGGTCTTCTTATGCTGCGTGCGGAGCGACGGCTGATCCTTCTGTTAGGCACCGAAGTGTCGTCTGGCAGGGACAAGGCCGACACCAAATCTGAGTGTTTTGTAAGTCGCCTCTTAAGACCAGATCTATGGCTTCTCCTACGGGACACTGCAGTGCTTCTTGTCAAACCAGGGTTCTCAGTTATAGTCGTTTGCGATATTTCGGACGAGAGATCTGATTGAAGTCCATAATGTGATTCCATCTCGGATATAATCGTCGACAGTTCATGGAAACCATTAGTGGGCGGTTTACGTTTGTTATAAGCTAGTGGCTCTGGTTGGGTTGCTTCAGAAGATACTGATGAGCTGCAATCTTCTGGGGATGGACTTCTTTTTGCACTGGAAGAACGCCGTCTTTCGTGGTATTCATCTTCACGTTCTCTGTCGAGGTCCACCACCTCGGGACAGCTTGGATATTCTAAAGGCGGAGGGCTATGGCCTGTAGATTCGCCACGAAATGCATCCATAAGCTTCTCCTTGAAACCTTTCTTCATACTACTCTTCGAAGGGGTCGAAGAGAGCCTAGTAGCCCTACTTCTCTTTAGTCCTGCTGAAACAGGAGTTGTGGTTTCGCTTCTGCTAGGCTCATGGTGTTCAGCATGGTGGTCGGTCTTCGCAATCTCCTTTGGCTGCGTTGATTCTTCACTCATGCTAACGTCAGATGAACTGTTGACCTCGACAGATTTATGCTTTGAGGATGAAGACTGCCGTGCCGTGCTTTCGTCTGGCAAATCTTCGTCTGCTTTCTTGTTTTGTTCGGGCTTGGATATGGAAGAATCAACGAAGGGGTCAACAGTGTCCTTCAGCCAAGTCTCAATATTTGGAGGGCGGTTGACGACAGGTTTTGGATGGTCAACCTTCTCTGTGAGAATCTTCTTGCCCTCTGTCAATGCCTTTTTCAGGACGTTAGTAGCGCCCTTGAAACTAGATTGCCTCTTAGTTTTTGGCCTCGTATTTCGTTGTCTTGAGCCTGTAGCTAAGTCAAGCTCGCTAAATGCAGAATATCCAACAGGTATTTCTGCTAGTGATTTGTCTAGCGTACTAAATGGCATGTCTGATACCGAGTCGCTCGACCAAGACTCACTATCGGATACCTCTTCTGTCGCTATAGTTTCTGTTTCCACATGGTCCTTCTTAATAGGGATTTGGGCATGCTTTTGCTGTTTCTTGGACGACATTTTCGAGTTTCTTCGTGGGGACGTTCGGCGTTTTTCAGACCCAGGCTTATCCATCACTTCTTCGTGTTCTGATGGTGACGGGTCCCTATGAGAACTCGCTCCACGGGGACTTGGTCCTTTTGAAGAGTGCCTCGAAGAAGCTCGAACCGTATCAGCATCATCTGATCCTTGTAAGTCAGAAGGGGCTGGTCGTATATTGGCTTTCGAGCGCATTGCTTGATATGCTTGCTTCTTTGTTGACCTGCTCCGAGCGTTAGGGTTTTCTCGTCTCTGTGGCCTTCGTGGTGTAGGTGTATCTATTGAAATAGAACTAGATAAGCCGCTTGTAGCGTCACTCTCACTTGCGACGGGCCTGACGCGAATGCCATCGCCCTCGTGGTTGCTGGATTTTCCGGACTTGGAGGATTCCGCAGTAAGATGAGAGCCCGTAAGATAAGAACTCGATAAATAGGATCCAGATAAATAAGATCCTGATAACCCGCTTGCCGTGTCCTTTTCGCTTGGGATGGGTTTAACACGAATGCCATCTCCTTCTGGCTCTTTCGAATTCCGCGAACTACCAGTCTTGGCCGTGACACGGGTAGGCTCTGATCTCCCGCTTACATTATCGCTCTCATATCGAATAGGTTTGACTCGAATTCCATCCCCACTGCCAGTTGATCTCACTGACCTTGGTGCGCTGTGGTGTTTAACAGGCGGTTCATCGGGAATCTCAACTTTACTGGCCCAATCCTTAACTTTTTTAGACACAGAGGGATTAGAGGCCGGGCGTTTCAAGAAGTCCTTCGGTATTGGTGACCCAATGGTCTCGTTCGGTTTTGCCTTTGGTGACTGGCTTCTTGACGCTGCCTTCTTATCCTTTACCCAATTGGTATCACTAACAACTCGCTTTTTAGGCGCATTTGAAAGCTTTAACTCCTCTATGTTACTTTTCTTGGGTTCATTGCCATCCGTTTTGTGAGTGATGACAACTTTCGTTGTTGGTTTCTTCTGTCCTGACTTGATCCTCACTCGGTCTTCCTCGGTCACGCTTTCTTCATCTACTTGGATATTCACTTCGCTTGGCTCTGTCGGAGCAGCCAAAGGGTCGGCATCGGCCATCGCTGCAGCATTCGCCTTTTGCCATTTCTTAACGCGTTCATGCACACCTCCTGGAACCTGGATTCGCATTATAGCTGCTTGACGCATCTCCTGCTTTACTAGCTCCAAGCTCTTCCGCCTCGCATGTGCTGCTTCCTTTGCTGCTTGTCTATCTGCTGCGACTCGAGCTGGAGATGGTCGACCCAATAAGAAATCACCGAGGAGCGTAGGGGCCGGTTTCGTTGTAGCAGACCGTGGACGGCCAGCGACCGGTTTGGCCTTAGGAGTTGTGGCATCTTTGACAGGTGATGACGTCTTAGGAGTCGATGTTGTTCCTGAAGTGATATCGGTGGTAGATTTGCTAGCATTAGAACCGGGCTGAGGAGTTTGGGGAGGCTGAGGATCCGTCGGATCATCTTCATCGCTAGATTTGACGGCAGTCATGATCTGCCAGACAGAATATTGTCAGTCTCAGTAACATTCTAGTACTTTACATACTCGATAAATCTTGGTATAATACGGATAGATATGAGCCATGAGACGCCCAGAGTGTGGGCTGACGGTCGTGCTAACAGGCCAATGCTTAAGGAGCTGCATGCTAAAGCACAGTACAGCACACAGCATGGCAAAGCAATGTCCACCACGCAATACACATCACACCGCACACCGCATTCGCATCTCATTGAACTCCTAAAATACTCAATTAAATGGCTTCTCACCTAAATTGATCAGGGCCTGGCCCAGGCTTCATGCTGACGTTGAGATACCATACGACGTAAGCAACTTGCATGCAATAATCGGATTTTGTAAGAAGAAAGAAGAAAGAAGAAAGGTTATGAGGTATGATAGATTATAATGCGACAACAAATTGTACAAATCCGAAGTAGCATTTCCGTTTACGCCGTAACATAATAGGACACGCCAGGTGTCTGTCTGTCACAATGCAATGCTTAATATGAGAATTGTAAATAATGTACTGTATAATGAGAATAAGTTATGAGAGTAAGTTAACTGTGTGCGTTGTAAAACTCGGGCCGTGAGGTGAGGGAGAGATGAGAAAGTTGTATTTCGTTTGGTCCGAAAAAGTGCCATAGCAACCAAAGAGTTTAGTTGGGTTAGGAGGTACCTAGGTATCGAGGGGCTGAGACAATAAACAATGCCATTACCTTAGGTACTTTAAGTAGTTAGGTACATTACATACATATCTACCATGGCTAGGCTTCCTTGGCGGGCTTGGGTAGCTTCGACTGCTTTTTCGGTGGGTCCCTCGTACTTGGCTTGCTTTGAGCTTGTTTAGGCCGCTTTGGTAGGCATAGAGTTGGTTTAAGGTGGGTTTAGTGGGGTTGTCAGTCCGGCTTTGAACTTAAAACTTGGAACTTGCAGCTGATGATGATAGTGATGATAGGTGGTAGGTAAGGTACCTAACCTTAGGTAATGATAGTGATAGTATTATACCCCTGTAGTTCCCGAAGCCGCTCCGGTCAATCCTACCAATCAGCACATTAGCATAGCATCTACATACGCAATGCCCCTCCATCAAGATCTCTCTTTCGTTAGGTACCTAATGTACTACACAATATCATAGCATCATGTGGCTGTTTACATCAGCCATCTTCAACATTATCGGCCTGTTGGCTTTCAATATTTGAAGTCCGTGGCACCTGTTCCCTAATGTGCCTAGATAGTTCACAGTGAGTTGCTTTTATATTTATTCCAACTAACACTTGACACTCCGGCAGACGAATAACGAATTGCCCACTTAGATGTAGTAGTCCGTTTAGTTAACCCTAGGTGGTGGATAATATGCTCCTCTAAGGATTCTATGACGTTCTCTCAGGAACATCTTCGGCCTATTCATCAAGGAATATCGCAATCGTTAATGGTGGTCAGACAGCATTGACAGCATGGCCAATTATCAACTCTCCTTAACCTTTATGTAGTTGGGCTTACCAGGCCACGGTGCATGTGTAGCACAGCACGCGGGTAACATTCGAAGCAGTTTATCAATTTCTTTTTACGTACCACAACTAAAAGATACACGTATCATATCAGGTACCTATAGGCATTTGTATTTATATTAAAGTCAACCGCAGATAGAAACACCATCTATAACTTCTCCCCGTGTTGCCACAGTCTCAGGCTATAGTCTCAACTCCGCCGCCAATAAATTCGTATCAGCTCCGGTACTTCCATATCTCTAATTATTTCTATAATGACCATTCAATCGTCTTCGTTTTCGAAGTAAACAAGGCATTCTTAGGTGTTTTCAGATGCAAAAATAGGATACTTCCTCCTGTATTGTCCTACAATTATAATATTGTCCGGTAGTTTCCTGTTATGAGATGGGAAACTTAGATAAACCATATGAGTTTCTCAATGCACCGTTCAATACACCCGGGGGAGAAAACACCAAATATACCAAAATTCTCACTTTGCAGAAATTAAGTTTGAGTAGGACTACTGCCTATTAGTACCATTAGCCCTCGTCGGTAATTTCGCCACATGGGGAAAATAACGGGCGTGGTAAACGACGCGTATGGAACCAGGCTGTTGCACATACTGTATAACCACATGAGGTTAACTGGTGGGATAAATATCAGGGACTAGACACTATGGATCATGGATCAGACCTCGTTCTAGCAGAGTCGCCCCTCGAAGTTTAGCACTACTGCGACATTCGACCATGCTATCAAGAAGGGCTATCGCGTTTTAAACCCGCATGGATGCCCCCGAGGTGTAAATGTCTCGGAATGGGAGACTGATAGAGTAATCTCTGCACACTTCTTGTCTATAGGAGGAAAAGTTCATATTGTAGGAAGAGCGGTTATGTGCTCAAGGATGAGCTTGAGACGGTGGGGTATTTCATACTAGGGTATATAAATTCAGAATTGATGGTGAACTTTATAGACAAATCAAACTACTTAGATTTTAAGAGATGCCCTCCGTGTCAAGCTCGCACTTGAGGATATACGTTCGTTAGAAAACAACACGACTGCTATAGAAGAAATAGTACTAGAGGTCAATTTATATAGAAGGATTCTAGTTTGGCCTACTGAGAATATGGGGGCATAAGAGTATGATGTATTCTAGGATTTCAAAAGCGTATAAAGTCTTCGTATAGAGTTACATAATATGTTTAGAATCCTGTATTTCCCGAGCATTTGAAATTTTGAGTGACGAGAGCAGTAGCTTAGCATATGATTGACGTAGAAATTATGATACTTGGATAATGATGAGAATTCGTTAACATCTAGTGGGCGGATAATCTAGCTAAGGTAGCCTGCACAATGGCGTGTGGGATGACTAGAGTACCGGGGCAAAGCCAGCATATCGCCTGGTAAAGGAAAAACAGAAGTATAATATATATGGCCTAGTGAATTATGATGTAGATGACTACGGGATGTCGACTATCCTAACTTTTTACACGATCATCACGGTATATAGCCAACAGTTAAATAACTCTTTATTTCGACGGGCTTGTTTTGTTCATCTGACCTTCTGTCGTCGAAGGGCTCTTTTCCCTATACTGCCGATACTTTGCCCTTCCGGCACTACTCATAGCAACCCCTCCTATGACGGCGGCCAGAGTTGCCCCCTTGAATATAGTCTCGTACTGCTCGGACTTGATTACCCGCGAGAATGGTTGGCGGTAGACACGATATAAGAAAAATGTCGTAGTGGCAAGATAGGCCCCAATAAGGATGCGATATTTGTACCGAAAGAGTAGACGTTGCGGAGTGGTTTCGAGATCTGGGGTTAAAGTCATAATTGGTCTCCTACAAATGAAATGGTGTGGTTTAAAGGCTATCGGGAGGATCCCGTCACTAACAAAGTCGATGGGTTATCTAATAGCATATAAATAAAATACATGAAGTCCGCTTAAAGATTCGCGTATGGGTTGAAGGACCTCGAATTCCCCACGTACCAATGACGTCAATCGCATATCGCCTAAATAAATACTTAATATACCTATGTACATGTCCGGAAGTCTACTTAACATGTGAAGGACAGTCTCAAATGCGACACGACACCTGCGCTAAAATACATACTTCAAGTGCGCAACTAACAATTAAGAAAACACAGGCAAAGTTATCGAGGTTTCATAATTTTGCCTTATTGCCTTGTGCTTCCTTGAATCGCTTTGCGCCTTCTTCTTTCCTTTTCTTTTCAGCTTCTTGTATGTCCATAGTTTTGGCCGCCTCCTTGCCCGTGGCGGTTAACAGCGCCACGCTCTCGCGATACATCTCTGCCTTCAGCAGCCCATAGACGCCGGTAGATCCTTTCTTGATTAGCGATCGTTCCTGAATTAAGCTTAAAGCTGCGTCCATCTCGCCAATGGCATCTACCAAGCCGGCCTCTAGCGCAGCCTTGGCATCAAAGCGTCGCGCTTCGAGAACCATGTTGCGATACACATTAGGAGTAGTTTTCATCCTGAAAATGGAACTCATGGGTGGTAGTAACGGCGCGCCGAATTCGAGTTCGTTGATGCATAGGTAGCCCTTTGCGCCTGTGAAGATCCGATAGTCGTGATGCATAGCTAGCATGAATCCGCCGGCAAAAGCGTGGCCGTTGATCAAGGCGATCGTCGGCATGGGATAAGTTAAGAATCTTCGAAACAATGGATACAGGCTGTTCTCCCAGAATCCGGGTAACGATATAGCAAGCTTGAAATCGAGGCCATTGGAATAAAACTTGGAAATGGATGAAGTGGTTATGACAACACCTGGTGGATAGCTGAATTCAATAGTATCGAGCGCTGTCATCAACGCCGTATTGAAGGCGGGTGTAAACCTGTTGTCTGGCGGGGAGGTCCATGTGAGAACATAGACTTGAGGCTTTGGAGATGTACAGATGATGTTGCCTCCCGGATGCGACTTAATTGCCGGGACGGGAATTTGAAATAATTCGTTCGATGTCATGTTTGTATATAACTAATTTAAGAATATGTAGGTACTTTATCGAGTGAAGCTGAAGTTGCTCTACTTTTTAGGAAACTCTGATACTTATTTCTTTTTATTCTCGACTTGAAAGAAGATTATGTTTAGTATTACTTTAATAAGAGGTAGGTGTATATAGGTAGGTATATATTCATTGAGCTCCTTTCCGAGGATGACATCGGTGGGGCCATAGCCGCGGCATTTTCCTAATCTAGAAGTCAGGCTAAGCTAGTAGTACTGGGTTTATTTATCTAACAGAGGAAATACAAAGTACATCTGTTTTCTTAAATAACCTCACATGTAGAGGGTGTAACTCTTCAACTACATACACTTAGGTACATTACATACATGTAACGCTTGAAGACTTCTATGCTTTCCCTTATGTAACCTCAACCACCATAATAATAAACTAAGCGCGTAAAACGTTGTCGCGATGCAATTGGTTCGTCAGCTTCAAGGTCATGTGACCTCATCGGGTTACTGCATTCGCCTGTCTTCGCCTGTCTTCGCCTGTCATCAATCAAGGACACCAATCCGATTCAAACTACACCCATATAGGTACCTCCTAATGCGAGCCACGGTCTGTGCGACTTAGGTCAATAAGTCGTGCATTGGAATCACGATGTATGGAACACTGTTTTCATGTATAAGAGTATCTAGGGGCTCAATAAATCTTGTCAACACTTAATGAACGCCATGGACTCCGCACGAAAGCCTAAAGTGTTCAGATTGCGGTAACTCCCTAGCAATGCCAACGAATCTCAAGCACTTGTCTATCTTAGCATTGGCCTTGGCAGTATACCGGTCGATAACATCCGGATATTTTCTCTGGCGATAAGTTTAAGCCCCTGGCGCCCAACCAAGACGGCTACGCTTATGTTTAACCCGCTTCCTGTCTTGCTTCAACAAGACCAGGGGAGAGACGAATGGCAGATTAAGGTGAATGGGCTCCAAGCACCTTTAATACTAGATACTCATTTTCGTGGACTTACTCCACTCCGCGATCCCACTCCAAAGCATAGTTATGAGTGAGTCTATCTCGTTTAGATTTTGATTGCTATTAATAGTGACTCGAATAGTTGCATTTCCCTTTCGGGGCTTTCAAGCCATCCTTTTGGTTCATGGCAACCTAAGAAGAGCGATAAGACGTTTATGTGGATCAGAGATGAATTGCCCCTTGATCTTCCCCAGCTTAGGCCGATTATCTATGGTTACGAGACAATATTACCTGGGAGCAGGTCATTTCAAACGATTACTGACCTGGCTTCTCAGTTGATCAACCAACTGGTATCAAACGGATGGACCGCTTTGAGCGCAAAGCCCATAGTATTCCTTGCCCATAGCCTAGGCGGGCTTGTACTAAAGCGTGCTATTGTAGCCTTGGCAAACAGTAGCTATGACAAAGATATTATTCAGATCGCCGGGGGGTCTTTTTCGGAGTACCAAATTTTGGCATGGATCAGTCGTCATTTCGCTCGATTGCTAGTAGAAACCCCAATGAACCTCTTGTGGAAGACTTATCCCCAGATTCGCCGTGGCTAAGACGCCTGGAATCGAAATTTAACGGCATCTCATATCTAAGAAAGATAGAGACTTTTTGGGGCTATGAAACTTGCACATCTCCAACGTTGGTCGTGAGTAAACTACATCAAATGCTCTCAAAGTAAGGTAGACTCACACCGAATAGGCAAACGATAATGGACAACTTTCAGACGGTCCTCACGTTGTTCTTGTAACCCCTCGATCGGCCACCCGAGGTTTACTCGAGTCAGATGAAAGCTTAACATTTCCTCTTAATGAAAACCATTCGAATATAGTCAAGTTTCGTCCAGGCCACGAGGATTATAGCGTCGTTATAGGGAGACTTGCCCGAATTTGTAACATTGAACCTGCCGGTACTGTCCCAATGGGTGTGGGCAGAAATCGTTCAAAGAACGCAATCCCTGACTTGATTAGGTCGCAAGTGCAGGGCCGTGACGCCTGAGTGACATCTGAACAGTCTAAAGCCAAAGATTGCCCTTTAAACGAACAAGAGCAAAGTATTGCTCTCGAGAGTAAGCACAGAACATTGAAGTCACCACGTATTTTTCTAACACCATACTAGAATTACTCAAATCTCTCCGAGCTCCTGAGCGGGATTGGCGACTGGAGGGAATTTCATCAAACTTCCGAAATACGTTTGATTGGATATTTAATCACCCAGAATGTAAATTCGTCGACTGGTTATAGCATGGAAAGGGTGCATTTTGGATTAATGGCAGTCCTGGTTCAGGTAAGGAAATAAACCAATATCTATTTCGCTGCAATGATAGCCTTGGTACCTATTTATTATCCCATTAGCGGTAGTGTTATGAAATCTAACACATTTATTAATCGGCCTTAATTTAGGGAAGTCAACTGTAATGAAATATATTTTCGAAGATAGCCGGACTCGCGAACTTCTTCACGATATCCGCAACTCATACGACGAGATTTATGCGGGATTTTTCTTTCACTACCGTGGATCACTAATACAGAAGTCTTTTGATGGGCTCTTGCGAGGTATTCTTAGCCAAGTTCTGGAACAAAAGCCTAAAGTCAGCCATATCCTCCTTCCGCTCTTAAAAGACCTGTCTTCAGCAGAACTTCTCCCCGAAGGTTGGACCTCTGCAACACTAGAGGAGGCCCTTACTTTAATCTTAGATCAACAGCAATTCAACTTAGACATATTTCTATTTCTAGATGCATTAGATGAATACCAAGGACGACCTGAGTTTATCGCTAGGTTTATCGAAAGCCTCGTCAAACGAGAAACAGCATCCTTAACTCGAGTTAAAGTATGTTTTTCAAGTCGACCATGGGCTGCATTTACTACCTGCTTCAAAGACTACCCTGGCCTCACAATGCAAGACTTTACTAAGCAGGATATACGCCGCTACTGCCTGGGTGTTATGGATTCCGAATTATCCTCTAATGTATCTATTCCAATGGCAATCCTAGTACCGCAAGTCGTCGATCGTTCAAAGGGCGTTTTCTTATGGGTTAAATTGGTAGCAGCCGATCTTGCTCGAGCTGCTAATTCGGGATCAAGTAAAGAAGAGCTAGAGGAGCTACTTCAGTCTCTACCAGCAGAACTCGATGAATATTACGCAGAAATAGTCCAAAGGACGCCAATATCATCCCGCTGGACTCTTTTCGCCATGCTAAAAATTACTTCCCAGGCTCTAGATCCTGTAGTAGGGCCAGATCTCATCGGTGCTGTTGAGTGCTCAGTCATCGCATTACGAGGAAGCGCTATTAAGATCAAGGCGATTCCTGCTACTAAAAGCAGAGAAGCGCAAAGCTTACGCCTTAAACCAGATCAAGCTACATTCCCAAGGCCTCATAGAACTACGTCGGACGTTTGTTGAACTCTTACACCAGACCGTCAAGGAATTCGTTAACCAGCCGAAGTTCAACGCTCTCATTCTTGACACTGAAGCAAAGGTAACATTCGAGAATGGATACTCATTCTTGTCGAAGTGGTTCTCACTTGACCGCCGAGCCTTTCACAAATCTAGCCAAAATATTGCAGAAGGTGGTAAAAGCAGACCAGCTAGACGGTTTGAACTTGAAACACATTATAGCACTATGGATGAATATGATTCGGATACCGAAGACTGTGATACTGAGGATTCTTTTGACAGAACCAGATGGGGCAATATAGATGAAGGTGATTCGGATTCCGAGGGTTCTTCTAACGAAACTAAACGGGGCACTATGCGCGAGAAGGCGAAGCGCGCAGCAATATATGGGGCAATGGCAGAAGACTCTACAGGCTGCAATGTCTCGTCCCAGACAAGAATTCAAATTTATCTCCATGGGAATCACGCCAGAAGCATACCAGACTCTTATCAGGTAGCTTGCATGCTACTTAATGGGGATGGGGAACCACCTCTGCAGTTAGATCAATCTTGGAGTAAGCTCTTGAGCCTGTTTGCTGAGAGAGGATATGATATGGAACCACTTCAGCCCTAAGGTTTCAATTTCACATTGGAGAAACCAGCGGCCAAACCTAAGTCAGCCTTAAAATCTATCATGAAATCAGGTGGCAGAAGTTGGCTTCCGTGGAAATAGCAGTTAGTATCTATTGGTTACATTTACATTTTAGATGTCGTTGGTTGCCCTTTGTCGCATTATATACCAAGCTACGCATTTCTAAAGATAGGAACTTAGCCTTTTTGCGTAAAAAGTCTCTCATACTATTGAACAATCCCTAACCAGGCCGTACGTATTACTATGAGGTTAAGTGTGATGGACATTTAACCTCGGGCAACACACCATTACACACTTAGATCGAGTGTCATACGACTAAGCGTCCCTATGAGCAACACCATTACAGACTAGGTTGTCTACCTTTCTTTACATACTATCCTTGGTTAACAGTAGTAATATTTCAAACTATTTGAAGATTGCCACGGTATATGAGCTGTACATACGGCTTTATTGACCGAGCTGCTTCATGAACGACGGGTGAGGCCTAACTTATGATCCCTGGGCAATTCTATATAGGTAGTACGTAAAGTTTATCGTAATTGCAAGAAGAAAAGGCCTCAAGATGAGTTCCCAATTTATGAATAGAATATATAAAACTACTACATGGAACTACCGGTGGTTTAGAATTTAATAATTTTGTATTTTAGCAAGCGACTTGAACCTCTCGCCTTCCATGTATGTCTATACAAACGGATGGTCAGCTTCTAACGGCTAGATTTAAATGTATGTGTATCAAATCCGTGCAGACTTCTTTTCCTTCAAGGAAGAACCATACCGCTAAGAATATCTATTCCGTTTCATTAGTATTTCATCCGATTACCAGTTTTTATTAGTTTGTTGTACGTATAAGGCATTATGTTAGCCAACACTTCTAGCAAAACATTCAAGCATAAAACACTTAGGGACACAATGCAGAAGGTGCCTCGTTCTCGTTGCACTATGAGTATACTCTCACGAAAATTTCCATATACTCTGATAATTGCCATTACGTTGTATTCATTGCTTACTTGAAGCACATCTTTAATGGCGAGCCCACCGACTCTGACTCTCCATACTTCTGACGAATTCGGGCAAGCGACTCTTGTTCCTCCCGCTCGTAGACTACCATTCGAACAGCTTCCTCGAACACGCGATTCACGTTCTCGCCGGTTTTTGCTGAGCACACCATATACTTGATTCCGCGCACTATCATCGCCCCAGAGGAGTCCTACGTTTTTCCGATCAGTATATTTCCAGTCAAACACGGCGATTTGGTGTATATAAACAGAGGTATGGGTAGAGCCGATCTTACCTGAGTGGTAGAAACTGGAATATTCAAGTCTGGATGAAAAGGGGCCCGCATATTGGAGCCAATGAATTTATCTTTCTTCAGGCCAAGCAATATAAACGGAATATCGCCACAGTACTTGTAGATCTCGTCCATCCACTGTGAATATTTCCCTAGAATCAGTTCATGTATAATACGGTTGGTAGGTAGCTAGGGACATAAACGTGACGCACCTTCTTCTGGACAGTTTTAAAGTGCGCAATATTCTCCATACTGAAGCACAGGAATACGGCATCCCACGCGAGGTAGGAAAGGAGTTGGAGTTGGTGAAGTGACATATCACCGGACGTATCCCAGAGCTCAAGGTCAATATCCTGTCCATTTACAGTGGTGACCTTGTTGAACAGCTCGTAATGAGTCCTGATATGCGCCTACTAATTGTGAGCGGGTAATTCTCCTTGCCAAGAATTCCCTTTATGATTTCGAATAGGGGTAGCTTACTGGATTAAATGCGTCGCGGTAGTAACGACTGGGGTTGGAACGCATTAGTACGCGTCACAATATTCATACGATACTAATATCGGGAATTAGAAGAAACTAGTAGTGGCTTACAGTAACAAGTTTGACTTTCCACAGCCAGAATCTCCAACGAAGACGAATCTCATGCGAGGACGATCAACGAGTGTAGCAGGTGATCCAGGCAATGAAAGCGATCCGCGAACGGTAGAGCCTTCGAAGGTCTCTTGGGGTTTCTCGGGGCTAACAACATGGCGACATATGTTAGAGGCTCGACGAATAAGCCCACGGCCATAAGAAGCGAAGCTTGCACGTCTGTTGTTGGCATCCTTGTTGCTTAGGGAGGAGCCCATTTTCGTTCGCTTAGCGCGGTAGCTATCGTTTTCAAGGCTATGTTCAATATCGGGAGTCTCCTAGTTGACGTTAGCTTGCGGGTTTGCTAGAGCCTAGGTCGGATGTTTACTTACAAAGGCGCGTTTGGGGGTTTGAATGCGTGCAGGTCCTAGCGACTCCTCTCGTTTTGCGGGACCAGGAACGTTATCAATCCATCTAAGGATAGAAGGATTAGTTTTCCACTTGTCGGGAATAATGAAGGAGAAGCTCTTGGATATGGGCAAGCGGAACTGCTGAGATTTGCTACCAGTCTCCATAGTTGCACCTTATTGGAATGATACCTCAAAGGGACTCCTATTTATTACTCTCTGTAATTAAGTAGGCAAAGTGTAATAGAGACGCGGCTGAAGAAAATGAAATGTGAGACCCTCAAGATAAATAAGAAAGTAACTGAGTAAGGTAGCAGGTACCTATGGGAGTCAGATACCATGGAAACCAGACAAATGTGGGGTTGGGTATGTAAAAGGCCTGTCGACGTCGAGGTTGGTGACGTGCCTGAGTAAGTATCTAACAAGGTGCATGAATAATTGTTATTGGCAAGGTCAGTGCATCCGTGTATGAAAAAGCGATGAGGTCTACCATCTTTCCTTTTCATAAGGTCGAACATTCGAATCAACGAAGGTGCATTCACTAATGCTAACAATCCGTTTCCCCTAAAAATCATTGCCGATCAATACCGCTCGAAGGCATTCAAAACCGCATAAAGCGATTGGTTAACAATAGTGAATTATAAAATATAGAAAGTTTATTCTTAAAAACGTGCTCATCCTTCTTCATGAATTCATCCCGTTGCAATATAACAAGCCAGTTTCATTCTTCCCTTATCTGCACTTGGTTGCAGAAAACCCCTACCCATATCCCGCATACCTTAAAATGGCAGTTTTATCTCTCCCCAAGGAGTGAAATCTATCATGGTCTCCATTAATTTGTGTAATGAAGGCTTATTAATAGGTACATATATATATCTTGAGTAATCGCAATAAATTTCAGGTTATTGGATTTTGAAATCTTTAACAGAACTTCACTCATATGTGCCTATATAAAAGTGATGATATATATTTTGTAGTCTTTGGATTGAATACAGTAGGCAATTCGCTACAATGATCATAGTCAATTGTTAATAAATAGTAAAATATAATTCTACTTCGATCGGAGGGTCTCCGTGTTATGAGCCCGGTGTACTTCATCTGTACCATGAAGCTTGGAGTAATAATTCATATATCAATACGAAACTCGATGACTTCTTATACTTTACGAAGCTTGCCTATATACTCACTAGCCCCTTTCTACTCCTTGTATAAAGCTTCATGTCAGGTCTAAATCTCAATATCTCCTGAGTTATTCAACTATTTTTCCTACGGCTAAGATTCCAGATTATGATCCTTAGAATAAATATAAGGTATAATCCTGCAACGAAATTTATAACGTAACTAGATGTAATTCGTTATTTAGTTTGGCTATGCCGGAATAACTGCTCAAGATATGTACACAAGATAGGTAGGTAGGTACCCAGGTATGTATCGTCAATCCTTTTTAAGATGATGTTCGACTAAGAATAAAATAAAAATTACAAGTTTGTGGGATTGTAAGCAAGTTGAGTATCTGCCATTTTGTTAATACGCCGTACGTTGAGCTAGGTAATCCCGGTATTTTAAAGTCGAAGTTATGATCGGGTTAACATTAGTTTTATCTCTCGGGCCCCAGCCGATTAGCCTTCAGTGCCATGTGATGTGAAATACTATATACATAAACATATCCGTTAGAAAGCCGTGGTACACGTAGCTATCCCGGCGACTTTTTAATACACCGATAGGGGGCGGCCGATTGTTAAGTCAAACTGGAGCGATGTGGGTCTCTAGAATAAGCCGTTCGGACCATAGAAAGCGGGGAAGTAACGCGACTAGCTGATATTCATGATGCCGTTAACCCAGAATGTAAGGTACAGATGAGCTAGAATTTAATCTGAGAATACTTAACTGCCGTATAAATACATATTATTAATCCGGAGTTTATATGTATTTTTAGTACGTCATTGTGACCTTGATTGCTAATCGGCATTACTATCTTGCCTCGATATAAATGGCGTTATTCTTCCGTCGCCTACCTTAGCATTAATCATATATAGACTAGTAAACCCGGAGTCAGATGACAACAAGACTTAAACAAATTGCAACACATTTTTTGCACAATATGTCTGATATCCATCTGTATACCGCTCAAACACCTAACGGTGTCAAGATATCGATCCTGCTAGAGGAGCTAGGGTTACCTTATAAGGTGCGAACCCATCCTTACTCCTTTAAAAAGTCGAACCGGTGGATATCTGTGTCTAATTAGTGAATAGGTCACCAAGATCGATATTAGCACGAACGTCCAGAAAGAGCCCTGGTTCCTGGAGATTAACCCAAATGGTCGTATTCCAGCACTCACGGATACTTTCACCGATGGCAAACCTATCAGGTTATTTGAAAGCGGCTCTATCATGCAATATCTGACTGACAGATACGATACGGAACATAAGGTCTCGTATCCTCAGGGATCTAGGGAGTACTATGAAGTGAATAGCTGGGTAAGTTAGGTATATTTTGATACCCTCCACGCTCAAACTGCTCACCTAGATTAGCTCATGTGGCAAATGGGAGGTCTTGGTCCGATGCAAGGGTGAGTAAAAGCTAGTACTAGGAACTTTTGATAGGGAACACTAACATTTGGGTAGACAACTGAACCATTTCAACCGTACGTATTATATTTCTGACGCTGGGTGATTTATGTCCTAATACGAGTAGGCTATGCCCCGGAGAAGATTGAATATGGCATCAACCGGTATAAAAACGAAACTCGCCGCCTCTATCGGACACTTGAGACGCAACTGAAATCGTCGACGTCTGGTTACTTGGTTGGCGATCGATGTACGAACGCAGACATATCATGCTGGGGATGGGTTGCAGCAGCGAGTACGTATCACTATGATTGATTACGCAAGAAACCAACTAACACTTACACGTAAAGAATGGGCTGGAATTGATATGGATGAGTTTCCGGTATTGCATGAATGGGTCGAGCGGATGCTGAAGCGTCCGGGCGTCGAGAAGGGTCGCCATGTGCCGTCTCAGCATATCTACGAAAAATACAAGGCTACCTCTAACGAGGAGATGGAAAAGCAGGCTGCTCCGTTGAGAGACTGGGTCCAGTCATCCATGAAGGAGGAAGCAAAGTAGCGGTTTTATCTTAAATCTCCTACGAGCTTGCCGTACAAAGCGTAGCCAAGGGGAATATCGTTAACCTTTTTTGCTGAATATCGTCGTTGATGTCCCGTAGCAAGAACAGTGGATATTGGTACCTACATTTAATTGACATGAAGGTAGTTGTACCTGAGATTCCTAAGCCCTCAATGATATCAGTGTAATCTGTATTCTATAGCGCTTGGTTAATAAGAAATATGCGGAAGTTCGACTCTGTCTCTGGTATTAATAAGCAGATGTTGGTTTTAGGCGTATGATTATGATTATAATTATGAATATACTCTATAAACATTTAAAATGTCAAACTAAGTTAATCTTTTAAGGGGAGTGTGGTGTAGAGTACGCTCTTAGGACGTCGCAAATGAGTTAACGGAGGGTGTTACTGAATAAAAGGGGTAGGTAGAGATGGCCATAGCTTATGTGAGTTTATGTTTAAAAGACACAGATTGGTGACTGGATTCCAGCCCATAGTCTTTCGGTACGTACCTTTTTGATCCAACCATGCCCAACTAAACATAGTGGCTCAAACGTCGCTCTTACCCCACTTTTATTTAGGTAAAAATGGGTTTACATAAGCATGGCGCCTGGAAAAGTCGCCTCAAAATAATTCCACTCAACAACGAACCTGGAAGATAACTTAGTTTCTTCAACTTATTTCTCTCAAGCATATTTTCCCTTCAACGTTTAACGTGCAACGTTACCAATATGTCGTGGAGAAATCAAGGAATTACGGGATCTAACAATATCCCTCTCGGCAAGAGTCGACGATTTGGAGGCGAATTAGACGATGCGATCGAGCAACGCGAAAATGGAAGTGATAGCTTCAGCCTTTCCAATGAAGACCGCGACTTGAAGCGCGGTCGCAGCCCCGAGCCAAGTAAGTCATCCACAATATATTATAGTATTCATTATAGAGCAGGAGCTAATCACAAATCTTTTAGGGACCGATGCCGATGGCCCTCGACGCCGAAAAAAGAGAAATCGATGGGGTGATGCCTCTGAGAACAAAGCTGCCGGGCTTATGGGTCTCCCCACGGCTATCGTGGCCAACATGACTAGCGAGCAACTGGAAGCCTACACCCTACATCTTCGAATCGAGGAGATTAGCCAGAAGCTGCGCATCAACGACGTTGTCCCTGCTGATGGCGATAGGTAAGTCTAGCCTTTGTCTTAATATTTTGTCGCCGGCGCAATTCTAACGTTTCATATAGATCCCCCTCTCCTCCGCCGCAATACGACAACCATGGTCGCCGTGTTAACACTAGAGAATACCGTTACCGAAAGCGTCTCGAAGATGAGAGACACAAGCTTGTTGAGAAGGCTATGAAGACCATTCCTAACTATCACCCACCCCAGGACTACCGCCGCCCTACTAAGACCCAAGAGAAGGTCTACGTGCCCGTCAATGACTATCCAGAGATTAACTTCAGTGAGATTGCTAACCCTCTAACCTTTCTAACCATGTTCTTGCCCCTTCTTGTTCAGGATACCGCCTGGAATGCCGTTACATCTCGATGGATGACTTGCCACATATTGGCCTCATCCAGCTCGTACTCTTGTTCTAACCGTCTTGTTACAAATACTAACACTTAGGTCTTCTTACTAAAGTTGGTTTACTTATCGGTCCTCGTGGCAACACATTGAAGAAGATGGAATCAGAATCAGGAGCCAAAATTGCCATCCGCGGAAAAGGCTCCGTCAAAGAAGGCAAAGGCCGATCTGATGCTGCCCACGCCAGCAACCAGGAGGAAGATCTCCATTGTTTGATCATGGCAGACACTGAGGAAAAGGTCAACAAGGCCAAAAAGCTAATTCACAATGTCATCGAGACCGTACGTTGCCTATGGGCTCTATATTCTTAATCTCTATATATACTAACATCATATAAGGCTGCATCAATTCCTGAGGGACAAAACGAGCTCAAGAGAAACCAGCTTCGAGAACTGGCCACGTTGAACGGTACTCTGCGTGATGATGAAAACCAGGCCTGTCAAAACTGTGGTCAAATTGGCCACCGGAAGTACGATTGTCCCGAGAAGCAGAACTTCACGGCCAACATCATTTGCCGCGTCTGTGGCAACGCTGGTCACATGGCTCGAGATTGTCCCGATAGACAGAAAGGTGCCAGTTGGCGTAACGACGGTCCTCCCCGCGCTGCTGCTGCTGGTCGCATTGGCGGTGGAGATGCCGTCGATCGTGAATACGAGGTATGTGTTTATTACGAACAAATTACCGGATGTTATCTAACTCGATCTTTAGCAATTCCTTGAAGAACTTGGAGGTGGCTCCAGCGGAACTCCAGCTCGTATCGAAGCAGCACCTGGCTCCTACAACAACAGCAATGGTGGTGGTGACGCAAAGCCTTGGCAACGAGGTCCGACAGGCGCTGCTGCTCCATGGCGTTCTCGCAACAACGATCAGAACAACGAAAGTGGAGGCGGCGGTTCTGCTCCCTGGCGCGACCGCCATCGTGGCAATGACAACCATGGGGGTGATTACTACGGTGGCCAAGGTCAGAACTATAACAGTGGTTCAGCCCCTGGAGCAGCTGCACCTTGGCATCAAGCCTCAAGCGGGCAGCCTCAGTATCCCAACTATCCCGGCTATTCAGGGTACGGTGCAGCTCCTGGTATGGGACCTCCTCCTGGTCTTGCTCCTCCGGGAGGTTCTCTCGGTGCTCCGCCTGGACTACCACCGGGAAACATTAACGCTCTAATCCAGCAATATTCCAACGGAGCGGCTCCTCCCCCTCCGCCGCCTAGCGGTGATGCTCCTCCGCCGCCTCCTGGTGATCAGCCGCCGCCACCTCCTCCTGGTGCTTGAGCGTGGGAAGCATACAGAACAACCCATCGTACCAATACTAACTTGCTTGACCTTGGTATACCGTATCCAGTTCAAGTCGTCTTGCACTGCTAACGATTTTGCTGTTACGCGTTGTTTTCTAATTTTAGTACTAACCGTTCCATACGTATCATCTCATACCAGTGCCTTTCTACGTCTCATGCAGATTTGAGGAATATAAACTTACGATTCTAGTTATCGTGAGTAGGGTGGTTGCGCACATGTATTATAGGACTAATCCGTAGACAGCAATGAGGATTTATTTTTTATATGTTTACCGTGTGTAGACTTGAATTAAAGTGACGGTATATTTATGCCCCAACATTTATAGATGTTGTATTCATGCTTCCTACGTATTAGCGCTATCTATCGAAGGGGCGCAAGATTCGGTAGACACCGCTAATACTTAGGTACCTTAGGTACCTTGTACATGTAGTACAGGCAGATACATAGGTACACTTATGCAAATACCGACAGGGATCTCATGTCATACAGCTTACATATGTACATTTAGTACCCATTTTTCTCTGTTGTATCCTGGGAGCTTGGGCCACTCCCCGCTCTAATTGCTCTGACAATTGCTCTAATGTCGTAACCTGCAACTTCTATGTAGGTACATACCAACCTTCTCTCCAACTCCACTACCGACTTCTATTTCCAGATCATGCATTTGAGTCGACGACGTTTAAGGCAATTGCGATTTAAGAGTGGAGTAATTTATAAAGCGTAAACGACAAGTCGATGAACAGTCAGATTCCTCCAAAAATACCTAAACATCAATATATCTTCGCATACATCAAACCTAATTAATACATCCGTCATCCTCTGTACTGTGCCTCAGTATATGTGCCCTACTACTCTCGTGTCTGCGTCTCTTGGGATGTCTATCATCCCCACCTAGAGCTTGTTCGACTCTCTTCACTGGTCCCTGATTGTATCTTTTCCTGCAGCCTTATAGTTTTGGCAGTATTTCATCCTGTAGGTGAATCGGCAGAGTCCGCCAACTCAGCCAATCATGGCTATATCGAACCCAGTCGCCTTCAAACCATTCGCTGTAACATTCTGGACCACAATCGCTTACGTCGCTCTACTCGTTCCGTTACTCGTCGTCCACGAAACCGTCCCGCCTCCTCCAAGCAATCCGACGCTCTACTCCGGTCTCAACCTCACCAAATCTTGGCTTGACTTAACCGTCTTGTCTCGCGATTACCATCCATTTAACAGTCAGAAGAATGATGAGATTCACGATTGGCTCTTACTAGAATTAAATGATATCAAAAAGCGCAATGGGGCGAATGATTCAAGCATGGTCGTATTCGCAGACAACACTTCAAATATCACTACAGCCAATATCGTATTTGGAGCATCAAGTTCCACTGGCACCTACTTCGAGGGTACGAATGTTATAGTATACATTCGAGGCAAGGATGATCCGCAAGGTCTATGGTGGGAGGACGGCACCGTAGCGTCGGACAAAGTTATAGGAAAGGGAGGCGTCCTGATGAATGCCCACTACGACTCGTACGTCTTGTCAGATAATGGGTGGTGTTAAGCTAACATTGGAATAGTGTTTCCTCTGGATATGGTGCTACGGATGACGGAATGGGCTGCGTTACTTTAATAGCACTAGTCGATTACTTTTCACGACCGGAAAATCGACCCCAGAGAGGTATTGTTGCCCTATTCAACAATAACGAGGAGGATGGGCTATGGGGCGCTCAAGCCTTCATCAATAGTCCTCTTCTGCCTTTCTGCCACACATTCTTAAATCTCGAGGGCGCCGGTGCTGGTGGTCGGGCTAATCTATTTCGTACAACTGACGCTGAAGTAACCAATGCTTACAGGGGCACCAAGAACCCATTCGGAACTGTAATCTCATCTGATGCCTTCGGCCTTGGAGCTATAAAAAGTAACACCGACTATATAGTTTTCGATGGGGTTTTTGGGTTAAGGGGATTAGATATGGCTTTTTACCGACCTCGTGCCAGGTATCATACCAACCAAGACGACGCCAAGCATGCATCAAGAGCTAGTCTCTGGCACATGCTCAGCAGCTCTTTGCACACGATGCAAAGTCTCTCCGGAGACACTGGTGACACATTCATCGGAGACCGCCCTGATGGTGATCGAAAGAAAGCATGGAATGGTAGAGGAAACGATGGCGTCTGGTTCGATATATTCGGACAGACGTTTGCTGTTTTTGAGTTACGGACTTTGTTTGCGTGGTCTCTGACCTTGCTAATAGCCACCCCTCTAATACTCCTTGGCTTAACGTACATATTAGTACGTAACGACAAGTACTATTTTTTCTCAGCAAGGCGATCTGCTTATGAAGGATCCGACCTTGATCCGGTTCTGCTAGGTGGTCGAAAAGGTCTATTCAGGTACCCTTTTGCTTTAGGCGTTGCTGGGGCGTTGGTTGTCGGTTCCGCATACTTAATCACAAAGATCAACCCGATGATTATATACAGTAGCGAATATACCGTGTAAGTCCTGAACGATCATTATTCTAGGAGGATACTGACATGAATTATAGTTGGGCCATGATGGTATCACTTTTCTATTTCACCTTCTGGACCATTATGGCGGGGGCGAATTTCGCTCGACCTAGCGCCCTTCACCGGGGATACTCTATCTTCTGGCTATTCCTCATTGCATGGGGTATTTCAGTCGCGAATACCGTTTTTGAAGACCGCTTTAGAATCGCAGCTGGATACGTGTTCGTCTTCTTCCATTCTGCTGTATTTCTTTCCTCTTTTGTCGCGCTTTGCGAACTGTTTGCCCTGCCCACGAAGGCGTCGTTTGCGCAGCGAGTACACGACGAGCACGAAATCAGAGACCATCTTATTAATGTTCCACATGCCGACGCTTTAATCTCTCCAAGTCGAGATGAATTCAATTCTAATGAAAATGAGGATGAGGAAGTTGAATCTCAATCCCCGGCAACAGAGACAACTCCTCTTGTTGGTGGTACCACCGCGGGCAATCGGCGGACGACATTTGCTACTACATACCGTCGTTCGATATCGGCTATCATAAATAAAGCGACATCAAGCGAGAGCGACAAAAACCAACCGTACGAATATGAACAACAATGGTCGGCAAATCTCCCCAGTTGGCTTTGGGTTCTTCAATTCCTCATTCTAGGGCCGTTCTTGATCATTCTCATCGGCCAACATGGCTTAACACTGGTGGCCTCTGTTTCCCAAACGGGTGCTGATGGGTCAAGTCTCCTAGTCCCATACCTTATGACAGCATTCTTCAGCATATTTCTATTGTTGCCCATTACCCCATTCACGCACCGAGTCACTCACCACGTACCGATGGTACTCCTCGGGGTATTCACAGCCACACTAATTTACAACCTAGCAGCGCCCCCTTTCTCTGAAAACAACAGATACAAAATTTATTTTCAGCAAACTGTAGACCTCGATACTGGTGCGACCAAGGTCCATTATGCCGGCCTGCAAGAATACGTCCAGCAGACGATTGCCGAACTACCATCTGCCGCTGGCAAAAAAGTTGAGTGTACTTCTCAAGGGAGTCTGCGCAATGGCTTAGCTACCTGCTCTTACGACGGTTCGGACGTCCCGCCTAACGTAGTTAAGGCATTGCCTAGTGGAATCCCCCCACAGAAAGGCTTTAGCAGCTGGTTGGATTTTAATGTCACGCGCGCAAAGGATGAGACCAAGGCCATATTTGAGATTGATGCTAGAGACAGTAGGTCCTGCGCGATTGCGTTCGACAAGCCTATTTCCTCGTTTATAGTCAATGGTAACCAACCGCACGAGCGTTTCGGTGGTATACCGGAAGCTGGCCTCACTAAGATCAAACTCTATCGCCGAGATTGGACTACACCATGGAAGGTCGACGTTCAATGGGAAGCAGGTTCGGCTGCAAGCACTGGAATCGACGGTAGTATTCTCTGCAGTTGGGACGATGTGAACACCCCCGGTACGATTCCTGCCTATGATGAGGGACTCAAGTATTCCCCTACGTGGGTAGCTCTCACCAAGTTAACATCAGGTTTATGCGAAGGGAGGAAAGCATTCAAAGCGTGAATACGCGAATACGGTCGTATAACCACATGGCACCGGCGGTTCTTTGCATATGTAATAGGTCTCGCCACCAATAACATAAGGACGGCCAGTCTAGTAACTTACACCGGTTTACTTTACATAATACCCCTTAGCAATGTCGAATGTTTTAATGTTGCAGACCACGAAGTCAACGAGGTACAACAAGCCGGCTTGTACTAGTGAAGTATGGACACCTCGCATGGTTGGCGTTTGCTTCTATATTGATAGGGTCGCAGCTAGGTAATGTCACATAACCTACCTTTTTTCCACGATACCAAGGGCCTCGATGGAGCCATTGTCTCACGAGTCGTCCCTTATCTCCCCGATGCAAATATTTTCAGTTAGTAATATGGTAATAAACCACATCCATCTCTGTTCTCGAACCCCGATGTCTCAAGGGTAGTTGGTTCGGTTAAGTTGTCTTATACTACCTGCAACTCTATTCCTCAACTTCTGGAATGATCGACAGGACAACTATTTTTATTAGTCGAATCTGGACCGCCTTTTTGGGGTGACTTCCGATTTCAATGCTCTCCTATGCGTTTCTCAGCGTCACAGTCACGACCCAATAACGAGTCTGTGGGTTGTCGATCATGTTTGCCGCGTAACATTTTCCATATAAAGCCACCAACCCAGATGCTCAGAATGTGCCGGAGCATTTCCCCACGTTCCAATCAAACGCGGGAACCTAGTTCAATAATCTTTATCCTATATTACCCAAGGTTGCATTTTGCCTATTTATGAGGGAACGCTGATGTGTAGTTGACGCGATACGTGCAGTTTACAGGTTTAGGGATTCGAGACACAAGAAAATGCAGTTCGGAAGATGCAAAGATTTTATTATATTTCATCATTCTAGTTGGTTCTCGAGGAGGTTGTTGTCGTGGTGTCCGTAGTTTCCGTAGTTTCCGTAGTTTCCGTAGTTTCCGTAGTGTAATGGTCTGACTTCCTCGATGAAGAATGATCGACAGATTTTAGGAAGTTTCGTCATGCAGCCTTCCCCAAGCCTTCCCCAAAGGCAAATTAAATCAATCGACAAAAATGAATCGAGAAGGTGTCACGGAGTCTATGTGAGTGGAAACAGGGGAAGGAAGAAGACGTCTGCAACTTTCCTTATTAGTTAGTACCCGTTTGTGTGCCTTACATTGATTGCTCTCGCCCGAGGCCGAAAAAAGGTCTTTATTTATTTTATCTTTTTCTATCTTCGCTTCCAAGTAACAGGCACTACCTCGCATTGCCGATCTTTTCACCCCTGTTCCTATGTAGGGACTTTGACATCAGACTATCATCTCTTGTCATCTCTGTCATACCATAAGTCCCAATTTTAGAAACATACAAGCTCACTTGGCTTAATATCCATCACCAACTCCCGCGTCTTCGTTCCACCTATTCACTCTCCTAGTGCCTAAGCGGATCTACTTATAATACGACCTAGAGACTTCTACTTTCCTAGGAAATTCCTAAGCTTGCAATACCCTACCTAGTACAACAACCTCTCATAACTCATACCTCGGTACAACAAAATACAAAATCAATCAAGATGGGAAGCTTCACTTTGCGAACCGTGCTGTCGATCGTGGCAGTCGCTGCGGCTGGACTCGCGTTCCCTGCTACTCAGGCCCCAGCTCCTACTCCCGCGGCAGCTCCCTGCACAACAGGCGCTCCCGTCGTAACTGCCGGATACACCATCAACTACGCCCCAGCTATGCCGACGGTGGCATTCCAGAATGGATACCAGCCCGAGGAGGCGTGGTCCAAGAGCCACGTCATCGGCACTTACGTAAGTACACCAATCTCATATGTTACTATGATATGGCATGAAGAAAAGGGGGGAGGGGAGATCTAAGAGAATACGGGCTAACGATAATATGTGGACAGACCTTTGGTGTCCCCCCGCCGGTCGAGTCCGGCTTCGCTTATGCCCAGTTCAAGTGCCAGTACTACTGCAATAATGCCGGAGGTGCCGGCTCCGGTAGCTTCTTCGTCAATTATGCTGGCGAGGACAGCAATATTGGCTCGTATTGTACTTGCTTCGATGAGTTGTAAGTTTCGGTTCCTATCTATATATATACCACATACATTGGTATACTAGAACATACAGGCTGACATGATCACGTATAGGCTGCAACCCGAAGGCTACGTTGCTAACGAGGAGAAGCTCGTTGGTGGTTGGAACCATATCTGCGCCGAGTAAGGCAATTTCTTGGAGCAGGAGAGGCGTGGTTACCTCAGGGGCCGAAAGGTGTACTAGGTGTCTAATTCAGGCGATTGCGGGTTAATTATGAAGTTATGGTGTTTTGTCTGTAAAAGTTGACGCTATCGTAATTGGTTCTTGGTAAATATTAAAAATAAAACATTGCACCCGTTACGTTTGAGTAACTTGTGCAAAGTGTAGGGAGTGATCTTGATGGATGAAAAAGTCTAGTTGTGAAATTGTATATATTTTGCTTGCTATTCTGCTGTATAAATTGTATTTCTGAATCCGGCTTTCAGTTTCGTTGGGATATTTTGATACAAGGTATATTTACTGTGACCCCTATTCATCAAATCAGTACTCTACTGAATACGGAAGTGTAAAAAGAATTGTCGCAAATACGTATTCACTGTTCAGAACTCAAATGTAACAAACACCATAGTTACAGTAATAACAAACGTGCATATTCAGGCAGTGCGAATGCTATCCTGGTCTATCCTTGATAGTTTCAGTTAAACGAGCTGTCCGTTCCCATGTCTTTATCCTCCTGTCAAATAGACAATTATCAATTCCCAAACCTCAACCATCAAGTGCATCAATGTGCAACCCATAATCACTCAGCAATATGCATGGAGCAAGCCTCTCTCTCCCTTCACAAGCCACGGTCTTCTCTTCTCATCCGATCTACTTTCCCTTATTCTCATCCACCTTCTCATTCTTCTTCATTTCACCTTCCTTCTTATCATCATTCTTCTTCTTCTCCTCCTTTTCATCTTCCTTCTTCCCCTCACCACCAACCCCCTTCACCGGACACGGCCCCAACCCCCGCGCATACGCCTCCCACCCCGGCTCCAGCGGAACCTTGACATCGTCATCCAGACCCTTCTTACCGTCGCGCACACGCTCCGGCTCTCGCCCGAACACGGTAGGCTTCAGTTTCTCGCCTTCGAAGGTATGCGTCACAGGTATATCCGGCGAGAACGGCGTCGTCGTGCTATGCCCGCTGCCGTAGAATAGGGATAGACGGTCCGTGGCTGCTGCGCTTACAGGAGGACTGCTTTGATCGCGTCTTTGGCTGTCGCCGAAGTTTGAGAACTGGAACGGCGTGACGGGGCTACTTTCGAATATGTTCCGCGGCTTACCGCCGCCGCCGCCGCCGCTCGAGGATCTAGTTTGGTGGAGTTGGTTCGTGGGCCGGGTTGCTGTTGTTGCTGTTGGCGTGGGACTGGCTAGGTACGGGCTATCATGGGCGGGCGAGCCAGAGGATGTTCGTGAAGGGCGTGGGGTCTGCGCTTGGGGGGTAGTTGAGGCTTTGGGGGGCTTCTCTGGTGTGTTTCCCGCTGTGGAATACTTTGCTAGGCCCGTGGATTGGGTTTCAGGCTTCGTGGAAGTTCCCGGGCCGTGGGTTGTATACCAGTGCCCGAAGAGGCCCCCTGAACCCCTGGAAGGGCCCGAGGGTGTGGGAGGGGTTGGTTTGTTGGGGTCCGACATCGTGGTCCAATGGAGTAAGTGTGTGAAGTCTAGGTAGTACTAGATGGTCTTCGCAATGTTGTTACTCAGGGAGGCGATTTGTTGTGAGTTAGAAAGCCAAGATGGATGAGATGGGGTCGGTAGGGCAAGCCTATATATTTCTCGATGGCATAGAAGCAATATGTTCTGATTGCTTCTGGCTATTTCATCATCTGCCTCTCTTTGAGGGCTTCTTGAGACGTACTGATTGATACATTTTTCTCATGTTTGTTGAGTGTTCACGTTGCTTTCTGTGTCTAGGCAATCTCAGGTTCAACTGCAGCATATTCAAAGTTCTAAGTAAGAACTGCAAGTATGTTAGACAATCATCATGCCAAAGACTTCTAAGAGCACACATTCGATTTCCTGCAGGTTGGTTTGTGTATCTGACTTTACATCTTGGCCCTTTTGTTGCTTTCGCAAAGTCTAATCATATTGTGAATCCTTTATTTAGTATAGGAAATCTCTAATGGGTTCTAGATGATGCTTGTTACTTAAATCTATTGGTTCTTACTACTTCAATTAACTAGTTAACTACATGTTACGAAACTTCGTCTTTAAAGATTGTTTGTGTACCTAGGTAATTAGGCTATGTCCACCATCTGATCGCTAAGTTCAAAGTAAGATTTACTTTGATACTACAAATGAGCCTCTACATACGAATAGTTAATAGACCTGATTTTATGTCGCTATATTTCGGTTATTCAAAATGACTGCAAAGCCTCTAGTTATGAAAAATGGGATTTAATTCTAGCAAAATTGTAGCATCCATTTATATTGTACAACTTCTGGTTAACTACCATTCTACAGCATTGGGTATACAATTCTAGTCTCGCAAAGACTTGAAGCAATTGGAATAGCCTTTTCAATACACGAAAAACTACGATATTGGTCAACTTTACGTTCTAACCATCCAGTTTCTGACTAGGTTAACATGGTTTCCAGCGCGATTAGACCCCCTTGTAGTCTATTATTGGCTGTCGTATTCTAGTATCAATGATGATTGATGACTTATAAGGCACGATAGCCCTGTGAATAGATATTATCAACACCGATGATCTTAGTACTAATAGCGGTACCGTATTTCAACCAAACATGAGTTTTGATTGGATGCGAATTCTGTAGGAATGGGGTCGTGCTTCTATCGGGTCTTCTATTACGAGCCCGGTCGTTATTCTCGCCAATAGGCTGGCGCGCTGGGGCCTTGTCATAAGCTTACCGCCACGCCACACCGCTGTGTATATCCAGCCCTACGAAGGGTTCACGGCGCCACACTCGTCGTTCCTACTGTGTGGTTCGCTTCGACAAGGTGAACACGTTCTGTTGATCGCGGTGCCAGTGAAATTGCGCTGGTAGGTGTTGAGTGTGTAAAATGGATAAAGGAACTGTCGATCACTTAGGGGGTTGTTGCTATAAAGTAAAGGCGAAGAGTCCTGGTTTTTTGTTCTCGATGTCATCAGCAAGGACATCTCTGTTGCAATCTCAATCAACTCCCTAAGACTTCAGATATACCCTCAGTTCAAACACCAACCCAAATCCTTCCAATCATAATGAAGTTCTCCATTGCATTCGGTTTCATGGCTGCCGGCCTCGTTGCCGCTGTTCCCTCAGCCAACCAGGTATGATCAAGATCCTACACCAAAAAGTATATGGCATCAAGACTAACACTCAACCAAAGGTTCGATCCGTCCACGACGTGCTCCCCAACCTGAAGCGCGACGCCTCAGGCGCCGGCTTCACGCACGTCGGCTCTGACAACGTCGTGCGCAGCTTCGACAAGGACTTCAACGTGGTCGACTTCGCGAGGCTCGACGACAAGGGCTCAGTCGGAAAGGACCCCAGCGCTGACGTTCTCGCCGAGGCCAAGCTCGCCAAGGCCAAGGCCATCGAGCAGACTTCCAAGCCGCGCCAGCGAAGCCCCCTCGACGCGCGCCAGGAGAAGAGCTGCCCTACCGAGTCTTGCCCGGATGACACCTACTGCAAGGACCTTTCCATCTATGGATACGACTGCTCTACCTGCCTGAGTGTCACCCACACCGTTGGTAACTGCCAAGTGTAAGTCGCAGGGAGTCGTGATCTATTAGATAGACTTAGAAGGGGTGGTTCGAACGGGGTATGTTGTGAAGGAGTAGAGGACGAGTTGCTCTTGTGGTTGCATAGAAGAGGGGGGATGGAAGAAAGAGTTGTAATATTTTCATTCGTAGCCGCTAATTAGAGCGGAATCTATTGAATATATAACAACTTTGTCTTTGCCTATTTGCTAAGATCCTAGGACTTATCTTTCTCGTTGCCATCTTGCAAGATCCCTTTGTATTTCTCTTAGCCGTCTCTCCTGGTATAATCTTCCAAGTGATATACTTGCCATTTCTGCTATGGTTTGCCCCTGTGGCGGTGGCGAGGCTCCGAATAATCCCGGCACTACCTGTCTCGGCTCCTCTCTCCGTTGGACTATGTCGGCAAACCATCGCGGTACATTTTCATTTTCGAATATTTCACGACCGTAGTTTCTAAAGACCTCATTTATGACCGCTGGGGAGTAACCTGCCCTAAGACCTTCCCAATGATTGCCGGAGTTGTGAATCCAAACAATTCGAGTTCCGGGTATAGTTATCGGCATCGAGAAGGGCCTTTCGCCGTCGCTGTGAAACCCGACTACTAGGGGCGGAACCCGTCGTCGAGAGCGATTCGCTTCGGTCTCCCCTTGCGGTCGAAATGGCGGGCTACTGTGACGGCTGCTCCATTCGCTTAAAACATGTGATAATATTTCAGCTTGAAACGGACCCGGCATGTTTCGGTCTTCTGGGGTGACCGCAAACGAGACATCATACGAGCCTCTACTTACATTTTGGTGATATATCTGCAATAGGTCATTGACGCTCGGGATCCGAACCCCGGCAGGGAGGATATTCTGGCTAGATAGGCTATCAACTAATGATTGCACACCGCAGAGACCCCTTTCGACATAGTTCCTTATCACGACGAATCCCGAACTAAATCGATATAAAACTAGAATAGGAGTTAGCAATTACTTCTTTAGATGTAGGCAAGTTGGGAGGGGAAAGGGGAGTAAGTTACTTACAGTCAGCCAATGGAGGTAATTGAGTGTCGTCTTGCGCTTGTTCTTCCCCCTGAATCAACGGTCCCGCTGGATTTCCATATCCGTCCACTCCTTTTACAATCTCCTGTAGTACATTTTCTGGAATCACTATTCCATCTTCTTGTCCTGACGATGTCTTTAAAGGTGCTGAAAACGGATTCGCTGGGTCCTCCTCGGTTACAGTGACTCCTAGGAACGGCCCCAGCCATCTCCGCAGCCCTCCCCCTGTACTTGGCCCTTGATTTGGCCCTGGCTCTGGTCCTTGTACCGGTGGTGTATATACTTGTGGTACTTCTGGCACTGCTAGTGGCGTTGGTACTACCGGACCTGGCAGCACTACCGGACCTGGTTGCAATACTGGACCTGGCGGTAATACTGGGTTTGTTGTCTGTCCGATTAGTGTAGGTTGTGCCAAAACCTCTTGTTCTGTCGCTCTTCTCTTCCTCGCTGATTCTATCCATTCCGGTGTTGGTGGTGCAGGCCGTTTTCTCTGCTGCCTCTCCTTTAATCTTAAGGATCTCCTGAGACCCGGTGGTGTTGGTGGTGGTGGATTCCTTTTGCCAGCCATGATTTTCAAAGGGGAAATTGCGTTTGGTGGGAATTTTATGTTCAGAATTTAGTCTACAGGATAAAATAAGCCTAGAGTCATAAACAGCATGTATTTTTGTACAGTAGTCTACTTCGTAAGATACAAAATCCATCATAGGGCTTTCGATACTCCAGCGCTCTAATATATTTGACGCTGACTGTTAGAATAAAGAAAGTGTTTAATGTCTATATTCGAGCGCCTAGTTTGCATCCTAACGAAGCATTCTTAGATAAAGAACCATTTGAAAAGTATTGTTGTCCCTATAATGGGATTGTTTGGGTACTTGAATAATATTTAAAAGTTACTAATACGGCCTAATTAAGATACTAACATTCGCCAACAAATAAGCACCATAAAAAGAATAATAAGGGGTGTAAATGCACAGCAATATATTCGAAGTGAATGTCGTGGGAATGTTCACGATCCGAAGGTCTACGTGAATAGGTAGATATAGTACACGTGACTACTAATTGTTACTTCGTGCACGGATTAGGACAATGCTGTTGAATATACACGGTTTTATTTTGTCTGCGAATACCTTGCCACCTCCTATAACAGCAGGTGACAGTAAAAAGTATAAGCTATGTAAAGGGTCCTAAACCATAACGCTGGGATAATTACGGTAGTTCCTATTAGAAAAGCTTTTCCACGGGTCGGCCCTTGACTTTATAATAACATTGAATTTGCATAGGTATTAGAGTTAGAATTAAGAGGTAGTTGCAACATTTGAAGCTGGCAGGGCTGCAGGTGGCAAAATACTTAAATGGACATTCAAGTTTAGGTGAGTTGTCGATCTGCTGAGTCATCAATGACCCCTGAGTCAACGTCACGCCAACCGAGAGAGAGAAGACTGCTAGGTAAATAATCTAGAAATAGTGAAATCTATTTGATATGGATATATTACTATGGATTGTAGAATAATTGAGTTTATTTTTAAATAGTACACCATTTAATACCTTACGACGTAAAATCCATGATCTTTAGAGTATGATATTTAGTAACAGAGGCGCTTCAAGAAAAGGGAAAACTCACTCGGTAATAGCATAGTTAATAAAAGGATTATAATTTTGAATGATACGGAATATCTTGGTAGCTTATCGTTCGGTAAAATATGGCATTTACACGTGGATATGGTTCGACCTTGGATCTTAAATATATGTGATTCACCAAGCACATTGATGCTTAAATCACAGAGAATTTATCTAATCACTAATATATTCGCTAGCAGGTCAAAAATAAATAAAACTACATAGATCTAGTGCTTTTGAGCTGACGCATTGCATTGCTTAATCAACTGAGCGTCTATCTAAAGCGATCTTTAAGGATACGTACTATAGCTCGAACTTACAACGTCAATCAACACATCATCACAGTAACTTAGATCTTAGTACCTCTGCATGATTGAGCATATGTCAGGAAACTTTGGGTTTGATAGGTACCCTAGGTACGTTGATTGTATGTACAATAAATATTAATCGTAGCTTAGGTACCTCAGGTAGGTTAATTATCTTCAGATTTAGCTACATCAACAAACCACATATGGGAAATACCGAGTAGGCGCCTCCTCTAGAAGGAACTGTACTTGTAATAATTAATATTTTAGTAGGATTTCGTGGGTTTTGCTTGTACCGGTACAGGAGTGACAGGTATTTGTATTGGTCCTCAAAATCGAGGGGTCACTTCTGTACAGTCACATACATTGAATCACTCTACAGATCAAACTTGAAGAAGGTACGGCCCTGATTTTACCTGTGCACAATTCTGAAATCACCTGTAGAGTTGTGATCTTGCAACCTTTGATTCTGATCAGCTTCACCTTTCCTACTTGTATATAAACATCCCTTCCCCCCAGATATTTTGCACTTTCAACTTTTCAACTTCAACAACAACAACAACCATAACACCACAACTGGTCAGCACTACAACATCACAACACTACAACTACTACTACAGGTATCTATCTCACTTAATAATATTTTATCCATCACATTCCCTTCCCATATCCTAACAACCCTTCTCCCAACCAACCAACGTTATCATCTTGATGCCCCAACCACCACACAATTCCCATTCCTTCAACATTTTACTTTCCACCCAAGTCCCCAAACATCTGAACATAACATACTTTTTCCCCTTACCCACTACAACAAATTAAATGACAGAAACATTAACCATACACCTTTACTCAATAGGCCTAGGGGAAATGAATGGATTAATTTGGTAAGTTAACTTTCTCCTGATCCCTTCAAAGCTGCTCTTCCTGCGACCCCTTTCCCCAGAACATCTCGAACAAACATTCCTACTATCGCAAAAATTTTCGCTTCACTTCAAACATACATCGCTTTGCACAGACTGCCTTAGGCTGCAACCTACCCTTCTATCTCGCATCCATTACTTGCCTACATTACCTTCATCACTCATCCAACCCAATCTCATCCACCCTCTTCCATCGCACCAATCCCCCTATCCTACAAAAATGCTTCCCCTTTCCTTTTTTGCATTTGCGGCTTCACATCTCTACCTAAATCCAACCTTACTCATGTCACATGTTTCAAGAACAACTTCGACAACGGCATCAGCAAAGAGGAAATACGACATTTATCTGGATTAACGGACTGGAAACGACCCAAATTCAACAACTCTATTTTACGCGACACTTTCGACAAACTTCAGCATCCAAACACCAAAGCTTAATTTTATATACGCGTCTATTTCGACAACTTCCGACACTCGGGACTTTCGGTAAACATTCCGACCAAGGTTTCCAGGTCCACTTCAGCACAACTCGACGAATTAACTATGAACTGCCTAGAAAGAGGGTGGGAGAGAAGGTTATAAATGGGATTAGGCTTACACGACAACAACAACAACAACAACAACAACAACAACAACTCTACTGATTATACTACGACATGCCTAGAAAGAGGGTGGGAAAGAAGGATAAACAGGTTTGGGCACACACGACAACCAGGACATCCGGACTTTTTATTCTTCTGCGCTAACAAAGTCTTCCTAAACCACCGCAAAGAGCCAAGCAGTACTGATCGCCGGTCCCTGGACCCGCCGTGGTTCACCACGGTGGAGAGAAGCTCAAGTGTTCCCATGTTTGTTCCAGAGCCAGCTCGGAAACGCGCTGCGGCTGGGTGTGAGGCCACTAGGATATCCTCCGGAGCTTGCGGGGCCCAGGTTTAGATTTTCTCTCCTATCTCTCTTCTGAGTCTGAGATCGATTTTCTTCAACTTCCCTGCACCTAAGCACAGCCTGCGGGGCTCAGTTGATCTTTTTCTTCTTCCCTGCCTTGCGAAGGCAAGAGGCACGCGATGCGCGATAGGACGGGGGGGGACAGCACCAACCTGCCCCGGACGAGGACGAAGACGTCGAGCCTGTCTCCTCGCTAGTAGTTTGTGAATTCGCTCGGTTCGTGGTTTGTAGGCCTGTTTTAAGACTAATATCTGATGTGGGAGTCCCTCTCTGGTGAGGAACATTCGGGTCTGTGGTGGGTCTCCAGCGTGGGACATAGCTGGTCTTCGTCAAGCTTGAGGTCACTTGGCGGAGGGGTTTCGGCCAGGCCCATGATACCGCGGTGGTCGGTCGATGGAGTCTTGATCTTTCCCTTTTTTCCCCCTTCTCTTTTGTACTTTCTTATGTACTTTCTTATGTACCTTTCTTTTCTGTCTTTCCATTCTGCCGTTTTTCTTTTGCCAAGTCTTTTTTTTCCCTCTTTCATTTTTGTCTCTCTTCTCCTATCTTTCTTACCTGCCGGACTTTTTCTTCCTCCTTTTTTTTCTTCTTCTGTCTCTTCCGCCATCCGGCCACCCTTCCAATTTATTATCCTAGCAATCCGCTGCTCCGCCATCCTGCCCACTTGCTGGGCCTTTTCCATCTCTCCTCTCTCTTCTCCTTACTCCTCTCATTACTCCTTATTATCTTTCCAGTCTATCGACCCTTCGTCCAACAAACCCGCCAGCCACCCCCATGCTGCCCACTTGTCCAATTCCACTCTTCTCCTTCCATTTTCTATCCTATCCAGTTGCCAACTTATTTTCCATCTTTCCATCTTGCCACCCTTCCTGTCTACCAGCCCATCATCCAACAAGCCAGCCGGTCGGCCAGTCAGCTAACCAAACCTTTGATGTCTTCTTGTCCAGTTCCATCTTCCTCCTACTTTTCTGTCCTATCCAATTACCGGGCCTTTTTCTGTCTGCCATCCTGCCACCTGCCAAACCTCCTTCCTATCTATATTGCCAACAAATTTCTTTCTTTCCATTCCATCTCACCCATCCTTGGACCATTCTTATTTCCCTATCTTGCCATTCTCTTATCTTGCTCTTCTATTGCCATGCCACTATGCCTGCCAACTAACTACCATTTCTATTTTGTCATTCATCCATTTTCTAATCTTTCTTTTTATTCTTATCATCCTACCATCCAGTTGATCTCTATCCAACAAACTTTCCAAGTTCCAACTTTGCCAATCTCCCATTCTACTCTCTTCCTAACTACACAACCAGCCAGCCAGCCACTTTCCCTTCCACTTAACCATCCATCCAGCCAGCCAGCTCCCTTCCTTCTCAATCCCCCATTCCTTCTCGTTTAATTTCCTTCCCCCAAACCCCACCCCCATACACTTCCTTATCAACCATTCAAGAAAAAAAAACTATATTCATGCAACAAACTGGGCAGGGAAATCCCTCCCTTTGGGGGCGGGAAAAAAAGGGCGGGCAAAGAGTCAAAAACTTTTTTTTGAAATGAAATAGTTACAGAAAGAAACAGAAACAAAGAACTCCCAGAGTTCAGTATCTACTGACCCAACTCACAGATTCATTTACTCAACCCACTTTACAGGATACTGTCTGGTATCACCGTGGGATTTGAGATGTTCGATCCACAACCATGATGCTGTCTGCTCTGTATCACCGTGCGATCCGAACAAACTACTTTTTTTTCATTGCATAACTTCAGCTTGCTGGGGATGTAAAGAAGAAGACTAATAGTGAACGAATGTTCTGGCTGAGGTAATCTCAAGCAGCAGTGTGTTGTCGAGGTAGTGTTTGATTGACAGGGAAGGTTGTAAGACCTGTATATAATAACGAGCGGGAAACACTAGAAGGTAACAAGATGTACTCCTAGATTGAAGTATGTTGGGATAGTTAGGGACTTAAAGACGAGTTATTTGACTACGAAATAATTACTTTCCATAAGTCTAGACAACGCAAGAATATTGATTATCAATCCTAGATATACAGTAAATTTATTCTAAGCAATCATATCCTAGGTGAAGTTGAAGAATAGAACAACTAAGCTATTGACTATACCTCGAATTGGTATCCAGTCATACCTTCAAGCACAACAGTCAAGAATATTATTGACCAGTTATAGAATGACTCAGTGCAACGCCATACCATTTTACGTAAGTCCAAAGAGACACACCCCCTTTTTAAAGCTCGGAGAATAAGTAATTAACCACATAACCAATAAAGTCCTTTTTTATTACCTTACCCATTATATCAAGTACCTGGGTAGTATAAAAGAGTAGACCTCGGAATATTCCCGGCAGAACACCCCCATGTCAATCCGCTATAGTGTTACCCTCAAAGCAAGGGGCTTAAGTAAGGCAAGACTTAAATAATATAAACCTACTCACATTCTCCGTTAATACCAAGTCGGAAACCTAATAATTACAAGAGATACTTTTTTCTTTTCTTCTGGCATCCGGGCGCTTGTCGAGAAATGGTGCATGAGGCATTTAATCCGGCTATACTTAAGAAAGGTCTAGAGATCTCACTCTCCGCACCCATCGAACCATATGGGTCTGACATTCCAAGGATAGGCCCAATAAACTGGAACTAGGAGTCATTAGGTATAGACAATTTATATAGGCGGGGGAATCGTCTTTGTTGGGCACCTAGACTGTCCACCTACTTCGTTCGGCGTCTGATGCAATGGGCAATGGGCAATGGGCAATGGCCAATGGCCAAGTAGCTGGTGAATTTTTAAAATTTAAGTCACGGCATGCTTTCGAGCTAGATTGCATTTGCGAAATTATCAATTTTGGGGGTTATGTTGGAGCTCGGCGAGTTATGCTGTATTGCTGAAGCTCACTGAGTTTCCTAGCTAATGACTACATCTAGCGATAGACCACTACCACTTGGTAAGGCCGACGCATTGAGTCAACTAGCTGCTCGGGAGGATTGGGATCACTGCTCTACCACTTGGGAGCAATAGCATTAAGAGCACCGACCTTTCCCTGGTCCGTACTAGTTTAGCGGCGAAGTACTAACTTGTCGGACAATGCTCTTTGGTGATCATTATCAAGATACACCGTGAATCCCTTTTCATTCGGAGGGTAGGAGCTTTCAAGCTACCATTAACGACCCTCGTATAACATATAACACATTTGTCTCATCCAACCACCTCTTCTCAGGCTGGAGCTTTAAAGCTACCAAGCGGCCTGTACTCTCTCGCGCGTGGTTGACCATGACTCAATGCTCCTCCTCATAACTCGATTAACACCATTCGCAATGGGACTTGGGTGGGGGATGGGCTAAATGCGGGGCAAAGCAAGGGGAAAAGGGGGTATGATATCGGTGCTGTGACTGTGTGCTAGATTGCGCAGTGGATTCACGATATCGAGCCTCGCGAATTCCCATGTAAGGATATGCTGCCTTACATATCCATCGAGTCTCCACCGTTGGCGAAGTTAAAGCCGCCGCCTTGTGCGCCATTGGTGCCAAAACCGAACGTGCCGTTAGCTTGGGTCTGGGCAGCCATACCGTCGTCGGCATTCTCATCCTCGTCGGAGAAATACTTCTCAATGATATTGTACGATTTCATGTAGATCTCCTCGTTCGCATTCGTCTGACAGTCATGAATCTTCTCCATACCTCCACACTCCTCAATAAATAGTGCGTAACGATTGATAGAGTCTGGGCCCTCTCCAGCTGCTTGCTTGTCGAGATCGCCAACCTTGAGAATATTCTCCAGACCATCTAGAGCTACCTGGATAATCTTGTTATCTGGGCACGCGAGAAGGTCACATAGCGGCTTGATACAACCTTGTGCAACTAGATATCTGATCTGCTCTGGTTTCTGCAGACCGCCGCTGGTGGCATTGCTAATGGCCCAACAAGCCTCTTTGCGGGTCTTCAGATCACCGTTTGACAGCAGATGAATCAAGGGCGGAATGATATTCGCGTCAATGACAGCCTGGATCTGTTGAGAGTTACCCGCGGTGATGTTGGAAATGGTCCAGCACGCCTCCTTACGGATTCCGTCCTTGTTAGAGCTCAGGAGCGACAGGAGGCACGATAAAGCGCCGCAGTTAATTATAACCTGCGTCTGAACGTCGTCGCCAGTAACAATATTACCAACTGATCGTAACGCAGGAGTCTGCACGGAAGTGGAAGCATGCATAAGCAATTCCACCAACCTACGCGGGATGCCAGCCTCAATGACAGCCTGTATCTTGTCATTAGATCCGTCGGAGAGGTATGAAATGGCCCAGCAAGCATCAATCAAGACTTCATCGTCGAGTGAATAGACCAGCTTAGCAAGAACTGGAAGTGCTGGTGCAATCTGAACAAATTAGTACAATCAATATCGTAGCAATGTAGGGTGCGAATACTGTGACTTACCGTAGTCCAATCAGGCTGGGGAGTCTTGCCTCGGCAGAAGTTGCTCAGAGTCCAAGTGGCATTTCGAAGCATGCTAAGTTTGCGGCTGTCGCCTAGCAGGTTTAGCAAGGGCTTGAGGGCACCGCAGCCTAGGACGTAGTCTCGGCATGATGGGCTGTCACCGGCGATATTGCCGAGAGCCCAAACAGCCTGCTCACGAACATCAGGTTCGGGGCTTGACAGCAGCTCAACGAAGATGGGAACTGCACCGGCCTCGATGACAACCTGAGTCTGGGTAGCACTGCCTGATGCGATATTGGTTAAAGCCCAAGCAGCTTCGAACTGAACTAGGGTATGGGGTGATCGAAGGAACTCGACAAATCGAGTAACAACACCGGTTTTAATGACTTCTTCAATAGGAGGGTTTCGCTCCTTGGAGAGAAGCTTTCTAAATTTGGTTGTAGCCTGGATCTGTAGGTCGATCTGGTCGGAGAATACACCTTGGACCATCTGAGGAAGGTCTTCATTGAGCTGTTAGGTCAAGTTATTAGCATTATGATCCGACTGGTAGAAAGCAAAGTATCGCAAGAGGGTGACGAAGAGTATTCAACTACTAATAGTAGCCAATAGTAGGGGCGTGGTTACTGTAAAGCCCTCGTCGCCGTAGCAAAGTTTTTAAGACAGAAGGGGAAAATGAAAATAAAAACAAAGCGGGAAGGGGGAAAAAAAATTTGATCAGTAAACATACCTGGCTTTCGGTAGGGGCAGATTCATCATCACTATCAGGAGCGGCACCCAAAGAAGCACCAGGGCGCGAATCGCCAGAGCCAATACCTCGTCTCTTGGCTAAGTTTTCTTCTCGCTTAGCCTTGCGAATCTCAACAGCCTGCTCCTCGCGTCGTCGGCGCAATTCGTCGGGCTTGAAAGTGCCCTTCGCCTTGTAGTTAGTGCGACGATGCTCGGGAATGAACCTGTCGGCCATGGTTGCTACTGCAGTGAGATACTATTCGCTTCAAGCGCTGTAGTTGCTGCAGTGGCGAAAAGACTGGGACGACAAGGCGGGGTGATTTTATTTTGATCGCCCGTAGCCCTGAAGGAGGGATGGCGAATTAAAAAAAGGAAAAAAAAAAAAAAGATTACGCAGGGAGAGCGAAATATTGAATGATTTGTAGATGGAGTAAAATGTATCTCTACTCGTCACTCCGAAGTTGAGGAAGATAGAGAGGGAGAGATGAAGAAGTTTAAAGTTTAAAGTTGAAGAGTTGAAGAGTTGAAGAGTTGAAGAGTTGATCGTAGTGGGGGAAATTGTTATGATGCTGGAAGCAGCAGAAGAATTTGGATTAGAATGGATTTGGCGGCTTGGTCGCTCTTTCAAAACCCGTTAGCGGGATGCCTTAAGGTTCGAACAGGCAGACTAAGGCCGCAGGTGTAAGGCATCCCAAGCAAAGCCAATCAAAGCCAATCAAACTGTCCTGCATCTACCCCACTTTCTATTCACTCTAATTGCACAGACCAACCCACTGGCGCATTGACCCTGACTGGCGTACCTATGTACACTACATATGTATGTACAAAGCCACATTTGACTATCATGTGACACCGCAATTTGAAAGTACAAAGACACTGGACTCACTATCTCGTTTTGTGCATGTTATGCATTTAGGCACGTACGTATAATGCAAAAGCTCTTTAAGTCTTGACGCGTTTCGGACGCGTACTTCATTCTTACTTGTGAACTTTAAACATTAAACATTAATCCATGCATGCAACTTGCCCCTTTCTCAATGTATCGGCTTAATTGTAGCCTAATCTACAGGGCAAAGGCATTTTGCCATCCTTCTACTTCTAATGTCACAACTCCGCATTATGCCAAATTTCTTTCAACATGACTTCGCGGCAGCCATCGAGCTCTACCGGTCATTCTCGAAATGCGAAGAAAGCAAGACAGCTTCCTTCTGGATATCGTAATATTTGGGATATCCTTGAGGGAGCCATCCCACACGGTAATTATGTCAATGTTATTGGTTTGGTGAAGGACCGTAGGTCTGCAATAAAAACTAGGGGAGTTGGTAAGTTCATGACTTTGCGTATGCTTCCTCTCAAATAAGCTTGGCTAATAATTTTGGGGAAGATTGGAAGTCTGTTCTGACAATTTATGACAAGTCTATTGAAGACGAAACAGATAAGGGCTTAATTATGAATATATTTCGGCCCCAATTATCTGAAATTCCCGAGCCAGATGCCGGCGATGTTGTCTTAATAATTTACGCCAAGGTTCAATCCCGTTATAATGAATTATCATTATTATCCCATAAATCGACCGTAATTCATATATACTCAGCAAGCAAGATTCCAAGGCCGCCGAAGTCAGCAAAACAGGCCTTACTAGACCCTGTACGGCCCAATGATCGCCATCCCTCAGATAAAGAACATGAATATGTTTCCTGGCTATATCACTCCGTTGACAAGAGCGCTATACCAGACGCTGCCGAGTTCAGCATTCAAGTTGACCAATCTCGCAATATTAAGGATAAATTCAAAGTCCTGAGCGAAATCCAGGACGGTCAATTCTGTGATATCATCGTCAATGTGATCAAGGACCCCTTCGATCAGATGGACAAAGCTACATTGTGGGTTTCCGATTACACCGAAAACCACGCTTTCTATAAGTTCTCGTGGGACTCTGCAGATGTCTCCGAGGGTCGAGATGGGGATCCATATGGATACACTACGAAGAGCATAACGCCAAACACATGGCCTGGTCCTTATGGGAAGCGCTCGTTACAAGTAACTTGCTTTGGTCCACACGGGGAGTTCGTCCGCGACGAAGTTAAGGCTGGAGCGTGGGTGAGACTACGAAATCTTCAAGTCAAGTATGGTCGTAATGCCAATAATCTTGAAGGATATTTGCGAGAAGATCGCTCTGCCTTCAATCCAGGCGTTCTAGTTGACATTCTTTCTACCGATGACTCAGACAATGTTGACCAACGACTCAAGGATGCTGTTAGGCGGAAAAGAGACTACGAAAAGACTAAGAAAAAACAGATGAAGAGCTTTTCTGCAAACGAGAGCAGCAAAGGAAACGGTAACAAGCGAAAAGGAGAAAATCAAGAAGACAAAAAAATAGCCTCGAAGTTGCGGCGTATGGAGCAACGAGCTCAGAAGTTCAAGGAGGTTGAGGAGCCGGAGCCGGAGCCGGAGCCAGAACAAGAGGCAGGACTCGATCTTAATGAATTAAGTATGATCATTGCGCGTTTCCTATGGCAATCGCTTCTACTAACAGAGACAATAGTTAAATGCGAAAATATCGATCAACCAATCTTCCCTATTTCTTCTATGCTAAAACCCGTACCTTGGGTAACAACGGTAAATGGTCAAGAAGTAACATTAACACTTCCCTTTACCTGCGCCAAGTACCGAGCCAACGTTCGAATTATAGACTTCCGTCCTCGTAAGCTAGAAGACTTTGCAACTTGGCGCAAGAATACGGAGTTCGATATGCTGTCGGACCATAGCGGTGCTTCTGATTCAGACGAAGACGAAGACCAAGGCACCCTAGACCGATATAGGGGAGATAAAGTCTGGGAGTGGCGATTCTCATTGCTGCTCGAAGAGGCTAATCCGAAGAAAAAGGGCCAGGATGACAGCCTCTGGGTCGTGGTTGATAACACCGAGGCACAGATGTTAATAAACCTCGACGCAGTAGAGTAGGTCCAATCACGTTAATACATCAATACCGAGCTAACACGCACCTAGCCTTCGAGCAAACCCCGACGGTCTAGATAATCTGCGAGAGCAGCTATTCAAGCTCTGGGGAAATCTAGAAGAGTGCAAGCAGCAAGAGCTTCAAACCCAAAGAAAGAACCAGCAACGAGTTGCGGCTCAGCAGCCGCCAGATAGCACGCCCCCCAGACCACCAAGCAGCTATCCAGCTCAAAATGCCGTCCAGGGAAACTCCATAGTGTCCAACAAGCCCTTCACATGCTGCATTCGTCAATATGGCGTTAAGATTCCCGAGAGTGATCCCGCAAAGGCGAATGCCGGCAAGGGGAAGCGCTGGGAAAGAGTATTCGGCCTGTTTGGAACTAAGATTAGCTCGTGATTCCGCGTGGAGAATTAAAAATAACTAGAATAATTAAACCGATAAATAGTACGCTTACTGAGGCCTTCCTGTAACGAATACACCCTTCCACTATCGTACTATATATAAAACAGGCTCAAGACTGTAGTGCTTCAGTACTCAAAGCTAATAGACTTACGCATTGACTCACCCAATAACGTCTACATCCACCAACACATCCTTTAACTTATAATCCCCAGTACGACATACACCAAAACAAGAGTTGAATTCAAGTATGTATTAATACACATCTAACAAGACAAGCCATCCACCCACCCACCGGGGAATCGCATCGTCCCTCAACTCCGACTCCGACTCCGTGCAATTACCCTTGTAGCCAGCCAGCCACCAGCCGACACGGTCAATCACCTTCAAGAATGCTCGCAGCAGCGATCCGCTGTCTCCCGTGCAGTGAAAAATATCGTGTAGCTCTCTCTAGAGGCATGCCTGCTCTGTTCATTCATGCCATCCCGTTCAAAGCCGTAAATACATGGGTGTAATGTAGTAATAGAAGTACCTAATAAGTCATTCCTGCCTGCCAGCTCATTAATCCCCGATTACCTCGTCGTCTTCCATCGGCTCTCCAGCCGCTGGTCTTTCCTCTTCCGAGTCGTCCTCGATGGGATCGTCAAGGAGTTCCCTTCGTCTGAGATCCTCCACCGTGCCCTCTTCGGGCTCGGGTTCTTCCTCGAATGGATCTTCTAGTCTTATATGATCATCGTCATCGTCCTCGATTACCAGCTCCGCACTGAGCGCAGGCTTCTTCGCGGGCTCCTTGCCTTTAGCCTTAGCCGCGGACTTCTTCTTTCCACCTCTTAGTTCGCGAAGGTGGTCCTCGTCTAAATAAGCGACGACATCCTTGTAGTTGTTTCCTAGCCTCGTCTTGTTACGATTCAGCCGCTTCCGTAGCTTGCCGGCGTCTGGCCCAGTGTGGTCGATAGTCTTGGCTAAGATGGCAAGGACGAGTTTACCAGTTAGCTCGCACAGAATCTTCTCGGCTTTCAATTCAGCCGCGAAACGCTCTTGTTCTGTAAGCTCCTCGTCTTCGTCATCCTCAGGTGGTAGTTCGTCATCCAAGGGATCTTCATCGTCTGTAGGTTCATTGAGTTGCTTATTGGCTCGTTTCGCGTATGTTTGCTCTGCTGCATCGAATATGGGAATAATCTCCTGAGTGATCAGGGCTGGGGGCATCTCTTCGAGAAGAGGGCGCAGCTTTCTGTATTTGGAGACTTGCGGGTCTTCAATTATAGGTCGTAGGAAAACAAATAGTCCGCACAGATCGCAAGCAGTGCCGACAGCGAAGAGACGGAGATCATCGTTAAACCCTCGAGAGGAAAAGGTTTGTATGAGATTCGTGACAAACTCCTTGCGTAAGAGGACCAGCTGGTCAACATCGGCGTCGGAGATATCTGCATCGCTTTCCACAATACTTCGCAATCTCCTCACTTTCCACATGAAGTAAAACTGACATGCCTTTATGGCGAAAGCAACTACTTCATCCTCAGGGTCATCCAAGTCTTCGTTTGATTCTGTTAGCAGGCCACGATGCACGATACTGATAAGGACGTTGATAGCTGGTCGGTCAGAGTCGGTCGATGTCCCCGGGGTTTCAAGGACATCAACGCAATCCGAAATGCTAACCAACTTGCTGAGCTTCATTAGGATTTGGGAGAGTTCAGTGAGAGTGACCCGGTCAAGATTGCCTCGAGCTGATAGCTCACAAATCTTGTCTACGCTCCGCAACGAATTGAGGGCGTTATCCCAGAGTGCTGCTATCTTGTTGTCAGTCAATTCCTCAAGCTCTTCGTATTGTCTAGCGTGAATGAATGCTGCTGTTGCTTCGTTAAGAAGCCCCTGGTCAACATGGCGATTGAACTGCGTAGCGATTTCATCAAGAAGCTTATCATACGTTGCCGAATTTTGACGCAACTGTTGGAACACCTCCAGATCGAGGAAATGCTCCAATCGAAGTACTATGGCAGCCATCGTAGGATCCGACCCGAACTTATTCAGGAGACGAGGTATGAGCGCAGCCAGCTTCATACCAGCATCGTCTTGCGCATCTAACTCAAGCCTACCGACCCTCCTCTTATGTCTATCATGTTCTGCTGACGGCGCAAGGCTCTCCCTTACAGCCGCCGCGAAGACCTCAAGCAGAATAGCCTCCTCTCGTGACTCGGGAGCGACAGCTTTCTTCGTTGCGGCCTCGATTGAGTTGGTTTTCGAGCTCGCCCTAGACTTTGTGCTAGTCGAGTGGTCAAAAAGTAGATAGCCAGCAAGGATTTGCCAATTGCTAACTTCAGGAATTTTCTCATAAAGCGCTTGAGCTGCCAGTGCGATTCGTGAGTCTGGCATATTGGCGTTTACAACGTCTGCTGCTACGTCTAATCCGTGCCGTATCTCATCCTGCTCCTCATCTAATTGAGCGTCGTATACAGCGAGATTCTCCGCGAGAGCTTTGATATTGATCCAATCCTTTCGAAGCGAATCATATTCGTCTTCATCTTCATCTCCGAAGACTTCTTCTAGTGCGTCATTACCACCAATTTCATCCACTTTATTCTCGATGAGCTCTTGAACCAACGCCGAAAAGAAGCCGACGACCGCTTTACGTATCCTAACTTCGGAATCGAAGAGCAGTTTGTTGACGGAGTCGACTTCTTCAGGTTCAAGCATACCTGACGCGCGTAGTATGTCAACGACGCTAATTGCTGTAACGCGGACAGAGACATCGGAATCTTTCGTGGCCATCTCAACAAGGCGAGGTCTAAATCTGTCAATGAAATGGGCCAGCTTCTCCGCATCTCGTTTCAGGACCCTTGCAAGTTGCTTGAGAACTTCTATTCGAGTAGAGACAGAAATATCTGACAACAGCCACCCTAAATATCGCAAGTATTCAGGGGCCATATAGACTGTTGGAAGGGTGCAAATCCAGGTACCGAGAGCTTCGACACACTCGGCACGAATTTTAGGGTCGATGTCGCGATAGCGGTGCACAAAGACAATATCAAAAAGATCCTTAACTTTGCTATCGATGAATTCACGGTTTTGATTTGCAGCATCAAGAGCCTTTTTCGTGTTCTCGATGAGATTCTTGTTTTTACCCCGGCGATTAGATTCGGCTTGTAGGGCCTGGTTGGACTTTGTAATTCGCTCGTCAAGTTGTTCTGTCACCCCAATAAGTGAAGTGAGTATTGCCAACCCTACCGTCGTTGCTGTGTGTCTAAATGGACGTAGAGAAGAGGACGACATAATGCCGACCCATCGTTGGATATTGTCCAATAAATCCTCGTCGTTGTAAAGAACATCAGTCTGGTGGAGGACACTAATTAAAGATTCGAAAAACCCAATAAGGAGGTCTCGAAAGTTTTTACTGCTCTTTGCCCTCGAAATAAGGGGATAGTCCGAAATACTTGTCTGTTAAGTAGCACGTCAGCCTATGCACGGCATAGAAGTACAACGTCATCCATGAGTAAGTGATGAACACGCACCTGTTGATAAGCGTCTTCTAATTCTGATAATCGGTTTGCAGAATTATCAGGATCCCGAATATCGTCTTCCGTCAGCTGTTGCTCACAGCCTGCCGCAAGCAAAACGCAGTTAATAACTTCCGCTAATGCTTTAGCATCATCTTGCTGGTAGCGCTGAAACCAGTTCGCGGCAACATCGTCAGAAGAGTCGCCAGATCCAAACACATCAGCTAATAGGATTGTTAGTACAAACCAATTGTGTCTTGATGGGTGTTGTTATCAAGCCAAGCTCTTACCATAAAGGCCATCCCCATCAGGATGAACAATAACGACTCTTGCAGTTTTCTTGGGTCTATTTGGAAGTCTAACCGCGGGCGCAAGGGGAGCAGACCCTGTCTCTATTGGCGCACTGCCGTTTACCTTTGCGCGTTTCGCCGCCGGCTTTTTAGGTCGTGATTTTTGTTTAGACTTAGACTTCTTTGATCTGGAAGTTTGTTCTTCTTCTTCAATGTCGTCTTGGTCGTCTGGGTCGCTAAGCTCCTCTTCGTCATCCTCAGCGGGAGTATCATTCTCAGCATCTTCCTCATCGCGATCGCGGCCTCTCTTTCGTTTAGACGATGCATGATCGTTCTGTGATGAGTTTGCTTCTGGAGAGAACTTCTGAGGTGCTCTTACAACGCGTCCCGATCTTCGTCGCGAATTATCGGGAGCGGACGCGGGAGAGGAGGTCGCGTTATTGTCGTCGGTTTCCATTAGGGGCAATCTAGATGGTGACATGTGGGATTGAAGGTTAATGCGATGCGACTGTTCCCTCCATAAAATAAATGCGATTACTGGAAATGTTGACTAGGGGGGGGAAGATTCGTTGGCAATTCAGGCGCGTCTAATGGTGGGGAGCGTGTTTGGATTCGCCAAAATGAAAGTCGCCGGATTCCATCTTCCAAGAATTAGAGGTACCTTAAAGAGGTATCTGGCAAGTGGAGCATATGTTCTTTATTCGCATTACTTTTTATATAAGAATAATAGGTACCTAACGTAATATAATAATCAATACTTTACTCTATCCGGGTCGCGTAGGTACGTACCTATCGTACCCCTCCATCTACCAATTCCCATTAATAGATTTCTCATGTAATAATAAAAGGTATTATCAGAATGTCTAGTTATTACAAGAAAGTCAAGTCAACATAAATTTTAACAATTATATCTCTTACCAAAATATATTGTCCCAAATTATCACCTTCATAATTCCCTATCTTCGTCTTTTTTCCTCTAATTTAATATAAAGTTAACCTCTCCAGCGTGTATACTAAAGCTAATATCACCAATGATTTATCTCATACGGAGCCTCGAGATAAGCTTCAATGACGAACATTAGTTCCTGGTTGAAACCCTCAAAACATTTTCTCTCACTAATATGAAATGAACTTCATACGCTTACCTTCTTCCCACCCTAATCTACTTACGGGATGACCTCCCCGTTTCCAAAGTCGTCATCTCTCCCTGGAGAAGGCCGAATAGTTATCAAATTATCACCTAACAACGTCTCGACGATTGAGAGTATCACTTATCAGTACCCTCTAAAACTTATATCTCCTGCATCCACCACCGAAACGGGTACCGTGTTGGTATTCCTCTTGTCATATGGTGGAGGACTCGTCGGCGGTGACCAAATTAACCTCTCTATTGACGTACACCCGAGAGCGAGACTCAGCATCGTCACGCAAGGTCATACCAAGGTTTTTCGGTCTGTGGCGCCAGATATCGTGACAAGACAGAATTTGAACGTCGAAATTAAAGACGGAGCTGCGCTTTGTCTCTTACCAGACCCTGTCCAGCCATTCGAAAGCAGCATATACGAGCAGACGCAGGTTTTCAAGCTAACTTCTGGCGCATCTCTATGCTTGCTAGACTGGGTTACCCAAGGCCGTACAGCCCGAGGTGAGAACTGGAGTCTTGGCCGATGGATTGGACGCAACGAAGTTTGGTCCACCTCCAGTGCCGCAACATCTAAGGACCGTCTTCTAGTCCGAGATGCTATCATCTTGGACGGTGCAAATAGGCCGATTGGGTCCCCCACACTTCGGGAGTCGATGTATGGACACGCCATAGTGGGAACTTTGATCCTCCGAGGTCCTATGACCAAATCTATTAGCGATTTCTTTCTATCCGAGTTTTCTGCGCTACCACGATTGGGGGCCCGGGATTTCCGTAGCGCTGAAGCACGTGAGAAAGACGAAGCAATACCTCAATCTCCCCTCGAACGTTGGCGAACTATCAGGTTAGCGGAGGAGAAAGATAAACAGATACTCTGGTCAGCCGCCAATGTGCGTGGTTGTATAGTAGTAAAATTCGGTGCTGCAACCGTTGAAGCTGCACGGAATTGGATAGGGTCGATGCTCCTTCAAGAGGGTAGCATCGAGCAGCAGTTTGGTGAAGAAGCCTTGATGTGTGTTCGATAATACTTCGTATAATTTATCCATTCATCTTTTCATGTTTTTTGTATCTTGTGTCGTTCTTAGAGGTTCGAGTTGCATTCGACCGCAATTATATAGGCGGGTAGCGTTTAAACAGCTATCTCCTCTTATATCTCAATTTCACACCAGGAATTTAATACCTAGAGATCATTGACCACCTCACATAATTTCAATTGGATTACCGTGCTAAAAGAAGATATTCAAGCTGGTTTCCACAGCTTTTTATACGTATAAAATGATTTATATAAGCCTATTTAAGTTACTTCCCCTTTTCCATGTGATATGGAAAGTAGAAATCAGGTGGCTGCCAGTTGCCAGCTGCCAGCTGCCTTATCCCATAAATCTGGGATGACTCAGGTACGGTCGTGCCCCACCAGGATTCCTTTCCGTAATACATAGCAGCTCTTAGTTGAATTTAGCTAAAAGTTGCACTTACAAGAACTTTGCCCCACCAGAAACTTTTCCAATCAGTCTTATTAAAAAAGGCGTCAAATCAAAAGTCGAGTTCATATATAATAACCTGCATTCAAATACACCTAATTATTTTGTTATCCAGAATTACTACTCACAACCCTCATGAGATAGTAATAATGCCGCCTCGTGGTTCACGTGGTGCGAGAGGAGGGAGAGGAAGAGGAAGGGGAGCAGCCAGAGCCGGTCATTCATCATCAGATACCACAAGTAGAGCTTCACTTGGCGATGCAGAATCACACCCCGCTGAGAGTTCGTCACAACCACAAAACTCTATAGAAAGCGACGATGTAGTAGTTATAAGCACACCTTCTGAAGTGACTCCAATCGATAGCGAGCCGGTGTCCGCTCTTCAAAGTGACCCATCAACTACCACGTCAGTAAGACAATCGCAGACGCCTAGTGCTGCGGCTTCACGGGCTGGTGGCCGATTCAGGCCCAAAAACATTCGGCGAGATGCCGCAGAGCGAGCAAGGCTAGAACAAGAGAGGAACCGAGACTTGGCCGTCAAAATTAAAGAAGAGGAACGACAGCAGCGAGCAGAAGACCGGAGGGCAAGACGAGGTCGAGGCAGGGGTGATCCATCACAGCGAGGATTTATCAGGAGAACAGTCACCGCTTCTGGCCCATTTTCTGCGATACCACAAGGTATGATTTTCTGATAACTCGATAATACCCCATTGGATAACCAACTTGCTAACTTATAAATAGAGAATGTGAAAGGAGGCGCGGGAGGATGGGGTTGGGGAGCCAATGGCGGCGCTTCTTCCTCAAAGGGCGGTTTTACTTCTCAGTTCAATGCGCTTAGATATCGGCCTAGACGAGAGAACGAAGATAGAGTCAATGTTGACCTTCTGAACGGGACTACGGGTTACGATGAGGAAGGAAATCCCCTCTATCAGCCTTCCCGTTTCACTAAATCAACCGGAAATCTCCCAGTTGGTCTTCTTAGGACCCACCATGAAGAGGATGAAGTTAAAGTTAAGACTACGGCGGAACTTGAAGCGGAAGAGCGTCAGTCATCTGACGATGACGAACTATTCGTTACTCAAGCAGCTAAGGATTTACGCGAGATCGGCATGGATGACGATAGCGAAGTCTGGCATGCCGCTCCAAAGAGTCAAGTCAAAGTCAAAGCAGAACCTGGTACAGAACCGGAGACGATGGACGTCGACATGGCCGATATTCCTGAGGCAGCCCAGGTGAAAGCACCTCCTTCACCAGAACTTAAGAAGAAAGTGGCAGTGGGCGAAGACAGCGTCGCCATTGCACAAAGAAAGCGAAAGGAGAAGGCAGCCAAGGACCCCGAGCTCTTACAAACCATATACGACCTAGACGCTCAGTTGCAGACGCTTAAATTTGACGGCCCCCCTAGCAGCGAGAAAGAAGGCGAGAAGGAAGGCGAAAAAGATGAAGAGAAAGAAGACGATGAGGCACCACAGGGCCAGGAAAAAGACGATCAGATGTACCTCTTCCAGCTACCTCCTATTCTCCCACCGTTGGTCAAGCCTACGGATGGTACGAATGGTGAAGAGCCAGAAGTTGCCGACCCTACGCCTCGCGAGAATACAGCCCCGGCTACTGCCAACAAAGTGAAGACGGAAGACGGCAAAGAGAAGGAGAAAGAATATAATCCATTCGCGACTCTCCCGCCAGAGGGTGGTCTCATCGGCAAGCTCAACGTGCGCAAATCCGGCAAGGTGGAATTTGATTGGGGAGGCACAATCCTGAGCTTAGGAATGGGTACAGAGACTGACTTTTTAACGTCGGCTATCATGATGGAGCAAAATATCGACCTGCAAAACCCCGAGGCGAGCACTGGGTTCGCCTGTGGTATGGGCCAGATCCTTAACAAGTTCGTACTGGCACCTGTGTGGGACGAAGAGGAGGATTGGGATCCTAGCCTGGAGGGCATCGATGGCCTAGATCAATGATCTTTGGTGCAGTGACTGCGCTTTGTGGTTATACTATGTATGTTCTTCGCCGAGCCTGTTTGAAGAGGTTATAGATTCTTTCATAGACAGCTAGTGTGAAGTTCAAGGCTACTAGATTCTTGGCTAGTTTGTATTAGGCTTCAATTAGCTAGCAGAGAATCCCGGCAGCCTGGTTAGTTAACAAGGCAAAGGAAACATTGGTTTTGATACCCCGGCCACTTTCTGTCATAACAGCCGAACCCAGTTCTTAAGACCCGTGTAAGCTACGCGAGCCGAATATGACTCTTCCACAGTAGGGAGAACTCATCCGTGCGGCCTCGTGCCCGAACCGTCAGTTACCCTAGTTCTTACTAGGAGAATTATGTTCAATGTAACGCTAGCCTCACCGGCTTCACCGGCAATCACTGATGATCCGGGTTTCTCTAACACTCGGCGCGTCCAACGTCCAACGCCAAACTATAAGACATAAGATATGAGATAGAATTCCTAAGGCTACCAACTAATAGCAATAAAAGAAAGTCTACTGTAGGTGCGTTAGGAATATATGAGTCGCTAGAAGGTACATACTTCTCTCATAAGAAACAAAACGGAAACCAACAACCTAGCTGCTCATCAATTCATATTATAGCAATTAACTATCCACTCATAGATAGCCATGACGTTGACCTAGAAATATTACAGCTATTATCACTATCATAATATCAATAAACATATAGCAATTTTACTCATTGATTCAGACATGCCGATCCCGGCTATGCCGCCGTAATTCGGTCAAGGGGCCAACACCGGATTTTAATTCATTCCAACGGGTAATATAATCAACGCGCTATATGACATTCCCATCAATTAAGGCCGTACTTGGAAATACTGCTATTCCTCGATATGGGTATTCGTAATGTACTGTCAAATACTTGAAGCCCAGAAGAGATAGTCAGTTATACAGCCATAAGATCATGAGGTAGTCATCGATAATATATTGTAGATAAGCTTGCATTCGCTACATATAAGGTACATAGCAAATCCCCTAGGTTACTGTAAACTTCCCCAGAAGCCGCCTTAGTCTTCCACTCGGGCGCTAATTATCTTCGTCTCTCTCGCGAGACCTCCTCAATAGTCACCTAGCTAGAAAGCCTTCTTCCAGGTAAACTAGCCCTAAACCCACCAGCGCCTAATGATAATAATATAACCCTAAGGCGGCATAATAGCCTGCCCGTATATCCCGTAGATTCTTTTGTAAAATATATCCAAGACACAATAACCAGCTCATAGCCGAGATTGCTCTTCGATGGCGAGGGAACCTCCTTTCCTTTTCTCCCGTGAACCCCCCTTACTATTTCTACAAATTTGTTTCCCAGTGGCCCAGCCCCCCGCCATTAAGCTAACCTATATTTAAGCCCTTTGGGTATGTCCCGATATAATATCCATTTACACATCTAGAAGAATCGAAAAGGGGAGTGAAAATCAAGTCGACGCTGTGGGTATTCTCGTAGCGAGTGTCGTAGTCATCGTCTCAAGGCTTTGTGCATTGTTTTTTCTATTGGAATCCGATTGCACAAGTTCACCTTTGGTGATATGAGGGTGGTAGCGGCAATGGCTTCGTTAGCTGGATTGAGTTCTTAACGCCGTTGTTTTGGGATTGAACGCGGTTGAGTTCAAAGGACCCGTCGTTCGACGAATCTTGTTCTGCTAGCCATGTCTCGTCGCGTCTATAAACTCCTATGGGCGCCGTGGGTGTCGTAGGTGTCGGTGTCGTGTTACCCTCGATGATATACATCTCACTCTTTATATGTATCCTTCTAGATCCACTTTCCACGTAGTCTTGCCGTCCATCGTCTTCTTCGATAGGTGCCTCATTTACTCTTGACATGTATGACGGCCGGGATCGATGGCTCCTACCGGCCAATGTATCGGCGTCCGAGATCGATCGAGAGCGCTGAGGTATGCTCGGAAGCATTGCGGCATCGGATGATGCTCGAGACCGGAAACTCTTGCTCGTCATGCTTCCGGCGTCTGATAACGACAAAGATCGCTGAATCTTGCCACCAAACGACCCAGCGACTGGTGAGCGCGACTTAGAGCTCTTCGCATAACCGGTTTCGATATCTACGAGAGTAACATCGGTAGACCCAAATGCCGGCATCTTGTTCGATCGATTCGTACGCGACATCGGATGACTATTGTTGAATGGATTCGTTTGGCGACTCTGTCCACTGGTACCACCGAATCCCTTGACCTTCCATAGCCTAAGAAGAGGCCTAATAGTAACAAGACTCGAGGCGACAATAGCAACTCCAGGTTCAACCAATGTCCAAACCATCGCGTCAGTGCCAGCATTTACATCGAAGATAGCCAGTTAGCATACATGTATCATAGGTTCCATATTCAGAAAAATATATATATATAAATTAAAAAAAAAAAAAAAAAAAAAAAAAAAGAGAGAGATTTGTAATAAAAGCCGGAGATTTATGCAATATATTTGTTATATTAATAAGTGTTGAAGTTATATATATTGTTTTATGTGTATAATGTAATATATAAAATGTTGTTATTTTAATTAGTTGATTATTGATTGATTGAAGGATTTTTAAGATTTATAAAATAGGAAAAAAATATTTAAATATAATTGTAAGCGGTGTGTGTAAGTTGGCATTTGGTTATATAATAAATTATATAATCATAATATTAATATTGGTAATTTTTCTTTTTTCGCATTGTTATATATTTACGTTTATTAAATAAAGGTTAAAGCGTAATTTTAACGCGGTGTAAAATCGGTTTTTTTTATGATTTTTTCCTTTTTTTCTTTAAATTAATTTTTTAAGTTAATATTATTTTTTTAAATAATAATCTTTTTTATATTTTTTAAAATATTTATTAAATATTATATTAATATATTTATAAAATGAATAATTTTATATTAACATTATTATTATAATATAATAAATTAACGTTTTAATATAAGTAAAAAGTTAAATTTTTATTATTTTAAAATAAATAATAAGTAATTTTTAAAGGATTTATTTTATTTTTTATTTAATATTTATAATTATATTAATAAAGTATTAACGGTGTATTAATAAATGGAAATTATATATTAATATACCAATTAAATATAATTATATTATAAAAGTGGTTATTAAAATTTAAATTATAAATTTAAATGTTTATTTAATAAATATTGTATTTTATATTATATAATTATTTATTAATATTTTTAAAATATTATTAAAAATATATAATAAAAATTAAAAAAGTGTTTGTAATAAATTAAAAACGAAAATTAAATAAGTAAAGTTTATATTATTTGTTAATGTTATAAAGTTATTTAAAAATAAAATAATTATTTAATGGATGTTATTAAAAGTATTTATGTTAAATTAAAAAATGTTATTATTAAAATTTACCTTTTTTATAAAATAATTAAAACGTTTTTAACGCAATTTTTTTAAGGTTTATGATGATTTAAATATTATATATTTTTCTTATTAATAATTTTTTTTTTTTTTTTTTTTTTTAATAAGTAGTTAATTTTTGCGGTTATTCTCCAATTAGTTTAATATTTAAATCACCATCGTTATTGTCAAGTATAAAAACGCTGTAGTGAGGATTTGGGGTTTTATAAATGTATTAGTGTTAATATTAATATATAATGTTTCGATTACTTTTTAATTTTTTTTAATTTAATTTTATATTTTTATAATAAGGAAATTAATGTTAATAAATGTTTTTAATGTTTTATTAATATTTAATTTAATTATTATATTAATTGGATTATTTTTTTTATAAATTTATTTAATATTATTTATTTTTTATTTTTTGTACAATTATTATAATAATATAATATTAATTATTAACTTTTTTTTTTTTATTATATTAAATTTAACAATACATTTATAAAGTAAAAATAAATTAATATATATTATTATTAAAATAAATAAAAGTTTAAATTTTTTAAAAATTAACATTATTATTATTTTAATTATTATAATTATATTTACGCCGTAAATTATTACATATATTTTATTTATTAAAACACTTTTAATAATTTTTTTATATTTTATTAAATTTTAATAAATTAAATTACCTTTTATAATAAATATTTTATCGTTAATAATTTTATTATTAATAAATATTTTATAATTAATTTAAAAATTTAAATTTTTATTATTTATAAATAATTTATTAATAAATATAAATATTTTAACTATTATAAAATTTAACAAAATATATTAAAGATTTTATAATAAATTATTTTATTATTATTATAATTTTTTATTAAATTTAATAATATTATTTTTATTTAATTTTTAATATTATATTACTTTTAATATATTAAATATTACTTTAAATTAATAAATAATAATTATATATATATCGCGGGTTTTTTATTATATATATTATTATAACGCATTATTTATATTAATTTTAATAATATTTATCTTTTTATTTTAATCTTTTTATCGTACGTATACATGACTTTTTACGTCTTTTAATATAACATATTTATTGAATATTAACGGGTTTTTTTCTATAAAATATATTTTTAATTTTATTATAAATCTTCTTTTTTACAATTTTTCATTTTTTAACTTATTAAACACTTTATTAAACATTTTTAACATATTATTTATTTACATTATTATAAATTTAAATAATTTTATTAAATTTAATATTAAAAGGTATAAATTATAAATAAATATAGTTATAAAGAATTTCTCCTTATAATATTTAAAATATATAATTTATTAATATATTTTAACTTTTAAAATCTTATATAAAAATTTAATCATTATTATAACCATTATTTTTAAAAATATATATTTTATTTCTTTTAATAATTTCGCTATAATTTTTCGGTTTAAAAATATACCAAATTATATATATACTTATATTACATTTTACAATTATATAACAATCTTTTTTTCTTTTTTATTTAATAAAAAAATAAATACAATAACAATTTATTAATTAAAGCGTTAAATTGTTAAAAATTATATAAATATTATTTTTTTATTTTTATCATTATAACTTTATATAATAAACCTTAATTTCTTATATAATTTATTTATTATCTTTCCTTTAATTTTATATACAATTTTTAAATTAAACAATTAAATACTTTTATGTTTTTTCTTATTATAACGTTTAAATATAAATATACTTTTTCCAATAAATCTTTTAATTTTTTCTTTATCCAACTTTTTAAATGATTTTCTTAATATAATAATCTTTTTTTTTTTACAAAATTATATTATAAATTAAATATTTACAATCTTTTTCAAAAATATATAATTTACGTTATTTATTTCCTTAAATTTATTCTTATTATTTAATAATTATTTTTAAATTTTTTTAATAATAAATATTTTAATTTTAAATATAAATTTATTTATTAAATTGTTACGATTATAAATATAATTGAAATCTTCATTTATATTAAATAAAATGTTAATTATTTTATTTTATAAATATAATTTTATAATAATAATATAAAACGTAATTAATCTTTTATTAATTTTTACAATATATAATTTATTGTTATACGCAATTAATTTATAAAGTTTTATTTAACTTTTATTTTTTTAATAAATTTATATTTTTAATTATATAAAAAGTTTTAACGTGTTTAATATATTAAATTTATTTTGTATATTTAAAGTATTAATTACTTATTATTATACTTTAAATTTATATATTTCATTTATTACTTTTTTTATAATTTTAATATATATTATTAATAAAAAAATTAATAATAAATTTTTAATTAATTTAAAATATACGTTAAATATAAATAACGTGGGGATTAAGCCATTTAATCTTATTATATTATTAATTACTTTAATAACCATTTATAAAATATAATATATATTTGTTTAAATTCTTTGGAGATTTTCCGATATAATCTCGTATACGTATTATAACGGTTTATAATACCTTTTTAATTATTTAATCGAATTATACGCTTTAATTAATACTTTTTTAATTATAATTAACAATCTTTTTACGTTTATTATAAACTTTTTTATAATAAAGTTTATATTAACATTAAATATAAAATTATTAAATAATTTAAAATAATTATTTATTTATATTATTTTTAATATATCTTAAATATATTTAACCGTTATATCTTTTAAAAATTTTATTATTTAAAATAAAATTATTTTATTAACAATATAAAATATCAATTTATTTTTAATATATATTACGTTAATACATACATTATAATTAAAATTAATATTATCTTTTATAATAAATTTAAACCTTTTTAATATACCTTTATATAATTAATATTAATAATAATATTTAATTATTTTTTTTATAATATTTTTATTTAATTTATTATATTTTACTTTATTAAATATATTATAAAATTATTCCGTTATAAAATATTTAAATTATTAATAAATTTATTAAAACTCGATTTTTATAAAATAATAATAAATAACCATTTATTTTTAATTATTTAATAAAAATCATATATATCCCCATTTTTAAATAATAAAATAATTTTTACTTTTATATATTAATACGTTTTTTACATTATTAAAATATATATTAAAACAATTTATATCTTTTAAACATAATAAAAATAATATATTTAATAACATAATATAAAATGAAATAATATTAAATAAAATAAGTAAATAAATAATATTTAAATTTATTTAATTTAAATTATTATTAAAATAAATTATATAACATTTAATCGTTATTATATCCATTTAAATACATAAATATATTAATTATAAAACTTTTATTTAAAATTTTCCTCCCATTAATATTTTTACAATTTTTATATTAAATATTATATTTTAAAATATATATAAATATTAATCTTTTAAATAAAAGATTATTAAAAATTTACAATATCTTTTATTAACCTTTTTAAAAGATATTATCTTTTTAAAATATTTTTTAAATTTATTTAACCTTGTAAATATATAAAATATTATTTAATTTACGAGAATATTTATTACGTAATAACCGTTTATTTTTCCGTAAGTTGTAAAATATTAATTAAAAGATAATAATATACAATATTTATTATATAAGTCTTCGTTATCGTTTTATTTTAAAAATTAAATATTAAAACTGTTCCCGCTTTTTTTATTATTATTATATTTTATATCAACACCTTTATATTTAATTAAAAACTTTTTAAATTCTTTTCTTATATTTTTAAATTTATAATTTTATATATATCGTTACCATTTTTCGTATTTTTCTTTTCGCTTCGTAATAAAATATTTCATAAACCAACATTTAAATTTTCCATATATAAAATATTTTTTTATACCACTTTTATCGCATTTACCAAAATCATACCCTTTAAAACTATTATATTTTTTAAAATTATTATATCTTTTAAAATTATTACATCTTTTAAAATTCCCTTTTAATATTTCGTTTTTTTATAATTAAAATTATTTAAAGTTATTATTTCGATAAATATAATTAATTTAATATTAATTATTAAATTATAACTTTTAAAATACTTATAACTTATATTAATATATAATATTAACTACACTTTAAAAATTTAAATATATACTTTTAAATATATTTATCGATTAAAAAATTACCACATTAAATATTAAGTATTTTTATATAACATTAATCATTTTTTTTTTAAAATTAATATCTTTTAAATAATTAATTAATAACCCTTTTTAAATTTATTAAACTTATTTAATAAATTTATTTAAAATTTTTAATAAATCTTTATTTAAATTTTTAATTATAATTATATAAATCGTTATTATTTTCCATTCATTTATATATATTTATTAATTTTTAATTATATAAAAGAAATTTTTAATTTAAATTATCATTTCTTAAAAATTTATACCTTTTTTTACAAAATAATTGTAATAATATTATTAAACACATCTTTTTAACATTATTAAAAAAATTTTATAATATTAATATTATTTAATATTAATCTTTTGATAAAAATCTTTAAAAATCTTAATTTTCTTGTTTAATATATTATATCTTTTATTGTTAAATTTATATTCGTTATTATTATATATTTTAATAAAATTAATAAATACCCGTAATAATATTATTTATAATTTTAAAGGTTAAAAAGGTTAAAAAGGTTTATAATATTAATACTTTCCCGTTTACGTTTAATATTCTTTTATTAAAAATTAATATACCGGGGATTAATTTATTTATTATTAATATACCTTATATTATTTTTAATATATAATTGTTTATTAATTTTATATTATTAATAAAATTGCGTATTAATTATTTACCGGAGGTAAAAATATATATAATTAATTTATACGAAGTAAATAAAAATATAAATATTAAAGTATTATATATAACAATATTATATATAAATCCCGTAAAAATATTTATATTAATAAATTACTTATTTTATATTTTTGGATTTAATTTATTAAATTTATTAATAATGATTATAACATAAAGTTTTAATTTTTATATATTATTTATTTAAACTTTTTTTTTAATATAAATATTAATATTTTTATATAATTTAATAAGCCAATTATTTATTTAACCTTTTTTAAATATATTATTTATTTACTTTTATTAAACTTTATTAATAAATTTAATTATATTTTTATTATTTATAAAATTAATATTTTTAATTTAATTATTTATTATAATTATATTATTATTAAAATTATAATTTTATTTAATATATTTTCCAATAATATAATATAATATAAATTTAATATTAAAATAAAATTAAATTTATTTTTATTTACATATTTACTTGCCATTTATATCAAATATATTAAAAATCTATTAAAATTTAATACATTATAAAATTTTTAAATAATTACACCATTTTTAAATATATAAATTTTATAATTTATAAAATGGTTTTTTATTATTATTTTTAAAATCTTTAAAATTTTTATAAATATTTTTACACTTTATTTGTTAAAATCTATTCGAAACACATTTTAAAGGTTTTTATTACATTTATTAATTTTATATATAACAAATACTTTTACACAATACATTTTTATAACTTTTTAAATTACCAATTTAACTTAATTTACATTAATATTAAAATTTTAAAAGTTTTCATTAATATATTTTTTTTAATTATAACGCCTTTTTCCCATCGCCGCCATTTTAAACCGCTTTAAATTTTTAATAAATTATTCTTTATTATTTTATAATCAACTTTATTAATTAATTACTAATTAATATTAAAGTCATATATATTATCTTATATATACAATATAATATATAAAATATTATTATTTTAATTAATTAATTATTAATTAATTAAAAAATTCTTAAGATTTATAAAGTAAAGGAGAAATATTTAAATACAATTATGGGTAGTATGCATAAGCTGGCACTTGGTCACGTGACAAGTCACATGACCATAGTGCCAACAGTAAGATCGGCCAGAAACTTGAGTCGGACGAGCGTAGCGATGCTTGCAAAAACACCCAACCCCAAAACCACAACCACTGTCATTTTAGCTTGCGTAGTCATCTTAACACTCCATAGCATGGGAATTGGCAACAATGCATATAGCCAGTCAGATAGGATAGTCATAACACTGAGTGCGTAAGCAGCGTTGACAATCTCGTCGGCTGAGACACATCGAGAGTTAGGGTCTTTCTGAAGAATTGTGTAATCCCATTGAGCGGCAATCGGATTACACTGAAATATATTCCAAAAGAATAAGACTATGCTCCATATGCTGACAATAACGATACTCGCGTAGAGAGTATACCTGTACCTGTTTTGCGTAGCGAGACGAAGCAGGAATATACCAATACTGAGCTTGATCAGCCACATGTTAAGGACGTATGTTGCCGTAGCCAACGCCTGATATTTCAAGGCCTCGATCTCGCTGTGCTGATCTAGTGATGCGTTATGCCTCCCCAACCCTTCCTGAACACCCATAAGAATGAGCGCACATGATACAGTGAAATTGGCCTGTTCGGATTTAGCGTAAGTCCAAAGAAATCTAGTAGCCAATATCGAAGATATAACTTACTTGAGCAGCAAGCATCAACCAGTCATCCCATTGGAAGCCGTTGGTTAACTTAGCACGGACAAATGACCTTAGAGAAACAGATAGCCAGGAAAACGTTAGCATAGTAACGGCGGTAGCCACCAGAGCACCGCCATTGCTGTCTGTCGGCGCGTTTGGGTCCTGGGCTGCCATGATAGATACCGTCTACCAGGCGCTAAGAAGAGAAGGACTGAAGGGAAACGAACAAAAAAGAAGAAACGAAAAGAAAGACCAAGATAGAAAGAGACGTTCACAGGGCCGGCCAATACGTAGTGTATGTATCATTGAAGAAAACGGTAAAATGTGACCAGCACTACGGGATGGCCTTGTGGGGATGGGAACAATGCGCACTCAGCCAGACTAGACCACTCTAAGGGTCTTATGGAGCATTAGAATAGATAGTGTTCTGTACCATATGGTAGTATGGTAGGCTACATAGTACATGAGGTCGAAGATAATACCTATACAATGCGTGCTATCTCGGGGTAGCCCTGTCTTGGAGAGAGCATGTCATAAGAGACCCCTGGAGGAGTAGTATGCATACACTACTGAAGCAAGTCGCTCATCGTCATCATCATCGCGTATTACCTATTAAGGTAATACTAATGAGCGTAGACGGGGTACCATAGAGGTTTCTAAGATCGTCAGATGTCCGGTGCTACCCCAGGTGAGAGCCGAAGCTAAGGTGACGGTACGAGAATCCCGGAGACTTGTAGCTTGCAGCTGAGAGAGGATGATGAGACTAATAGTACGAGCCTCAAACCCATGTCGTCCTATGCAAAAGCCTTGTAATAATGGACCCGACGACAAGGAAGTTCATGCATATTTATCAACAGGGCAAAGTGCTCGAGCGTTGCGGATCCAGTGCTTTGACATGCACCTGCATATGTCATGTACGTACGCCTCGTACGAATATTAATTCGTATTGCAGTACTCTGTGAGTTGGATCTTCTAGACTCTAGGGGGTAGAAGAAGGATAAAATAAATGAAAGATGTTGTTAATTGACGAATTAAAGTTATGGCATTCTGTAAAGAAGAGGAGCTTATTAGTCCTTCTCGCATATACTGAATATTATTATATATATGAATATATTATATATATATGAATATATTGTATATATTAGATAATGTTACACATAGGTATTTAAGTTAGAGCCGATACGATTTAGTGCGATGTATGGAGTCGATCTTCGCCATCTTGATGCAACGCAAATTCTCCGAATTGTGTGAGACAACAAACACGCAACTTTGGCACTTTACTTCCCCTTCCACTCTGGCAGCTTACAGCACGCGACTAATAGACTAACAGACTAACAAGCTAGCAGCTAGAGACACTGCATGTATGTACGAATTACATACATAGTAGTTACATGCATTAAGTTAGGTACCTTACATATGCGAGTAACCTCCCAAGATTGTGTAAACACTGACTGACAAAGGAGCCCAGGGGCATTGCACCGCCTACATGCATTCGCTGTGGGTTTCTTCGACCCCTAGTCTCAATTTTTCGCAGTCCGGCAACTGGCGATCCGGGATTAGAATGGGTACAATGGGTACCGATTTTGCTAGCATTCGCTTCGGTTAAACAGATCAGCAGAAAACACCGTCTATGAAGCAGTAGCTTTGCTGCATGATTCTCAATTGAGAATATTCAAATTTCAATTCTCTAAGGAGGAGTCTTGGTGGTAGAACACCAACACCAACGGGAACGGACGCGATGGTTTGATGATGTTTACCATGTTATCCCGTATCTTGGAACCATAAGCCATAGCAGCATTTCCTGTCACATACCCCGCATGTTTCATCATTTTCAAACATCCTTGAGGACTTTGCGTTTGGGATACCTACCTACTATGTAGGTATCCAGCCATCATGTAGCAGGCGGTGATGTCTACATTATCGGCGAAAGATCGGGTAGGTTACTGCCAATTGCTACACAAATGCTGTGAGGTGACCCCCAAATAGCATAAGAGATCATAGTAAGGGAGAGAGAGGGTGGGTTGACGTCTGAGAAAGGGTTTCCAGGAAGCTTCTATTGCAGTTCATCGTCCCAATTCCTCCAATCACGTACCTCATACGTGTTTATGCATGTCTCACAACTCTCAGCCTTGTTTAGGGTATTGTATCCAGGCTGCCAGGTTGTGACGGGGGAGGGATCCTTCGTCCCAACCAGCATCGACGACATTTCGAATCCGGTAAGAGGCTCGCAAGGTGCCAGTACACTATGTATGTAAGAAGTCCCCTTGGAACAATCCACCACACATCAAGCGAATCGGATGATTCGTCATGCCTTGAGTTCAGAAGGGTCAGAGTCTGGCTCGGGTCCACAAACCACATCTTACCGGTAAGCAGCTAGTCTGCGCCGTAGACTCGGAATTCATAAAGTCGGCAACGATAGAATCACAAATATTGCAAGCCACACCAGCCTGCGAATCATTAGGTGCTTGACCTACCGACATCGCATTTTAATATTATGTTACAATGAAAAGAGCTAGACCTTAACACTGGTGTCATCCTACAAGAATATGAAAACCTTCCTTTCCTAGCCAATATGACCGAGCTTTCAACGAGTCGGCTCCATTTTCTAGATATTTCGGTCCGCCGATGGGAAAAGATTTATTCAGGGATAAGGTCCGCTCGTTCCACCCATCTATACTCCGCCATCAAGCTCTGTCTGTCCGCAGTGGTCCAAATAGTTCGAAGCAAAAGGCACATAGTGGACCGGTCGGTATGCAAGATATCGGCTCTATTCTCCGGATCAGCATTCACGTCACCATCCGTTACAACGACACTGCCTCTAATGAAAGTCGTCACTCGCATATAATTGGCAATGATTACTGGTCAATTCGGACCAGTTAAGTAAGTCGAAGTGACTAGTCATTCATATCGAACCAACGTCAGTTCATAACCTTCTCTCCCATTGGGCATCTAGAGACACAATCCAATCGCGTAGATAAATCGTCGCATAAGAACAGAAAAATTGCAACGTGCCGTCAGGCTCTTCCGGCCACAGTTTCACAAAGTTCGCTTCAAGCAAATTGACGAATAGAAAAACAGATGCTGCAGTTTCGAATAGTAACATTACAGCGGCACTTGTATGCGTGCGAATTGGAGAACAACATAGCCTCCATCCTTCTACATAGAGTATGCCTAGCAGGAATCCCCGCGAGTAGTAGTATTGAGCGAGAAGGAAAAGCGGAAGGTTGCGGAATCTCTTGTTACGCAATCTCTTAAATCCATCACACACAGACACAGGCAACTCTCGATGGAGATGGAAGTATACCGGATAAAGTATTGTAACAGCACCAGAGCAGAGTCATATGCATTTAAAGATTGATATGTACTAAGAGCGCGCATTGAGATAGACGCATTCCCCTCATGCGCTATGATCCCAGCATCAATGCCTATCGCAAAATGCTTCCTCTCACGTATCGTGGTTCCTCGACTTATTGGCATATAGTGTAACCTCCTAACCTAGACGGCACTACTTTGGTATTCGGATTACTCATGGCGTCGTCCCTCAAATACACCGTCCACCAATACGGTGCACACGAGCTGCAAAGGCTAGGGGTCTGGGGCCTCGACGTTGCTAATAAGACTCAGACTAAATATTGGATCGTGTGAATCTCACTTACATACCATATATAAATATAGACAACAAGCATTAACTAACACATACTGCTTTCCCCGCAGCTAGATTCATCCACGGCGGCGCATGGCGCGACCCTCGCATAGCGCATGAGACCTTCGCGCCGGTCATAACGCGCTTCCTCGAGAGCAGTGGTACCGATGGTGGACCCACCGGTAATATCCCTGTCGCCGCCTTCGCCTCCCTCGATTACCGCCTGAGTCCGCACCCGGAGTTCCCGCAGGATCCGGCGACTACGCCACCGGATCGCTTCCGCGGCGCCAAGCATCCGGACCATCTCGATGACGTGCGCTCCGCGCTCGCGTTCCTACAGGACCGGTATGGCTTTGGGAGCAGGTATGTGCTTGTTGGACACTCGGCCGGCGCGTGTCTTGCGTACCAGCTGTTGGCGGGATTGTCTACCATCGAAGACGTTAAGGTAGAATTCCCCGCTGCCGTATTCGGCGTCGAGGGGATCTACGATATGACGGGCCTAAACGTGCGGTTTGGCGGCGGGTATGCCGGGTTCCTAGAAGGGGTATTCGGGCCGCAGGATAAGTGGGATGAAGTGGCGCCGATGAAGTGCCCTGGGAACTATGGCGATTGGTACCCCGACGGGCTGGCTGTGCTGGGGCACTCGGTGGATGATAAATTGGTGGATATGCCGGAGACGGATGGAATGGCGGAGAGATTGAAGAGGGATGGTGTTGAGGTGTTGCTTGTGAAGGATCTTACGGGGCCGCATGATGATGCTTGGCAGGATGGTAGAGGAGTTGCTAGGATAGTATTGCGGATCTTGGATATTCTGCGGGAGAGGGCTAGGTAGTGAGGAGATGGTAATAGGAGGGTTGAGTGTAGGATATATGAACAAGTGAGATAAGGGACAACAAGCTTATAGGTATGAGATGCAATTGAGCAAAACAACGTCCTAGTAGTGTTCGTTTACACTTATTTCATGTCAGCCGTCTTCAACTACGATCCCAGTTCCTTCATAGATATCTCTCCTGTCTCGTCTCATGGTCGTAAGTCCAGCTTTATATGCTGCCGTAGAGGTTAACCTGGGAAATATTGATAGCTTAATCGCAGTTATCATAGTCAGGTTGCTGTTATACTTCTGTATCACATCAATATAGCAGATATCCTTCTAACTAAGGTTTGGATTGTATAATGGCTTGAGTACGTAGTTGGGTAGCAATGTGAGAGATGTAATAGAGATATCTGGATTTTTTTTTTTTCAACCAAAACTATACTAAAGACTATAATTGCTTCTCACAATATAGACATATCGTCTCCTTTATTTCGTGTATCTAACATCGGTAGGCCTATATAGGTGCCTAAAATATGACGCATATTATTCATAGGTAGAGTCTCGATAATTGTAGCTTTCTACAGGTTCCCTAACCGTGTTAACCCCCCTCTACCACCCACAGCCCGATATTCTAGCTAAGAGATGATAAGTTAGGGTTATCCATTGGTTCAAGGACATTATAGATATTCTGCGTCGAGATATCCTTCCATGTCCATCCCCCATAGTAAAAGTCTCGAGATAGTGAAATTATATGTGTAGTAAGGAACCATAAGCTAATATTCTTCATTATCAGAAAGCGACACCGGAAGGCAGTCTTTATTGAGAGGGAATATTCTATATGATCACTCCATCATCGCCAATTGTTAGATTCGCATGGCAGATTGGTTAAGCTGATCTCTACTTAGAGGACTATGCTATAATTTCCACCTCATTCCTAGAGAACGAAAGAAAGGCATATAGGATGTTTGGAGTATCTAAGGTATCCTTTCACCAATCTAGAGCCTGACCACCCTATGGATTACTTACCTATAGACAGATCAAATACATACCTCCTCTATCACTCTAACTCTCAAAAAGAATAAAACTAGATTCCTACCTCAGTTGCTGTACGAAGCAGTCTTACTAAGAGCGACCTTCCCTTTTATTAACGTTTACCTCAAAGACCCCTAACCTACTCTCATACACGGTCCCCAGCCATAGTACACCATCTCCAAAATCCACCTAATCAACCATGTATACAGCATATACCACACCACCGACCCCTAACCCTCCTTATTATCTACCTACCTACCTACAAGACCCAGCACCCGTCCACCACCCTCAAAAATACATAAGCAACCCCCATATACAAGCCCACAAATAGCCCTTATACTACCTACATAAATGTCTCGGACATACATACGTATTAGGCGCGGTCAATATTAAACTCGCAATTAGGCGCGATAGACGCATGGTGGCGTGGCGCATTTACTTACGCACATAGTGTCATATATTGCTTGCATACGCGCCGGAACGCCACTACTCCGCGTATCTCGTTTCGGACGAAAGCTAGGGGAGGGAAGGGGAGGTGGCAAAAGGGAGGAGGAGAGGATGCCGTGTCGTGCAAAGGAATTACCGTAAAATCGCGATAGCGTCTATCATATCGTTCATACATGACAGAGTAAAACGTAAAGCCACTAGTAAATCACCGCGAAGTAATACACTGACCGTCAGAAAATCCTATTGTTTTGCGCGTGTTTATGTAGTTATATTGCGTTACGTTGAAGTTCTGTACAATGGCGTCGTCTATTCTAGGTAGGTAAATATAGTTCTACAACGACGATCGTATCCAATCCCATCCAATCCATCCTCTGGCTGTAGCGCCATAGTTCTTTAAGTAACCTAGTCTACCACGCATGTTAAAAACCGCGTAGGGACGCGTCGTAGCAAGTGCTAATAATACCAAAAGCGCCCAGAGCTGCTCGCGTGCCAGTGATCACGCGATATAGCGGAAATCGGGGTGTCTGTATCCCAAATCCGCCTTCTCTTCTTCCGTCAAGCCCACAAGCCGACTGTCCCGACCACCGCGAGCTCGTACGCGATTCTCCCACAGACAGTAGGCGATGCCACCGGTCGAGAGGAGCAAGGCGAAAATTTGCGCAACGAGATTGATCGTGTGGCCGATGGGGAACGAGGGTCCATCGTTGGGGAGGTAAGCCCAGACAGCCAAGATACCACCCATAGTACCCAACGTAACAATCCAGCTACTAGATACGGCTCGCACTGCCGGGCCAGCCGCATTGTTGAGACCCCAAGACAAGAACCCGGGCCCTCCGGGAAATGCGCCGACGGCGCAGAGGTAGACAGCGGCGTACTTGACGTGGTTGCCCGAGCCCCACCGGAGCATCGCGAAGCCCGTAATACCGAGGAACGTGAATATAGCTAAGTAGATGCCGCGCATCTTCGTCTTGTCGCTGACGAACCCGACGGCGATAGCTATTAGCGAGGCGGCAACATATACGGGAACAGTGTAGTACTGCGCAGTCAGCGACTCCCATCCCAACTCCCTAAGAAGAGTAGGCATAAAGACGGAAAGACCCTGAACAGTAATGTTGATAGCGAAGAACCCCGCGGCGCAGATATAGTTATTGATGTTAAGCAGAGCGAGCTTAACATGGCGCATCTGTACTTTTTCATTAGGACTGGCTTTGTGCTCGAGGCGAAGTCGTTCGGAGGCGATCCACTTCTCGCGATCTGTAAGGACCCTCGACGTCTCGGGGCTCTGTGGCAAGATGACAGGAGCAAATGCGGCGAAGAGAATAGTGATAATACCCTCGAAGAAGAAAATATTGCGCCACGTGTGCAACCTTGAGCTAGCAATCCCCCAGTCGGGGATCTGCGAGAATCCTGCGGCCAGCAGTCCACCGAATGCGCCAGCAAGCGATGCAGCCGAGACGTAAATCCCAACTCTGAAGTATAGCTCTTCCCTCTTATAGAATGAACTGAGGAAGAAGGCCAATCCAGGCATAGTTCCGCCTTCGAAGATACCCAACAATGCACGAACGGCGCATAACTGCTCATACGTCCTCACGAAGGCTGTCGCTACAGACACAGCGCCAAACCCAACAACCAGTCCAGGAAGGTAGAATCGCGGACCGACACGTTTTAAGATGATGTTAGATGGTACCTCGACTGTTAAGTAGACGATGTAGAAGATGCTAGTTGCGATATTGAATCGGTATCCGACAAGATTCAGATCCTCTTGCATTCCCTGGATACGGGCATTTCCTATGTTTATTCTATTCCTCTAGTTAGCATTGGTTATAGACTTAGCGGTTCCCAGGAGCGTCGTACCGGTCAAGAAAGCAAAGGAGGTATAAAAGAGTGACGGTCGGCACTAGCTGCCAGTCCAGCTTCCTGCGAACAACGGTTTCTTCCTCCGTAGTCCAGCCAGGTGCCTCAGAGGAACCTTGGCTCTTGGTTTCGAGAGCAAGCGCCTCAGGCTGGTCGATATCGCCTTTTTCGTCTATGGTCCGTATCACTGCCATGGTGACTGACTGACTTACTGACTGTATGAGCAGTTGAGCGAAGTCGGTGAGTGACGCAGAAAAAAAACGGCGAGAACGCAGAGAAGACAAGGGCAAGCAGGTCCCCTGGACTTTCAAACTTGTTTATAATGGATTTCTTCTTGGGATTAAATCCGAACAATCCACCCACCCATCCATCTATTCGGTCCGGGGTGTTTCCCAGTGGCCTGGAGGACAGAAGAGGGTCCAGAACCTGGATATGTACTTTCGGCAAATCAGCGACAGGATTTAATTGCGTCGTTATTAAACACCCCGGTTTCGCCTAGACGGATATTCAACTCTACTTGGCAAGAAGCAACGTCCTAGGGTATGCGATGCCTAGTCGCTGACGGACGCTACCCCGCGAAATGGTTGGTCCTAAACGTCTTGGCCCTGCTTCTCTTCCACAGATCTTACTCCGCAATCTTCGGCAGAAGACATAGCTGCTTGAAACCAGTTTCAACTATACGAATCATCGGGAGTCGTCTATTTTCTATCTAGTTGATAGACTATCGAGTGCCCAGATGCGGCTGAGTACGGAGGTAGAAATAGCACCGACGGAGAACGAGTCATGTTCTCGGCTGGTACCTTTATGCTAGACATCGTCGCTGGAAGGGTGACTTTTACTTTTATGGCACTTTCACCCAAGACATTTTGCGTACGCTTGAGTCTTGGCAAACATGTTCGCTGTCAGGTGGCAGGGTCCAACTCCCATTTTTTTTTAATTGATTGTTAATATGTTAATACTACCATGCCCGTGGGTGGCACGGATGCTGCATCTCTACATAATATCCTGCTACAGGCTGTAAGCAGTGTTGGAAAGAAGGGTGGTGGCAGCCCCTCAGGCAACGATGGCAAACTTATTATATTGCCATTACTATTAAGTATAGTATATAGTAGTAGAAGTAGTAGTGGTAGTAGTGGTAGTAGTAGTTAATTGTGAGGGATCTTCGAGATGGGGGTATTTAGGGGTTGTATGTACTATGTAAGAAAGACTAATGATTGATGGAAGCACAAATGGAAAAGCTCCGGACGGAGAAGTTTGGGGAAGATAAGACCCCGCTTTGTCTTAACAAACCACTCTTTCCCTTGATAGGAAATATAGCAGGGATGTAAACTGCTCCATTTGGTATGATACCTTACCTATCAGGGTTAGGTTAATTGCATGCATGTGGGTAAGACGCCATGTCAGCAAGCTCAGCAAGCCACAACGATACGTAGTGGGTATGTAGCTCTTTTGGCTTTTTTGGCTTACTTCGCCCGTAAAGCCGGGATCCAATGAACGTGTCTGATTTCATCATCGAATTGACTTTACGACGTTTGTGGGGTTGGAATTAGCAAAGCATACAATAAAAGTTCAAGCTATTACATATGTACACATGCATCCATCTAATATAACAATTTAGTAACTCGTGATATCATAGTAAAGGGTAGCCTACTATCTACGCAATTACCAGTCAATTCGGATCAATGGATGCAATTGATATCTTTGATATCTTTGCTATTGATTGATAATAAATAACTAACACGATACGCTCTCAACATGACGTACAAAGCAGGTATCACCGGTGTAGGATGGAATGCATCAAGCTTTCTTCCGACGCGCATCCAATGCGACGCGACCCTCTATATAATCATAAACGGTAGGACCGGGTAGGTTCGCAACCCGCATTGGTTATGCGGTACTGCCGACCGAATGCACAGGAAGGCCGCGGTCGCATAATCTCTCGTGCGACCGGACCTTATCTAGATCCGCAAGGGCCGTCTTATGTAGGTACATACTTCCAACTTTCGGTGTCGATGTATTAGTTATGGCTTATAAATTCGTATAGCAGAATCAAGTGGCAACATACGAAAACGAGGAGGGTAGAACCTAGGTACTTATATACAGTAACTAGTTATCATTAAACTAATAAATTTGACCAGCTATTATTTAACCAGCTATTATTTATTTGTACGTTAACTATAAGTAATACTCGTCATGCATTAGATCGGAGTTAGGTAGATTATAGAAAATAAACCAACAGCACTTAGTCCCTTATCACGTTGTTACCTCGTTGTCACCATTATTATACTGTACGTTGAGGAATATTAAAGAATGTGGCACCTAAAAGTTGTACGAATCCACATATGAAGATCTTCTACCGTATTCCAGTTAGAACGCGTTGTCATGCATCAAGATCTACATAAGCGTCCCGTTTCCACGATTTCAACTTGATGCGCTTGTGAAACACCAGATATTTCATACGTAGATCGATCTAAGTCCCAATCACAAAAACCAAAGATACTAATATATCAGAGTAAAATATTATATTATATCGGCTCTGTACGAATCGAAAGCAAAAAATAAGGAAAGTCGTAACTCGTAACCCCAATCTACTCCTCAAACCCATTACAAACCCTTTTCCCTTCCCTTTTTTTTCTTCCCGTCGAAGCCGAATACCGAGAAGTGTCCATAAACACCCCCCCTCCTATCTATACATCATCGTAGTAGAGTTACCATTATAGCGGGGAATGGCGTGAGATGTAAAATGAAACTCTCAAACCATGCCCATATCCCATTACTGTTCATACAGCTCGGCGATAAAGTAATAACAATGTCGCCGGCGCATTAATCTATACTTTGACCAAAAACTTGGCGCCTGAGACCTTATACCTAGCTACGGCCAGGGTAGCTGCCCCGAGGATTGTGACCAAGCCAGCCCAGACTTGAGCCCAGAGGTATTGGCCACCGCAGTAGTCGATGATCGCACCTGCAGTGGGGGGACCAGCAACCGTCGCGAAACCTAGTATGGTACAACACATGCCGAACCTGGTACCCATCTTCACGGGATCCTTAGTCAGACTGGCTAGACCGCTGGCGAAAGCTCCCTGAGTCGCGTTGTTTGTGATACCGAAGACGATCGCGAAGACGTACATAGTGGATGGCGTGTTGATGGCGATCCATGCGAAGAAAGCGACGGCCAGGGTAATGGTCGATAGGATAAAAGTATTAATGGGGCCTAGGTAAGTGTCGGCAAGGTATCCGATGATTGGTCGAGATGGTATACCGACTGCGTTCATAATAAGCAGCAGTGAAACGGCAGACGTAGGTGTAAAGGAGGCGACTGTAATAGCGTATGTGTTGACCTAGTCATATAGGTATTAGAAAATTTGTTTCTTCGATTACAAACCCTAACCCACATGGTATAGGAGTGGATGACACTTACATAAAAGTAACCGAAATATAAGGCCCAGTAGACCAAGAATGCTCCTGCAACGAAGAGCACGTAAGGGGGCTCTTTGAAGGCGGTCCACTCCACTAAGGGACCAGTTTTCTTGGGGAGGCGACGTGGCTGAAGAAGTACGTTCATGACCACAACCATGAACAGCGCAACAAATCCCGCGCAGCGGACAGACCAAGCGAAGCCGATCTTAGGTATGAGATACTGGACTGTAGCGGGAAAGACTATACTTCCTGTCCCGGTACCAGCTGAAGAAAGTGTTAGGGCTAGTGCGCGCCTCTTCTTGAAGTACGACGCGACGATGGTGATGGTAGGCATGTACATCAGACCCAAACCTAGGCCAGTGCAGACTCCCTGAGAGAGGAAGATCTGCCAGTATTCAGTGGCAAGACTACTCATGAAAGTGCCTATTAAAGCAAGGAAGGACCCGCCGAGAACCGTCTCCCGCGCATATCCCGCATCCGCTAGCCGTCCAGCTACAGTGCAGATCAAGTTGTTTAGGAAGATCTGGACGGATCCGATCCATGAGATTTGTGATGCAGGAAGTTTAAGCGATTCTGTGTAGTAAAGCTGATATATTCCAAAAGCTGCACCGTAGCCGCAAGCCATAGCGTTGATGAAATGGCAAGCTACTACTTGACGCCAGGCAACAGAGCCTCCGTCAGGATAGTCAAGTTCATCATCGTCGACACTAAGCTTTGGCGTAGCGCTCTCATCGGGATGAGTGAGCGATACCTGACTGTTGGTCAGAGAAGTAACGGCTACCGCATGATGAGTCTCTTTGATTTGCTCGCTAGAGACCATGATAGGCAAAATATATAAGAATTTGTAGTTGGTTGAGATGCCGAAGAAGCTCGATATATTGCTAAACTGAGAGGAAGATGACAAGAATGATAATCATGATGGTAAACTTCACGATGCGGCCCTTCATATACTTACCAGAGCCCTTCAAAAATTCCCAGTTTTCAAAATCTCCAACGGAACATATTACCTAGCAAAATCTCACGATGTGGCCACGATATTGCAGGGAGGTCAAGGGCCCGGACCCCAACGTCCGTTAACGGCTGCGTGGGCTTGTCATGGAATTTCCATGTGGAGTAAAGCGCATAAGGGGCGACGGTCTGGCCGCCCTCCCAGCGTAGCGCAAGTGTGCCATCCCCAAGACACGTTCCATACCCATCGTGAAGGTTGGTAGATCCTCTCACGCATAGCAGCGAACCGGAAGCTTGCGCGCTGCCACGGAGACTTCGGGGGGGTCTCCAACGTGACGATAACAAACGCGCATTGCACACATTGCACAATATCACGAGATGTGTGCCTAGGTGTCTAGGGCCGGTAGCTCATTACCGAAAGCGCACCGACTGGAGCAGAAAACCGGTGAAGAAGGAATCTAGCCTACTTCTAGTCCACATTGCCATCTCGATAGGGTCTCGGTAGGATCCTCAGTTGGAGCTTTTTCACTCATGGACCGTGGGCTGGGCATCAATTCCCGAAAAACACTATTTTCTCCTCTTTCCCGTACCAAAGCTTCACGAGGTTGGTATCGTGATATTGCCATCCGCATATAGAAAGACACGAAGGAAGAGGAGAAAATATGAGTGGAGAAGAATAAAAATTTTTTTTGGCCCTTTGACCTTTTGACCCTTTGACCCTCAAGTTCGGCTACAAGTGGGCGACGGTGAAGGATTTGTGTGAAAGAAGACTTTAGAAACGCTCGAGACAGAAATTGATCCAAGCCTCTTTTTCTGATCTAGTGCCAAGACGGTTAGCTGCCAGGGGATAATTAGACTAATCTATAAAAGGAATAGCGGGTCACCGATCTAGTTTAACTCAACGTCACACAAACCCCGGAATTTATTTGACTGGCGGTAACTGCCGAATGCGCAACCAATCACAAGCTTGGATTTAGTCCTTTAGCTTCTTATTTTAGGTCCAGAACGACGCCGCTTTAGTTTAGGTTTGAACCCCGTCTGACTTCTCCTTTTGACCTTCGATGCGAGCCACGAACATGTCAGATGCGGTCCATTGAAAAAAATAAAAAAATATTATGTATTATATGGGATGATGCCTGATAGTCTGAAGACTAAAACATGGCACTCGTAGTCTGTAGTCTGATACGCTTTTTTTTTTTTTTTTTTTTTGTCATCCATAGACTTACACGACCTGGTTACGAAGGTACCTATATATAGGTAGATTATATATACTACGCGCATCCGCCGAGACTCTAACGACGATCAGTCTATCAGTTACTTTATATATGCGCTCCCACATATATACGTAGGTAGGTACATATATGTAGGTATATACATACGCCTATAATATATATACCATCTCGTAATTATGAGAATTGCTTATATTTGCCGCCAAGGTTTTCATGATATTTAACATTCGTTTCCGCTAGCTAGCGATAGAGAACAAGGTAAGGAAAAGAGAACACACAATGCGAAAAGCTTCAAAACAAGTATGGACCGCCAAAAAATATAGGAGAAGCAGGATAACCTCGTTTGAAAGCACAATTTCCCACCCCCGTACGGCTACCAAGTCCAGCCTTTCGTACGCCCTGTGATCCGCTGACAGTAGGGCATCTACCATGCATCCCTCGCCCTCGAGCAGCGGATTCCTTTAACACTCCAGTTTTTTTGTTCTCCTTGCTGTCGTTCTTCCATCTTCTCCCTTCTGAAACGCACCTGGATTACTTTTTTCCAAAGCTTACTTCCTTATTTTTGAGCCAATGGCTCGACCCAGTATCTTGTAGCTGAGGCTGGTGACGTTGCGAATGATGAATTGACAAGCAAGTACGATCCAACGCCAATAACCCCTCCGCAATATATTGCGCCCGGCGTTCCATGTTTGATAAAAAGGAGTGTAACGGCCGCGAGGCCCATATTAAATACCTGTTTCCTCTACGCCTCTTCCAATCCCAATAGGAATAAAACTCCGACGAAGAGTAACAAGACACCATCCATATCCCTCCTTAAATATCGCATAGTATTACACTAGCGTAGATGCAAACACCACGTTTTTGCTATAGTTTAGAGCAGTGCGGTGTTGAGCATACAGACGTATCCTATCAGCGACTATATTTTGTGGCTGAAGCTGATAGATACGATTCTTAGTACTCGGGGTGGATGTGTAGTCGAGAAAAAGGCGGCACCCGTCCGTAGATTTCGCAAGTTCTCTCTGCCTTACATGATACGTATTATCGAGTATCAATGTGTTGCGGCGCATTATTCGTAGATCAGGTGACCTACCGCTTTCGCTTCTTATTTTTGTCACCTGCTACTGCGGGGGTTGCGATAGGAGCGGCGGGTAGAAGGGTAGGAGGTCCAGGGATATCAGCCGTCTTAATAGGAACGCCCATGTGGCGACCATAACGACCCTTTCTGCCATTTCCTTCGTCTTCGCTGATACATTGGTCGGCGCTGAGACCAGCATCGCGGCATCGACCGCAGGGTCGCTGCCGGTCGCAACCCTTCTTGCTCTTGCGGCATCGCTGACAGCGCGGTTTGGTAGATAGGTCAGGCTGGTCATCCTCGCCTGACTGCCCTGGGGCCATTGTAGTCGAGGCGATAGAAGGCTTGCGCGACTGGTTTGGCAGAGACGCAGGCGACATTGGACCAATGAGGCTAGCAGCAACACTAGTCTTTTTCGTCTTGGTGAGCTTGGGAACCTTGGGAGCTTTAGCCTTAGAAGTCTTTGCACCCGGTGCTTGTAGCTTTCCGGGCTGCTGGGCCTTGAGCTTCGAGTCGTGTGACTTGGGTGCGCTGAGAGGGCCATCTTCAACGCCATCCTCGTAGTCAGCGTCATCGCCACTAGCATCGATGCTTTCGCGAGAGGGTATGAAGTGACTATGCGTCGTTTGATAGACCTTGCGATTGACTCCAGCGAAGTCAAGCTTCTGGCGACGCGAGGGGGGTAGCTCATTTTCGCTATCACTATCGGCGTCACTTGTAGCACCGGTCGACGAAGCAAGTTCAGCCCTACCGCTGAATGTATCGTCCAAGGTTGACGCGGAAGTCCGCCCATGGGAAATGTTGGACATTTCGCCTAATCTCATAAGTTGGATTGCAACATCCTTGTCCTCTTCGGACACACAACTTCCAATGGTCGGATCAGGGGTTGGCAGAATATTACTACCAGTTCCTGGATAGCTGATGCTACCGCTATTGCGATGGCGCCGCGAGTCGTTCATCGGTGTCGCAAACATGCCAGCCTGACTATACCCATTGCTATAACTCTGTGGAGATTGAAGAGCACGAGCATTTGTGAAAGCATTCTGTCCGGGATGCGCGAACGGAAACGCTGGTCGTGGGTGCTCAACGCGACGGACAGGAGAGACGGAAGGATTAGAGGTAGCAGCGGGCATCTGAGGTGGCGCGAAGAGCGGTAGCTCCTGTGACCACGGCTTAGTTAGGCAAGGTCTCCTTAATGAATATACTGGAGTTTGGGTAGACTTACCGAGCTCTCAAACTTGGCGCGCTTCCGGCGACCACCTTCTACGATATTCTCAACACTAATATCGGTGTTGCCAATCTGTTCCTTTGCTTTGCTAGACACAGACGCGGGAGCGCCGTCCCCGCTATCATAGCCGTTGATACTATCGCTGCGATTATCATAATTCGCGCTACGATTTTTAGTAGAGCGCGAGCGACCCTTCTTCCCAGCTGTAGGGTTTGTGCTGGCAGACGCGCTACGCCTCCCGCGACCTCCGTTGGGGGATGGACTGCGCTTGCGGGAAGTCCTCGACGCAGGTCTAGAGAGATGGTGCCCTAATTGTTGGGTTGCATAATCAATTGGCCCTGGCTGAAAGCCACTGGGAGCAAATGCTCCCGCTGGTGGCGGTGACTCCTCAATGACTCTCACGTATACGATCATGTTGTTGCTGAAGTTCTCATATCTCGCAATGAGGGTATTACCTCGATCGTCCTCAAAACTAACACCCTTCCCACCATGGTAGAGACCGTAGAAATTCTTCACAGTAGATATTATTGACTCCGTGTCATCATGAGGGTAGATTTGAACGCGCAGGGGAAGTCTTGCGCGGTATTGGGGAGATTCGGGGAAAAGGAGCTCGAATTGAACATGTTTCGGGGTTACGGGTTGTCGAGGGGAGGCGCTTCCACTATGAGAACCGGTAGAGCCGGACGGGAAGGTTTCCATAGGCGAAGCGGACGTCATTTTGCTCACACCACGAATCGCTTCCGTATAGAGGGTGAGTTCGTCCGCTCCGTGCGGCTGAAGCTTAAGGAGATGAAAAGCGCTCACTGCCGTTCGAATGAGGGTGGGTTGGGGGAAAGGGGGGTAGAGTGATTTTTGTTGGCAGCAGAATTAATAACACCAGCGCCAATATGTATTTTTTTTATACAAGCTCCCGCCTCTTTGAACAGAGTACGCCTTTAAGTGTTGGTGGTGACAATATAGTTGTAGTCGAGAATTTTAGGCGAAGCGGTCAGGGCCGATCGCAAGGAAAACGAACGAAAAGTCGGGTTCGTCGAAACGATTCTTTTCAACTAGAGAAACTTAATGCGCATTAGTTAGATCATAACATCATTAAACAGCGATTGTATCTCGGTATTAGGAAGTAGCAATGCTGGTTGGTCTGTCCAAGGCCGACTCTAGGTGCGGAGTGACTGGTTGAGTACGACCCTAGAGCGTGTATAGTAGGGAATGGCTAGAACGAGCAGAATGGAGAGATAGGGTTCGAAATGAAGCGAATACTTGATCGCATTAGGTGCCATTGCCAGAAAAACTTACCAAGAGTAAGAATGGATGGTGTTGTGCGCTTAGAGATGCATGAACTCGACCTTGAAGTCAAGAATAGCCCCCGATCGACCTATGTCACCAAGGAGTCAGTCACCAAGAGTTGCGAAATTACAGATGTTCTCGTAAGAGTAGGTGACTATGTAGGTTGTAAGGAAGATTAGGATGAAGTAAGAAACCTACCAGAGGAAATGGAAATGTGTTAGATGGAAGCTGGTCGAGAATTCGGAGTTGTGTGAAAGAGGAGGTGGAAGGAAAGTAGTGAGGTTTTGCAGCATAAGTCTCCAAAAAAGGCTTTCCCACATAAAGTTGCATACCGTCCACTAAAGTAAAGTACATTTAGTTTGGTAGGTGCAGTACCTGCCCGACTTTGGGGCACCGCGGGCTGCCCAGGCCTTGAACAGCGCACCAGCACCACACCACTAAAGTACCTGGCTACCGGCTGCTAGTAGGCTTGTTTAGTGATGCACCAAACCGAGAACGTGCCACTGAAGAAATAGGTACATACGTAGAAAAACAACGGTCAGGCTTTTACAACCTGGAAAGTACCGACCCGTCTCCGTCCCCGTCCGATCCCAACGGTGAGCATCTTTTTTTTAATCTCTTTTAATCTTTAGAATAGAGAAAAATAAAAAATAAAAGTGAAAAGACTAGATTCTTAATTATAATTATTATAGTCTTTATAATATAGAAATACGTTTATTCTCGACCAATCTACCTACCAACATTGAATGTATCCAAGGTTGGCCATCTAAGTGGGTATAGGGAGGTACCGTCCCGTAGTACTTCTAGCATTCCTCGCCTCGGGTCCTGGTCAAGTGCGCGCCGTTTATAAAGTTACAAGATCGACAACAAATGCGACTAGCCCATACATACTGATATTGCTCAGACGCCAAGGTCAGTCAGTAATCGCACAAGCCGCGATTTAGGTTTATCAGTTTCGTCTACGGATTCTGGGGATTCTGCTAATTCTACTAATTCTATGAATTTTGTCTACCTAAGGTTAACAAGTTGGAAAGTCCATAATGGTTTCTATTTCGAAAGAAGAATGGCGCCCCATCAGGTCAATAATTAGACTGGGACTTAGACTGGGACTTGGACTGAGTTTTACATGTATATTTCTACATATATTACATGTTGTACCATTAACTACCTACATGTTATATGTAGTTGGTAAGGCCTCTTCTTATCGAGTCGCAAACATTGGAAAACATTAGATGCATTGTACACATCGTCTAAACTTATGTTATTGGATACATGCCGTCCAGCGGATGCATTAGAGCGTCACATATTATCTTTGCGACTCGCATGTCCCGCCGCGATGCGTGAGTGCGTGAGGATACACCATACATGTACTTCCACATATTGTACGATACCCGCATAGCAAATCCGACCATGCGCTGCGCTGCGTTGCGCTGCATTAGGACAATAATGCGAACGAAGGCGACTTTTAGACTTGGACTTGGTTTATTCTCTATGGTTATGACCATATGGCTGTATGGCTGTATGGCTGTATGGCTGTATGGTTTACTTTAGGTAGGTAGTCTACGATCTATGGTCTACCTAAGGCATGTTCTAGGTATGTTCTAGTTAGGTATTATGGTATTATGTTTATGTAACTTGAAATCTAGTATCTTGCGTTAATATCCTGCTCATCTTAATTACCTTACATGGGGGAGGGGGGCAAAAGTCGATCTGCGTAAAGTCGCCTTGTCTCAAGAGTCTCAGTCTTAAAGAGAAGGAAAAAAGGGCAAAGGCAAACACGTCCCTGAATTTGCGCATTGCGACGTCGAACTAGGAATTACCTGCCTCGAGATCCCGTTGATGCACAGCCATATTGCGCGCTTCCGGCAGGTCAGATACCTAACATATCAAGATACATATCAAGATACGTTAGGTTAGGTACATATCTGGCTTGTCCAAGGAGTTCCAGGAAGGTAACTTACATGTAAGTTGCGGAATCACCCGGCCTTCTTCTCGATCCAGGCACACACGCGCTCACACACATATACATCATATTCACCATACACTACACACACATAGGCCACACATAGGCATATCTATCTCACACTGGCGCAATTGTGTAATCCTTCACCTAGAAGCTTACTATCTAAATAATGCGCTTTTGCTTTGCGCCGTTCTTTGCGATTCAAGTTAGACGCTACTTAAGGGGCTATGCGCCGCCGTTGTCCAAAGCGTCCTTCGCACTAGGACGAGTAGACGTCACATTTTGAGGCTCGAGCTTTAAGACTTAAAGAAAAGGAGCCATTGGCGCTTTTGCGCATCACTTCGAGTCGAGTCCCCCCTACAATATACCATGTAACTTCTTTAAGCGCATTCCATATAAAGTCTGACCTACATCCTCTATAAGACGTCGCGCGAAAGCGCAACGTGAAAAAAAGAAAAGGAAGCTATCTGATGATCACTGTCAGGTGGCCAGCTGATCTATCGGCTCCGTAGACAATAGTTAGTTCGTGGTCGCAAACGAGACTTCGTCGTATGCGAGTTGAGGTGAGCAAAGCGGGCAAGTTGACAGCCTATCTAGCCAATAGCGTGGCTCCTTAGATGCGCCAGTTTGTCTGAGAGCAGGGATAAGGGCCCAGCAAAACTGGTAGGGTACGTACGCAGTAGATAGACATGATGACCACTCGGAGAAGTCCCCAGACCCATCTAGAGGATACCTGAGGGTCGCTCTACGCAGTAGTGTGAGTGGGCGCAGGACGGAAAAGTTGCATCTAGAATTCGCAATTCACTAAAGATAGCTGGTATCTAGGAAATTGGGAAATAAAAAGAAAAAAGAGAAAGGCTTTCAAGGGCCTTGATGGACGGCCTAGGAAGGCTATCATGGTCTGATGGAAAAGAAGAAATGGGATTCGGCCCCATGCTTTGTTCTATGTTTAACCGCTTCGGTATGGCTACGGCGTTTCGGTGGTATGTAGAGATTTACACAGCAATCAGGAAACAAGGCGGACAAGAGAGCTCTTAGTAAAGTACCTAACATACCTAACTATAGGTAGCTATCTACCTACTACCTAGTTAACTAATACTTAATTCTATCTACTATTGTACAATACAATACGTACCAGAACCTCAGTCCAAAGGCAAGGACTAAATCGAAGCGAGTGGCACACTGTGGATTCTACGGAATAGAAAGGTTAGACAAATAAATCCACACTACCGAATGTCGGCCAGAAAAGGGAAAAGCGCTGTTGTTAATTCGCTAATTCGCATGGAAAAGGAAAAAGTATACACGTATAAACACGTATATACACGTAGAAAGTATTGGAACTGGAGACTGGAGTTCGACGATGGTATGCGCTGGCGACCAGTTTCATCCACTTGGATCGAATCAGACCCTGGGAATACTAGCAGACTAGTAACTTCTGACAGCCCAGATCCTTTCGACCAAGCTGGTAAGCTGGGTTTACATGTAGAAGATGTTCTTACGCAGCCAAGCCAAAAAGCGCGGACTACCCTTTGGGCGCAACTTGCGGATCGCCCAACAACTTGGTTTCTCCACGCGCGAAGAATTCAACTTGGTTGGCTGTTGACGGACGTCGTACATAATAACATAATAAACATCCACGACTTTTTCTCCAAACCCGTTCGCTCGCCTACCTATTCGAGTTCGACATTTCTGAGAAAAACAAACAACAAAAAAGAGGAACTAGCAGGGTCGCGACCCTATGTATCTTCAGTTTCAGGACCACGTCCCCTTTGTCCCCCTCTGTCCCCCTCGTTCCCCCCTCGCTGTCCCTTCCCCTCAGTTCCTAGCCTTTGAATAAGAAAGAATTACAAGATTCCGAAGCGGCGCATAAACCTCTTCTATCTCTCACATCTAGCCTCTTACTCTCTTTCTCTCTCTTGCCATCTTGCCGTCTTACTGTCTTACTGTCTCGTCTTGTCTTGCTAGACTAGGTACAATATGTACGATACCTAGCCTAGGTTGCTTGCTGGGTTAGTGCCCCCGTCTTCTTTATCTTGACCGCTTATGATAGATCGAACCACAAGCGTCCAATGGGCTTTCAAGCCTATCAGAATCGTGGTCTACTTTTTCGCTCGGTCTGTTGTTGATCTACACCGCACTTAACTGAGAGACTCTATCTGCGGTCTTTTCCCCCCGTCTTGAACTGGCAACCTCTGATCCTGAATCCTGGGGTATTCCGCCTGTGCGTGCGCAAGATAGGCAGACGGGGCAGAGAAGGGGGTAAGAATTAGGAACGCCAGCAGGATCGACATCGGAGTTCGTCATATCGACTGCAACGACTTATTTATTAGCCAAGTGGGAAAGCGAGTAATATTTTTATTTATTTTATTTTTGGCTTGCCAACCTCCGCATGTCGCCACGATAATATGGGTTCTCTCGTCTCCCCAATTAGATAGATTGACAACTTAATTAAGGGAAATAGAGCATCATTGGAGGATATGATGTTATGTTTCGAGTACAGTGTAATAAATCCAATAAAACCCCCCCAGTGCTGACCACTTATTTACAAGGTATAACTTAGCCTTTCGGTATTTCCGTGCGTTGTTACAACCCTTGCAACGAAGGCTCGTCATCATGAATTCCCATCGAACCGCATTCCCCTATCTTTACTCACATCGCTTCAATGTTTTCTATCTATATATTCACTGTTAGAGCTTTGTAGTCACTCTTATCCAATCGAAAAATAGATGCGACTTTTGTGCGGCTGTTTTTTCTCGTGCTCATGCAATGGTTCGAGGGAAGCGGCATGATGCGCATGCATGTCACATCATTGAGGCGACGTAAGACGTCGTCCAGACTTGACTTAACAGCTTAGCCATCGTGTTATAGATGTATGTTCGTATATGTTTGGTCCATATATGATCGCCATAATCCTATAGGGCGTACTACATAATAGACCTATTTGGACGACAACTAGACATGCGTACCATTATAGTCTAGCATCCTGCGTAGTAGTCGATAATTCCAGGTTCCGGTATATCTAGTACCGTGGCCGGAAAGCTCTCAAGGGAGGGGTGCTATCCAACCACGGGTCGAATGTGAGATGTCGTATTCCGATACTCGTTCCAGACCGCAACTAAGGGCTAAACACTAGAAAAGGCAGAGATAGAGAACCAGAGTCGTGCAAAACGAGCGGCCAAGATTGTGCGCATAGTTGTTATCTAATAACTCCCTATGAAATCGCATAGTTTATCGAATTAGTCGTAGTAAGTCCTTACTCCCTGGCCGCTTTATCCAGTCAGACGATTTGCGCCACCTGGAGGCATATGATTGAGTATAAGCTTGAAGGCACTAATAAGCCCCAAATCACACATATCTTGTGTCGCATAACCATATACAATACTTCTGATAGGTTTAGAAGCGAACCTACCTCTCAGAGGATGCTGTAGAGACAAAAGACTGTCGTTGAGAAAAGTCAAGACGGAGGACTTTAATGGATCACGTGATTTCGAGTTGCGCTCGCGATCTGATCTAAAGAATAACCGCGCCTAGAGTTCGAAATCCAAAGTTAGCTAAGCGCAACCCGAATTGGAGAGAGAAGCTCTTGTATACTTATATAATTATAAAATATACTATATACAAGCTTATACAAGGAAAGGGGAGACAAAATAAGTTGTAACTAACAAGCTACCTCCATTTTTCGCAAAAGTCTGAATGAATCCAAGTGGATGGGAGACGCGATAATGCAAGACGATACGTCATTGCTCTTTAAAAAAACGCATTGACCACTAATAGGTCTCAAATTGGTGTTTATCTTAAGTACTCCCGTACCACTTAAAGTCGCAGATGGGTGGACATCTCGTAGAAGACGGAATATCGTAACGCCGATACGACCCCACTTAGATAGGTTGGTAAACTGAGTCATTTGTCAGGACGTCGTCAGGGTTTCACAGGTTGCTGCCGACTCGATTTGACCTGGGCAACGGGCAGGAATTAAGACAGGGATTATAGGCTTAATGCACCTCGCGGTTTGTTTATTTTGATTTATTTCCCCACAGCTTCCCGCGGTAAGTCTGGTACGTACCTTAATGCTAATTTCCTATTTTGGCATGTACGTACCTGAATAGCGCCTTTGAGGTTTAACCCTGCGCCGTCAAGCTGCAAGCTGCAATCTGCAATCTTTCAGCCTTCAGTTGGGAAAGTCAACATCAACAATCGACGTTAATCTTTAATCTTTTTTTTACCAATCAACCTCAAAACGGTAGACATCCCTCTTTCGCAATTCCGTTGCGTCGACGACAAACTTCCTCACTTCTTCAACTTTTTTCCCCTTCAATTAACGTCAACGCCGCAACGCCGCAACGCCGCAACGCCGCAACGCCGCAACGCCGCAACGTCGCAACATCTTCCTCTTACCACTGGACCTAAGACCTTTTTTTGCCTATCGAAAGCCCACGGCATTCTTTTGGTTTGACATTGCGCCGACAGCTGTTGCCAGTGTCCAGTCTTGTTCTTTGGTTCCCATTAACTCGACAACGTACTTTACTAAAACCTTCTCGTCAGTCGCCGATTCTAACAAGGCTTCTTTCACCTACCTATTATTCACTCCTAAATTCACTTTCGCATCAATAAGGTCGTGAATCTTGCGCCATTCACCTACCTTACCTGCACCCTCAAACGCCGTCTCCACCTCTCTCCCTATTGATGTGAAGACTTACTTTCTTCTCTTCAACGCCACCATCTTGCTCTATTTCATTTGGAAGACGGTGTTCATCATAAACCTAAAGGTATCCTGGTGATCATTGGGAAGAAGAGTTAAAAAAGATAGGTTGGTTTAAACAACTTGGTCCAAAAATATAAATTCTGGGAACTGGAAGTTGAGTTCTGGGACAACAAGGTACGTACCCACTTGATCAGCCCTTTTTTAAGGTTGCAGCCTTCTTGCAGCCTTCTTGCAGCCCACAGTCCCCTACAGTCCCCTATGACAAAGCTTATGCGCAGCTGTCAAGGAGCTGTCAGTGAGCTGCTAGGCAACGCCTTGACAACCCTTGACAACTGCCCAAAGCTTTACCAAACATTGGAAGCTTCAACAAGTTTAATTACTTGCAGCTTTCATCCCATCCACCAACCCATGCTACCACATATACGCAAAGAAAAACATTCAACCCCATACCCATATCCATTCCCATTCTCATACCCATTCTCGTACCCATACTTGCATACCCAACCTCCAACCTTATGTTCATGCTCAGCTCAGATAAACTAACTCGTTTGCTAGAGTAACTCCACTCTATGTGCATTGAATTCCTAGGACACGCTTTGAAGTATTCATCACTATTGATTTCCCTTGCGCATAATTGTCCTTGAACAACATTCTGTACACCTTGTACACCCTAATATTTCTGGCCGAGGTCTTGGACCAAAGCTCTGTCTTTCAACCTTCCCCCTTTCGGCGCGTCTCGAGATCACACCATTAGGGCATCATCCCTACGAAAATTCCCAGACCATGGACGCCAGGGTAAGTTTCCGTTTTTTCTGTCTCCACTGCGCCTGATCTTTACCTCCGCAATCCATCGTTCCCTTCAGTGACTAAACCAAACTACATTGTGCTTGATTCTTGTGCTTAACCCTACATTGACCTTATGGTGAACCTACATACTCAATCCCTACCTTTCACTTTGTTCATAACAACCGCAACCGCAACTGCTACCTTTCGTGTCATAGCCATTGTATGCTGCGATCATTACGCTTTTCTCAACCAATGCTAACTTTCCAATTCAACCTTGACAGCCTTCCCGTTTCGCCTATGCTCTAAGCAGCCGAAACGACGAGAACCTTCCCCCAATGGCTAATAAGACCATTCACCAACGCCACAAGTCTACCAGCAACCTGGTGAACACTATGTCCGCCGCAGCTGGCTTTTCTAAGCTCGCGGTCAAGCCCAATGTCCAAAGTGACATGGACGCTCGAGCGAAACCCGCACCAACTAACTCGTACATGCCAGTCATCAAGCACCCTAACGTCTTTCCCGGACCTGTTGCTACAGACCAAGAGAACCGAAACCACAATGCTTCTAAGGACGCCTTTCTACGACCAGCGCAACGACTTCCCAAGTCTCTTGTTCCCTCTGTTTCGATGAATCAACTCGGTCCTGTAGCTAATGAGCTAGCACCCATCTCAAAGCAGCAGCCGCAGCAGCACCCTACCAAGAAAAGAGGTCAGCCGTTCAAGGTATTCAGCGACACCCAATCTGAGAAGGAACAACCTACTCTAGAGAAGGTGAACCGAGCCGCCATTACTATCAAGTATAGTACCCAGCCGCAAGTCGAGGTCAAAGATTGGGTCCCTGTAGCATCAGGGAAAGTCCTACCAGAAGGTCGCCAGCAAGTACCTCACCTGGAGAATTCCAAGAAAGACGTCCAGAACAGCAAGCTTTCTATTGCCCGTCAAACGGAGGAGGAGGCTACGGAGGCTGTCTACCTCGATGCCGTCGAAGAGCTTCCGAGCAACACGTATTCCGTAGCGAAGCCAGAGAAGGAAGTAGCCTGGAAAGCGGCAGTTGATTACTTGAACAGCCAGACTGGTTGGGTATCTCCAGCTCTTGACACGGACGAGGACGATCTACCCGCGGCTACCAGTCAAGGCATGTATCCTCACTACGACGAACGATTCGCCTCCGGCGCATTCCCTCCGCCTCGCAACGCGGCCGATGTGTCCGACGACGACGACGACGACGAGGATTACTATGACGATCAGGGTTATACTACAGCCCACTCTGGCCGGGACAACACAACGGGTGGTGTCACTACTATCATGGTTCCTCCCAAGCTCACAAAGAAGGGCGCTGCAGAGATTGCGGCCGCAAAAGAGGTTGTGGAGAGAAAGGTGAGCCGCGATGTTCAGGACGATGAGGACTGGGATATCAGCATGGTGACTGAGTATGGAGAGGACATTTTTAATTACATGAAGGAAATTGAGGTAAGCAATCAAGCCTGCATAAACGAGGTAACACCATAACCTTACTAATTTTTTTCATGCATAGATCGATCTGTTGCCCAAGCCTCATTACATGGATATCCAGACTGAGATCAAGTGGTCCATGCGAGCTGTCCTAATGGATTGGGTCATTCAAGTCCACACCCGTTTCGGACTTCTCCCAGAGACGCTATTCTTAGCCGTCAACTACATCGATCGATTCCTTTCGGTTAAAATTGTCTCCATAGGAAAACTCCAACTAGTCGGTGCTACCGCTCTTCTACTCGCTGCGAAGTATGAAGAAATCAATTGCCCCTCGGTGCAAGAAATCGTCTATATGGTCGACGGCGGCTATAACCAAGAGGAGGTCCTCAAGGCAGAGCGTTTCATGCTCAGCATGCTCAACTTCGCGCTAGGCTGGCCTGGTCCAATGAGCTTCTTGCGACGTATCAGCAAGGCGGACGACTACGACAGTGAGATTCGAACCGTAGCCAAGTACTTCCTCGAGGTTACCGTTATGGACGAGCGCTTCGTTTCAAGTCCTCCCAGCTATGTGGCTGCTGGAGCTCAATGCCTTTCACGTATGATCTTGGGTAAAGGCGACTGGGTAAGTTCATACCTTCTTCACCTTGGTAATCACTTATCTAACTTACCTCTTAGACACCTGAACATGTTCACTATTCCGGTTATACTTATGCCCAGTTGAAGCCGCTGATCGGAATGCTCTTTGACTGCTGCCGAATTGGTCGTAAACACCATCGAGCAGTCTTTGAGAAATATTCGACTCGTCTTTTCAAGCGCGCGTCTCCGTTCGTCGAAGAACAGATCCAGCACGGTTTCAGACTTCCCTTCCAACGCGGCTACCACCACACGTTGGATGTCCCGACCAATGAGGTACATACAGGATCGTATACCATGTCGATGCCACTTCCTATGTTAGGCTGAGCCAATCCATCGGCGAAGGCCTTCTCACTCGACAATAACAAACAACCATGGTATCGGCGTCTTTCATAGAGCAATAATCAACGCGGCGGAACAACTTGAGGTTTCGCAAGCTTACATAGAGATACCGCTGTCGTTACCGATGTAATCGACGCGGGTTAATACCTGATCAACTAATAAGTCGGCATCGATGTGCCGTCATTTACGACGTCATACGTGGCTTATGAACCTAACGACACATTCTGATTCGCGACGTTTTCTTTCTGTTTGATACACTTTGCTTTTCTGCAATGGTTTTTACGCAACTCGGCCTAATCGGCGAGTTTGGCATCGCAGGCAGTTTTTCGGCATGAGTTCAGGCGTATGGTCCTGGGAGGGCAGGACAAGGTGGCATGGCAAACAAGCAAGCACAGGCAGGCAGGGGAGGCAGGCGTCGACGAAAAAAAACTCTTATTCATTGATTCTTCATTGGCATTGCCAACGGGACTATTCTATTAGTCATAATTTAGGGAGCACGCATGGACCCGGAAAGGGTAGGAGGCATACTCTAGGCTCTTGTTTGAGTATATAATTTTTTGCTTGCTTGGGAAAAAAGAGCAACCATCTCAGCCCCATTCATGGACAGGGCTTGCTAGATAGTGCTTCAGACTGCGAAGTCTCCCCGCATTGATTTGTTTACTGTTGCTATACATCTTTGTTTTTGGCAGTGATTTCGTGATCGCGATCGATAGTTTTAATATGACGAGTGGCTTCGCTACAAGTGTTTAGGTTTCGTAACTAACTTGGTAAATTCGAAGTTCCCCAGTAGGTGTAATGTTATCGTGACTTGCTCTTGATTAATTTTCTGGTTTCTTTTAAACCCGGATTTTATATTGAAGTTTTAAGGGTCTGCTCAGGAGCTTGTTTAAGTCAAGCTAATACATGTTGTCGATATATCTACCTATCTAAATAGCTAGGTTTGTTCATACTCTACTTCACATGATTATTGGCTTTTCTACTAATATTGCTACGGATAAACAGTGTGACCATGAGCCTGACAGAGCGCTATCACTCAAGGAGCAGCAATCCCCAGCCCGAAGGCCTTCGTCTTATAATCACTCGCGTATTATAATTCTAGGGTAGCATGAAGTCGCCATCGTTGAGAGTTCTTAGGCAAATAAGCGAAGAAAGCGCGTCAAGATGGTAAAGTAAATATACGGGATATTTCCTAGCGCCGAAGAGTGCTGCCTCCATCATTTCTCTCTTCAATAGCAAAGATTACACTGGGCTGGTTTCAGGTGTGGACACTAAATTCTTCAGACTATGATGAGCCACTGGAAGCATTAAACGAAGTCCGAGGGTTTTGGGACTGGCCACTTGGGGGTTACTAGACGGAAATGAATACATTGTAATCATACAGGGAAGACGCCGCCGGTCTAAGTCCCGATTACGATGCACCATAGTGTCCTCAACGCCACTTATTAATAGATATCTCATAGTGTATATGTAGTGCTCTACTGAGACCAAACTTATTTACCGCAAGGGCCTGTAATTCGCTGGCAAAGTTAAAACCCCCCAGAAGCTGTAATTTATTAACCTGTAATTTTCAATGTTATATCATTCAAACTTTTATCTTCCTCGTATTCATAATATATAAAAACCCTTAATGTTATTGTTATTTATTAAGTACAACGATAAGACATAAAACCTAACTCTTCATGCTGTAGCAGCCACCAAATCTCTACCATCCTGTCCAGCTCTATCTACCATTGCCGCCTTCGTCGCCTGCAGAGTTTCGTAATTGCGCTTCATAGCGGCCTTGGTGAACTCTGATCCCGTCACTATTGGGTACTTCTTCAGCGGGCCTTGGATCTCGCAGTCTATGTTCGGCTGGTTGAAATACGCCATGCTGTACCGCGTGCCGTAGTAATCGACTCTTGGATCTGTCGGCGTCTTGACGCGGTGGAACGTCGATTTGAAGCGGTCGTCACTCCAACTCATTAGTAGGTCACCGCTTTTCTATGTTAGTCGTCTAATTGGGGATTTCGTTTTATACCCCTTTTATCCCTCACATCCAACCAACCTATCAAGGGATAAATAGAATAAAGAGACCACACAGAAATACTCACATATTGCACACAATCTCACCCGCCACAGGCTCAACCGGCGTCCACGTGTCCCCCAGACCAAACTCTGTAAACGCCTCGCGCCCCGGACATATCTCTAACCCGCCCTGCCCAGGCCGCTGGAACAGTAACGTCACAAAATCCCAATCCGCATGCGCGCCTGCGCGGTGATACCCTTCCGGTGTCGGTGCCCCGGGGTCCAGCGCAAAGTACTTGAGCAACCTCAACACCGTCTGTGCGCCCTCCCGTCGCACATCGTGCGCGCGCACAAAGTAGTCGTCCGCGAACCCGAGCCCCCGCGCAAAACACACCATCAACTTCTCACTGACCTCCTGCGCCTTGCGCATGAACTCTAGGCTCTGGGCGCGGAAGCCAGGGAGCGCGGATTCGGACGGCCAGGACGCCGATGCCATCCCGTGCTGCATCTGGAAGCTCTCCTTTTGGTCGGGAAGGCCGGTGCTGGGCCGCACTTGGGCCGCGCGCTCCCAGCCGGTGTTTGTGAGGGGGGAGAAGGGCATGGTGGATTTGGTGGGGTCGGGAAGCGAGAAGAAGGACTCTGCTAGGGCGAATTGGGCTTCTATGGCGGATTCGGGGATTCCGTGGTCGGTTAGCGTGAAGAATCCGTTGCTTTCGGCAGCGGAGATTAGGGATGCTGTGATGCTGTCGATGCGGGTGGTGAAGTCTCGGAGGGAGATACGGGGGATATTGCGGTTGGCGTATTTGGTGTCTGCCATGATGATGATACTACTTTTGGGGGATGGAATAAGGGGGGAAGGTAAGTATGAAGGTAAGTGATAAGTGAAAAGGTAGGTCGATAAGTACGAGGCTGGAATGTAAGTGTGTACTGAGACAAGCCAGTTACTCCAAACCTTTATATATACACCTTTGACTTATACCGATAATATGGGTTTCGGGCCGGCCCGGGATATGTGCGACATTCTTGGAGCTAGTTGAATCTTAGGTATGTAGATAAGCTTGATTAATATCAAGAACCCTTTCGGAACTCCTCCAATCCTTTCTGTGGTAAGTAGTTGATATAAAATTGTGTGATAGTATGTCCTTTTCTCTTTACGCTACGATAGGTACACATAGATCTAGGGAGCAAATCGTGTTTTACCCCGGGGATGACGGGGCGGTCCGGGAGTGGAGAATAGATACCGGGTGATTATACTGGTTGAGCTATCGCTCTGCGGAGATAGCTTATCCGCTAGAGTAGATACTTATCTCCAACCGGAGGCTGCCGTTGGGTGACGTCTATCCTCTGGTTTCTGGGAGCATCATATTTATTTTAATTTTACGTATATATTAGTCCGAAGTTAACTTGCTATAAATATATAGTAATATCGTAATGTGTGTTTGATATGATAATACTTATTTGAAATGCCCAAGGGGTGTAGCATCGTGCCATATACGCTGGAATGGTCTCTGTTAGTGGTACCTTAAGCTTAGTCGATATGAAGAAGGCTATACCTTAGTATATAGTAATTGGCCGTATCGAGACTTCAAGGGACAGCCGTATTTACTATGGTTTGGATACCTTAGAAAGCTCTATTCTTCCCGAAAGACTCATAAGGCTGCTTTTCAGGCCAGTCATAATTGTATTGTACGACACACCCGGAGCAATCCCTCCGTTAAGGCGTCGTTAGTTATACCATCTCATCAACTATGACATTGATCGGCTGACCTGTGCTGTTCTCTGGTGCTTGACTACCGTATTCACGCCAATTGCGGGATGCTGTAACATCTCGTTCTATCAAGTGAGGATAGTTATTAACCTCCCGCTTCATGAGTTATATATAAGTTGATTAAATATTAATTGGTCAGGGACAGACGTTTGGTAGTATAACATTGTCTTTTATTGAGAGTAAGTATATGTCTTCAGTCATCGTATAAGATATAGTTGATTCATCATCTTAATGGCCGTCTCAGGGGCTGATTCCCTCAACATCACATACACCAATTAGGGAACATCAGTCAGGTTTTATTTGTCCTACCATACTTACGGTGTCTGTCGTCATATCATACTTTCTTGAACTGAATGACCTTAATGGGGCTAAGCAAAATAAGTGACCTAAAAGGTTTCGATTTTATCATGGGGTTCCGAGTAAGTTAAAGCATTGTTGTAATATAGGGGTGAATCCGGGGTGAATCAGTACTTAAGGGAAAATGGAATAACCACACCTACACTTTCTCGAGGATGGATACGATATCCTATCCTTTGTATTATTTTCAAGTAAATGTAAAATGAAATGAGATAAATTTTATTTAAATTAAAAATTAGAAAATTTCATGATTGAACAATCGCGCATACTTATTCAAGAGTAAAACAAGAGCAGTTATTGGAAAATAAGAAAAATAAATTAATTTCGCAACTTCTCAATCCATGTGAGGTGCATATGTACTTAGGCTGTACCTGCTGGCCGGTCCTCTAGGGGAACTTCCCCGTCATTTCCTACAAGATTCTCATCCATTTACATCCAAGCTAGCCCAGCTAAGGTACCAGCTCACCTGTACCTACCCCGGCCACTTAGATACATATGTACTTGATAAACACCAGACGCGCAGGAGCTGCCCAGGTTTAATAATTTTGCACGCGTCCATTCCCCAACTACAGTGATTAATTCATCCTTTTTTAAATCTTTTTTTTTTCTTTTCCTCTCTACATAACTCAACACATTTCATCGATTTTGCGCACTCCCGGAAATTATTCTTCTAATTCTATAGAATTTATCTAAAAAGAAGGCCTAAATTGAAAAAATTTCCATTATAAAAAAGACGTGCACTGTTTTCTTTCCCCGGCACGCCCTTTTTACCTACCCCATATACCACATCACACATTATCGCGATGGCGCCTACGAGACCTTCGCGCGCAGCCGCTAAAGAGAATGGTACAACAGCTGAACCGGTAACCGATGATGGAGCCCCAGTGAAGCGCGGCCGCGGCCGTCCCCCCAAAAATGGCATCGCGCCTCAAGTCAAGAAAGCTCCCTCGGGTCGCCCTCGTGGCCGTCCTCCCGGCATCAAGAAGGCCGCCAAGCCTACTCCATCTAAGCCTGCCACCAGCAGCGGTCCTGGTCGTCGCGGACGCCCTCGCAAGAGCGACGCAGCCGCCACTACCCCAAAGAAAGCTACGACTCCCAAGTCTGCCGTAACCAAGCCCACTAGCACAGGAAAAGGACGCGGTCGACCACGCAAGAGTGATGTTACGCCTGTCAACGAGCCTGAGGAGGAAGAGGAAGATGATGAAGGAAAGGGCGAGGATGACGAAGGTACGTTATGGTGTGAAACTAGGCTAAGATGTGATAGATGGTTAGAGATCTACGAATGAATGCTAACATTTCTACTTGCGTGATTATAGACGAAGCAGGTGATGATATCGCAATGGACGACGATGCCGAAGATGACGACGCCGTTGACGATGACGATGCCGCTCCTCAAGAGGTAGGATCGCACTTTTCGCGCTTCCCCTTTATGCACAGCTCCCGATTTTGAATACCAATATCTTACTAATTCGGGTCATATAGGAGGATTAGGGCACCGAAGTCCGTGCATTATACGTGGGTGCTTTTCTATCCAATGTCCTCAGACGTATCAGTAATGTAAGGAGTGCTCCTGCTGCTCCTGAGAACTGAGGACCCGATGCTTCTATTATGCGAAGCATAGCTATTTCGGTCTTCTGTGTGAGCAATACTCGGTTGCATGCGAACACTTGGTCATAGGGGAGATGGGGTTTTCTTTTACGGTTGGCTGAGAATAATGGCGTTGATAGGGAGGAGCTGGCTTGTACACATACTTCTGAAGCATTATTGGCTTCGTAGTCTATCGTGACTACGACTACTACTAATGCTCCATCATAGCTTGTTTATTATATGTCTCCATGTTTTCCGGAGGGAAAAACTAAGAGCATACGAAAAGTTATTTACTCAGCGCTATGCATTGCAATCTCCCGCCGACCTGTGCGTACCTATATACAGTAGGTAGTAAAACATATTATTTGATCTGCGCACTCGCATCGATGCCGTAATGTACATGGTATTAATGGGCGTAAGCAACCAGCTCACAAGCCCTGCCCCCTATGACCTAGCATTATATCAGGACCCATTTGGAACTTCTGAATTATTCTGTAAACTGAGCAAGGCCTTCGCTCAGATTCTCTTCCACTCCTCGAATTCCTCCGCAAGATGTTCCTTGAGCTGTTTAAAACTAGCCCCAAAGTTCTTCCCGCAGCGCCAGCACTTCAGGTCGGTATTCATAAATCCGGCTTTGCCGGGGTGTCTCCTAGAATCATTCTTCCCCAACGGGAAGTCGGCGACATCGATCAAGAAAGGTGTATTAAAACTATTGTAGTGCTTGCGGTGACGCATACACTCCGATACCATATCTGGTGCCAGGACGTGCACATGTAAGTCGTTCATGGACGGATGCGCGTGAATGCCGACCAACAGCTCGCTCTCCCAGTCTCGACCTTTGGGTAGCTCATCTCCATCCCACTCCTTCTCCCCGTTGAGCACGGCTTCGCGCTCGCGATCTAAGGCGCTGAATCGTCCGTATCGTCGTTGTAGTTCCTTCGCTACTAAGCGTTTTAGTTTCCGCGTTTCGGCTTGCACGGAGGCTAGGAAGGAGGCGTCTTCGAAGGCGTCGAAGGGATGCATACGACTGCGAGACGAGCGCGGGAGGAGTAGCGTGTGGACGGTGGATTTGGGGTACATGTCGTTGATGGCGACGAAGTCGTCGTTGTAGTATATGACTCGGCTCGCGGGAAAGGCAGTCGGGTCGTGGGTGTAGGCGCCGAGGCCGTCGCGTCTGCTGAAGGGTTTTGTTGGGGGGTGTTTAGATTCTTCTTTTACTGTCTTGGTCTTCGGCGACATGAGTTCTGTGACTTATGTCTTATTAGTCTCGTTATACCTGTAGGATTGGGGAAGAGCTGTCTCGGTTACTTACAGGCATTGCGCTTCGTGCCTTGACTTACACCGGCCTCTGCTGCATCCGCCGGTGTAGGTGCCGTCCCTGCTATTTCTTCCTTGGTGATGGCATCTTCGGGGTCTGAATCGACTGATGCCATGTTGCCGTTATTCCTTCGCCTTGCTCTCGGAGAAAGGGATGTAAAGAAATGGTGTTGGAAGGTTGAGGGTCTATCTTTGAGGTCTACATTTAGGTGGTGTTTGGGCAGGTAAGTTGGCTTGTAGATGATTCGGCGATAAAATAGACCCGGTGGACTCGGAGTTATAGGTAGTCTTCACATTTCGTATTACTATATTCGCGGAGACAGATATGCTCCTAGTAAAATGTAGGTGATAGCGTATGGGATAAGTAGGTATAGCGTTATTAAAAGCTTTCGCCTGATGTATTATATAAATGGAATCATTGATGCTATTGTTGATGTAAGAGATATGGAAAAGATGTATTTCGTATAGTTACATATATGGATGTACCTAGATAAGATGTACCTTCTATCTACCCCGCCATTGTACTAAGTGGGGCAATAAAAAAGATAAAAACTCCAATTCACACTGGGCGGGGTATATGAAGCTTTCCAATTCTAGGAGGAATTGAATGATATTTTCCAACAATATTAAGACTGTGGCTTTATCATACAGTATATTTGATGCCCCTTTAACTGTATACAAGTACCTAAAGCACTTAAGTATTCAGGTACCTAAGTCCTAGCCGGATATACTCCGGTACAAACTGGAATTTTTATTTTAAGCCGTCAGCTTTGGACGGTTTACACTTATTTCTCATCCCATAGATGACCATCAAAGCATTTTAAGATTACATATCTAGGACGGCAAATGGCTTATCAACATGGGAAAGAAAGGCAAGGAAAAGGCCACAGCAGCACCTTCGGGAGCTACTGTGGCCGCTAACGCATCATCATCATCATCATCATCAAAGAAGTCTTCGTCTAAATCAGGTAAAAATGCTGCTACATCGCAGCCAAACGACGATTTTATAGTATTCACAAACTCTACCAATGATTCTAAGTCTAATAAGAAAGGTAGCGGGGGCGGAGGCGGAGGCTCTTCGAATGCGGGAGGAAAGAAGACCGGTGTGGGCGAGCCGGCAGCAGCAGAGGCTCCAGGCCCCCCCAAACCGACGGTGAAGCAGATTATCGGAGGAGCTAGTTGGACCGGTAAACTACCCGTGAACTTGCTCTCGGAGCATTGTCAAAGGCAGAAGTGGGACAAGCCCGACTACCAACTTGTAAGCGGCTTGTTTTGCTCAACTGCCTCGTGTACCTAGTTAATGAATTCGAGTTAGATCAGAAGTTCGGAGGGCATCTCATATTTCGTTCAGCTTAGTGCCAAGAATCCCAAGACTCAGGAGATGCAGAAGTTGCCTCCTTTCAAGCTACCCCCAGACTATAAGAACCTAGTGACTAGGGAGACTCCCCTAGAAGCCAAACATGCAGCCGCTACGTATGCTCTATTCAGGGTCTGTAGTATGAAGAATATACATACCACCCTACCCCCAGATTATAAAGCACTATGGAAGAAATTTGAGGAACTAAAGAAGGAAGATGTGAAAAAGGGCAACGCATGGATGTACGATGCCGATCCTTTCGCTAGCCTGAAGCAGCGAGAGGACGAGAAAGCTGCTGCGGAAAGGAAACGAAAGGAGCAGGATGCGATCAGGGAAAAGGCGAAGAATATGCCCGGTGCGTCTGGTTTAGTCCTTCGGAGCAATGCCGCATCCTCTTCTGGAGGAGGTAGTAATCCCATGAAAGGATGGACAACAGTTCCGAAGATCGAAATGGGCCGGAAAACACGATCCCAATTAGAAGACCTGCTTCGACGGGAAGTGATCTGGAATCCGCATGGTGTTAATATGTCGATCCCCCTGAAAGAGGCCATCATCAAGGAACTTACCAATTCTGGTTTCCGGAAGAGCCACGTAGAAGAGGCCGTCGAAGAATGCAAAGACCGCGAGGAGACTCTAGAGTGGCTACTAATACACGTACCTGAGGATGATCTCCCTAGATGGGCTTTGCCGGGGAGCTATAGCGCAGGTGTTTCAGTGGCCGCGACGCAAGACTTGAAGCGTGAGGCAGCAGTAAAGCGGCTGTCTCAGTCAGGCTACTCTGCTGAACTATGTCGAAAGTTATACGATGAGAATAACGGAAACGAAGGCGTCACCGCCGAGGCATTGCAGCACTTTCTACTCTCTAGTGGTAACGACTCGGCATTGGCAAACGATATCGAAGAGCCATTCATATCAGGCACTCCAGAGGAATGCTGGGATGATGAAATGGAAAGTCTCTCATCTGTCTTCGGTGAGCATTTCAAGCGCTTGTCCGACGATGTTTGCCAAATTCGAATTGATTCGGTCAGGAATGGCCCTAAGAAGGACGTCGAGACTTACGTACAATTCCGCAGAACGCCGCGATATCCATCTGAAGTTGTTGTGGCCGTGGTGGCAGATCTGCCCTCTTATATTAAACTCAGCATAGTCAAGAAGACTCTTGCCTATCTTAACGAGTCTCTCAGCGAAGAACCGATGAAGATTTATTTTGCCGTTGACTGGATTCAGCAGAATATCAACGCTATTATCGAGACCCCGGGAAAGCTGAGAGACATATCAGGTGTTGCATCTACCGCAGCAGAGACACGTCATGTTATCCCAGTAAAGCAGAAGCTTTCAAGACATCCGAAACCGCTGTCATGGACTGTAAATACACGCAGCAAGGAAGAATGGCAGAAAAGACAAAACAACCCTGCGCTCAAAGAAATGTTAGCTCAACGACAGAAGCTACCCGCTTGGCAAGCAAGAGACCTAGTTATCAATACAGTCTCACAGAAGCAAGTCACTATCATTGCTGGCGAAACGGGTTCTGGTAAGTCTACGCAGTCGGTCCAATTCATTCTAGACGATTTGTATAGTAAAGGACTTGGACACGCTGCAAGTATTATATGTACGCAACCACGCAGGATCTCTGCTCTCGGTCTTGCAGACAGAGTCAGCGATGAGCGCTGCTCTAAGCTTGGTCAAGAAGTGGGTTACACCATCCGTGGAGAAAATAAAACCAGCTCTCAGACCAAAATAACTTTCGTTACTACTGGTGTGCTTCTGAGACGTCTGCAGACTTCTGGCGGGCGGACTGAGGATGTTGTTGCATCGTTAGCTGATGTAAGCCATGTTGTTATTGACGAAGTTCACGAGCGGAGTTTGGATACGGATTTTCTCCTCAGTATTGTTCGCGACGTCTTGAAACAGAGGAAAGACCTTAAACTTGTTCTTATGAGCGCCACGCTCGACGCGGCAACTTTTCAAAGCTACTTTACTTCTGAAGGACTACAGGTTGGTTTGGTCGAGATTGCCGGTAGAACGTACCCTGTTGAGGATTACTATCTTGACGATATAATTCGCATGACGGACTTCACTGTGGACAATAATAGGTATCGTGATCGGGACGAGGGAATGTTTGACTCTACGGAGCAAGGCAGTGGCGACAAGGGACCACAAGATCCGATTAACAAGACTATTCAGAGGTTGGGTTCTCGGATCAACTATTCCTTGCTCGTCGAGACGGCAAAGGTTATTGATGCAGACCTATATCACAGCAACAAGAAGGGTGGTATTCTTATATTCCTACCGGGTGTTGCGGAGATCAACCGGACGGTCAACCAACTTAGAAATGTCTCATCCCTCCATGTCCTACCTCTTCACGCCTCCCTTGACACGCGCGAGCAACGAAGAGTATTCACAAGCGCTCCTTCTGGAAAGCGAAAAGTCGTAGTTGCTACCAACGTAGCAGAGACGTCTATCACCATCGACGATATTGTTGCCGTTATCGATACAGGAAAGGTGAAGGAGACGAGCTTCGATCCTCAGAATAATATGCGTAAGCTCGAGGAGACGTGGGCTTCCCGCGCCGCTTGTAAGCAACGCCGAGGACGTGCCGGTAGAGTACAGGCTGGTAAATGCTATAAATTGTACACAAAGAATCTTGAACAGCACATGGCGGAACGTCCAGAGCCGGAGATTCGGCGCGTGCCTCTTGAGCAACTTTGCCTATCGGTTCGAGCCATGGGAACCAGAGATGTCGGTGGATTCTTAGGAAGGACACCAACGCCGCCGGCTATATCTGCTGTCGAAAACGCTGTCAAGATGCTACAGCGAATGGGTGCACTTGATGGCGAGGAGTTGACTGCTCTCGGACAACAATTGGCTATGATTCCTGCCGATCTGCGTTGCGGGAAGCTTATGATCTACGGCGCTATTTTTGGTTGTCTTGACGAGAGCGTTTCCATCGCTTCTATCCTAAGCACCAAGAGCCCGTTCGTATCTCCTCCAGAGAAGCGGGACGGTGCCAAAGCTGCTCGCATGAAATTTTCCAGAGGCGACGGCGACCTCCTTACGGATTTGAGAGCTTTCCAGGAGTGGAACACCATGATGGAAGGCGGTACGCCGCAGCGGCAATTACGACAATTCTGCGACGAGAACTTCCTTTCATACCAGACCCTTAACGACATCTCAGCAACCCGAACACAATATTACTCTGCACTTTCTGAGCTAGGCATACGCGAAACTCGCCCCGCAGGCAACCAAGCATCACAGGCTCTCGTGCGTGCGCTCACGGCCTCTGCATTCACGCCGCAGATAGCACGGATACAGTTCCCAGACAAGAAGTTCGCGACGTCGATGTCAGGTGCGGTAGAAATCGACCCAGAAGCCCGGACAATCAAATATTATACACAGGAGAACGGCCGTGTGTTCATCCACCCTGCGAGTACACTGCATGACAGTCAAGGGTTTTCGGGCAACGCTGCGTTCTTGTCTTACTTTAACATGATGTCTACGAGCAAGATCTTCATCCGGGAATTAACTCGTGAGTATTCTATGTACATTACTATCTTTACATGATTTACTTACTATTTACAGCATTCAATTCCTTCACGTTACTCTTGTTCTCTGGCGCTATTGAACTAGATACTCTTGGCAGGGGCTTGTTGGTTGATGGCTGGTTAAGGTAAATTTACCCTTTCCGAGTCGGGAATCTTAAGGAACTCATACTAACTGTGTCTTTATTATAGGCTACGTGGTTGGGCTAGGATTGGTGTCTTGGTCTCTAGGCTTAGGGGTATGGTAGATAACATTATCGCGTTGAAGGTTAACGATCCGCACGTGGACGTTCGTGATAATGAGGTTATTAGATTGGTGGCTAAGCTTATAGAACTAGATGGCTTAGATGCCTGAATGGTCTCACTGTCGCCTACTTCAAATCTCGAGGTGTTGTCAATTTGGTAGTATTTTTCAGTTTCAGCATTGTCCACTAAGAAAGCATATGGGATATTGGGGTCTTTGGTGGGATATACAACTGTTTCCATTGCACGCTCGTCACAATAAGCAAATCGATTATTCAAGGAGTCATTTAAACCACTGTAGAGATTCCGAGCGATGAATTTGTTTTGTCGGATTTCTATCACTTGCTCTAGAGTTCATCCTACGACTCGAAAATCACCAATCCTTTTGTGTTACCCATCTTCGTTAACAACATAGGCGCAAGCCTTCTCGTTTCATATAAATTCCACTACGCATGCAATTCTCCGGAGGCTCAAGTATATTGATATAATAATCCTCCGACATCACGTTATATATGAAAGTCAATGCGTTGGTCTTTACTCCGTCGACATCGGATCCTACATGCATCTATGTGGAGCTTAAAAAGCCCACACCCTACGATGCAGAAAATGGGCCGGAGAGGGGCTTTAACAACTGTACGATGAATAAACAATGCAAGGGTCTAATTAACTAGGTGAAATAAAAAAGCATAGAGACCAGCGAATCTTAACGAATAGTGGTCTGTAAAGTATTAAATTGTAATGTAAGGCAAGTTTTAACATTCGATGTTAAAGTTGGGTTACGAGCTCGCAGCGCCAACTTTCGTAGTCTAGCTTCGCAATACGAGCCTACCTATATGCTTTCCTCGGGATTCGGCCTGTCATATTCGGAGATAGAGTGATAGGCACTGCAAAGGAAAGTTCCGAAATGCAGCAGCTTTTAGCTCATATGACATAGCATACCTCGTTTGAGTTTCGGTGTTTCTGTCCTCGCGATTAAAATGGGCAGGAGATCGACTGCCCGCATGAAGAGGCGGTTTAAGAATACTAATACGAGCTATGCTACCCACTTTGAGCCCTTGAGGGTTTTTCTTTTGATGTGACCGCCGTTGACTGAACCTTGAGACGTTGGTTTATAATAAAACACGGCTGGGGGATAATGGGGTACATCGGAAACATATAAGAGGGCCGGACTGGCCGCAGCCGGACTTTATTAACGGAAGACTCAAGATATTCCATCTGTGCAATTCATAATTGTAAGGTTTATATTAAGGGGACGGTTAAGCGGACACTTTATATGCCAATTTAGTCTTCTGGCATCATGTCGTATTACTCGGCACTACACGCCTCCAACCTTATTCAATCTGTCATCTGAAGTTTTGATTGACGACTTGTCATCCGATGTTTAGGCTTACCCATCGTCCGAGCTTGCTATATGCCCGTAGGATTACGTAGAAGAGTAGGTGAAGACTGTGGTTAGATTCGGGATGCTGCAGCTGTCAAATCGTCTAAGTATGCTCGTCACCGAAGTTGTCTCACATCGATGGAATGATTACGACTCACTAACCATCTTACCTGATATCTAGTACTTCCACCAATAGCAATAGAAGGGAGCGAACAACATAGAACTACCTCGTATGGAATGAACGCTAGGCTCGCGCCAAAACTAGACGTGCGATATCACCACAACTCAAGACGCGGCTTGTCTCAGTCATCCACTGGGCCTAGGTAGTGAGTGAGTGAGTAAGTGAGTGAGTGAGTGTCATTATACAGAGTCTAGATGATGGGATTCAAGATCCTCGCTCTCCTGGCGGCCATGGCCGTAGCACGCCATCCGCCAGCACGAGCGCAATCGAACACGAGCGGCATAGCTGCTCAAGACTTCATCCAGAAGGTCAACCACACCGTTGACTCGGGCTCCGCAACATTCAGACAGCGGTACCAGCTCATAACACAACACTTCGAGCCCGGTGGACCGATTCTTTTTGTGCAGAGCGCGGAGTCCGGGATGCCGTCTATTAACTCGAGCGACTTCATAGACTACGCACCGAAGCTCGGTGCCCTCGTCGCGATGCTCGAACACCGCTTCTTTGGCGATTTCCGCCACGGCAGCTACCCGCTTCATTACAACCCATTGAACGTCTCAAACGAGACATACGACTCGCTAACGTTGGATAATGTCCTTCAAGATGGAGTCAATTTCGTGAATTGGATAAAAAAGACGGTCTTGGGTGCTGCGAATAGTAAAGTGATCTATGGCGGTTGTAAGTATAGGATTTACTCACGATGTCAAGGGGTGGTTAAGAGTAATTATGGGCTAATAGTATTCGCGTAGCTTCGTACGGCGGATTCCTTGCTGTATCAGCACGGATTCGCTATCCGGATACGTTTTACGGAGCCATTGCGTCTTCGCCCGCCTTGAATTCGTTTGGTCCCCTCAGCTCGAATCAGTTTAAGTTCGATCCTGCGAAGTGGGCGAGCCAAGTTTATAACGAGGCTTCAAAGGATGCATCCTCCAAAATAAAAACCTCAATGTTAACGTTTAAGAAGTGCCTTGCAGGTGATTCTCACTCTTGCGTATGACCTGTGCTTTGAAGATAGACTAACAAGAGGGAAGACAATACCTGCGATACGGCTATTCCCGATCTCAACATCTGCAAGAACTCGACATCACTAGGCTATGAGAGGCTGTACAAGGCAGTTCTCCATACTTACCTAGCCATCTCCAAGTTCAACTACCCCTGGATCGACAAATACCCAACGGCAAACCCGTTCTCGGAATTAATCAAGAACACCCTCGAAGCCAAGACGGTAGGCGAAGTCCTCCGCCTCCCGCTCCTAGCAGCCACATGGACGACCAACACATCCGCGTGCATCGACAGCTTCAACGGCAACATCTCCAAAGCCAGCCAGGGCAACACCATGAGCAGCGAACCAGCCTGGGGCGCCGTCACGTGCGGCTTCTATCCGATCAACGACCGGTCGATCCCCGCGGACAACATGCTGCCCGAGGCCTACGCGCGGGGCACGGTAGACATATGCACGAACCCGGCGTGGCAGGGCGTCGACTACAGGCGAGAAAACGAGTACTTTTTGCAGAAATACGCGATGACGAACGACATTCTCGATTCGACAGAACGGCTGCTTATCGTCCAGGGCCGCTACGACCGCACGGCTGCGATTGGCTCCCCGGCGCTGACGGTTACGGACTTGTATAATCATTCTAGGGTTATACTTGTGGATGGCACGGCGCATGCTGAGGATGCGGTGTCGGAGGCGGTGGAGCCGCGCGGGATGAAGCCGCAGATGGACCAGGTGCGTTAGGAAGTTCCTGATTAGATATTTATATTAACTGCCGAGCGGATGCTAACTTGAGTGTTTTTATTGTTGTTGCAGATCCGGGAGATTAAGCTTGCGCATCTTAAGGAGTGGCTTGGCCGGGGTAATCAGACGGATTCCGGATCTGCGACATTGGGCCCGGCGAGTGGTACGATGTGGTTTTCTGGATTGTTGTTGTTGTTGTTTGTGTTTTGGGGGGTGTTATGAATAATGAGGGTGAGTTGGGCGTAGGTTGGGTGGGTTAGGAGTCAGTTGTGAAAAGTCTGGGAAATGCGATGATGTAACGGTAAAAAAAATAATTTATAATCTTTATATTAATTAAATTAGACTCGAACTTCAATTGTATATAGCCGCTTTTTATTGCTTGTTGTCGACTCTCGTGATACTCGACTAGGTAATCGCTCAGACTCTGAAAAGGGGCTGATGAATTGAATTGGCCTACGCGCATATGCTGCGCCACGTGAGACGAGCCATACATAGACGTCATGGATGTCCCGCAAGGGACTCATCATACATATCATTATCTCAATCTGACTTTTAAGTCGGGCATCAAAGTTGTACATACCTACCTACGTAGATAGACATAACAACTTCTTTCCAGTAGTTAGGCTGAGAAGGTTAATATATTGTTTGTTTACCCAAAACCGCACATATTTAAATTATAGATTGACTTGTCGGCCCGAATTCTTGTGGTTTCATTAACCGGCTTACGAACTCCTAACTGAATTATTATTGGAGGAGAATAATCCTATGTTTCCGAAAGGCGTCCTTTTGATGCAAGACATTCAAATTACACTAACATTATGGCTAGTTCGCATAGTACGTAGTCGTATTTGCTGTCTCCTAGCCGACTGCTAAACCCGTTAAAGGAGACATGGCTTCAGATTCGCCGGTCGAGTTTTCTCTCTTCCCCTCGTTACCGGTCGAGCTGCGATTCAAGATCTGGAATGAGGCTTTCTGCCCTCGCGTAGTAGAGATACATTCGCAGAGGGACTTCAACAAAAGCTGGACACATCCGATATGGGTATCGAATAGTGATAACCCGGCGGTCATGTCCGCTTGCTCCGAATCTCGCACCTTGGCGCGCGAGCACTTCACGGTTCTTCTACCCGTCTTCAAATCGGAGCCCAATGCGTCTATTTCTCGGTACCTGTATTTCTCTCCAGCTTCCGACCTGCTCGTGTTCATAGGTGAAGTCGATCATATGCGGCTGGCAGATATCTTCCGGACCGTCCAGCAGCAAGATCCGGCTCACCGAGGGCTGCGGCGCGTGGGGGTGAGCTTGAGCTGTTGGGCGCGCAACTTCAATTTCTCGGCCCTGAAGATCTGGAAGAAGGTCTTGCATACCGAGCTGGAGGATTTGGTGCTTATCATGTATGATGAGCAGAAGCCGCCTACTAACTTCCGGCGTGGCGAGGCTGGGCTGGAACCAGCTATAGGCATGGATTCGTTTGCTCGCATCTTCGAGACGAATGTGCAGCAAACTTCCAATTTTGGTCGTTTCCGAATTATGAATTTGACCTTTAACGCTGGCCCAGCGCTTCATTGTGGTGTTCATTCAGCGGTTGCTCCCACTAGTTGAAGATGAGTGTCATGAGGTCTATAACTGTCTAATTGGCAATGACTAAATCATGTTTCATCAACTGATATTTCATATTTAAGTTGCTCTAAAGCATCTGTTGAGGTGTTGAGACTCAAGTGTCTGACAAATGGCTACCAAGAGCTTCCTTGGATATAAACGCCAATAAGCCAGCATTCAACCACATACGACCATAGGATCTGGAGAACTCGGGATCCCGTCCGCTCTCCCATCGATAAACCAGATACCGCCGGATTAGTAGTTGGGTCGGTGACGACCAGCGAATCCCCGGTGTTGTATGTTTTTTTTTTCATTTCTTTTTGCGCGTCCCTCTTTTTTTCCCCTTAGCGTTATATATAGCCTTGGTTTAGCCTAGTCTGCTTAAGTGAGAATTATAGGGACATAAGGAGCTCCATCAACTCAAATCTATAGTATATCTAGGATCCTATGGTGGTCCGGGACTATATGGTCGGTAGGTATTGTTAGGGGGCTAGAATGATGTTGATTTTGTATAGTTCAGTATTATTGGCCGAGGCCCAGTAACACCGGTAGCCAAGGATTACGCAATTATATCACAGTATATATTATGAGCTTAGTCTATTCCGTTAGCCGTAGAAACGATATGGGGTACTTTTAATTAATCTAGTTAGGTACTTAAGTCTAGATCGTGTGAAATCCAAGCTCTTTAGTCTTATTGAAAATAAATGTATTGATTTCGGGGCTGCAGCTTGTAGAACAATGCCCAATCAGCATAAAGCCCGCTCTCTACTCCCCTTGTCAACCTTGGAACTTACATAGTACAATGTAAGGCATGTACTACTTGATACTGATAGTACTTAAAGCTAAAAGAAGATTATCGGTCTTTTAACTTTGATTATCGAATGATTAGCAATATCTTACAAGGAACATCGCCAATGCTTTACTCATTATACCGTTCCGATGGGTTGAGATGTGACATGTCTAATATATTTGAGCAGTCATCCGCTTTACATTATGTACACGTGAGAGATCTATACTACCTTAGGTAGGACGGACTTGGATGGATGACCCGTATGTGTGTATAGACTAAAGATTTACATATTGGACTCAAGATAAAGTAATTGCGACGATCCGGGGAAGTGGTACTAGATTACGATGCATAGGCTTAGCTAGGCTGAATTGACATGTTGACAGGGTAAGACAAGAGAGGAGACGATCATCGGAGGCTCTAAAAGGTCTTGCGTCTAAGACAAAGATAAGTCTCGCAGGTTTCAAAGCCATGTGGCAGAAAGTACATACATATAGATACACATATGTATATTATGTATAAGTCCATGTGTAAAAGTCGATGTATATTATGCTCATTTATACAATACAACCCCACACTCCCGCAATCGCTGACGCTAACCATGCATCTATATCCAATGGGGTCGAGTCCCTGTCCCTCATTGGTCCGTATTGCCCTAAGCGGTATCCCGCCGGGTCTTTACTGTGGTGATTGCAACGCTGCTGCTTCTCTTTGCTTGTCGTCCTATTGTTGTACGAATAATAAAGAATACGTACTCCAACGATGGGAAGAAAAATATCCAGCCTCCCCCACGATGGGGATTGGGGGGAAGCTCCATCAACTTTCTTTTCCCCCTTGTTTTATAAAACTTCACCATCTTACCGGTTATATGACCTCATTACTTTAGGGTCCGTAATAGCTTTCCTTCTTTCTTTCTTTCTGACTGTCTTAGTTTCGGAGCAACTCGTTCCACGTTGGTTTGTTGAAGCTTAGGTATCAATGGTACTTCTAGTTAGTATATCTACTATCTACGTACCTAGGTAACCAACAAAACTATTCCGGGAGTCTTGCTAGAAGTGGATTTCGAACCATCGATGCCTCGATTCGACTTAGCTACTGATTACTAGGTAGCGTTGAACAACATCGTCGCCCCCACACCGTCACGAATAAAGGTTAGACTGCGGCTTATAATTCCCGCCCGCACTATTTCCCCCCAAAGCCAAGCAGTCAGGTTCGGCGGTGAAGGGAGCTACTCCGACGTGACGATCCTACTCAACCTGGAGGGACACACAAGACACACAAAGTCGCAGGCGCATACAAACCTGTCCTACCTGAACCTTAGGGTAGTGAAGTCACCACATAATTATACCTTATTCACTTTCCTATCCCTTCGCCCAATTCCTCCTCCATCGTTCCTGTTGTCGAATATTCACCCCTAGAACGTATCGACAACATGGCGGAACCGACAAACACCCCAATGCCAACGGCACCGCCAACCCCACGCTCCACCTCCCCCGCACTCGGCGCCACGCGCCCTGGCAACACACTCAGTCCCCCCAAACATATCGGGATACCAACGTTAACATCCTTGTCCGTTCTGGGGGGTCCGACGGGGAGCAAGCCCGTCGTGCTGCACATCGGGGATCCCGTCAAGTATAACCCGGAGACTTACACGGAATTCGCGAGTCAGTTCGAGATCGTACGCCCGTCCGTCGATGAACGTCAAAGGCCTGCCTTCATCCAGGCCTTGCGCGAGAAGCGTTGGGGGGACTTCTCTGCTATCTTCCGCCCCTTTTGGGGTACCGGTGGTGAGATGGGTGATTGGGATGCGGAACTCATCTCTCTACTTCCCGATAGCGTCAGAGTCTTCGCTAGCGCCGGCACTGGCTTCGACTGGGCTGACACGCAGCTGTTGGGTGAGAAAGGTATGTAATAACTCTATAAAGCATATTATATGTTGCAGTCTTATTTCCCCATCTGCGCAGGCTTACGGTCGGTATAAAAAGGGGATAGTCTCACGCTAATATCTCGTAGGCATCGTATACTGTAACGGTGGCCTTGCCGCTGCGGAGGCTGTATCCGACTTCGCCCTCGCGATGATCATTTCGACGTTCCGCGTACTGCCATACTGCATATCATCGGCAACAACAGCCGATAGCTTCCAGACGTGTCACGCGAGCGCCACGGCACAATCGCATAATCTGCGTGGTCGTGTCCTAGGTCTCGTAGGGCTTGGGAATATCGGCCAACAGATTGCGCTTAAGTGCAGCGCCGCTTTTGGTATGGATATCGTATATTACGATGTTGAGCGCAAGCCCCCTACGCTCGAAACTCGATTGCGCGCTCGCTATGCGAACAGCCTTGAGCAGCTTGCGCGCCAATCGGACTGTGTTGTGCTATGTGCGCCTGGTGGTGCAGGTCAGATTATCAACTCAGAGAGCCTTAGGTGGTTTCAGCCTGGTTCACGTCTTGTTAATGTCGCGCGAGGAACCCTCGTCGATGATGAGGCGGTGGCCGATGCGCTAGAGCAGGGTTGGCTCAGCAGCGCTGCCCTCGATGTACACGCCACAGAACCCAATGTTCATCCTAAGCTGCTGGCACTTGCGGGAACGAAAGCTCTCCTAACTTGCCATAATGCTGGTGGTACTGTCGAAACCCATATCGGCTTTGAGGAGCTCGCCATGCGTAACATCATGGCTGTGCTGGCGGGCGGACAAGCTATCACACCGGTTAACACACGGTGGTTGAGTGGTAATGCTGCGTCATGAAATAACGCGACTGGATATATGACCGGTTTACATCGGTCAAACAGACAAACTTTACGTTACTAAACAGCAATACGGTCTTAAATGGCTTGAAGATATACGTTTCTTGACATTTCTCTTTTTCTTTCAGCCAGTGAGCAATCAAGCGAGCAAATGAACGATAATCTAAAAAAATAGCGTGGTTTTACTCGGCGGGGATCAAATACCCATAGATGGAAGGGAACGGTGCATCTGTAGATAGGGATTTGGGGTTTAAGGGGGAGTCGGGTGGGGGCAAAAACGGAGAGGTGGTGTTTGCGTGAGGCGAAAGATATATTCCACTTGCTTTTACCTGTATGAAATTATAACCACACGAAGTATATATCAAGTATATACGATATAAAGTAAATGCCAACTCTGTATTCTGATGGATTATGTGTCAATGAGAATAGGGGCTACGGCTAATGGGCTATAATTAGGAGGTTGTGTTGTCGGGCTATGAATAGCATATTGCTTATGTTAGGAGTATAGGGGATAGTCGTTAGTTCATCTCTGCATGATACGTATAAGATAGGTTACTATTGAGCGTATGTCTATATAGACACTTGCTTGAGACCTATGTACGAGACTTTGATCTTACGATTCTTGACGACCTACGTGTCTAAACCACGTAGACAAAGAAGTCCTCGAGTATACATTACGCCCTAGCCCTGAATGCTTGACTTCGTCTATCCCTTACTCCATTCTCCTGCTCATATCAAACGCAACGTAACGCAACGCAACGCAACAAACAAACCCGAGCAAGCATCATTAGAGACTGCAAGCTTATATGAGATCCTTCCTATGATTTCGATTTCCTCTCCTTTTTCTATGCCGGGTTTTCTAGCTCTGCCGAGATTCATTCAATTGTTATGTCCTATAGACATCCATACCTTTTCACACCCAGGGCAGCTTCCATACCGCAACGAAGAGACTTCAGTCCCATGCATCGTACCTACTTAAGGTCATGCGTCGCCTCAGTCGGCCCCTCCGTGTTGAGAGAGCTGCTAGTAGGCTCCCTGTTCACCCAAAGGACAGCGTCTCCTTCGTTCTGCACGGGGGCGTGCACGCGACCCTCGGCAGCCGCCCGCGTATTAGTAGCGCTTAGACGGTTCTCGGCGGCGGGATACAAAGAGTATCGCGGAGGCGGCGTGTTGTATCCGTGAACAGGCGAACTTTCCGGACGGGTACGACCTTGAATTTGGTTCGGTTCGTATCCCGGGGGACCTGAGTTTCCAGCGCGAATTTGATCGTAAGTCCAAAAAACGAGGTCACGCCGAGCCTGAGTATCGAGAGGCGCAGGAGCTGCGGGCGTGTATACGGGGGCGGAGACCCGGTTGGCGCTGCGCGAGGGAATGGCCGGAGTGGCTGAGTCCTGGGAGTATACGGACGACGAAGCATCAGGTGGGCTCTGGACGATAGGGGTGCTGGGCTCAGGCTCAAAGGCTGCCATAGCGATACCGCGGGATCGAGGTGTTCGAGGGGGCTGAAATGCGTTATCGAGACGGTTCTGAACGCTGCTGTGGTCTTCCATAGCTTTCTTACGATACGCTCGGCAGCTTAACAACATGTAGCCGATGACGATGAGACCAATGACGCTGCCGATGACACTGCCCATGATAGCACCAACGCTAATGGTGCTGGTGTCGGAGGACGGTTGTTCACTGCCAGGGTAGATGCCGGTACTTAGAGGCTCGATGTTGGTAGGTGTCAGAACTGCAGAAACCGAGAGCGAAGCATCCACTACGAACTGCGGAACGTCTAGCATGGTAACGACCGTTGAGGTGTTAGAGCAACGGTACATGGAACGCATGGGCTGACCGGTCCAGAGGTAAGTTGCGCAAGAGCCGTAGCGGCTGTCCATGCTAAAGGGGTATGAGCGTTAGTGTATGTTCACGCGCCATGTTATTAAAGCAAGTAAAGACTGTAGTTATAACTGATGCTCATAGGAAGGAAGCGCGATTCTCATAATAGAATCAAGGATGAGAGGAGGGTAGTGGGTGGTAAATGGTAAGAAGGGTAGAGTAGGCGATGAGAAAGGAAAATATAACTTACCAACATCCGGCTCCTGAGCCGTCGTCCCCGCAAGAGCCTTTCTGGTACGCAGAGAAATCCATGCACGCCGAAAAAAACGGCGAAAACGTCCCGTATACGCAAGCGACAACATGGTCGGAATTCGTGGCACAAGTGGAACTTTCTCCGCAAGTGAACGGGTCAGCTGAGTAGAAGTGTAAGTACTACTATACCAATCCACGGGTTTCTATTTTCATCATCAGGTATGGGTAATAACACTTACAAGAAGGGCCTGAGATCCAGCCACAGGTCTCACCATTGATCCATGTGTTGACGTTCTCCCTTCTAAGGAGAACATCCAAGACCTGTTCTTCCTCCGGCTTCGCAACATCGGGAGCAGGAGTCGGCTTGGGGGTCCAACCCGCGCGAACAGCAGCGCCCGCAGCAGCAGTCTCGCGAGGGAACCAGGAAACATTGGCGCCGTCGGTGAACCACTCGGCGCCCACGAAGCCGCCGATGAAGCAGCACACGACCGCAAGGATCATCAGGAGAGAAAACCGCATGGTGAAAAGTAGACGGGGGACTCAATGAATGTGATTGTGACACAACCTCTAATTGTTCCTTCGAACGAAAGAACGCGGAACGAGGGACAGGGAATAAGGTTTTGTCTCGTTTGTGTAGGGGAGTGGAAGTAGTGCGGATGTTTGACAAGGACTTCCTAGGATCTAGGGTGGAATCTTTTATGTGCGAGTGTGGGTGTGGGTGGTTGGGTGGGAAATAAAGTAGGAAGGTCAAGACGGAAGTTTGCAGAAAGGATCTTGTGGAATGTGACTAAAAGTGCACAAGGTGATTTGAAGGAAAGAACACGCGGTTGGTAGTTTGGGGGACAGAAGGGGAAACTAAAAGTGAGAGCGAATAGGGCGGCTGGAAAAGAAAAGCTTGGGGCGACTATACCTAGGTACTTGGCTAGTACTAGCCTGCGTCGACGACGACGAGGTTGACGAGGGTTGTTAGGCTATTTACAGTGAATATAGGTATGGTAGCACAACTAGACAGTGCCCTGGTGTTACGGTTGGGGTTAGAGGGAAACGAGTTGAGGCTTAGGGTTATGCGAATAGGGGGTTACGCATAAAGCCTAGTTGAGCACACACCAGAGACAAATACGACGGAACCTAACTATCCCATCTAAGAGAGACGATGGCCATCTTAATTTTATTATTAGATTTCACCACTAGGTTAGCATTCCTTTCATAGAGAATAGACAAGTGAGTCGACGGCTATACCCGTTCTCCGTGATACATATCTGAGAGACCACCTTGGTAAGCAGTATGTCTTTAATTAGATACAAAGAGCCACAAGGCGAAGCTCTATGAGCTGCTAGATTGTAGTCTAACATGCAGACTCTTAATGTTCAATTTCTGTACAATTTAGATGGGAATCTGCCACAGTTATGGGGAGTGTCACTCGACCGTCTTGAACACCATGTGGTGATACAAGATACCCGAATATAATAAAGCTATGCTGTGAAACTGTTTTACCCGAAGTGCTCATTTTATATCGTTCAACTGACGTGATTGAAGCTTACCGACAGAGTGGTGTTCCTGATTTTCCCCACCATCTTTGTTTATTAAATTAGTTAATAATAAGATGACTTTTTGTATCCGTAATTCACGTTCGCCGTCCGTAGTCTTCCGGAACTCGTCAGATAGACTGATAACTGATCAGTCACTATTTAGATGAGACTGGGGAAGGGGACAAGCCATAATATAATAAGTCGTAAGTAGTTATAGCGTAAAGCCACCAAATGTACCGAATATAAAAACGACAAGTTAACAAATAACTGCAGGAATAGCAAATTCATACCAGCAAAGAAATTAGCACACCTCAAACACAAACAAAAGTTAAAGCTCAAAATTACCCAATATCTACCTCCTAATGCATCTTATACCGGTCTCAAAAACCTTAGAAAACCGCACGAAGTTGGGGAATTTCCGTCCCGCACCTTAAAACGGAAGCCGGCCACACCGGTCCACCAATCGGAGCTCCGTATGCACGGCACTCGGCCCATGCCGGACCCATCGGGAGGGTAGCCAATGAGCGGCCGAGAATTTAGTTTTGCAGGTGAAGCTAATTTGGATACTTACATAAGTCTAAGTACATCGTACCTTACACCAGATGCCTGGAAGAAGCAGATTGGCCTATTACAAGCATGTTGTGATTGAGATTATTTTTTCCGCTGCCTGCAGTAGTAATGCATGTTGCCGGCTTCAAGAGGGTGCTTTTTTTCTTTTGTTTTTCTTTTCGTAAATTTGTGTGAATCTACATGTGGGTTTTCACTTGTGCAAGGGGAGTTCTATGTACAAATGTATCTAACACCAAGCTTCAATGGTGTAAGTTTACCAAGGTAGTAGTCTGAAGCACCCAATGTTTCTGGCATTTGAAATTCTAGATAATGACCGGTAATAATGCAAGCTGTATGGAGTAAGCTTTAATAAGATCTAATATCGTGGCTGATTATCGTTTAGGTATATCATAATTAATTGTTAAAAACTGAAGCATAATAGCTAAGACTCGACTAAGCCTGTGACATTTTGGGTATGCGAAAACACTGATATTAACCCTTTTCAAATAGATTATCCTGTAACAGAAAAAAGGTAATATGAACCATATTCCCTTGAAAACATTCCGCCAGAGCCTTTACTATTCTTGAACCTTTGATATAAACCATACTCTTCCAATACTTGCAACGCCTCGCGACCCAAGCTATCCCACCCGAACCCACGCCAATAAAATACAGGATTACTCCAGAAAATAAAATTCAAGATGCATTTGGCTTCTTCCGAACCAGTCCAGCTCCAAGAACATTGGCCTTGGGTTCTGACTCGGCCTCGGCACAACCCTGGTCTGCATTAACAGACGCATCGGCCGCATTGGTATCAAGTTTTGCCTTCTTCCGAATGAGGCCGCCGCCAAGTGTATTCACTGCTGGCGAAGTTGACGTGGTATCGTTCGTAATCTCGTCAGCTGAACGCTTCCGCACCATCCCAGACAGATTGTTAACCGTCCCACTTGTACCGGATGACGCCGTATAATCGGTACTTGCTCCCTCGCCGATAATGTCCAATGCCCAATTCTCGCCCATGTTGACTTCCTTAGTCCATCGTGCTGTGCTTGCGATTGCATGCTTTAGAGTCTTGAACTCAAAATGAAGTAACACCTCGATAGCTCTCTTATAACTATTGTCACTTAGGACAACTTGGCCTCTTCCACTCTCCGGCCAGAAATAATAAGGCGTCTCAATTTGCTTTGGGAATTGGGCCCGTTGGTGTGTTTTGATCTGAGGCTTCCGAGGGATGATCGGGCCGCTTAGGACCTTCTTTGCCTTGCGCTTCCGTCGAAGCTTTTTGTTTCTTGGAGTATTCAACTTGGACGATGAAATACTTGGAGTGGTAAAAGAACTACTGCCCTGTTGAGCTGGGCGGGGCGAAGTGAGAGGTGTTTTGTCGTCAGCGGGAGCGCTGAACGAGGCATTCGGCGTGGGGATGGTTGCTGTAGACTTGACGGTCGACGAGCTGGATTTTGGATTGGCTTGGGATTCGAAGACAACCCACATAAATCCGGTTAATCTACCGCTAGAACACTCTTGTCGGAATGCCATCATCTCCCAGAATTGATCCAATGTCTTTGGCGTCTTCCAGCCATTTAATAGCTTGGCCTTTTCAGGTATCGATTCCTCTAATTCTTGAACAAAACGAGCCTTTGGGTCATCTGGATACATTGGGATAAGAGACCTAGGATGAATGTTGGAGCCAAAATTACTTGGATCATTTGTATATGGTGATATCTTTTCAAGGGGGTGGTTTAATGTCCAGTTTGATGTTGCCAGACTAGTCCGAGGCAAAAAGGCGCGGGTCTCATAATTGTCTAGTCCGGGAATAACCAAGTATCCATGTATAGCATCCCAAGGCTCCCTCACGTCTTGATAATCGGTACCTTCAAGTAGCGAGTTGAGCACGCGACACCACCACTTCACTAAGCCTCTATCGTCTAGCACGTGCTTGCCACTGTTTTCCACGCTTCCGGGAAAAAGATACTGTGATTGGGCTCGGGCGAATAGATTTACGACTAGTTGTTTTGTTTGTCGTCTTCGATTAGCGACTAAGAAGGAAAGAAAGCACGTTGTAACTTCTCGTATTGGAGATGGTGTCCCTTTGGGGAGATTCAAGAGGTTCAAGTATCCAGTGGAATCTGCCTTGGAGACGAAGATTATGGTAGAGAAAGATGTTGTATATATGTAGATCTCTAGTCCTAGAACCAAAACTTGTTTTTCAAGATGCGCCCCCTCTTTCCCAGCTCCAATCGAGATAGCCAAGAAATGCTTCTCGCAGTATGTCTTTAACGGTTTACTCGGCCGCCTGTCCGTGGAATCGTTAGAAGGGTTGTGGGCGGGAGGATGGCAGAGAGGCTCGGTTATCGTAGGAGGCGTCGAGAGATGATAGGCCGTGAACTTGCGATCCTTAGGCAAGACTTTGGCAAGCTCTGCGACTAGAGGGTGAGAATCGACGACGCGATCGCTGTCGCGGGTTTGCGCCGGGCTAGTCATTATTAAAGAGAGCAAGAAAATAAATGGAAAAGAAGATGAAGATTGAAAAGCCTTAAATGGCAATTAGAGATCAAGAACCCATAATGCTGGGTTCGATGAGAAGAATGACTCCAGTAACGAAGACGCGTTTTAAGAAGAGAGGGCGTGTAAGTGGAATGGAAGGGAAGAGGATCAATGCAAGGGGCATAAAAGTTGTACCAATTATAGAGCACTGACGGAATGACCGATAAGCTGATAAGCTGATAAAAAATACCTGATAAGCTAGAGGGTGATATCTGTAACTGCTGATTGGATAAGTGTTTCTAGCGCAGAGTCCCACCCGAAAAAGTTCCGCCGCAGTTGAACCTTCGTCAATTGCGAATTTCAATTTATACGCTTACGCTTTTTTAATAATGCGATGAGAAGGACAAAATCATAGCCAATGGCCTCTACCACCTCCCGATCCACTACGAGGCTTGCTCGTCAAGCTGTTAGGACTTGCTCGAATAAGTCCGTATCTCCCTCTTACCGTCCCTCCGCTTCCTTCTCGACCTCGACAGCCCGCTTGACACAAGATGTAGAGCAACGCCCACGATGGTCCTATACACCAGAACGGATGAAGGCGCCATTCTCGCCTCATATCACAAAGGACCCCTCTCGGTCTCAGTGGAAAGTTAATCAGAGCCCGGAGAAGCTGGACGATGCCTTAAAGAGGTTTCTGGGTCCCGAAGGAGACCGCATGCTGCCCGACGAGCTCAAGTGGTTAGCGGTAACCCACAAGAGCTTTGACCAAGGACGAAGAGGTTTCAATGATCGCCTAGCATTTCTGGGTATGTTTCTTAGGAGGATATATATGCATATGCATATACTTAGCATATTAACATACGACCCTAGGCCGTCAAATATGTGTATTCGAGTGCACACAATCCATTATCAACTCTCCTTCTAGCTATAAAGGGGCTGAAAACGATCCTTTCGCGGACCGACGAGAACCATTTGAAGATCCCGCTCTTCGTGGAATCGACAACCTTTTCGAAAAACAACCGAGCGATGTGTTCGATCTAAAAAAGCTAGCGAGGTTAGCTATAGACACCGGATTAACAGAAGTGGTGAGGTGGAAACCACGAATGGTAAGCCGCAGTTTTTCTCCTGAAGGGCTGGATCTTAAGTATTGACGTGATGCTTTTTTAGCCGGAAAACATTAAAGGATCCGGATTCGACCCGATTATGGCCGGTGCCGTATATGCCATTGTTGGTGCCATCGCGCTGCAACGGGGAGGCAAGATAGCTAGCCAGGTCGTGAGAAAGCGGATAATGAACAAGCTCCGGTCATGAATAAATCTAGGAATGTAAAATCAATGTACAAATACTACGTACAATGTACAAAGAAATAAAATATCACCCTCAATGCATAAGCTGGTGATACCTAAAGTTAAACCTAAGTGTCTGACTCTTACTTTTGAGTCTCTTCGACGTTCTTACATTATAGTCTAGAGCACTTATTAGACAGATAAACTCGGGTATTACTATTTTATCATCCGGCTTAATTCGTTTCTCATGTCCAGTATTTGAGTGGTGACTCTTGGATAACTTATAACTTTCGCCTGCGCGGAATAATGACCTCCCTGATATAGGATGCCGTTATAAGTTTCTTATCATCATAATGCTAGATCATATTTTATAAATAGTTATTAAACCAAGTTTCTTGTCGAAAAACGCGTCGTTGGAGAATACTCCACGAATAAGGGGAGAATCATTCCCTAGGATGTTCCAATCAATCGAGCACTGACTACTAGCAAGTAAGCCCTTAACATTGATTTATAGACATCCCATTCTCCCTCATAAACTCATATATGTATTAATGCCCCTATAATAGGCGTATGTATATAACTGGCTTTCTAAAAATGATCGAAAAGCAGTATTTATCACTCAGTACTTGAACAGCCGGACCTCCTCCCCATCAGTAGCACCATGAATTATCTTCTTATTGCGGAGTGCATAGTACACCCTTAGCATTACACAACCCACTGCCACCATAAAAAGCAGGGCTGCGTTTGTCCAATGACCCGTGGGGTATCCTAACAGTGCCTCATCCGCCTTATAGATCCAGACGCCTACGATCTGGCCAGGCGCACCGCCCAGACCAATGTTCAGCGCAATCGCAAGACCGACCGAGGCGGTACTGAAGATGTTGGACGAAAGCCAACCTAGCAGTGGCGGTATACAGGCGAAGGCGCCTGACGCCGCGACAATTAGACATCCGTACCGGGACGCATACGCATCTGCCGGCAGTACGGCCGACGCCAAGAAACCAATAGCTCCGATAATGGCCAATGCGGCCGAATGCAAACCACGGGCGTTAAAGTGATCCGCCGACCAGGAGGTCAGGATTTGGACGACTTAAACACTAGTTAGCCATAAATCCAACGAAAAGAAGAAGAAAACATAGCAGCTGTTGAGAACTTACCATAAGCGACAGCATACGGCGGCACGGTCATTAGCTGGGCCTGAAGATCGTGGTAACCCAAACCTGCCGTAATGGAAGGGGTAAACAGCGAAAGTGAACTAAAAGGAGTCGAAATGCCAAAATACACGAGATAATGACCCCAAAGTCTCCAGTCAACTAAGGTCGCCCTGGCATCGACCCAGCTCATCGCCTTGTGATGACCCTTGCTTCCCTCAATGTGAAGTCGCTGCACTGCCAAATCCCTCTCTTGGATGCTCAACCATTTCGCATCCTCGGGGTAATCTGGTAATAGGAACCAAACTAAGAAAGCAGAAAGGCATGACGGGATTCCTTCTATGATGAATAGCCAGCGCCAGGCAGAGAGCCCACCGGCTTGGTTCATATGCCCGATGCCATAAGCGATAGCACCACCGAAAGCTCCCGCTAGAGTCGCCGAGGCGAGGATGAATGCCACGCGAATACTTCGCTCCTCAGTCTTGTACCAGAAAGTGAGGTAGTAGACTAGACCGGGAAACAGACCGGCTTCAAACACACCAAGCAAGAATCGCACCACGGTTACCGAAGCGTAGCTGTGGACACCTCCGAGGCCCATAGTGAGAGCGCCCCATGCGAACATGAGAAACGCGATCCAACGGGAAGGTCTCAACTTCTTGAGTAGGATGTTGGAAGGAACTTCAAATAGACCATACGCTACAAGGAAGATCATGAGTGAGATGGTATATTGAAAATTGGTCATACCGGTCTCAGTCATGAGATCGTCGCCAGTCGACGCGTTCATGATTTTGGCATTCCCTATGTTAGACCGATCTAGATAGCACAGAAAATAAATGCCAGCCGACAATGGCACGATGCGCTTATCTTGCTTCCATCGCAGCGCCTTCTCGGCCGCCGTGATGGGGCCGGAGGAATCATATTGAGCAACGGCGGTGCTAAATTCCTAGAAGAATATTAACTTATTATTCATAATTGAAGTAAATCTGCGATCCAAAGCCATACCTCCTTCGCGCTCTCAACATCGAGCTCTGATTTCCTGTCCGTCATCTTTTCCAAGCTGACTTACAGCACAGACGACTTTCCCGATGAAAATTGTGAGCGAGTGAGCAAACAAGGCAAAACTCACTTGGTTAGATGGTCAAGGCGGTGAAGATCCAGTAAACAACAAAATAACGGAACGGCACGTCTCGATAATTAATATCTGACCGCCTAGGGGGGAAATTGGTGGGAAAACCCAGACCGCGAACGCGGGGATTGTGGAGATAAAGCTAGCTCAAATGAGGCGATCCAATTTCCGGGGTCTTGATCGTGGAGTGGTAGCCCTAAGGTGGATAGAGAGGCCATCGCGTCGTTTAGTGTAGAGGAGAAGCTTGTTCAATCAGGGGTTTGAGTCTGTTGTTAGTTAGACTAACGAGGGGGAAAAGCTACTATTATGTATATTATGTTTTGAAATGCGGAGTTGTGAGCTCTTAGTTCTTCGACGTACGGAATCCGTCTCCTGTCTCGGCAACACGTCCGGGATCTGCGAGTGCGACCAGGGTTGTCGGAAGCTATACGATGATTCGGTCTAACTTTGCTACTCTATATACGTTTTTCTTACAGTGCTTACTCCTAGTTATGTCGCCGATTTTGACCGTAATATTGGTGTTTGTATAAGGATGCTGCGGTTTACGCTGTATCCGATAACTCCGGCTTTCGGTTCGGGGTATTTCTACGCCGTCCTTGTCGACGTCGGCGCATCTTGGAGACTTTGGAGAGAGGCGCCGATTGGGCAAGTTTCTATAAATGGCTGAGCGATGCCACTTTTCATCTCGTAGGAATCTTAATTAAAGGGGTACTAACTAGTTGAATCTTATAACTTATTGCTTCCTTTTTATAAATAAGGCTGTATTAATATTACGGTAAAGGATGTACCTATGCATTCATTAGTCTTCTTGCTCTTTTAAAGATAGGATAATTTCTAGAAAAGTTCCACGATTTATGTATCTCTCAGTCTTGTGACAGAACTGTTACCTAAAACTCATATACAACATGAGAGTCGATGCCCTATTTGGCTCTTTGTTCCTTGTTGCCGCTCACGCTTCGGATAGCGACGCGTCTTGGCAAGTGGAGGATTGCTCCAAGTTTGCCTCTTCACTCCAGGGAATAGGCAATGGTGTAACGATTCTAAACTCCAGCTATATCCCCGAGAATACTCTCAATATTACCAACGAGTCTAACGTATCTCCGTTATGTCGCTTGTTTGGCAAAGTGCCATACCCTGAAAACAACTCGGTTATCTTCGAACTCTGGCTGCCCGCTGCTGAGAAGTATAATGGTAGATTCCTAGTCGTAGGAAATGGTGGCATGGCGGGTTTCATCGCCGAGGGCGACATGATAGGCAACCTTAACGAAGGATACGCAGTTGCAGGCGGTAATTCAGGTCACTTAGCTTCCGAGAATAACGGCGGGAATGGAGCACCTGGTGTGTATTTGCCATATTTACACGATGAGGAGCAGGTCCGAGCATGGATACAGAACTCGATTGCACAGTTTACCCCGGCCGCGAGAAATATAGCGACTGCGTTCTACAGAAAAGCTCCGAAATATAGCTATTATGAAGGCTGCTCTACTGGTGGTGCTCAAGGTTTTGCTCTGGCACAATTCCACCCGGAATTGTTTGACGGCATCGTAGCGGGATGCCCAGGGAATTGGTATTCCCACCTGGCCTTGTCTTTCCTGTGGAATGCCCAGGTGACTCAGGTAGGCCGCAATAACAACTTTCAGAAGAAGTACCGCCAAGCTAACCATCGTAGGGCTCGAACTCCTTACCGCAAACTGCCCTTGATCTCATAACGGAGGCTGTTATAGCAAAATGCGATGTTCTTGACGGCGTCGAGGACAGAGTCCTTGAAAACCCCCTGGCGTGTGACTTCGATGTCTTAACACTGAGATGCAAATCCTCAGAAACAAACTCGACTACTTGTTTGACCCCGGCACAGATATCAGCAGTGCAGAAGATCTACACAGGCCCTATTGACTCTCGAACCAACACCTCTTTGTATCCAGGCTTCTCGTTTGGAAGCGAAATAGAATGGATAGCACAGGAAGGGATCCTTGCAGAGGCATTCTCAATCCCGATCTTACAGAATATGGTTTTCGACGACTTGTCATATGATGCCTCAGCTTTTAACTGGGCAGCGGATGTAGATGCAGTGGACGAAAGAGTAGGCAAATTTATCGACGAGATCAGCCCAGACCTATCGGGATTGAAGGCAGTCGGCTCTAAGATGATTGTGTATCAGGGTTGGACCGATCCGCTCAACGCAGCCACGTGGCCAATTCAGCATCTCCATCAGATCGAAGACTTCTTTGGCGGTGATGTGGGCGATTGGTTTCGGGTGTTTATGGTGCCCGGTGGCGGACATTGCACTTCGGCGCCAAACCATCCACAGGTCCCAGGGACTTGGCATGCACTTGAAGCTATCGTAGAATGGGTTGAGGCGGGAACGCCGCCATCTGAAATGTTGGGGACTGACCCTCAGGATGAGAGCCTGAAGGGGAAGACCAGTAAGCTCTGTCCTTGGCCTCAAATTGCTCATTTTCAGGGGGGCGATTCAAGTGATTGGAATTCATACGAGTGCAAAGAGTGAATAATATAAAGTAGAAGTAGGCTTTAGACAGCCAACTCTTATAACGATATTTGCGGGCTTTCAGATGCTCATGTTGGGTGCAACATAAATGCAGTAAGGACTCATCATATCGTTACATGCCACAGGTGAATCGTTAACCGTACAGAATTGGGCGCCGCTCTACAAGGAACTCTAGTACTGACTATGAAGCTTGAGCTATACATTAGGTAGGTACTGAAGATATTCTTTGCTCCAGATGTCTCTTTGGAATTATAACGAAATATGTTGAGTTTCTTCTTTGTTTGAAGAGTTTACTGGTATTACATCGAATTGTACAGTAAGACTTCGTCCAGATTTCAGACCTCTCGTGCGCAGTGCTATCTTCAGATGGCGTATGCTAGGCCTTCCTAGTTGCTCGCCGGATATCTCGATATTCGATACCCCGTATAGCCTCCTCCGTACTGCAGCAAACCATTCTGTTATACTTGTACGCTTGAATAGAATGCTACGATGAGGTAATAGATGATATTTCACGTCGGATATGTTTATTTCTCTAGTTAGTGTGCCTGCTTCTACCTTATACTGGGATCGGTCGTCAATAAGGAACCCCAAGGGTAGGTTATTAGGTCCTTCAAAGATGAACAGCCGTTTTTTGTATTGCGTACCATGCAATACATACAATACCAGACCATTCCCGATAGTAATATCCCGCGGCGGATAGACGCTTTTTTGGCCGAAGCCATTATCAAGAAATACTTGTATGTCGATTGGAAATAATAAATTGAATGGTCTTTCGGATGTAGACGATCTCATCTGAGAGCTTGCAGCTTTAAGACACGCCCTCTTCCATTCGGCTTCCATGCATGAATCTTCTGGTATGAGGAAAGGCGGCCATAATAAGATACGTTCATATACGTCAAATCCGACCCGAGATTCTGCGTGGCAGTATTTTAATGGTACTGCGATTATATGTTTCCGTACGCGACTTCTCGCATCATTCGCAGGTTGCCGCGTAGAAAGGCGTCTCAGTAGTGAGAGCTTAGTAGTTTTCCGATAACAGCTGTAAAAATCATGATCCAATCCGAAGAGAGCAAGCTGTACGTTATCTTCAAGGGTTAATAGAAGAAGCTCGACTTCAATTCCGTTGTTTGTGCGTGCAAAAGCAAATGGTACATTGTTTTTCTCAAATCTTGTAGTGAGGGAATGAAAGCCTGCGAAGAGGGACGGAGACGGTGCCAACGGGAACTCGGCCATACGGGCCTGGAATACATCGGTGCATGGTATTCCAAAACCCCATAGTAACAAGCTAGGATCATTGTGCTGTTTGATATATTCTTCTTGAAGCCGAATGAATGCCCTGTTGCCCTCTCCATATAGGAGTGGCATATTGACATCAAGTATACCCTTGTCAGAGATTAGTAGGTTAAAGAGACTTTGCTACACAACGATACGTACCAATAAACAGTATGCCATGTCTTCCTTTCTTGTGGTCTGGCGGTGAGATGCCCATGATAGCTTCTCAGCTGCAGTAATATCTTTCATCTGATCTCTATAATATAGGACCTCCTTGTTTATGTGTGTTATGGAAGGCAGCATTTCAACAATGCCAGGTAGATGCAATGCCATATCATAGCATCTGAATGTACCAAAAGCATGCCAATTTCGATCAAAGAAAATGACGCGCTTGGGGGCGAGTAACTCTTGAAGCGTCCAGCCTCTAGTCCACCAGCGACTTTTTCCCAGCACGGAACTCCCAATGCATCCTCTTTCGTCGGCTTCGACGTCGGCTAGATAGACATAACAAACAGATGATCCTTCATACCACCGGAACATTAAATTAATTGCCTCCGAAAGCTCTGTTGGATCTTTCTTATCAATGCAGCATGTATCGACCCAAGCATAATTAAACCCGTCTTTGATGGCTTGGCGACAGAAGCATTCAATCTTTTGATAGCCAGATGTAAATTTGGTCCTTTCTTCGTTTAAATTCTGAAATGTTACTTCATCTTCATCCCACGTATGCGAGAGTATAGCGTAACCGGAGGCGTCTTCCACGTCGAAAACTTCCTCCAATTGCATCGTATGCACATTGAGAAGACGCATTATTGCGTTATTTCAAAAGACGCGCCGGCGCCTAAAAATATTATTGCTCCAGTGACATTAACTCTTACGACTATCAAATATAGAAGATAAGACTTCTGTAGAAATGTCTTCCAAGTCAAAGTAATTATCAACACCAAGTTCCAAATTATATGTGCTCACTAGGAAATTAATTAGTTGTGGCTGCGCCTTGCTCGTTAGAGTACCCAGTCCAATCAAATATATGGATAATAATACGCCTCAAAATGTAACACTACATATTGGTAAGCAGAATAGAAGGGTTTGGCTTCAGTCGTACACATCACTGGCGCCTCGGGTCTTGTCAATGTTTCATTGCTTGCGCCCCTATACCCAGATTTGGTAAAATAACTAGGAACTTCTATTTAGTTTGTCATCTGATTCCTACTAACTATTATATCACTAACCAACAGCCGATCATAGATCCATGTCGATAACATCAGGGTTAGAGTTGGGGTTTATTGATCAACCATCCTAAAAGGTTAGCCTGCTTTTTGACAGAGCTTTTCGCTTAGTACAGTTCCATATCATATATCTAAATCATCCTACTCTGGTATACGTGCCGTGCATTTCCATCTTCTTGAGAAACCAGTCGTCCCCTTTCCGCACGTAGCGTTCGTAGTAATAGCCTCCACCGCTAAGGTGTCCTTCAGTGAGTGACCCCTTCGGGCCGGAGGAAAATTGAACGCCAAATACTGCTTTAACCTCGTCGGGGCTGACCTGTTCTAAATGTGGTGGTGCGATATGGTGGATTACTTGTGAGTCCTTGAGTTTGTTCTCGAAGTACTTTGCCCAGTCTGCAGCTGACGACCAGTTAAGCTCGAGTCCTTCGACATTTATGATTTTACCGCCTGAGTAAAAGGTGAACGTTGCGTCGGGTAGGGTGACTTCTTCCTGGAGTTTTTGGAATTGGTTGGTATCGATAAATCGACAGTATAGATGCTTTTTGTTGATGATTTTCTGCGCAACTTCATACGAAAGGGCCATCCTGAATAGGGATTTTCTTATGGGAAAGTTTGGTGTTGGATATGTTAGGTAACTGGTTGTAAAGGATGTTTGTCTTTATCAAATTTCAATAAGCATGGCTGCAGAGGCATGGGCTCTTTTTATATTCGACCATGCATTAAAAGCCTCGCTATATATCAGCATGACCTGCTTGGTTCCGAAAGGGATTTCACTTCTAACCATGCCGTAAAGGGTATTGATATAGGATACAACAACTGGTGCGCCTCATTTGCTGGAATATGTGGGGCGGATAAATTAAATGGCTGGTAATACGCCTTATACCCGTGGCTTATATATAATAAATATGTTTATTTAATCCTTTTAATAAATAATACGATAATATAATATATATATACCTTATAATTTGTGTTTAATTTTAATAGGTTATAAGTTTAAAAGTTTATAATTTAAAATTATATAAATGATTATTTAATTATTTAATAAATTATTTTATTATTTAAATGTATTTAATTTAAGTTATTGCGATTTTTATTGCGTAATTAAATAAAAAGCGGTTTTATTTCTTTAAAATTCTTTTTTTTTAATATATAAAAGATGGATTATTAAAGGTAATAATGTTAAAGTTATAATAATGGAAAATTTTTAATCTTTTTATATAACTTTTTTATTATTAATTTTAATAAAATTACTTATAAAATATCTTTAAGTTAAAGTGTTTAATAAATTAATAATAATATTAAAATTTGTTTTATTTTAATAAATATATATTATAGTTATATTAAAGTTTTTAATATAATGTTAAAATCAATAATACGAAATTATAAATATAAAATAAAATTAATATTATTTTAATAATAAAAATTTAATTACTGTTATTAATAAATAAATAAAATGGTATAATATAATCTTAAAAAAAAGCTATTATAAAAGCTATTATTTTTTAAATATTTAAATAAGTAAAATTTTTTATATTTTATTAAAAAATTCGAACGATTATAATAAAAAGATTTTTTAAAAAATATTTACTTTAAAAATATAAATTATATATTTAATTTTATATTTATTAAACTATATTTATTAAATTTAAGTAAAATATCCTTTATATTTATATTATTAAATTTAAACGTTGATTATTTTAACTTCGAAATTATTATTTTATTTAATATATTAAAAAAATCCGAAATTATATTAAAGATAATTATTTTTAAATTATTAAACGAAGAATAAATTAATTATTTTAAATAAATTTCGACTTTATTTATAAAATTTTTAAATTATTCCGTAATAAAATAAGTTTATAAAACAAAATTTATAAGGTTTATTATATTATTAAAAAATAATCTTTAATTTATTAACAATAGTTATAAAAACGAAAAAAGATAATTTAATTTTAAATAATATTATTTGATTAAATTTAATAAATAAGTAGTTAATGTTTAAATAAAAAATATTAAATTACTTAATAATTTAAGGTTATAAAAAGATGTTTTTAAAAGGAATAAACGAAATAACCTCGATAAAAGATTAAGTCTTTATAATAATTAAATTGCGTAAAAAAATTAAAACTTAATAAAATAAGTAAAATAAGGTTTATAGTTATATTAAATATTGTTTAAAAGAGAATTTTAAAAATACGATAATAAGTAAAATAATAATAGTTGAGATTTGGAAAATCTTAAAAAAGGAATATAAATTATAAGATAATATTATATTTTAAAATTTAACGTTTAAATGGGATATTATTTTATTTAATATTAAAGGTTTTATAATTGTATTATTATTAAAATTACGTTAAATTTAATTTGATTTTAAAGAATTAAATAAAACTTATATTATTAATAAATTATATTTAATTAATAAATTTTTTAATGTTTTAAACTTGAAATATAATATGTTTTTTATTATTTTTTTTTAAAGTCATAATATTATCCCGATTTAAAACGATAATAATTATATTATTAAAGTTATAATCATTATAAACAACATTATTAAATTAATATAATAAAAAAAATAAATATAAAAGATTAAAAATAAAAATATTAAATATGTTTTCGTTAATTATTTTAATAAGTTTAATAATAAATATAAAAACGATTTTATATATATTTATTATATAATTACAAAATGTTAAACGATAAATTATGATTTAATGGAATGTTTTTAAAAATATTTTAAAAAATGTTTTAAAAATTAACGTAACAAATTTAAAAATAAGTTTAAAAAGTTTAAAATTAATAAAAATAATGGTATAATTATTACATTATTTTATCAAAATAGTATTTTAATAGTCTTTATTATCATTATTATATTTATAACGTTTAAAGGATTACCAATTAAGTTATTAATTAATTCTTTAAAATTAAATATTTTATCGAAAATTTTTTAAAGACGTTTACCCAAAAAACCATAATAAAATATATTTATAATAAAGGTATAAAATAAGTTATTAAAATTTACAAACTTTACTATTACTTTAATATTAAATTTTGTCTTTATAGGTTTATTAATTAATAATATTTTAATAATAATAAAATTTATAATAATAATTAAACTTAAAATAAAAAAATTAATTATTAAATTAAAAAAGGTTATAATAGTTAATAATGGTTATAATTAAATAAATTGTTATAATAAAACCTTATTTATAAATTTACGTTTATATAAAAGCTTTTATATTTATAACATTAATAAAAAAACTATTATATTTAAATTATAAAATATTATTACCTTTTAAATTATTATTAATAAATAATTTAAAGAAGTTAAAATTATAAATATAATTTATTATTTTAATTTTATATATAATTTTATATCGATTTTATAATTTACTCGAAAAGGTGTTAAATTTTTATTTTAATAAAACTTAACATATAACGTTAAAAGTAAAAAAGTATTTTTAATAATAATTAAAATAAATGGTTTATATATAATTAATTAAAAGGATAATAATCTTAATATAATAAGCTTTAATATAACTTTTTATTTTTATTTTATCTTTAATTTAACCTTAAAAATATAACATAAAAGATTAAGTTATTTAAGTAATTAAAATCTTAAAAAATTAATAAATATATTTATAAATATTAAATCTTTAAAAAAATATTATCTTTATAAAATTTATATAAAAAGAAAAATAAACGAAAAATCTTATATAAATATATTAAAATAAAGTATTTATAAATTAAAATTATTATATTTAAATAAAATAAATATTAAATAAGAGGTAAGTAACTCTTGTAAAATATAATTTATTACTTTAACAATTTAATCTTTAAAAAAGGTTTTAAACTATTAATAAAAATATTATACTTTGACTTATAAATATAAATTTAATTAATTAATAAACGAAGAATAAAAATCAACAAGATAAATTTAATATAAATTTAAAGATTAAAATAATTATATAATTATTAATTAAAGATTAAATGTTTTTCATAATGATGTTTATATGTCTTTTTCTGTTTAATTAAAGAGATAAAAAGCTTTTAAAATCTTTATATAATTTAAAAGATAAGAATTACGTAATAAAATATCTTATAATTAAGCTAATTAATTTTATATTTGTTTAATGCTTTTTAAAGTTAATAATGTTAATATTAACGAAACAATCTCGATAAAAAAATAAGTAAGTATAAAATTTATAAACTATTTTAATAACGATGTAATTAATTAATCTTTTATATTTTCATTTTTTGACTTGACAGCCTTTACTTGCTTTTTAATTTTAACTTTTACTTGTTTCGTATAGTTTTTAACTTAATTAATAACCTTTTTAAGTTTTAGCTTTATTTTCTTTAATTATTTCTTAAATTCTTCTTATTTTAACTATTTTATCAAAAAATTAAGTTATGATTAAATAATAATAGTTTTATAAATATTAATGGTTTATTAATATAATATAAGAATTTTATACTTATATTGATTTATTTTATATAAATTAAGATTGTATAAATAATATTTATTTAAATCTATTATAAATAAGAAGTTTTTAATGGAGATATTATTATTATTGGCGATTGGTTTAATTAAACGCTTCAGGATTTTAAATGCGTTTAAAGTTTTAATTATTTAATTTTTAAATGTAAAAAGCTTAAAAGACTTAACCTTTATAATAAAGGTTTTAAGTTAAGGCTTATTTTTAATCATTAAGTCTTTACTTTTTTAAAGAAATATTAATAATAATAATTTAACGGATAAGTTATTAATTATTTTAATATTAAAGTATTCCGAGATAAAAGTAATATAATTTTTTAATAATATATATAAATTTGTTTTATATTTAATTATATTAAATAAGATCTTTAATTATTGTATAATCAAATATAAAGTAAGTTTATATTAATAGCCGTATAATTATCCGTTTTTTTAATTGGTTATATTAAACATAATCATTTTTTTAAACTTAAAGGTAAAGTTTTAATTTTTTAAAGTTAACGTTAATTGTTTTTTAATATAATTTGTTTATTATTTAAATTTATTGTTAATTATATTAAATATGTAAATGCGTTTTTATTTAAATATATAAATTGTAAAAAGGTAATAATATAAATCTTTAATTGTTCCCTTTAATCTTTCAAGGTTTGTTAAATTAATATATGTTAAAAATGCCATTATTTTAAGCTGTTTTTTAAGAGATCTTTTTGCTTTTGCATTAAATTTTCTAGTAATATTATAATTAAGCGTTTAACTTAACGTACGTTCGTAATTACTTATATAATTAAAAATATCTATTATTATTAACTTTTATAAAGTCATGATTTATTTAATATAAAGTAAATCTTTCTTTTTATATAATTAAAAAATATAAATAAATTTGAAAAATAATTCCCGTTTTTATTTAATTTTATCGATCTTTAGTAATAATATTTAAATATTAAATAAGTTAATAAATTTTGTATTTGGAAATATGATTTTATTAATTGTAATTGTATGGAAAGGGTTAATGTTAACATAATTCTTTTAATCCGACATGATATTGCTGTAAATAACGTCTTTAAACGTGTGAATTATGTTGTACTTTTCTTGTTATTTACCAATTATTTTAACCTTAATAAAGGAAAAATTAAATATTTTAATAATTAAATAAAAAAAGGTATTATTAATAATAATGTAATGTGTTAATATAATACGGTGGGATAGATTTAAACTATTTTTGGGGTAAAAAATAATTTAATTAAAATAATAATATACTTTTAAATAATATTAAAGGAAAAAGAATTAAATAAATAAAAAGTAGTACGGTAGTTAATTTTTTTTATATTATATCTTAAAACGTTGTTATTAAAGATTAAGTAATTATTATTGGTTAAAAAGATTAATTAAAAGGTATTATGTATATTTATATATTTTAATGATTTTTCAATATAAAATAATTACCTTAATACGTATAAATTATATAAATTACTTTTTCCTTTTTTTTTCCTTTAAAAGATCTCCCTTTTTTTTCTTTTTAAATGATTTAATCTTAATCTTTATAATTATTTTAACTTAAATTATTATTATTTAATTGATTTATTTTAAATCCTTGTTTTTTTGTTAATATATTAATGGTATTATATTATTTTCTAATAATGTAATATTTATTACAATTATTTAAAATCTTTATATTTATTTTTATTATAATGTCATCTTCTTTTACTCTTATTAATAATACCGCGTTTAAAGAGTTAATTATTGCTTTATTACTTTATTATACTTTTTCTTTAAGTTTTAACATTTTTATTAATTTAATTAATAATAATAATAATAGTGGTAATAATCTTAATAATTTTATTTTTAAATTGTTCTTTTGTTTTAAAGTTCCCGAATTATTTGATTAAAGATTTAATAAATCTTAAACAATAAAATATTAATAAATAATTAATATAATAAAGAAATTATATTTTCTATTTTATTAACTTATAAATAATTTAGATATTAATAATATATTATATTTTTAACGATTAAATCTTTTAACTATTTAAATAATTTATTATTTACTTTTTTAATGGTATAATTTTTAATCGATATATTCATTAAGTAATTATTAATAAAAAATTTTAAATATTATTTAAATTAATAATATCGTACGTTAATTATATTTAAAATTAAAGTAATAATAATTTGTTCTTTATTTACATAAATATTTATTAAGGTAATCCGATTAAATAAATTATATTTTATTTATAAGATTTTTAACATATTAAAGATTTAGTTGTTTAAGTTTTTAATTATTTAAATAAAATTTTTTATTATATTTATAAAAAATATTTTAAATTTTTTAAATCTTTTTTTCACGTTAATATATAATTGTTTTTTAATTATTAATTAGTTTTAAATTAATTTAGTAATAATTATGGTAATTATTTATTTATAATGGAATAATATTTATTTTAAAAACTTTAACTTTATTGTTTAAAGGTTAAAAATAATAAAAAACCTTTAATTATTAAAGACGTTTAATTAAAAAATTTGCTATATTTAAAAGAGTGTAATAATGAAATTTTGTTAAAAAAGATTTTAAAATTGTAAAATAAATAATAATAATTAATAAATAATATTAATAATATATATAAATAAATATAATCTTTTAATTAAATCTTATTTTATATATATAATATTTTTTAAATAATCTAATTAAGTTAAATTTATAAAAAATTAATTAAATTACGTTTTTTTACGTATCGAATAATAATATAATCTCTTTTTTATATCCTTTAATTTAAAATTATTTAAATTAATACTTATATAATCTTTAAATTTTTTTTTTTTTTTTATAAATATCTTAATTATTATTTAAGATTTTAAGTATTAAATTCTTTTATAATTATCTTTTTTAAATTTAAAAATATCTATTTTTATTAATATTAAATTCTTTTAATCAATATTTTCTATAATTGGCTCAATAATCCATTTATTATTTTTAAGGTTTATAAATTCTTAATAATTTTAATAATTTTATATAAATAACTTTAATTTATTTCTTAATATGCTTTTTTGTACTTTATTTTTTTTAAGATATTTTATAATATATTTATTAATATTTAAAATTTTATTAATTAAATAAAATCCTTATTAATTATATTATAATTAGTATTTTCGAAATATATTTATATATTTAAAGGTATTATATAAAAGTATAAAATTATTAATCTTTAAAGGTTTTTTTCTTATTTTATGTGTATTCCGTTAATTATTCTTTTATATTATTATTTAATATTTTTCGGTAATAATTTAAGTAATATGGTTTATATCTATTAATCTTCGTTTAATTATTTAAGTATATATAGTAAATAAATCTTTTTTTATATTAATTTCTTTTTAATTTAATATCTTTTATAATAGAATAATTGCTTTAATTAAAAAAATGGGGTAACGATTATAAATAATTTTATAAAGATTAAGCTTATTAAGTTTAATTATAGTTTTATTGGTTTATATTATTGTATTTAAGTGTTAAGTCCATTTTTTATTAATGCCATTAATTATTTTTATAAGTTTAAATTTAATCGGTTTATAGTCGATTTTTATTTATCTTTATATTTATAAAAAATAAGGTAATTTTATGACTTTTTTGATCTTAAATTTTATATAGGTTTTTATAACTTAATCTTTAAATTCTAAACCTTTATTTATTTTAATTTTTAATAGTTAATTATATTATAAGATTATTTTTTTTTTTATAAATTTTGTTATTTTATCCAAATTTATTATTTTTAAGAATATTATTTTTAAATAATTTGATAATTATTTTTATATTTTAATAATTGCTTTATATTTAAAGTTATTAAATATGTATTATATATTAAAGATTTAATAAATTAAGATAATATTAAGGTTAAAATAATTTATTTTATTTAATAATATTTTTTAATTAATCTTTTAATATTAAACGCAAGTTTTTATTATTTTTACTATATATTTATACATTCCTTTTTAATAATATATATTAAAAATATGTTAATATGTAAAATTTTAACCTTTATAATTATATTAAATATGTAAATTAATAATAAGTTTTTGTTTTATAAGTTTATAATTAATAATTTATTAATTTAATTGGTTTTTTTTACTTTTTTTTTAAAGGATTCCTTTAAATATAATATATTTTAAAACTTTATTTTTAAATTTAGTTTAAGTTTTTCAACCTTTTTTTGTTTAATTAATTAATAAGTATTTTAATAATCTTAATGTTATAAAGTATTAAGTAATTTCTTAAGATTTAATATTTTATTTTTTTATTGGGAATAATATGGTTGGTTACGATTTGTTTTATAAATTATTATTGTATATTTAAGTTTTAAAATTAATTGGAAATAACGTAATTATATTAAATTATATATCGATAAAGTTATTAAGATTTCTTTTTTATTTTTCGTCTTTTTAATCAAAAGGATTGTTTAGTTTTTTTAATAAAGCGTTTATTATTATATTACGTTTTTTTACAATATATTTTATTTTAAAATCGAATATTTTAATATAAACAATTTATTATAATAATATAATGTTAGGTAAGTTAAAAAAACTATTATTTAATTGAGAAATTAAAATTTTCGTATTAGTTTTTAATAAGAATTGGATTTTATAAAAGTAATTCTTAAGTTGTTTTAATATTTTTATAATTGTAAAACATTTTTACTTTATATTATCGTATTTTAATTCAACTCTTTTTTATATTTTTAATTTATAATAAAAAGGTTTAAAATTCCTTTAATTATTAAGTTATTTTATTACTATTTTTTAACCTTAACTAAATCCATTTATTTTAAACATTATTTAATAATTAAACTTATAATTAATTATAATAAAATAAGGTAAATTTATAAATACTTCCTTTAATTTATTTATAATTTAAATTTAAAGTATTTCCCATATAAATGGTTCTCCTTTACGCAATAATTTTATCAAAGATAATATTTTTATGACATAGTTTTTAATCCATATATAAAAATATACTATTAAGTTTAAAAATAATCTAATTTTTATTATATTTTTGTATGTATCTTATTCAAAGATCTTTAAAACTTTAACTTTTCCAAGTAAATAATCATTTAATTTACAAATATAACTTATAATCTTAATTATAAGCTTATAAAATTTTAATTTCTTTAAGTTTACAATAACTCTAATTAATTCAAAATTTAACAATACCTTATCTAAGTTCTTAATATGTTTAAATATAAATCGTTGGATTTTTAAATAAACTTTTTAATTATTATATTTAATATTTAATTTTTTTACGTTAACGTCATCGAAAAACGGTTTGTAAATATATGAAATTAAATTAAATAATATATGGTTTATAACTTTTAAAAAATAAATAATTAAATTCGTTATTTTTATTAAAATTGTCATAAATTTAAGCAATTTAAATAAAGTTGTAAATATTATTATATTTTGGTTATAAATAAATAAATTTAAGTAATTATATTTTAAAAATAAATCTATACATAAAAATATTATATAAGCAATAAATTCTTCGGTAAATATATTATAATCTTTAAATAAAAACGCATTTCTAATTATTTAAGCGTTTAATTTAATAATAAAATTAATTAATCGTAATCTACCATTTTTCTTTTTAATAATAAACCAAATATTTTAATAAAAGTTATAATTTTCCTCGAAAATCTTTACTTTAATTTTATTTTATAAGATTTTAATTATATAATCTTTTAACGGTATTAGAATTAAAATATTTTTAATTTATTAAGTTTTATATTATTATATTTTAATAATATAAAAAAGTATAATCTTTTTTTTAATTTTTCCAAATTTATTAAATCTTTATGTTAATATTTTCTTTTAACAATATAAAACTTTAATAAATACCTTTTTTTCTTAATTAATAAATTCTATATTTTTTAATTTAATAATTAAAACTTTAAATTGCTTTAATATTAAACATATTTTTTAAAATTTTTTAATAAATTTAAAAGTAATATTTTAATATAAATCGTTTGTTTTAAATAAATTAAAACCCTCGATATTTTTTAAAATTTCCTTTAATATATTTTCTTTTTAATTTAATAATTTAAGCGGAATTAATCCGTTAAATGGGGTATTATTTATAAATTAAACTTTTTAAAACTTATTTTTATATATTGTATTAATTAAAATTATTTAATCTTTATTATAATATTAAGTTTTTTATTTTTCTTCTTTATAATATTTAAAAATATCTTATAAAATTCTTATTATAAATATAAAAAATTCTTCGTTAAATAATACTATTTTAATTTTTTCGTTTTCTTTTAAATTAAATAAATAATTATTTTTAATATTTTAATTTTTTTAATTTTAATTTTTAAGTTTTATATCAATAATAATAAATATATTATTTTAATTATAAAAAAATAAATCATATTTTTTAATATTAATAATTTTAAGGTTAAATTAATTTGGTTTCATTTTCTTGTTAATTAATTATTAATTATATAAATTAAACCTTATTACGTCATTAATTAAATTTTAATTATTAATAGTTTTTATTTTTCTTATATGTAATATAATTTAATAAAATTTTTAAGAAATTGGTTATTTGAGATCTTTAATAATAATAGGATTTTGATTTATATTAATTTAAATATTATAATTTCTATTAATATTTCTTTATTTTTAATTAATAATTTAACTTATAATTGAAAAATAAAATTTAAACTTATAATAAATTTATTTATATAATATTTATTTTTAATAATATAAATTGATAATGGTAGATTTTAATCTATTAATTATATTAACTCTTTAATATATTTTAATATTAAGATTTAAATTGGGTTACCAAATCTTTTATAAATAAAATTATTACGTTGTATGGATAAATTATAATTTCGGACATATAATTATATTATAATCAACAATTTAATTTTAATATTAATTATTTCAATAATCAAGCTTTTATCATTATATGGTTCAATTTTAACTATTAATTTAAAATATAATTTAAAATACGCTCCTAAATTATTTAATAATAAAGGTCTTAATTTTTATTTTTATTATTCATTTATAAAGCGTTTAATTTTCGCAAATAAAAGCGTATATAATTTAATCTAAAATTTAAAAATATTAATATAATTAACGTTAATGTTTGTATCTTTTTAAACTTATTTTTTTAAGATTTTAATAAATAAAATTAATATAACTTTTTAATTAAAAAATCTTTTAATTAATTCTTAATAAACTAATTTGTTAAACCTAAATATAAATTTAATTATTTTATTTTATATTACATTAAATCGTTTTTTAGCGTTTTTAATAAACTTTTCTTTTTAAAATATAATAATTTCTTTAATATATATATTTAAAATTTTTATTAAAATAAATCCTTTAAATTTATATAAATTAATACTTTTATCCTTTTAAAATATATTTATATTTAAATATTTGATTTTAATTATTTTACTGTTTAAACCCTTTTTTTATTTAATTGCATTAATATTAAACAATAATTTTTTAAATTAATTATTAATTTCTTTTTTAATAATTCCTTTAATTTATATAACTTTATCTTTACTTATTATTTTAAGAAATCAATTATATTTAATTAAAAATATATTATTAATAACGTTTAATCTACTTTTAACCATAATAATATTAATATTTATTACGTTAATTATATTAAATTAAGCTATATTTATAACAATTTAATTCGTAATAATTATATTTATAACAATTATCATTTCTTTATATTATTTTATTATATTTTAATTCTTAATCTTATATTATAAAGTTATAAAATCTTTTATTTTTAAAACTATTTTTCTTAAATAATATTTAATTTTTCTTTTTATAAAAACACCGTTAATATTTTAATTAAAAATATATTTATAAATAATAATACTAATAAGTTAACTATTTCGTTTAATTGTTTATTATATTTAATTCGGAATATTTAAATTCTAAATTAATTTTTATCCATTTAATCGACCTATAATATAAATATTACAATTTTTATTATAATATAAAAAATCGTTTACGTTTATAACATAAAATATAAAATATTTAAACAACGTATATCTTATATAAATATTCTTTTAAAACCTACAAAACTAACAAATATTAAGTAAATAATTAAATATAAATAAAAGTAATAATTTAATTAAATCATATCCTTTTATACAAAGATTAAAAAGTTATAACTATTTATAAGTTATAATTTAATTAATCTTTAAAATATAATTTAAGAATTAAATATAATTGTCTCGTATTATAATATAAGGTAATATTATTGATATATCCTTTATAACAATTAATTCTTATTTAATTTAATTTAAAATAACCTTTTACATATTAATTTACATATTATTAAAACGATTTATTAAATTATTAATTATTAATGGTTTCGATTTATTCTTATTAAAAATCTTTAATTATATAAAGTTGTTAAAATTACTCTTTCAAATTCTTTTTAATAATATTTAAAGTGGAATATCATCATTATCTTAATCTTTAAATTTAAATGATTTCTTTTAATTATAATAGCAATAAAATAACTTAATTTTTTAATTAATCCAATTATAAATTATATTTTTAATCCTATTAAAAAAAACTACTTAAATATTTATAAATAATAAATTAATATGATAAATGATATTTTTTAAAATATTATTTTAAATTTGACTTAAGATTATTTTAATATAATTATTCAAATTAATAATTTAAATTATATTTAATTTAATATTTTAAAAAATAATTAAATAATTTCTAATTAAATTTATTAATTTAATTAGGTTTTTAATCGAAATACCTTTACCGAAATCTTTAAATTTAAATTTATATAATTTATATTAATTTAAATTATATATAATAAATTCTTTTTTTAATAAAGCTTAAGTTTAATCTTAAATAATAATATTAGAAATAATTATTTTAACTTTTTTACACATATCTCAATTTATAATTTATAATAGAATCTTTTTAATACAATTTTAATTAAGTATTTTATAACAATAAAAAATTTTGTTAACATTTTTTAACCATTATATAACTTTTAATCCATTGAATAATTTATTCTTATAATTTTAAAAATTAAGTAATATAATTTAATAAAGGTAAATTAATAGTTTTAAATTAATTGGTGGCGTTTAAATAATCGATTAAGTTTAATTAATAAAATTTATTATTAAATTATAATTTAAATTATTTTTAAAATTAAATAGTTAAGTTTATTAAATAATAGGTTAAATATTAATTGGTTTTCCTTATAATTAAGATATAATTTTAATAACCCTTTAATTAATAAAATGTTAAAATTATATCGTAGGTTTATTTATCTTATTTTATTTTAAGTTTAAAGGTTATTTAAAAAGTAAACTTTTTTAATTGTTTTTATTTTTAAATAATATACCTGAAATATCTTTATATTTAATAAATTTAAGATAATTAATATAAATTAAATTAATAATCAATAATACTTGTAATAAAATAAGTAGTGTTAATATAATATTTTTAAAAGGTAATAAACTTGGTTAAATTTTAAGTTAAATTATCTTTTCTTATTATAAAAACTATAATTCAAATTTGTTATTATTAACTTATTTTTAATCAAAATTAATTTTTATAATTTGATTAATATTTTAATAAATTAAAAACATAAATAATATTTAATTTATTAAATAATGTCGATAATATTTTTGCCTTTTATTTTTAATATAAAGAAAAAAATAATATTTATTTTTATTTATTAAAATTTAATCGGATATTTAACCATCTTTTAATATCTTTATTTTATATAATTTATTTTAAAAGTAAATAATTATTAATTTAATCTTTAATTATATCGTTTTAAAATATAATAAAATAAATAATAATAAGATTACTGTAATAACTTTAATAATTCCCCATTTTTCTTATATAAATAATTTAATCAATAATTCCTTTAACGTAATAATAATAATATATAAATAAATTTCTTAATTATAAATCTTATTATTTATTATTATTACATTATTTATTATAATAATATAATTGTAAGGTTAAACCTTAATTCGATTCCTTTTTATACTATTATTTAATTATATTTTAACTATCATTTTTAATAACTGTTTTATTATATTTTATGCGTTGTTTTCGTATTATATTTTTAATTATAATTTATCTTTTATATTAATAATTTTCGTAATATCTTATTATTTATAATACATATTATTAATTACTTCATTTATTTTATAATTTATTTAATATTATTTTATTATATAAATATTTTAATAATATTTTAATATATTCGATTATATTATTAATATTTTAATAAAAACTTTCTTAATTAAATAGTTTTGGTTAATAATTGTTTAAATAAAGTTTTAATATTTGATTTATCATTAATACTTAATAGTTTTAAGGTTTTTTATAATCCTTTTAATTTTTCTTAAATCATAACCATAAATTTTTAAATTTAAATCTATGGTTCTAAAATCATTATCATTAATCAACCTTTAACGGTCTTTTTAAAACTAAGGTTACAAATTTAAATCTTATAATGGTCGCCATTAAACAAAAGGTAAGTAATTCTTATAAAGTATAACTTATCACTTTAACAATTTAATCTTTAAAAGAAGCTTTAAACTATTAATAAAAATATTATATTTTAACTTATAAATATAAATTTAATTAATTAATAAATAAAAAGTAAAAGTTAATAAAATAAATTTAATATAAACTTAAAGATTAAAGTAATTATATAATTGTTAATTAAAAATTAAATATTTTTTATAATGATATTTATATGTCTTTTTTTATTTAATTAAAAAGATAAAAAGCTTTTAAAATCTTTATATAATTTAAAAGATAAGAATTACGTAATAAAATGCTTTATAATTAAGTTGATTAACTTTACACTTGTTTAATATACTTATAAATATTATAAATATTAATAATAATAAAGATTAATTAATTATTACATACAACTACTTTTATATAACGTAAATTATACCATTAAAAAACTTTAAAGATTAATTATTAATATTTAAAGATTTCTTAAAATAATAAAAAAAACTTAAATGCCATTATTACATTATTATCTTAAATATTTTAAATATATATACAAATAATAAATTTAAATAATATTATTAACAAAAAAGCATAATTATTTAATATATAATTATAAAGCAATTATAATTTAAAAACCTTATTAAAAGTATTATAAACAAATTAAAAAATAAAATTAAAACAATATTAATATAAATATATAATAATGGTATATTTAATAAATATTAATTTATTATTGTATAAATAATGGTATATTTAATAAATAAGTTACCTTATAACGTTTTAAATAAAACCTTTTACAAAATTTAATATAATAACCTTTTAAACTTAACTTATTTAATTATAATTAAAGTTAACAATTATTACTTAAAAAATCAAAAGTTAAATATATTTTAAAATAAAATTATAATATATAAAATATTAAGATATAAAAGCGACAATATATACATTTATAAAATACTATTAATAAATTTTAATAAAGTAATTAATATTAATAATATTATATTTAAAAAAAAATATTTATACATATTTATTAAAAATTTTATAACATTAAAGAAATGTTTAAAATTATTATTAACATTACCTTTATATTTACCAATAAATTAATTAAAATTAATTAAACTTATTTAGGAAATACCTTACAATTATCCCTTTTTTGTAATAAACTTTATTATATTTAATTATTATATTTTATGCCGTTTAAACCTTAATATATAACTTATAATAAAAAAACCTTATAATATTTTAAACCGTAATATATACTTAAGAATTTTTATAAACGAGAAAAAATAATAATTTAATTAATACGAAAGTAATTTATTACGTAATTTGTTTAAATATAATTTTAAACAATAAGTAAATATTATATTATTTAATAAATATTAATTAAAAATAAATAAAACCTTTTAATATGTAATATATTTAATTAATATAATAATGATAATTGTTAAGTTTAAATTTAAATTATATAAAAAGGTTAAATACAATTTTAAATGATATTAATAACATAAAATTATAAATATTAAATATTAATTATTAATAAATAATTATATATGGATATTATATAAATTATTTAATAAATAATTATATAAAATTAAAAGAAGTTTAAACAGTAAAATTACCCGGTATAAAGTTAAATAAGTAATTAAAAGATTTAAATAAATCGAAAAATTAAATTATACGGATACTTTTATATTAATAATTAAGTTTATAAGTTATAAAGTTATATTTGTTATAATTATAACTTTAGATTTAAAATTAAAATAAATGGATGTTATTATTACCTTTTTATATAAAAATATAAATAAAAATATTTACGTTAAATAATCTTTTAAATTTAAAAATAATATAAGTAAATATTGTAAATTTAATAAAGTTTTATACGATTTAAAGTAAATCCCGCGGGTATAATATTAAATATTAATAATATATTTATAAATATTAAGATTTAAAGTATTCGATTTAAATATAAAGATATTTATTAAAGGTTACATTTATATAATAATTTACGTAAATAATTTATTTATTATTAAACCTTTTAAAGATAAGATTTATAAAATTAAAGTTAAATTAATTGAAAAGTTTAAAATAATTAATTTAAATTTTTATTTATATTATTTAAAAATGATTATTAAAAAGGATTGCTTTAATAAAATAATTAAATTTAATTAAAAAGTGTATTTAAAAAAAATTATTAAAGATTTAAGTTAATGGGAGTTTAATTTTGTTAATATATTTATAAATATTTTAAAGATTTTTAAATTTTTAAACAATTACGCAGCAATTATTATTAATATTAAATGATATATATAAATTATAAGATATTTTATATATGTAATAATAAATATATGTTTTAATATTATATATGTTATATTGTATTTAAATTGTTATATGAAAAACCTTATTATAATATATATATTTATAGTTAAAAAGGTTTTAAAATATTTAAAAAAAATCTTAAATTATAAGTTTATATATTAAAGTGATTTGAAAAACTTTACAAGGTGGATAAATACCGATTATATAAGATGTATAATGGTTAAATGACTTATAAACGTATTATAACGTTTTACGTTATTAATTAAAAAGAAATTGTATTTATATATCGTGTATTATATAAAAAACGAGTTTTCCTCGTTTTTTTATTATAAATAATTCCCGGTTTAAACATTAATATTATATTAGTTTTATTGCATTTAATTTATTTATTATTTATTTTATTATTATCTTTTTACGTACGTATTTACTAATATTAATTAATGTTATTAAATATTTAATAATATAAATTAATAAAATTAAAAAAGTTATTATTATAATAATTTAAAAAAACCTATCGTAGTAATATACGCAACACTAGCAATTTTTTTTTTATAAGAAATATTTGTATTATTTATAACGAATAACCTTTTACTTATATATAATTTTTATAAAATACTTTTATGTTATTTCAATTTAAACCTTTTATTTTTTACATCTTTATCTCCCGTATTATTTATATCTTTAATAATATTTTAAATCTTATAAATAAAAAGTTTAGTATAAATTTAAACTTATACCATTAATAACGACGTAATAAAATAAAAAAATAAAAACGAGTTATTCGAATTTTTTAAGTTAATTCCCGGTTAAAAATTTACCTTTATATAATAGTTTAATTATATAGTAATAAAATAAAAGTTAATCGATTTATAAATAATTATTTTTAAATAAAAGGTAACTTAAGTATTATTTATGTTATTAAATTTCGAAAATATTAATAAAAGTTTAATAAATGTATATATATTCGAAGAAATTATAAATAAATATTAAAAACGATTTAAAGGATTTACGGTAAATAATTTTATAATATTATTAAAATAAATGCGTTTAAGATTATAAAATGTATTAATAATAAAAAGTGTTTATATAAAAAAGTATAATATTAATTATATAAAGGTATTTGTTAATTTTATAACGTTACGTAAATTATTAATGTAATATATTAATAAATTAAATATAATTAAGTGGAAATAATTAAATGTGTTAATATAAAAAATATTTATATATAATATTAATAAAAGATTAATTTATTTTAACGTGTAAATTTATATATATATTACGTTATAATAATAATTGGTAATTTTTAATTTATAAACGTTAATTTAAATAATTATACGCATAAATTAAACCTTATTTTTTAATATAACTTTAATTAAATTATTTCTTTTTTGTTATTAATATACGTTGTTTATTTTATACGTAATATTCCTTCCGCCCTTTACTTTTAATAATCTTTCGTTAATTTTTAATATTTTACTTTTAACTTAATAATTGGAAATTATTGCGTATTTTTTTTCCCAATTACCACTTTTATTATATAATCTATCCTTAACTTATATTATAATATAACTTAATCAACTTTTTTAAAAAATATCGAGTTATTTGTATTAAGGTAATATTTAATTAATAAAAAACATTTTTTATCCCTCGACTTTATAAAAAACTAACGCGTTTTTTTTTAACTTATTTTTATAAGTTAACGCTTTATATAATATTTTAATATATATAAAATAATTAAAATATAACCTGGTATATAATATTAACTTTACGCAAAAGTAAACTTTTACAATAATATCGGAAAATGTATTTAAATTATTTAAATTGTTACCGGGTGGTTTTTATATAATAGTAACGGTTTTTTTAAGCGTTGGAGCAAACGGAGGAAATTAATTTATAAAAAGTTACGATTTTTCCTTTTAAATAACTTTATTATTTATACCGGCAAATAGTTTAATAAAGTAAGTTCTTATATTTATTAATAATTAATAAGTATAAATATATTATAACGTTTTTTTAATATAAATTTTTAACGAAATATATTTTTTAACTATTATAAACCATTTTAAAAAAACTTAAAATAACGAAAATAACTATATAAAAAAAACTTACAATATTTTTAAAAATAAATTCCGGTTTTTTTTAAATGTATATTATACGGCAAAAATCCGATAAATACAATTTTATACTATATTTTCTACCATTTTAATAAGAAAAGCAATTATATATTTTCTATATAATATACCTCGACATTAATATTTCGCAAATATATATTTAATTATAAAACGATATTTTAATATAAAATAAAATAAAATGTAATATTATTAAAATTAAACGTTTATTACTTTTTACAATATTAAAACGAAAGAAAAAAACAAAGAAAAGTTAAACTTAAAAATATTATAAGTTATATTCGATAAGTTATTATTATGCCAACGCGTTTTAAAATAAGATTTTAAAGAAGAATAATAATTTATTACGGTTATTTACCAAATATATCGCATCGTTTTACAATTATAATACGTTTTATTTATTTTATTATATTAATTCGAGAATTTAACAAATAAGTTTTATACTTTAATAAATACTTACGAAAATTTAAAAGGCGTATAATAATATATAATGGAAAAAAGTAATAAAAATGTCGATTAATATTATATAAAACGAAGGTACCACCGAACCGATAAAGGTGAAAGATATTAAATTAAAAAAATGTTATAAAATTAAAAGAAATGTTATTAAATATATAAAAAAGAAAAATATTAATTTATTAAACATTTTAAAAAAAAATAAAAAAAAGTTAAAAGTTAATGGAAAGTTAAAAGGAAATAAAATAAGGGAAAATACGCTACATTTTTAATTGGTTATAAAGGTATCGAAGAAAAAAGCTTAAAATTTAATAACAACGAGGATAACGCTTAAACTTTCGAAATAAAAAAAAGTAAAATTAAATAGTTTTTAATCGCTATTTATTTAACAAATTAAACGTATTAATATCGGATTATTTTTTATTACCTTTTTCTTAAAAAACCTTAAAATAATATTTTTTTTATCTTAAATTAATACGTTAAAAACGTTTTTTAAAGAATTATTTCCGATATAAACACAACGCAAATATTTATTATAAAAAAGAAATAATATTAAACATTTATATAAAGTTTTTTTAAACGCAAATTAAAGATAAATAATAGTTAAATGGGTGAAACAAATATTAAATTTAATAATAGATTTTTTATTAAGTTATTAAAAATAATTACGGTTAACATCTTTTTTAAACCAATTAATTTTTATATAATAAAATTAAATATTTTATTTTTTTTATATTTTAAAGATATAAATCGCTTAAAAATATACTTAAATAACATTATTAATTAATTAATTAAAAAAAGCGGAATAATTGTAGCGATTATGCATAAATAAAAATATTTATAATTTTATTTTAATAATATAATTTATTTTATAAAAATAAAACTATAACGTTTATACTTCCGTTTCGGCTATTTATTTATAAATAAATTATATAATTTATTAAATAAAATCAATTATAATATTAATATTAATAATATTAAAAAAATTAATAAATTTTATTATTATTATTAAATAAAAAATAAAACTTTTTAAAAGTTTAAATTTAATTTAAAAAACCTTAATATAAATTTTAATTATAAAATAATTATCAATATTATATATTTTAATAAATAATTAATATTATATATAATTAACGCAATTACGAATTTTTAAGCAATATAATTTATAAAAATTATTTCGGTTAAAAAAATATAAAAAATCTTTAAATAATATTAAATAAATATATATTTTAAACCTTTTAACATTATTATTTACAATATCGATATTAATTTTAATAATATTAAATTTAGGAATAAAACTTACATTATTAACATTATTTATTATTAAATTTTTATAAAAGTTTATTAATTTATCAATAAAATTAAAGAATATTATAATTTTATACGTAAAACTTATAAAATCATAATTAATAAATTTTAAGGTTTTAACTCAAAAATATTTTAATTTTAAATAACAATTAAAGTAATAAATAATATAATTAATTTAAATAACTTTATATTTATTTTTTTAATTTTTAATATTTATTTAAAAATTAATATAAATTTATTATTAATTTTTACGTAAATTTAAAAAGTATAAATAATTTAAAAAGTAATAATAAAAATTAAAAAAATTAAAATATAACGTTTAATTAAAAATATTTTAAATATAAAAAACGGTTTTAATATTTAAAAAATATTACTTATAATATTTCCGATAAAAAGTAAAATTTTAATTTATTAAAAAAAAGGAAAATAAAAAGATTTTTATAAAGTTATTATAATTATTAATAAAAATATAATTATTGTTTTTAATACTTTTGACGGTATATTTATATTTAAAAATATATATATAAAATTTTATATTAAATTAAAAGAAGACTTTATAAAAGGTAAGAAATTTATAATCGAATTATTTAAATTTATAATTAATTTAAATAATTACAAATTTATTTTAAAAGAAGATTTAATGTATGCTAATAAATTTTTATATATTATTTTATTATATTTTATTTTTAAAGAATAAAATAACTTTAATTTAACATTAAAATTGCAGGTTAACGAAAAGATAATTACGTTAAGTAAACTTTATAAAGCGTTCGATTTAAAGGAATTAAACGCTTTATTTAAAAAAGATATTTTATTATTTAAAATATATAATGCGATAATATATTAAAAAATAATAATATTTAAGTTATAAATAATTCGAAAAATTAAAACCAAAAATATCTTTACGTTATACGAAAAATTATAATTAATGGTTTAAAAATATAATGATTTTAATAAAAAATTTATTATAATATATATATTTATTATTTAAAAAGTTAATTAACGTTTTATTTTATTATTAGTTTTTATATTTCAATATTAAAAAATAAAAATTATAATTAAAAATATTATTATAGTTTATATTTAATTAAAAATATTAATATAAAAGAAAGTTTATATATATTTATTAACAAAATTAAAAAATAAATATTTTAAAAAAACGTTATTACATATTGTTAAATTATTATACGGTTTCGCGAAGTCAAATACATATTAATTTAAAACTTATTTACGTTATTATTAAAAAAAATTATATATAAAATTATTAACCTTTAATTTTTACTTATTAATTATAAATTTAAAACTTTTTAAATTAATTAACTTATAAATAAATAATATTTTTAACATTAATATTATAAAATTTTTAATTACCAAAAATAAAGTATTAATTAAGGTAGGAATTAAAGTACACTTTTAAAAAATATTAAATAAAAAAATCGAAAATTTTAATAATTTACGAATTATTATTTATAATAAAAATTACGAAATTATTATAATATAAAAAGATTAAATTAAAAAATTCAAATTTATAAATAATTAATTATTAAATATAATTAAAAGATTTATAAAATAAAAGGCTTAAAAAATATATATTATAGTTATTTACTAATTTAAAATTATTTTCGATTATTTTATAATAATTTAATATATTAACTTTAAACTTAAAAAAATAAAAGCTTTTAATGTTAAAATTAAATAGTAAATAAATAATTAAATACAAAAGTTAAAATATATTAAATTAAATCCATAAAACTTACGTATATACGTTTTTGTTAACGGATTATTTACAAATAATAAAGATTTAAATTTATAAATTAAATATATTATTATTTTAAAAAATAAAAAAGCTATTAATTAAAATAACAAAATTTGCGTTATTAAAAATATTATTTATTAATTATTTATTAAATATAAACAAATAACTTATAATATGCTCGTTAACGAAATTTATAAAATGATTTAAAGCTTTAATATTAATTACGTTATTTATTATATAATTAATACCATTTTTAAACGTTTATTTTTGTTTAAAACTCTTTTCGTTTTATGTATTAACTTTTTCTTTTTATATTAATACTTGATATAAATGGGTAATATTAATAAAAAACGATTAATAATTGATTTAATGGCGTTAAAGTAATCGTATAAAAATTGGGAAATAAATAATATTTATTAAATATACGATATTTATAACCTCGCGGACGTTATAACAAAGGTTATTTTAAATGAAGTAATAAAGAATTTAATAAAAGATAATTAAGTTAATTTATAATTGGAAAAATGGGTAAAGTATAAAAAGAATAATAAGTTTACAATTAATTAATTATAAAAAAAAAATAAAGTAAATAATGGTTAAATAATTTATAAACGTATTATGATGTTTTACGTTATTAGTTAAAAGGAAGTTGTATTTATATATTGTGTATTATATAAAAAATAAATTCTTTTCGTTTTTTTATTATAAATAATTCCCGGCTTAAATATTAATATTATATTAATTTTATCGCATTTGATTTATTTGTTATTTACTTTACTGTTATTTCTTTACGTACGTATTTACCAATAATGTATATAATTTAAAAGATTAATTTTAAAGTATATTTTTAATATAAGTAATAATATTATTAATTGGTTATTAAAAAGATAATTAATAATTGTTACTTTTATTTATAAATTTAAATTTAAAGGTATAATAAACGTTATAAAAAAGGCAATTTAATTACGTTAATTGTTAATTAAATTAATTGTTAAAAAAGATAAAATCATCGTTATAATCATATATAACAACAATTAAAAAACATTAATACTTGTTAAAAACTTATAGTTTTATATACAAATTAAATATATCGAAATTGACGTTTATTTTACCCGTGAAAAATAAATTAACGGCGAAATAAACTTTATATATATTTTTATAATTTAATAAATTGTTAATAACTTTATTAAACCTTTATTAAAAAACGTATTTATTAAATTTAAAAAAGTAATAAACTTTCGTTTATAAAATAAATGGGAGATAATAATAATAAATGTTTTATAGTTAATAAAATAATTTATATTAATATAAAGTATACAATTATAAAGTATATAAATATAAGGTATAATTAAAAAACATTAATCACAATTGGATTTAAATTAAAATACACTTTTAAACATATTATTAAAAGCTTTAAAATTAATATATTTTAAAAATTATATATAATAACGATTAAATATATTGGAAATTATATATTTAAACTTTTTATTATATTAATTATAAAATAAAATTATTTTACAAGGAATTTTCTTAATAATTAAAATAAATTTATTAAAATAATAATTAAAGTTATATATTTTTAAAATATTAATATATAAGAATTAATTGTTATAATTTTAAAAGACTTAAATTTGATTTATTAAAAAGAGATTATTTTTTTAAAAAACGCAAAAATTTTATATTATTAATTTAATTAATAATAAATATAAAAGTAAATAATGAGTTTATAATAAATTTATTTTAAAGTATTTAATATTAAAATCTTAAAATATTTATAATAATTATTAAATAATATATATTAAAGTTATATCTTTTATATATATTAACGAATTATATTTTTCCGTAACGATTTAAATTAAATAAATTAAATAAATTATATATTTAATTTTTTATTATAAGATTTATTTTATAATTTTATAAAATTAATATTTAAAATTAAAAAGAAAACTTAAATAAGATTATTTAATATATTTAATAAATAATTAATAAATAACGAATAAAAAAATAAATGTTAATATATATTTATAATAATTATTATTAATAATATCGTAAGATTAAAAAAATATATATTAATATAAAATTATAACTTTATAAAAGTGGTATTAATTAAGATTTGTTAAAAGCAAATATTATAAAGAAAATAACGTTTATTTATAAAATATTTATAAAATTAAAAGTATATAAGTAAAGTTAAAATATAATATAATATTAACGTATTAAATAATAAAAAAAATTATTATCTTTTATTATTATTAAAAAAAATTAAAAAATAAACATTATTTAAGAATTTACTTTATAAAAGCTTTAATAACCCACGCTTTCGTTAATATATAAAATTAAAGCTTTAAAAAAAATATAAAGTTATATAAATTTAATTATTATAAAGGAATTTTAGAAGTAAGTTACGGGTATGGTTCGAGTGAAAGTGTTAAAATATATAAAGCGGATAAATTAAATGGCTGGTAATACGTTTTATATCCGTGGCTTATATATAATAAATATGTTTATTTAGTTTTTTTAATAAATAATACGACAATATAACACATATATACCTTATAACTTACGTTTAATTTTAACATTATTAACGAATTAAACCTTTTTATAACGTTATCTTTTAATTTTAATATAACAACTATAATACGAAAAGTAAATTATAAGGTTTTATAAGTATTAACTATTTTAAGTACTTCTTTAAAACATTTATTTAAATATGTATATATAATACTATTAAATTACCTTTTAATAGTCGTGCCGGGTTTTAACGTGTGATAAATAATCTATTATCCTGGGTAATTACAGTGATTAAATATAATCGCCGAATATATTGGAATATATATCACCTTTTAACTGGTTGGGGCTTAATGACCAATTGTGTGATAAATACCTTGATTATTTCGGTTTATTTTATCAATCACGATTGGGCTTAAGGGTCTTTTGCGCGGGGCTTTTCCACGTTGCCTGAAGCGGGTCTGTAGATCAAAAAATTACATTCATAGGGGTGGTTTTCACGAGGTCAAGGTCTCGGCAGCCTTATTCCAGTCGTGCCATCGCTGCTACGGTGCGGCACAGGGATAAAATTGGGGTTTTATGCTTTAATAAAGAGGCCCCCTACCCATATATAGGCACGTGGCTCACACAGATCAAAGTACGGATCCGTACCTATACACTTACAAATACAGAATTGTCGATTGCTGACTGCATGAAGCCCTGGCTACGATTATAATTTGAGTTACTCAATATAGGATTAAGGCAGGGAGCTACCAGGTTGTCCAAATTCACCGCATCTCGCTTTAGCGCTAGACTCTTGCAAGCTGATTGGCATGGACTACGCGCAAGGATGTTAGCTTGTGTGAAAAAGCAGTTCGATATATGTTAGCATTCCCACATTAAGAAGTTCACTTATTTTCCAAGAAAGTCAAGACTCATTAATAAGGACTCACATAAAAAATAAGTTATAATCATCCTACCCGATGCAAGTTTATAGATTCAATACTTACGTCGTAGTAACATCTTAGCTGTTACGCATAAGTCTTAGGAAGCTTTCTTTGGGAGGTATACCATTAGATGAAGTATATTAAAGAGCTTAAGGCGTCATCGAAAATAAATAAGTTTGAAAAATATTATGAACGAAAATATTTCTTACATAGTATTATTAAGGGAGAAGCTATTATAAACACCTCTCAACTTCCCTTTTACCCTTTCACATCGGGGCAGAGATATTTATAATCTTAGAGATCTTTCTATATTAATCTATTAGGACTGGCCCTATGATGCATTATTCAAACCGTACATCAATAACATAATCTGGTTGTATCAGTTAAGTGGTGTTTCTTTTCTGAGCCTTCAAAGTTGACAGATAATAAGTTAATTGAGAGCCCAAACATAGAATAGGAAACATGCTGGGGGTAATAAAGAGGCATAGCATAGGAATGCTGACCCTTATTGCCTGAAGAAATATATGGTAAATTATCTACCCACACAAATAATACCATGATTTACTTTGTGATGTATACGTCGGGTGGAATTACCAGCCCTGTTCCTTTAGGAAGGCACGTTTATAAGAGTCTTATAAATGTTACCAAATAGTATTAAGTAGTATTTTATGTAAACATATGGTTGCTATTTTACCTGTAAAGGGATTGATATAGCCTTGGTTAGTATTTCGTTTGCTATCGAGTCTTTGAGTAAGTAGTACTTGTTGATTTCCAGATTATATTTCTTTGACCACAAAGATATAATATTAACAAGTAGTTGAGCTCTAGAGTGCTAATGAATCATAAAATACTTAAAGTAGGATGTTGAAATTGTGATGCTTTGTCAAAGTCTTTCAGCCATAGAGTAGGGTACCGATATCCGGATTTGCTGCTACGTAAAACTAATAAGTCACCCATATGTTTCGAATATTTAGCTGGAAATAATATAATACATAATAAAAACTATATCGATAGGTAGGCACATGAGGTTGATATGAGAGAACTGTGAAAAACTTGAAGATCATTAGCTTATATACGTACACAACTCCGGATCCGATGATTCTCTGGGGCAGTTTATTCCGCAAATCCACTTCTCCATTTACCTAGCTTTCAACCCCAGAATCAATTACGGTGCTCTTACTGATGTGTGGAATGCCAAGCACACTCGAGTTATCTTCCAAATAAAGATTACATGTGCTCGGAATCCACTTCATATTTGGGCAGCATGTTAAGCCCTTAATTTATCTCTTCTGCCATCCACGCCATATTGTCGTATGACTGACATAAGCGGCACTGGTCCAGAACAAACACTAAATTAGTAGCGTTATGAACATCCCTATTCCTAGTCGTTTCGCTTCATAAAACCCTTATTTAGCATATGGATGTCTGGGCCCTTCCTTCTAACGCCCAGCCACTACGGCAGTTATTATACAAGGTCAGGCACGGGGGAGCCAAGCTAGGCGGGCGCAATCGATAGTTAGGCATTAAGGATAGATATATACTGAGACCTCTCCCAGCTGCTTTAAAGCAACGGTGTCCCTGTTGCGACAGGTGTAGCAGGCATTATTAGACTACTCCTTCTTGACGTGTTGTTGAATAGGAGACAGAGAACTCTAGGCCAATCTAACTATTTAACCGAGGATTAGATAATATCAAGCGAAAATTGCTCGAATTTACAGTTACTCCTTCGCCGAGTATGGAAGACCATAATACTATGGGATAGGCACTAGAGACATAGGGCGTCCTGCTTGCTTGATGAGATTTATCACTTTCTTATATCGACTTCCTAAGAATCATACATGTAACTAACGCTGATCCAAAACGAAGAATTCGTTAGGTACTAAGTGATTACGAAAACACTTTTCATTGTAAATGAGATTATCATTCTATGATAATCCGTCATTCTCAAGATATCAGATGACAGATGTCAAGAACTTATTAGACTTACCTAGGCTAGGTGTAAAATTTGATGGGTACGCAGGTCCCTTAAGCAAACGAGACAGCGCCGCTTTACACCACACACTACCGATCCGTTGAAGCATTTTCCCCTGAGTTAATGCAGCCGAGTTCGCGGGACTTATTCTGCGACAAGGGGTTCGAACTACGCGTCAGCCGCAATTCTCGCTAATACAACTATAGCTTAATGCTTTGCTTGTTTATAAGAACTATCCCGACACAGGACAAGCACCTTCGGGGATAACTTCCCCGAGAGCTAAATATTTTTAGGCGCCGGAATCGTGCCGACTGAGTGAAGCGTATATAGTTACCATAGATGGTATGATCGAAAGCGACCTTGTCCTCATCGCGCATCGCTATATCTAATTTGCAATTATTGCTTCGCTAGAATCAGGAGTCGGCATAATATTCCATCAGGAATTCGCTGATCAAAAGATCTACAGTTGTTATTAACTCATTATTGGCTTCACATAGACTAGCGAAATATTTAAAGTTCGACTCGACGTGATTTTCATTTGTAAATACCCACAGAACTTGCCATATTCAGTAAGCCGACGAAATAGAGGCATATAGATGCCACATTTTAACTCAAAATTTTCTGGACTATTTAGCAACTCGTAAGCCACCCAACAGTAATAGGACCTGAATGTAAAAGTGCCATCCCTGTGCTGTCAAGTTTTTCATTCTTAGCTCATACACAGCAATAGACTGCATTATTCCCGAGTCGACCTTGGTGTAGTTGAACCGTTCCTGATTATCTTTTGCCGAGGACCTTTTGTAGTTTAGACTAGCCGAGACCGGTGGCATGGCAAGCTGAGGAAATGTGCGCACTGACATTGGATTAGGACAGGGCTGAGCTGAGTGGCCTGACTCGTTTGGATCTTGGTACGGGAGCAGGGGACACCCACGGCCGCATGGGTTCCTTGCTGCGAACTTTTCTAGATCGGGAGGACTTCCGAGCGACAAGAGACAAGCGATGTTAATGCAGGTCACTAACAGATGACTACAGACACTATCGATGGCCATCGAAAGTACGCGAGCGTCCTCGAAGCGAAGAAGAAGCACCGAACGCTTGGTCCATTTAGTAACCCCTAGTTCGACGCCATGTCCGATCAATTGCGACGTACCCCGTATTTTGCACTCATCGATGTGCAGATCAGGAGATCTAGGGTCGTAGTGGGAATTAAAAGTAGACCAGATATTAAAGAGACCCTGCGCAATGGCTTCTTGACGTCGTTATTTCGTTGTGATTTCTTATCGATTTAATGGAATAATAGCACACCACAATCTGGTCCCTTACAACAATCCGAGCCCTTATACGGCTAATAAGCCTGGGTACTATCCTCATCGCTATTGTAATCGAATCACGACGCTTTTGGGTACTGCTCTGTTAAACAGAGCCCCACGTGTTCTACGATGGCAGCCACTGAGCCGATCGATCACACTCAAATAACGATTCTCCTTACGGTATCGACAGTGTTAACTGGTATTTCAGGTAAGGATTACATCGATACTTTCATTTATTTCGCTACCTAAATATGTTACACCCGACTAACCTGGAGGGAAATAGCTGTTGTAGTAGTCACTCGAGCATGGATTCGGTTTTGGGTCATGAAGAAAGCGGGTATGGATGATTGGATGTCTGTTGGCGCTCTGGTATGCTTCACCTTTTGCCGTGACACTAGTTACCTTTATACTGATAACTGGCAGACCTTTACCATTGGCTACCTCGCGACCCTTTACGTTGGAAAAGCCAAGGGGATGGGTTCTCCTATGGGGACTATCTCTATGGATAATAAGGAGGCGCTCCTCCAGGTAAATTCTATATACCTCTTATAACTGCATATATCGTAGCACAGCACTAATAACTGAAAAGACAACTTTCGCTATTGAACTTCTATACTACTCAGTTTTAGCCTGCGTCAAATCGTCGATCGTGTTCATGTACGATAGATTCGGTATGTGCTTCGCATTTCATCGTTAATATTGTTACATAACATTGACCTTGGATTGCAGCTATATCAGACACCTTTAAAAAGTTGTGTAAGGGCACAAACGGCCTCTTAGCTATATTTTTTTTGATATGCATTGGGGTAGTAGTTGGACAGTGTACACCTCTTGAGAAGGCCTGGGACCTCTCACGATATATACCAGGAAGTTGCATAGACACTACAGCCTTCTTTTACTGTCAGTATTAAGCATTCATTGATGGAGCTACCCAGGGCACTCACCATTTTCTAGTCACATCTATTTTCGGGATCATTTTAGATCTTTGGATCCTCATGATCCCTATACCCACGTTAAAGCATCTACAGATCTCGAAGCGCAGCAGGCATGTTCTATACGGTATCTTTGGTGTGGGTGGTCTCGCAACGGCCTTCTCTTGTGCTCGACTCTACTCTATACACACTTATACATTAGCTACTGACCCCTTTCGGGATAGTATTCTTGTATGTACTCACATAATCTCCCTGGAAAACCTTTTGCCCCATCAGAATTCAATTAAGAGTCTTCATCTAACTCCATTACAGGTTAATGTTTGGTCAATGGTCGAAATAAACGTGGCAATCTGGTGCGCAAGCGCCCCAGCGCTAAAACCCCTATTCTCTCCCCGCCGTTTTCTCGACAGCGGAAAGTCGTCGTCGAGTCGCAACTATCACAACCTAAACCACCCAGGCATTTCGAAAAAGGGTATCGACGGGTCGACATCGCAATCGCACATTGTTCCTATACGTAGTGATAATGACTCTGCCTCGGCAAGGGGGTCCTTGCACGTCCCTGAGGATATTGAGCTGCAACGGCCTAGACAGGCGGCCCATATTTGAGAATCTTTTTTGTTATTTATAATGCAGGGAGTCATGCGGGGGTTAAGACGCCCAATATTTACTACCACTCTACGAAGTATGAGTAATTGGATATGTTTGGAAGATACTCGGGCCTCAGGGCTACCAGGCGCTACTTCGGTGCCTAAAAAACAGGCAAATCAAATTAATATGTTTAAAAGTCTCTGGTCTCTTTTGACTTAAACTGTTACACATGGCTCTACAAAATAGTGCCATAATAGATGTCTGTTCAGTATGAAGGCAAGAAACCCTTTTTCTCTTCCGGCTTGCGTCTTCTTAATCGGCTTAGGAATGCTTTCTGAAAATATCGTGTACCTCGTTAACTTTAATCCGCATATTAGAAAAGCCACAATAAAGGCACTCCTATCATCAACCTAGATGTAATAGACTGACGTACGGTAAGATGTTTTGAACTGCCTTCGGCGTAATTCATGGCACCATTTCCTAACAGCTCTTACCTATTAAAAAATCATCAATCTTGTCATCTTTATATATAGTGGTTCATTACTATATAACGCTGGTAAGCAATAAGATGAAGGCGTTGACATCGCCAAATCAAAGCTAGTCGCATTAAGGGGTCAGAATTATCTAATCTAATTAAACCTTTGAAGCTTCACTTAGAACTTATTACATCGTATAACCCCTCGTATATTAGATGCCTAAGGTAGGTAGACAATGCTTTACGCCAGTCGCCTGAAGAACATGTCTCCGTTCTTGCCATCCTGAGTCTTTGACCTAAAGCGCATTGTCGTCTTGTCTTCTGACAACGTATAGTTCTTCTTTAGCTCTATCCCAACCCACGTAGGCAACCAGGCGATCTTTGTCGGCCCATGTGTAATCTGGCCAACTTCAACGTCGTCCGTCGTCTCGCTGACGTACCAAGGCCCAGAATATGCCAGCGTGTGCTTGCCAATGAGTGCCCACTCAGCGTCCGCGCCAACATCCGGGGCCGCCGTGTCTATATCCCCGGGACGGTCCTCCGGCCTAGAAGACATGAAATTGGCGGACATCCAGCCAGCAGTATTATAAGTCAGCATGCCGACAGGAAACTGTCCCAACGCGGGGTCTGGGTTGTGTGAGATCGTGCCATTGTCGAAGTAGCTTAGATAATTGTAAGCAAAGGACATCTTATGATAGGCTGGCTCGAACTTACGACGTTACATTTAGGTAGAGCCAAGTGCCGGTGATGGCCTTCATTACCGCGTCGGGTTTCACCATCATCGTCGCTTTTTCTTGATTATGGACTTCTCTATTGCGCTATTAAGTATGAGAATGAGAAATATCGTAGCAGCCCATCTGTCGTAGCCGTTATTCAATCCGCTTTTATAGCAATAGGGGTATCTTATCGGCCCGTCAGCAGTGGTGTAGTCTTCATCTGTCACTCGTTCATATGCTGGTTACCGGTTAAATTGGAATTTGATTTATCCCTGGTGTCAGATAGGCATTGCAACCCGACCAATCAATTTAGCTAGCGAGCTGAATAATCTCCCCTTATGATGGCGTTAACGCCACGATATATACGAGTGGGGGTACCTGATTCCATTTTCGCTGGTTGATCAGATGTTGCTTTACCCAAACCTTACCCTCTCTTACTGCTCCATTCAAGATGGATAGGTAGTCTAAGAAGAGCAACGTATAGTCTGCATAAAGTAAGAAAACCCGAGAATGAAGTCCCACTTCCTACGGAGAGCCCGGTATTATTATTAAGGCCTATAACGAAGTGATAGATCCCCATTCTACTGCCGATCCTCATACTTTATTCAGCTGCATGGATATATATAAGATGCCCAATTTTTGGGGTCAGTTTTGAGACGCTAATAGTAAGTGTGAAAGTAATATGTAAATTTATCCATTCTTAATGGATTGAACTATTATAAATACGTCCAGAGGTAGCACTTCAGGCTAGTTAGTTTCTACAATACTAGCCTAGGGAGTTAATACATAAAATTCTTTGACATAATAATACGAAGAGCTATGATCCTTTGAACTAAGAAAATAGGTTGGTAGGTTATAAATTTTGATGGCATCGCAATAAACTAATCATTACGCAAGAATCAACCAGTTATAAGCTCAGAACATGTCTCGACAGTAAAAGAGTCAAATATATCCGACTAGGTTTCTCTATACGATAAGTGATTAAGCCCATGATGATAGTAGCGATTAACTTTAAATAGAGTGTCGTTTTTAAGAACTTCCGTATATACCTATACAGAACTCGGCCTACCACACAAGTAATTAGAGACTGTGTCTCAATAACAAAGAAAATAGCGGTCAAGCGCAATCACAAAACAATTGTTGCCCAACAATAAAACAGTGACATCTTTTGGGCACAGAGATAAAGATTTTATCAGGCATAATGAGACTCTACATCCTCCTAATTGATTTAAATAAGTCGACTCATTCGTTTTTGATGAATATCCGCATCCTAATAACAAATAAAATCGATTCAAGCTGACGAAAATGGGACGGGGAGGCTACAGACGAGGTCGATATAAGGGCACCCACTATTCACGTCCTCCTTCTGGGCCTGTAGAATATGATGAATCTAGCGAAGATAAGCAGGATTTCGATGGTGGTTATAACCCTAAGTATCACCCCAATTCGCGATACCCGACTCCGCCTAAAAAGACACATCCCTTCCAAAAGCAGCTTTCCCAAAAAGATCCTTTTCAACAAACCTCCTCACACACTCACAACAATAAACACCAGAATGAACCGCAGTCACAAGAAGAGGGGATTCAGCATTATCACCACCACAACCACTACTATCACCACCCCGACGGCGTCTCACCCTTCCCAACACAAACTGCAACGGGGGCGAATAACGACATAATGATGACTGATTTCAGCGCGATACAAGTCCTCGAGGAACGCTTCTCCAAGCTTGGGGGTGAGGTAGTAAACTTTCTACAGGCCATGGCGAGCCAGAGTCCCCAAACGAAACAATTTGTCGAGAGCTTCGTTGACTACTTGAAACAGTCGAATCCCGACTCTGAGCTTAGTAAAGTTTTAGGTGGTAATCCCTCTCAACAAAATGGACCGCAAGTCCCCGTCATTCGTCCCGCCGCTCCTTTTGTCGCCCCTCCCACTGCCCCGGCCAAGGCACCAGTTGGTCCAAAGGCCGGGCCTAATTCAATCCCTTCTAACCCAACGCCGGCTGTGAGACGAAGAACCCCGGGTAGTTCGGTTGACTCGAATGACGGTAGAAATATGACCCCGATACTTAAGAATACGACTCATTTTATGGGTCCTAGATAGTAGCAAATTAGGGGAAGAAGATAATTTCTCCTTATTGAAAACGAGGCCAATCCTAGGTGAGGGTCCAGTTTGTAGTTAGCCGCATAGGCCTAAATTGCACGATAAGCACATGTGACTATTTTTTACAAAGGCGGTGCTTCGAATGGACGAATTGTATATGTAAACTGTAGCTAATTGGGCTTATGGTGCGAGGGCGGAACGTGTTTTTATCATAGAGCTTCATGATGGTTTATGTTTTTAGTCGCCTACCTCGTTAAAATTCATAAAGAAATAGGCAATAAAAGAAGAAGAGTAATTATTTAGTGCTCTATTAGGGGTCGTTAGATATTCCTTTAATATAGATCTACCCGTTTAAAGTATGTTACCGTTATAGACTTCTTAGTATACCGATTTCCAAAGCCTAAACAACACTCTTCTCTTTAATGCTTTGCTCTTCATCACATTCCTCTTCTTCGCATTGATTACTTGGGGGTTCAGCCTCTTGAATGCCTGTTCGGTGAGTCGTCCGCTTGGATCTAGGACTGTTTAGAGGTAGATTTCGATGAGTCTCTTCTGGAATAAGATAGCGGATGAATGAAGGAAGAGAAGTTGAACAGCAACTAATGATACCAAAAAGCGCCCCTAGGGTAGACAGTAGTCCTAAGTAACCTTGATCATAGCTGAAATCAGTACTATTGACCCGATGTAATGCGGCGATGCGGAAGACTGTAATGACAATAACCCTACGATTTACTATATTAGTAACCGGTAAGTCTTATTATAGTTTTAACGTCGGTGAACGAGCAGTAGTGCTAACTTACAAGGAACCTGCTGAAAATATCAAGATAATACCGAACTTGCGTCTCATGTTGAGCCTGAGCTTGAGAATAAAAATCATTGGTATGATTAGAAGAGCTATATCAATGACGAGACCGCCGATCTCCAGCGCAACGTATGCAGCAGTCTGGTTCCCGCACGTGCCTTGAACCCGTGTATCCCATGATGCCTGGATGGGATGGCATATGAGGACACTGGTCAATATAGCAGCAATTCCATGCACAATCGAGATACCCATGAAAGCCCTTATGCACAATATTACAGTCTGCCCCACCCCAAATACTTCATTGATGAGGCTTAGGGCAGAAAGCCGAATAAACATGTTTATAAGGGCCCATAGAGCTTCATTAGCAAGTAGAGACTGCATGGTTGCACATGTATTAGCAAATGTTTAATCCAACACAGCCTTACTCGGCATGTTTCAGTTTAAATATATTCAATAACATACCTTAGCCGTCAATTCAAACTGGCTTCGCGTAACATCCGAGACGTGTTGACCTTGGCCTTCGTCAATGACTGCCCAGGTAATTTGGCATATTAGGCCTAATGTTATAAGAAATGCGATGAAAGTCGAGATATCGTCCCATGAAAGCCTCCTCCTCTTAATACACATGAATACGTGTATAGAGAGAGATACTAGGGCAAGGAAAGTAAAAACATATGTGCATACGATTGTAGCCAGAGCCACGCTAGATGCAGTTAAAGACATTGAGGATAGGAGATGTGAGACATTTAAGAATGTTAGCTGAGATGCTAAACAGGGCACATATGCGCCTTATGATTGTTAATATGGTTGAACCTCCTTTTTCGAGGTTCCCTATTGTGATACCAGTGCTCAGCCTGCTTCTAAAGCATAGCCATCATGTATTCAACTTTATACCCAATAAAACAAAAAGAATGCAAGGCTTTGAAGATAAGGTATGGTAGATTGAACGGGAAAAAATTCTGCCGTGCGTTTCGCCTTGAATATGCAGGCTGAGATGCCAACTCACATTGAGGCAGTACGGTCAACGAACCAACCAGAATTGTCAGGATCCTAGGTGAGACACCTAGGACAAAGGACATGTGTGTATATACGAGCCGTAGGCTCGCCACGTAGATGTAGAGAACCTCGCGGAACAACGAAGTTGTTTCCATATCGTTTGGTCCACCACGTGACAAGAATCCACCGTTCGGATTCTTGTATCTAGTCTATACATTAAGTTGCAATGTAGTAATCCTATCAGCTTCGGTAATAACGGGTTTGTCATTAGTATAGGTATCTAACTAGCCCCTATTTTCGAGTCAAGAAAGGATATCTAGAACCACCGATTTCAAACATGCTAAAAATCGTGAACTCTTAATACTACCTGCCTCAACTGTCAGCAGCAAGTAATAGCTAAGATGGGTATCATACTATAGCATCAATGCCAGCATCTACAGACATCAGCTACACACCGAAGCTAAAGGACAATATGCTGCTGGAAACTATTCACCAAGTCACCAGGCTCCGTCAATTAAATTATTTTTTCTTGGATGATGATGACGACGACGACGACGAACTCCTGCTCGAAACTTTGTTCGCAACTTTGCCCCTTATGGCAAAGGCATGATCGATATCCTTCACGGCAACCCAGATCGCATATACTGGGATGAAGACCCACAGCATATTGAAGAAGACCAGATACACCCATTTATACATGAAGTTGCTCGTGTCGAGATTGTAATTCGAAGTTAGCCATTCGGGGCAGAATGTGATAAATCCGCCGTATAGCTCCATGGTCGCGATTATGATTAACAGGATGTTGGTGCGCGGGTCTTTCTTCGCGATGCCGTAGCAGATGAGGCAAGCGAGGGGGCCGGCGATGAAGACGGTGAGGAGCTCGAGACTAATAACGGTCTAGAGGGAACTCATGTTAGAGACGAAAGGCTAAAGAGGAAGTCGGTGTGAAAGTAACGAGATTTCTCTTACCAAATCCGCGCCAGCCCATCTCCGGTCCGCCTTCGCATACACCATCCAAAGCTGAGCAAACGGGTTATTGCCGCCCGCCTGCGAGCCGTACGCGCGGTCGGAGTGACCGAGGAAATTGTGGGCGGTGGGCGCCAACCAGTGTGGATTAGCCACTTTGGAAAGGGGTATCCATGAGAAGAAGCAATGGTAGAGAAAGCTTCCTTCAAGGATGAAGTGTATCAGGGCGTCGAACGCGTGCCATATAAACAAGAAGCGATGGCTTCCCGACGTCTTCTGGTCGAGCGCTTGTAGAGATATAAGATAGGCGACCGCTAGGATTGCGAGGGTCGAGGCGAGGGACACGAGCGTGGTCCTGTCGAAGAGATCCGGTGGTAGGGAGTTCTTGAAAGAAGCCATTGTGACTTAATTGTATAGTTGGTTTTCAGGTAGACTAATAGAAAACGAGCGTTGTTAAAGAATGAGGGGGGAGGATGTAACAACCAACCATTTGATGTTTAAACTGCGGTGTTCCGAAAAGTTCGTGTCGCGTGGGGACATTTGATAAAAGGGGCTCGTGCGTTGCTGACAGCTTGAAAATTTACTGCCACATAAGTAAACAGAAGACTTAACTAAGTAAACAATGGCTATTCTAACAAAGCAAATGAGGATGTAAGTTAAAAATTAAAAAATCAAAAGTATTATGACTATAGGGAGTAAAGTTTATATAATTTCATTTTATTTCATATCGTCTTTTTCATTCAACTCTCATTCATATAAGTTAATACAAGTCAACTAACAGGGAGTTATAAAAATGATAACTGCCCGCTTATCATCTCTACATATCTCACCTTTAACGAATCCACTACAATCTTGGCTATAAAGCGTGTTAACTAGTCGGCAAGGCGGACGAGGCTAGCACTCACGAGCATAGAAGTCGTTTCAATTCTAGGCCCGTAGCCTTTCCCGTCAAGGTCTACGGCGCTTATGCTGTTGGTGGGATGGAGATCTAAATTTTTTACCTATATTAGGATTCTACCGACGTGTTAGTACCATGTCCTAAGAGGTTGGATATCATCGGTAGCGGTTTTACCTTCAAGTTGCTTCTTAGCAATATTAATGGAGTGTTTAGTGCACCCCCGCTATGATCACCTTCTTTACTCCGATGTGAACCTGTCGCTGCTGAACCTCGGACTTGGGTACGTTTTTGAAGTTATCGTTTTTATCCCGCGAAGTCCATTTCCCAACAATTCCGACAGCGTTCTTTGATTCGCCATTATCCTCAAAGAGCACGTCAGGTACATCGGATCCTTCAATACACCGAGCACCAGCTTTTACCGCCGCCGGTAACCAACTAACAGCCGGACCTTGTTTCTTTGATTGTCTACACCCACCTACGCATCTGCTCCCGCAATTATGCCCTAGGGCTATATTTATCAGGCAAGTTTTAGCACTCCATCCGAGCTTTTTAGAGTCTTTAATCAGGACTCTATTAGCATGGGTATGTTGTATTACTCGGGCCTCGTCCATACCAACGAAGTCGCAAACGCGGTTAAGGGAACCCTGGAAGTCCGACGTAGAGAAGAATTTCAATCCCTTCTCTCCCGCCCGCTGTTTGCGCAACCAGTCTGGTGGCGGCAGACTCACAGCCCAATTTACGGTGCCACCGCCCCCTCAGCAGCCGCCTGCCGCGACTACGAACGAACCATCTACGGTTGATAGACCACCGCTTTCTCCTTCAAATAATAATTCCGTAGAATCGACTCCAATGGGAAGCTGGTTGGGAGGTATATAATACCCTTTATCAACTACAAGAATCCTGTGTCCAGCTCTAGCTAGGACTATCGCGCACACCCCCACCTCCACATCCCGAACCGACAATCACAATATCGGTTTCTATATGTATAGGCTCAGGGGTAGCATCGAAATTCATGAAGTTGAAGTCAATAGTAAATACGGATTTGCTACGTAGTCGCTCAGTCCGTGGAATAACGGATCCGCTTAACTCCAAGTCATTGTTCCCAGTTGGACAAACGTTCTCCCAAACATAGGTTAACTAGATGAAGAACAAGGAAATTCGCCATGAGCGTAGAACTGCTTCCCGCACGGTAACTAATTGGTGGTTGAAAGGCGTGAAGTAGCCCGTGCTAATCAAGCTTCCAAGTTGAGTCCTATATAATATTGTTTAATACGATCTGGCAGAAATATAGCTCAATATGCCAACTTACATCATGAGACCCAAAATACGGTACAGCTGCATCCTTAGGCCCGGGGAAAGTGCACCTATAGTTTTTTTTTGATGCACTTAACGAACGTCGAATTGTCAGAGAGCCGTGTTGCCAGATACTTCCAGTACGCCGTCTTACTTGGCGGGTGCTTTAATCTCCATCGAATATCATGATAGTGCCTATCGAACTCTTCTTGAGAGATAAAAAGGTAGTTATCATGAGTGGTTGGGGAGTCCGATACCAGAATAGGTGGAACGGTGGCGTCGGGTAGTGGCAGCAACGTGTTCCGTTGTAGCCCAGGAAAGTCTTTCTCTAGTTCCATGGCGATAGAAATGGATGCAAATCGCTCATCGTCTAGAAGGCCAGTCTTCTGATTTATATCGCTAAGATGAAATATACGGATAGAAATGGGATGTTTTGTTATCGACACAATTCATGTTATCCCTCCCTTCTTTGAACAAAGGGGGTTAGTTAAGTGAGTATTACATAGCATCCCCCTTGGCTGTAACTGCCTATATATAAAATCCATCCCTTACATGTTGCTTTTCGTTTCCTCTAGCTTCCCATGAGAGTTCAATAGCTCGATGTCTCAGATACAAGTCCTTCCTTTTACGCCCGCCCTTTCTTCTGGCCTAGTAGTCTAACAAATTATAAGTAGATGTCTACTTCTCTTATTTGATCATCTTAACCACGGATAGACCTAGCAATCGCGGCGTTCGTAAATTGGTAAATGGGTACATTCCAACCGCCACAGAACAAATTTACACTTTCATTCCTTAAATACACAATCTGGGGGATTACTCGACGAGGCTCTGCTCGGCGACTCACTGTGGCTGTGCGTTGACCAGGTCTGCTCCTTTGAATTTGGTTAGTTCCGGCTCCGTTTTGGCTCTAGACTTTCGGCTTTAGATTTCCTAAACGGATCCGTAGAGTATCCATCCGCACCGATCTACGAGGGTATCGTAACCTCCATGTTTCCTTCCCTCCGGATCTACTTCTACGCCTTCTATAACTGGTTGTGACCACGGCTGTACTGCCTGCATCCGTGCCAAGGATCGAGCAATAATGGGCTAACCGAGAAATCATGAAACATGGTTCACATCTTTTCTTAGCCTTAGTCAATGTAACAGTTTAGCATATCTGAGACTGACTTCGCCGGTTACAAAATGTTGCGTTTTCTTCGAGTTCCCCATACTCTTCGATATTCAAATTTAAATATTGATGCTAAATGTGTTGCTTAGGTTTAACGAATATTATTAAAGCGAATGAAGAGGACACTTTTCGGTAAACGCTAGGGGGAAATGGCGCGATGTAAAACTTGTGCCGCCTTAACCGTAGAGGAATTAAGAAGCCATATGACCTTTTTCCACCCTAACTTACGGTCACTCCGAGACTCTGCAATAGCGGGTTGCGATCTGTGTCTGCTATGTTGGATTTCCATCCAGCAGAAACACACAACTGATGAAATCAACTCCGTACTAGACGGTAGATTCCCTGCCAACTATGAGGACGCAGGGCAGCTACTAGGTGACGAGCGGGTCTGGTTGACGGGGATGTTCTCGGATCTATTCCGCGACTCGAAACAGAGAACAGCAGCTGGCACCGCCAACATTAACATTGTAGACCGGACTCGTAGTCAAGTTGGCAGTAGGGTATGGGTGGAGTGTGGCTATAAGGGGAATGCAGAGGAGGGCTTCGGAAAGGAAATTTTACATAGTGAGCTCTACGTATTTGCGGATCCAGGTATGTCTCGAGCTCATTTATATCTTGTTTCTACTGACGGATATAGGCACACCTGCCGCAACCTGCTTTGACGAACGCCTTTATACAGCATTCAGGAATAAGGCTGGGGAAATTAGCTTTGCCCTTGCACTCCTGGATAGATGCCAGAAGAGACACCCAGAATGCAGAGCGACAGATGATAATGTACCACTGGAGATGCCTACTCGCGTTCTGGATATTGGTACCGAACCAGGATGGACAAGGCTAGTTCAAACACAGCACTTAGGGCTACGTGAACCGTACCTAGCTCTATCTTACTACTGGGGACAAGGCGTCCGACACACCACAGAGCTGAACGATAGAAATCTAACATCTTTCCTGGAACTTATTGATGAAAATAATTTAACAGCAACACACCAAGAATGCATCGCTATTTCCCGCCACTTAGGTATCCGCTATGTCTGGATCGATTCTCTTTGTATTATCCAGGGAAACCTTGAGGACTGGCTTTACGAGTCTACAAAAATGGCCGAGGTATACGGTAATGCGGTGTTGACCGTCATTGCCGGACGAGCCGCAGACTGCCGTACCGGCTTCAGAGTAAACAAGATGGACCAAGTAGTGCCGCCCTGCTCAATACCATTTGGTAAGGATTTGGGCAGTGTCAATTTATGGCTACTCCGGGGCAAGGCAGAAGGGCCTATTAGTACCCGGGGATGGTGCTTTCAGGAAAAAGTACTAAGTAGAAGGACACTCGTCTACGCAATGGAGCAAGTATACTTCTCGTGTCAGCGGTCGCAGCTCTGGGAAGACGGCACTCTAAACATCCAAGATTCATCACAACTACGAATTGGGTCATTCCCAAACCCTGCGGAGGATACTAATATGAAGTCAGATACAAGTGAGCAGAAACAGCTACGTACCCAAATGCTACACCTATGGTACAAGGAAATCCTTCCAGATTATACGCTCCGACAATTAACAAATCCGGATGACATATTTGCTGCCTGCAGCAGTATCGTTCAACTAACACAAAAAAGTATTAGATCTCGCTATCTAGCCGGTATATGGGAGGCGGATATGGCCCGCGGCCTACTATGGTGCACTTCATATTCGGTCAAATGGGTCCGTAGAAAGCTTTCCTGGCCTAAACCTAAAAGGCCCGTTAACAGAAACGGCGAGACGGTAACTCGAGCACCATCATGGTCGGTAAGTCACCTGTCCTAAGTATTTGAATAGGCTTGTTATCTCAGCTACCTCCTATTTCTATTTGGTAGGAAAAAAGGGGGGTGATGAATAATAGTAAAATGAAGTTCTCAACCTAAAATCTAGATTGCAAATGTTGCCCTTTTCTTTATAGAATACCACTACCATATAGCTACCTACATGTCTAGTTAAACCATAAGCTTACCCTCACTCTGCTAGTGGGCATCCGTCCAAGGCCAAATCTACACTCGCCCAGAATTTCTGCGACGAGACGAGTCCTTCCAGGATCCCACCAACATCCTCATACGGCCATTATCTTCATCAATCACGTCACATTCATTACCGCAGGATTCTACTCCAAGATGGACTCTCCTCGAAAGTCCCAACTGCGACGCCAACATACTCCACATGCCTACCTGCGAACTCGCCTTCTTTGGCCGTCCCAAGCGCGTCTACTGCACAGTCCCCTCACAGTCTGAGCTCTCTACTTTCCCAAGGACCGGCTGGCCGCAGCGCCGCCCTGCTCTCGCCGAACAGGGGTTCGTGGCACTCCTACATCCCGCCGCTACGGAATATGCCGCGCTGGATGAGATTGGGCTGCCTTCTACCGAAGGCTTCGCTATTGCCTGTTTTGATATAGCTGATGATAGTGCAGAGGTTTGGGACTGCTGGTTTTTACCTATTATTAAAAGAGAACGCGATGGCTTACTACTTCGTAAGGATGTGTCAGATGGGAAGTTCCGGCGTCTCGGCCGTGTGACGCTAGTGAAGGAAAAGGTTCGTCTTATTTATTCTTATTTTCCTTCTTATACCCCTATTCATGCGCGCATGAGAATATGAGTAAGCTTATATGCGAAAAGCTTTCTTTTCGTCTGTCTTCTAATTGTTGGCTCTTACTTCAAGCATACAATAGCTAACTCGTGTCTATAAGTTTCTACCATGGCTAATTTCTGGACCGGAGGAGGAAGTTTATCTTGTCTAATAGAAGACTACCCTGCCTTGCGCAATATTTATCGCCTTACCTGACACCTCTTGTTCCCACCTAAACATATCGTCGAAGAACTCATTGAACCTCCGCTGTCCCAGATCTGCGGGCAGACCTTCGCGAAATACTTCTCTCTGTTCTTGGTTAGGTCGTTGATCTCATTAACAGTGGCTTTGAGTATCCACTCACGGTCCCAGCCTGTGGGATAGTAGGAAGTAGTTAGGGAAGGTATTTAGTTTATCGTCCTATAAGGGGCTATTGTTCAGTACCAGGAAGAAACGAATACTGGGAACTTTTTACTATAGCTACCTACCTAGTATTCACGACCATCATTCCTATCTCTTGAATTAAATAAGAAAAAGTGTTGAACGAGAGACTTGCGGTCTAGTTAAAGGATTGAAAGCTATCTTCTAAGTTCTAACTAACAATTTCTAAAAGTCATCGCGTTAAGACGAGTCCTCAGCTTAAGGCTTGTCTTATAATTATCTCCACGTACGCTATTTTCTACATTAATACATGTTACTATGATTATATAGGACACCCTTTCAAGGTCCTAGAGGCACTTGGTAGCTAAATTCCGGCAAACCAGCAAACTGAAGAAACGAATTTCCCGTAGCCTGGTAATGCTCCAGGGGTAGGAAACTCTCCAAACTGGACTTAACACAGCCAGTCTTCTCTAGCGCTCGGCCCTCAAACCGATCTTCAATCCACTTGAGCCAGGTCTGTCTCGTGGCGTCAAGAGTAGGTACATGCCACGTCCCATTAACAACCAGGTACTCCAGATCTCCGTCAGGGAAGGCTTCGCAGGTGGCCTGAACAGTTTCAGCTGTGGCATTTTCAGGGATATAATAATCTTCGGTGCCATGGATAACAAGAAGCGGGCCTTTGAAGGCTTTCCGTCCCGCATTTGCGAGTTTACCGTACGCATCGACGTACCAGGTCTTTTCATAGTCACCCTGGATGACATTATCGCCCGATAAGAAAAGCTGCGTCGAAACGCCTATTCCGCCCTCGACTTCTTGCAAGAGCTTCGTTCGCGCGATTCCCAACGGAGTTAACCACGTGCTAAGGTCGAAATCTGGGAAGATGCTGGGTAGAATCATTCCAATCCACGGTAATATGAATCCGACTTCGCCGACGAACGCATTAGTAGTGGGACTCACGGCGATTGTACCGAGATACCCATCCACAAGCCCCTTGAATTCATCATCTCCCTTGGCCGCAAGCACTTCGGCAACACCCCACGCGACGCCACCGCCCTGGCTATGGCCTATGACCGCAAAATGTTCGTCCAGGATGTTAGGAAATGCCTTGAGGGAGGCTTGCAAGGCGTAGAGAGCATCATGTCCGGATGTCTGCGACATTAGATACTGGTGGGGGATCTCGCTACCATCCCAGGACTTGTGGATACCAAGGCCAGCGTAGTCGGGCGCCACGACGGCATAACCTGCAAGAGCCAGGGTAAAAGGTGCCTCATGACCGTACCAGAGCGCCCTATGTGTCGAAGGGCCGGCTGAGGCGAAGAAACCTTCTGTACCGTGTGTCCAGAGGACGGCAGGTGCTTTATTGGACTCATTTCCATCCCCTGTTTGGAATTTCTTAGGCGTGAATGGCCAGAGGATAAAAGCTGAGGCTGGGACAACGGTTCCGTTGAGGTCCGAAGTTGTATAGAGAATACGCGACAGCGCTGTGTTAGGGGGGATAACAAAAGACGACGCATTTGTGAATTCTTGGACCTTAAGAAGAGTACCAGGTGTTGGCGTTCCGGAAAGTGGTGGGAGCTCGTAGAAGCTATCCTCGGCAGGGCCTCCGTTGGCGAGTTGGGAGCGGTCAAAGTTTATAGCGATGTTGATATTAGTGGCTGCTGTTGACGATAGGTTTGCGGACTCTATCTGTGAGCTCGACAGAGCAAAGCTAGAGTTGAAACCCGTCGACTGCTCAGCGTTCAACGGTGCTTGAGCCTCGACAAGTGACACCGTCAATAAGGCGGTGGCTAACAAGTTTCGTGAAAAATGCATCTCAACCATTTCTCTTCAAGTCGGTTCTAACTTATTAGCTGTCTTTGGTGTCAAACGGATTCTACACAACTTAAGGCGAGCCATGGTCCTGGTTATATACGAGAAATGAATATACTGTTGATTGGTCATGATAACTACCCCTTTCAATACTAGGATAGTCAATAGCCGTAGAGAAGTAGAGGCAAAACTCCACGGAAACCCGTGGGCAAGTTAGTTAACATAGAAAAGCTGATGATGTAAAAGCGCCGGAAACTTATGCTGGTGATATTACGGTGGTATCCACTCGTAATTATTGGTGGCCTCTAAGTCCGTGAGAGGCTGGCGGTATTAAATGTTTAGCTTCTTAGCTGACAAAGCGTTGAATCAAGGGTAAAAGGGAGTGATGTTATGAAGGATTTATCAGATATCTTTATAAATCCAAAGCTGCTGACGAATACCACGCATCTGCTTCTATATAATAATACACTGCGCGTAGTCTAATTGAAGAATTGAAAGTTAACTTTAAACCCCATAACTAGTTAATTACTAAAAAGTCATTATTAAGTCAAGGCGATGTTTAACCATCGCAGCTTTAACTAATAAGAGATAAAGAACGACGCATTCTATGACCAGGTGTTGAACAGAGCCGAACTCTAGAGTCTGCATATAATATGCGCGCAACTCCAAACAAGGGCGAAGAGATGACAAGATAAACTCGTCATTAAATAGTCAATCCAGTCTTTTCCTTCATGTCTTTACTCGGGTGTCTGCATCTACGTCATTGGGCGTGGCATAGGGCGCGTTTGACAAGCGGGGGTTCATATATCTTTTTCCATATATATGACCTTTTAAGGGCTTAGGTTTAGAGGGAGGATGTGATAGTTAATTTTATATCCAAGAGAAAACCTGCTCACGATAGAATTATTTTCAAGGTGTCGGTGCTTGAACAAGATGTCTAAATCCGTATCTGTCGACAATTTCCCAAAGCCAACATCAATTACGGGCGGCTGCCTCTGTGGTTCCATAAGATACCGCGTCGACTTCCCGAAGGACCACGATTTTTTAAAAGGAGTAAGTGAGGATATGTCTTAAAAGCCTCCTTAATACCTTGGCCCTTGGGTACCTACCTAGATAAGTTGATCCAACTACCTAACAGACTGAATCTAGAGCGGAAGTTGTCAATGTACGCAATGCCGACGGAACACGGGCGCTTTGATCTTCATGGCGCATACCGCGCCGCTTAGTGGTTTTACGTTCCTAACATCCACGGAGACGTTGAAGAAATTCTATGCGACACCGGGTATTCAGCGCGCGTTCTGCACAAACTGCGGCAGCTTTCTGTATTGGCGGGATGAGTCGCTTGAAGACGTCGAGATTGCGGTAGGGTGCATAGACCCCGAGTATCTATCCGAGTTTGGATTCGCGCTTGCGAATTCTTCGGGACACAACGTGTGGTGTCAGAACGAGATCGAGGGTGTTACTGACCATATTCTTATCAAGGAGAGAGGAATTAAATGGTCTATGAATAGTGGTAGTGCTAAGATGTGAGCGACCATGATAGAAGGGTCTTGTCTATGTTGTACAATAGAGAAAGTCGTTTGCTTCTATGTTAACGCTACCATCAAATTCATAGTCCCCCCTCCCCTGTCTTCGGCAGGTAAAATAAATACCAGAGCCAATCAAAAGGAAGGAGAACCACGAAAAGTGTATAACAATATAGTGATAGTTAACAACTAAAATCGCTATCCAGGAGCAATTCTCCAACAGCATCAGTGGTTTAGTGGTAAAATCCATCGTTGCCATCGATGGGCCCCGCGTTCGATTCGCGGCTGATGCATTTCTTTTGCCGTTTTCTCGAACCCGGCCTACAATTTATTTTTTGGGGGGCGTTGTTTTTTAGTTTTTTTTAGGGGGGGTTTTTTTTTCTCTGTAGTTATTTTCAGATAGGAAGCTTTAGTACTCCATTCTATGGCTACGACTTCGTATAGTAAGTACATCTAAGGTCAATACAATACAAGAATATCTTACAAGCAAATGATTATATCACTTCACCTATAACATACATAATATCACGCGATAGAAAATTCAGTTTAAACATTAAATATTTAAATCAACTCATCATTCTCAATGCGTGCTATATGTAATTATACATTTCACATTAACATATAACATAACTACACCACGACACACTCATTCAACCCCTCCCAACCAATCTCCCGCTCTCCTTCTACAAAATGAGAGCAACAACAACCAACATACCAAGGCTCAAAGAAGCAGCCTTAGCCGAGCCGGCGGTAACGACCGACGTAGGGTACGATGTCGAAGTCGTGGCCGAGCAGCCAGCGCCGTTGCACACGATGGCAGTGTATCCGCTGCCGGCGGAGGTAGTTGTGGGCGCGACGGGGTATCCCGTGCCTGCGCTGTAAGACGGGACGGTGCCGTTGGTGTTGCCGCTTTTTCCCGTGGGGTAGACGGCGACGGTCAGCGTGGTGGACACGTACTGGACGCTGGGAGAAGAAGAAGAAGCGCCCGGAGTGTTCACCGCGGGGTAGCTAGATACGGCGGCTGCCTGCACGTCGTTAGACGGCGTAGGGTAGCTGGACACCGCGGCAGTCTGTACATAGTTGGATGAAGAGGCCTGCTGGTATTGGTTGCCACCGCCGACGGGGTACGAAGCCACGCCAGAGGCAGTGGGCTTGGTCTCGGCCGTTGTCTCCACAGTGGTAGGGACGATCGTGGTCTCGATGGCAATGGTCTCGGTGGTGACGGAGCCGACGGGGCAGTTGGTCACGCTAGGCGGGCACTTAGTGATGGTGCTGATGCGTGTGCTGTAGACGGTGCTGGTGTAGGGAGCGGCAGTGGGGGTCTGCGTCGGCTTCTGTGTTTCGGTAACAGGGCAAACAGTGGTGTACAGGGCAATCGTCTCGGTCACGACGGAACCCTTGGCCGGGCAGTTGGTGACGGTAGGGGCACACGAAGTCACGGTGTAAACGGTGGTGGAATAGACGGTGCTAGTCGTGTACTCCGTGGTGGAGGCGCTACCGGTAGGGTAAGGCGACGAAGTTGCGCTCACTGACTGGGTCTCGGAGACGCTGTTCGAAGCACTGTAAGTCAGGGATACGGTAGGATAGCCGCCAGACGAGGCATTTTTCGAAACACTAGAAGTGACCGATACGGTAGGGTAGCTACTGGCCGAGGCGCTGTAAGTGGCCGACTCGGTGAACGAGCTGGAGGTCTCGTCAGGAGGGCAGTCGTCTTCCGAAGAAGTGGCTGAGGCGCTGTACGAAGAACTAGAAATGGTGGAGATAGTTGAGAGAGTGCTGCTGCTTGTAATTAGCGAGCTTGTCGAGGACTCTGTGGCAGTCGCGATGCTAGAAGATGATGTGCTGTCGATGTAGGTCGCGCTACCAGATGCTGAGCTGCTGGAGGCTGAGGAGCTAGTAGAGCTAGAGGAGCTGGAGCTGGAAACGGAGGAACTGGTAGACGTGGCGAGATAGCCTGAGCTGGAGGCGCTGCTGGATGTAGCAACAGAGCTGGAAGTAGAGATGCTGCTGCTAGTGCTGGAGGCAGAGCTCGAGGTAGACGTAGTGCTGACAGTCGAGGAAGTAGAAGAGCTGATGGTGCTAATGGTCGACGAGGTGGAAGAGCTAGTGGAAGAGCTTGTGGTAGGTGAAGTCGTGGCCGAGCTGCTAGTTGTAGCAGGCTTGCAGACATCTCCGTCACAGCCGCCGCACTTCAAGGCCTCAGCAACCAAGCTGTAGTAGTTCTTTCCTGCAAGGTTCTTGTTCTGAGAGGCATAGTAAGCATCCCACAACATGGCACCACCGAAATGCTCCTTCTTCTTGTACGTGCAGATCAAGTTCTTAGCCTGTTGAGCCGTGATGTAGCCGCTTCCGAGTAAGCCAACAGCGGAAGCGCTGCCGGGAAGACCGATGAAGAGCTCAGCGGCGCTGTTAACACCGCCGCTGATGAAGCTCTCCCAGTCATTGTAGTTGAAGCCAGGACTCCAGGCCTCGCAGGTTGGGTTGTTGTAGAACTGGATCCAGATCTTATCGAACTTAGCCTGCTGAAGAATGGTCTTCATCTGGAAGTATTCAGTGGACTGCGGGCATTGAGGAGCAGCAGTGAGAATGATGCTCTTGCGGTCAGCAGTGATGAGATCGCGGAGATGGTTCACCATGTTGATGTATGGCTGCTGGTTGCCTAATAATGCTGGTTAGTATACATGAACATGGAGGGAAGTAAAGGGGTATATCTTACTAAACTTGGTCTCGATGTCGAAATCGAAACCGTCAATAGTGATGTGCTCCGTGCTGCTAATATCGAAAGGTCGAGGTCCCTTGTAGCCGCTCTTGAAAGGACCGAACGCCTTGTAGAGGAAGTCGGCGAAATCTATACCAGCCTGTACAGAGGAGAGGGTGTAGTTGCTCGAGGAAGTGAATTCTCCTCCGATAGAAAGCAGCACCTTCTTACCGAGCTGTTGGCACTTCTTGATGTCATCTTTGATGAAAGAGCATGAGCTGAGAAGCTTAGAGTTCCGGTTATTGTTAACGTAAACCTCGGCCGCGCAGTGAGCAGCGAAGTTTGTGCCCGGGTAACCAGTGCCATTTCCATTTTCGGGCGAATTGTTCACGAAACCAAGAGTGACATAGTCGATGCTATCGGATTCGCAGTGAGTGCCAAGACTATCGGTGTCAGGTCCTGATTGTCCCTATAAATAGGAGTAAGTATATATGAGAAACATATTCGATAACACAATATCATACCCAATAAGCATTCAGCTTATAGTCTTTTGTGTAAGTAGCAAAGGCAGAGGAAGCCGAAAGGGCGGCAACCAAAACTGAATTCTTCAACTGCATCTTGAACGACGTATTAAGAGATTATGTGATACGTAAAGATCGTAAAGTGGCCAAGGCCGTAATGAATGTGATCGTCAAGCTGCTCAACGAAAGGACGCAAACAAGATGTTTGCCACGGCTGGCTAATATGCCGTTTCTTGTCAACTCGACTGGTAGTGGTGAGATAGAAAGAAAAGAAAAGAGAAAAAAGAGAGACAGAAGACGGCACGGTTATGAATAAAGGGCAACCGTTCGAACCGAGCCATTCCCGCCCGAGTTAGGGGTTGGCTTTCCTGCATAGTGACAGCCGTACACTAGAGTATAGTGAGGTCCTACAATGTGTGACTAAAATTTAAGACATGAGATAGGTCCGTTCTAGTTGGTGTCTACTCATCTCCTGCCTAATAATTTCCCGAATCTCATGGAGTGAGATTGGGTTGTCCCGAACGGGACTTCGCGCCGAAGTGACCCATGATAGTAGGCAGAAGAGTCATCACCCAATAAGTCCCAACATACCAGAAGTATACAGCGCTGCTAGAATTGGGAAGGTTATCAAATTCAGGAACAAGCATAGCGCTCAGCCTAGATCTTAGCTCTAAATGTAGTTGACAGGGTTGACGGGGAATCGCGATTGGCCGGCTGCGAGGGCCGGCTGCGAGGGCGGATATTGAATCCATCTCCACGGCGCAGCGTGCAGCCTATAGGCCAAAGAACGGCCCTACGTGGAGATCGATTAAGATCTAGACAGACTAGGCCAAGGGGTCACTTCTTCGTCAGACCATTTGAGGCTCGCTTAGAGTGAGTTTGTTTAATGGGGAAATTTTTATGAAGAGGAAAAGATCATCGCTCTCAACGACGACAGTCGATGAATAAGGCTGTCGACGAAAAAGCTTTGATGTCAAGTATACAGTCTTCATATTTAGTTGCTATCATAAATCACAATTCTCCTTTTCACCTGAATTACGACGCCGTAACCTTACCGAAGCGCATTTCATCCTGTTTAATATACTTTAAGGGGGATAAGCCTATAAGATAGATCAGATGCTAAGGAAGTTCGGTCAGGGCTAGTTTGGTAGCGCCCAAAACGCTACAGGTGAAAAACAAGCTCTTCCTAAGTTCCTCCTAGTGTCGGCGGTACTTATATAACGAGCAACGCTCTAGGTCAGTTAGATAGTGACGCGGTGCGTCCATATTTTGTTTGAAATGCCCAAAATGGACTTTCAGCAACTGTTAATCCCGCTATGATGACGTTACCCTAGTTCACCGCATTATGTTCATCGCAATTGAATTCGGCTTTTGATGATACTCGTTAAAATCCGACGGAACCTGCTAGCTTGGTGCTCGGAATTTGACGTCGGTAAGATTACCCAAAAATCGTTATAATCATGGACTTGCTCCTCGGTTCGGCGTTTGTCGATTCTGGTCACAGCGCTTAGGGCTGATTACGCGCATGAACCAATTTGTGTGGTGAATTCGACTGCTAGCCGCAGGAAAAAAACTACGTTGCATCAGATCGTTGCCAAACACGTTCCCAAGCACGGGTTTAGAAAAGAGAAGCTAAGGGAAGGATCTCGATTTACGCTAGAGCGCTAAACACGGTATTTATGATATATATATACACTGTATGTTGAAGATCGCATACAATTAACCTAGATGAGTTCAGTGGCGATGATAAGTTTGCTAGGTGTATGATATATGAGTTGACATCCTCCTTAATCTTGATCTGTAAGACCAGTTTGACTTACTTAACTCCGGTATTTTGAGGGAAGATTACCCCTCTTATTATCCACTTGAAGCAGGTCCCTTTGCTCTTTTCCCTAGAATATATGTTAACGCAATAATGAGACAGGTTCTGCACTACTAACAACGACAACCTAGTATTTAAACCGTCTTGCGTGGTTTCATAGCTCATGCTTGTAGCCTCCAAGTTTCAAGACGGTTCAAGCAGTGTAATAGGGCGGGAATGAAGAGGAAAATGTAGTCGCAGCAAACCCCGCGTTCCCCTTACGACCCCTCATTGGGCGCGGTGGCACAGGAGGAGGGTGCCTCTCCACGAGGTTCCGAGGAAATATGCCCTCCTTCTTCACGCCGAAATCGTCGACATAGTCGCCATTATACCAATCCATTTCTTCTTCATTAGTAACCGTTATTATCTGGCCAACTCTGAATGAGAGGTCCTCCGCATGATCCGATGTACAGTCATAGGTAGCCTTCACCGTAAACGGTACTGAAGCTATCATGCCGGAGTCGTAGTTTTGGCTGGCCTCAAGAGGGCTAGATAAAAAGTCAAACGTAAGGTTTGATATATCTTCCAGTTCAATAGCAAGCGGAGGGGCCGACGAGCTTGAGGCATCTTGTTGATGTTCTAGGTTGACGGCTGACCAAGGCGGGGAGGAGGAGCTTGAGGGAAGCATATCCTGTAATAATAGCACCGGGTCTACTCCAGAAATCGGAATTTGCGTATCGATCCCACTAGTTCCGTCAGAGGCCGGTTTCTGGCTAATAGAAGACTGAAATTCTTCATACAGCTCGGCCTGGACGTCACGAATGATTGCTTCCAGTTGGCTTTTCAGCGTGTCGGCGACGTTCCTCTCTGCCGAGTCTAACTCTTCGTCAATTTTATTCTCCAGAATTCGATAGATTCTCCGGAAGAGTTCCCTCTGAAGGAATTCATCATAGCTCTTTGCTGTCGGTCTAATTTCAGGAGAACTCTCGACGGAGCTTGTCTCGAGATAGTTCCCGTAGTCTGGTCTTGATTAGGTACGCTAGACGACAGTGGAATAACGGAATAGACTCACAGGGCGAGGGTAGATCTACAGGATCATCAGCGGGGAAGAGTACAGTATACACATGTCTCCATTTATCTTCTTCCGTTTTACCATTTAGTCCTCTGTTCCGGATTCGAAGCAATTTTTCGGTAGTAGGATCGATTCCCTCCCTTAGTTGTTTTGGTGTAAGTTCACAGGGGCGATCCTGTCTTGTATGCTTCTCCAAAGAAATATCCGAATCAAATGCTGCATTACATCGAGAGCAACATGGTGGTAGTCTGTGTGCCCTGTAGAGGTGTTCCCTACTCCTTTATCAGGGCCCGAAAATTCATCACAAATCGTATCACTCTTGGTGTGGGATAGACTCACTTCACTCTATGTACTGAATTAAATCCAGGGCCGTAACAAGCTCCTTTGAGCGAGTAATTTCTTGGTAGGTGCCGATAACGGTTCCGTTGATAATACGGACATGCAAATCTTTCTGCTGGGTTGGTTCCATCATTATAAGTGGCTGATTTTCTTCGTTTTGGTTGCTGCTGATCATCACCTTCCTCACCATCGTTATTGCCGTCACCTCTTGGTAAAGGACGTTTACCCTTAGCATCATGGTCCTTGTTTTGTCGATTGTTAGAAGAGCTGGTGGAGCCTGAGCCTCCTTTGGAAGCATTAGATGGGCCGGATTCTCCATCTTCCATTGCACCCGAAGCAACAAGACAGGTATATGTAGAGTATACCATGTCCATCAAACCACGAAGTAAAGTTCTCCTTCGCTCAGCCCGCTGAACAAATGCACTCTCTTCCTCATAATGACTATATTCACTGCTCTCATTCATCGAAAACTCCGAATCCTCAGACTCACCTTGCGAAGGTATCGTAAGTGGACTAGTAGCTTCCGAGGTATGTCTCGCCGATGACGCTGGTATTTGTGGCGTACTTGAATCGGTCATTGAGTCGGTTTTTGAAAGTTCGGGTGCATGATAACCTTCGGAGACCCGGACATGTTCCCGCGGATACGCCATGAGGCAGTAATCGTCAACTAGCGGCCTAACCGTCCCACCATCCTCACAAAGGTTACCATTGGCGACGAGTGTTGATCCAATGGGGGAATCCCCGAGATCCATACCGTTCTCCAATGGTCTCAGATGTGTTATACCCGTATCTGTTACCTTGCTGTGATCCTTCGGACTAGCTGATTGACATCTTGGTTGCTTGATTGATGCTGATACGTCAAGGTCACTAAATGCTCTACGAATCTGGGCAGTAGGCATTATCTGGGCAGGAGGTCGTACAGATCTAACCAAACTCGATGTTCTAACATGCTTTATATCAGAAACTAGTGAGATGCTTTAGAATAGGGGTTACGCACTGAAGCCTTGAGTGCATGGCGATTTTCTCATGAGTCAAATCCGACTTAACATTGTAAGAGAATGGACAGGCAAAGCATCTTTCTTGGTGAAATTTTAGCTGGTCCTCGTGGCTAAAAGAATCTCGACACCACGTGCAGTCGTAAAGATAAGCCTGTGAGCCTACTGTCTAGATTAGTTCTCTTCAGGCTATCGCCGTAAGTAAACTAAGACTGCTTACTATCGTTAATGTTCTCCGATATACTCAGAGAACTTAAACGCAGGCGATTAGTTACTACTTTTGATATTACTTGCTCTATATTGTTTGGATTTTTGTTCTGATGCTCGCATGCATAGTTGAAAGCTTGCTTCAAAAGGCGCACTTCGTCTTCCCAGACTAGCCCGCGACGGTTTTCAGCAATTTCATAATAGGTTAGTCCACAGAATTGACGTGTGGGATTGAAGTTATCCTGTTTCAAGAGGACCTCGATAACTTTGATGTTCTCCCGACCTATGGCGGCCAGCATAGGCGTAGAGGATGCCATAGCTTCCCCAGGAATTGGGGGCTGATCGGCGTCTGCCAAAGAACAGGACATTAGAAAGTCTATAAGCTGGTCATTACCAGTTTCGGCAGCTCTCACAACCGCCTTCAGGCGTGGTAAATTTGCGGTATATTCGGGGGACAGTTCAGCGAAAGGTGGCTCAATAGCCTCTGTACCATGGAACTGGTCTGGCCTGTCGCATATTAGGGATATATATGTGTATACAGGCTGCGGCTCTGGGAACTGAGAAGATTTCCATCCATCATCCCAGTCATGAATTGCTTGAGTTGACTGTCCATATGCGCTCTGGCTACGCCCACCCTGGCTGTATACGGTTAACTATCTAAATTCGTAAGTGAGGTAATAAAAAAACCTACCTCGAGCCACTACTGTCGTATGTGCCGAGTGACTGAAAGGACCTACTCGATTTCCATGATACTCGGGATTTCAATGACTTTCGAGACCTCTGAGATATAATAGACTTCTCTGAACAGATGGAATGGCGAGAGATAGCGGACTTTATCGACCCAATTGATATGTTCGACATGAAGGATTTATGAGACTGTCGAGATCCGATCGATTGCGTGTCGCTCCTTGCATTTGCATCTCGCTCCCGGAGTACCATAGATCCTCGACTGCTTTTAGATTTCCTATCCGAACTAGAAAAATTTAGGTTGCGTGGCGGGATAGCTGTCGAGGCCTGTGTTTCCTTTGGTGGTTCTTGGCGCTGCCTACTACGTTCTACTACGCAGGAAAGTCCCAACCGGACACAACATGAACAGGATGACGATTGGAATGTTGCTATGTCACATCGGATTTTTCTTTGCCTACAATTAAGGCAAGCAACTATTACTACACATACACATAAAAGGTATATTATTAGCTTCGGTTCTTTAGTGATAGGAAAAATACAAATCTGACAAATCCAACCTACCTTTGCGGTTTCTTGTTCGGTTGCGTCCTTGCATGAAGGTGGATAAATCTAAGTATGAAACTGTCAGACAAGACGATAGTCTGATATAAAGGATGTTCGTGAATCTTACCTGGCAGTGGCGGGATTTGCTCACGAGGCTTAGGAAGTATGCGTAGGTCAACGCCTCCGTCGCCGGTACTAATCCCGTTTATTCCACCGCAAGGCCACTCAGGTGGTGATACATCTAGGGTTAAATTTTCTGGGCGTTCTAATTCCATAATGGGATTTTGGTTTGAAGTCTCTCAAGAAGCTAACTTAAATATACCTCAAATGACGACTAAGGATTGTGCAAATTGTCATGTAGAAAATTATCTTGTACTAAATTGGGATTGAGATTTGGATTATTTTGAGGTGACGAATGCTGACAGTTTTCCCCTCCGCAACCGTTGCGCAATTGCGCAGAATCTAACCTGCGCATCCATACCTACACGTATACCAGGCTTAGGCGACGATTAACAATTTACAACTTGACGGTGGTACTGGTCATATATGCGTCTATAACTTTGAAATAAATGTCACTTCTATCTGCCATTTAACTACTAAGTTAAGTGCTCTTCGCTAATGAGCAAAGACTCATTTTTCTCTTTCATGTTACTATTAGCATATTAGATAGGAAGACAATTCCTGAAGAGATAAAAGTAAAAAACAAATAGGTTAAATGATTGATTAGGTACCTCTTAACTTACAATGTCCTACTAGTTAATCATGCTGTATCAAGAACCACGACCTCGGCTTCGACTTCACCAATACTTTCCACAGTCAACCTGTCCCCCGCATTGATACCATCAATAAATGCACCATCGCCTTCGTCAAGAACCTCGTCACGGCCGTCAACTCGAATTTTTGCTTGCCCCTTCTTCGTCATCGGAACGTGAATGTACACCTTTCTCCTGCTGCTCTCCGCGACGTGGGCCCCAATAACCCAATCAAATCTTCCCTTAGGCGGGATTAAAGCGGCTCCCATGACGAAGTCGGCATGAATGGGTATAGTCCCCTCAATTATCGGCTCGGCAACTTTCTCCTGTTCAAATGTAGCCTCTGGACCACCCTTGAGCGGACTCAAAATCGGTACGAAACCCTTGCGCTTCTCCTCGTCATCAAAATGGCGAGTGTGATATCTAGGGGTGAGTCCTCGTTTCCAGGGAATTGCCCAGATCTGAAGGAAATGAACTGTATCTCTTGCGTGCTCATTCTGTTCGGAATGCGCAATGCCCGTGCCCCCGGTGGTAAACTGGACATCCCCTCGATGCATCCGATAAAACTTATCCGACGGCCCACCCTCGGCACCCTTACGAAGCATACTATCCCGGTGAGTCAATTCGCCGGAAATGACGTAACTAAAAATCTCAAAGTCGCGATGAGGGTGTGTTGGAAACCCCGAATTCGGCTTGACCCGATCTTCATTTAACACCCTCAACGAGCCAAAATGTGCAAACCTAGGATCGTACCAGTCGGCGAACGAAAAGCTGTGGTAAGTGTTGAGCCAACCATGGTCCGAGTGCCCACGAGCAGTCGATCGATGAGGAGTGATTTTAGCATGCGATAGCATTTTGGACATTGTGTTCTTAATAGTGTTCATATACTGAGCCTTAACTCAAAGTTTGAGTTCGGATAGTTAATAGAAATAGAAACAAGTTCTCAATCTTAGGTCAATGGCCTAGTTACTGGGTTTAAGAAGTTACACGTAGATAGATAGATGATAGTTAACGTCAAGTAGTATAAGATTAACAGTTATCACATAAGATGACTTAGATTTATTCTTAAGATTTAATTTCAGAGCGAGCTTGTACGCATAAATACGTCTCATATGCTGCTTGCAAAGCAATTAACAATTGCTGAGTATTAGAGTATTGACTTCGAATACATTCGACAAAACACCTAATTCATTAGTCTTGAGCTTCAATCTGAACTGTTGAAGACTTGATAGGATGAACTATGACCCTATAAGGTTAGTCGCGCACCCCGCTATTACTTTTTACATACATGTACCTTGCCACATCTTCTAACACAGAGAAGTATTAGTCAAAAAAAGATTGCTTACAACGTATTAGCTCATGCTTATTATATATCGTGAAGACTCACACCGGTACGTATTATAGTATGTAAAAGAAGAGCGAGCGTAGAAGAAGAAAAAGCTCACGCCATCGTGGCTGTGGGATATATCTCATCGATATCTCATTATCTCATTAATAGATGATCATTTGTCACCCTAGATAATCAACCTACCATTTCATAATTTAATTGTAACTACGATTGCTGCCACGTGCATATTACGTACATGTAAAAAGACTTAGATCTAACGCAGTGGAACGTCGAATCCCCTCCGAAGCGCCCGATTGCTTCGACTAGCCGGCGGGGGTTCCAGAACCCTGGGTGAGCTTTAGGTAGAAGCTGGAAAGCATGGGGCACCTGCAGTGTTTGGGATTAGAGTTCGGAAAAAACAAGCAACCGGCATATCCAATCATGAGAGAGCGGCAACTTCCACTCCACTGTTTTTCTCCAACATTTTTGGTCGCAAACCTTTGCATCTCCCCAGCTAGGAAAGGAAAAAAAAAATTACTAGATTTAAATCACGATGCTGGTCGCGCGCTTTTTTCTCTCTAGTGCAAGTGCTTCTGCACTTCCATTCAAAGGTTTACACTCATATCATCGGCGGATAACTTGAACTCGTACAAGTACAAGATCTTATTTAATTTCAAACGGTCTTTATTTCGCAGACGAGCCTCGGTGATTGCGCGTAACACGACGAGCACTTTAATCAACTACGTGGCGTTGCCCCGCGATTAACTATCCAACTCGATCTTCCATACATTCAGCCCAGAGAATCGAGGTAAGAAAAGTAAGTCCTAACCCGGTGTTTCCTTTCTTATCATATAAATGGCGTTCCGAATCCATGGTCCTACTATTTAGTAGAGAGGCTTGATGCCAATTGATTCCACTGATTTCCTAATTCAAGATTCCGTCTAACCATGGAAGAATGGGAATAAACGTGGAAGCAATCATGGCTTATAACAAGACCATCGCCCTCAAGGATGGCCATAAATATTGTTATGATGAGTTATTTTCTTTATAAATGTTCGACTGCCTAGTCAATGCTGCGGATAAACATACTCTGAACAATAACATATAATTTTCTATACTTACCTCTCGAAATGCTACACAGCAGCACTGGCAGACATAGATCTCGAGTCTAGATGCGCCTTGGCGTGCAGATCGAGTCCGAGCCCTTTTTTTGCTCTGCACGGCTGCTGTTGTGTCGTCATGGAGGGGATGTTATGGTACTATAACTAGGACTTTCCTGCTAACTACATGCCTATTAGGCATAGGCATTGGCGCAACCTGAGCTGCAATCATGTGTGGTGTAATCGGCTTGATCTTGGGCCACGTCAGTGACGACCCCAACTCCCCGTGTAAAGCTGCAGTTGCGCTTCACGAGGCCCTGTACTTCTTGCAACATAGAGGTCAAGATGGTTAGTAACACCTGGAAGAAGATCGACGGGATTAAAATACAAGTGGGAGATGATAGGCGACGAATAATCTAACACACATTAGCTTGCGGGATAGCAACTTGCGCTGCTGGCGGCCGCATATACCAATGCAAGGTAAGCCTCGCAACTATTTTATCCTAAAATATCATTAATACCTAATATTGATATCAGGGCAATGGAATGGCCGCCAAAGTATTCGGCGATGGCATGAGGGTTCAGGATTTACCTGGTTCTATGGGCATTGGACGTATGTGCTTTCGTTATCAGGAATTTACCCCTATCTTTTAACTATCAAGTTATCGAAAAGATAGTTTCACCCTTGGCGCTTGCAGCAAGACATTTACTAACGCTCGACGTCCAGATCTACGTTATCCAACAGCAGGCACTTCGTCTAATGCTGAGTCACAACCGGTAAGTAATGGATCCCTAGCTAAAGAAGTTATATACGCTTCTTATTGGGAATTTATGAGCTTTTATAATGAGTCAAAGGAGCTAACATGTTAATAGTATGTTGCAATGCTATCCATTCATTCCTATCATACAATCTCTATCAACTCATAGATTATCCCGTGATGGGAGACATCGGGTATTTACATGTATTAACAAAGAATAGATTTTATGTTAACAGTCCTTATGGCATATGTGTAAGTTATTTCTATGATTATCTCTCTAAAGCTCCACTCTCTTATTGAAACCTATTGAGTATATTTGACCCTCAGTAAAACCATTCTACTTGGCGTATATGAGAGCATCTGTATTCTCATAAATCAAGAAGCTTTTTATAGACACAAGACTTGTTACTTTGTTATCTCAGGCTCGATCAATTGCTTTTTTTTTCTGCTCATATTTTTCCAGAAGACGAATACTAATGAGAGATGCTACAGTTTGCCCATAATGGAAATCTTATCAACGCCCCTGAGCTACGTCGATATCTTGACACTGTCGCCCACCGACATATAAACACAGATAGCGACAGCGAACTGTAAGTCGATAGTCGCACCCTAGTTATACTAATTGTAATAACTATATAAGAACGGTCCATACTGATAGGAGGGTTTAGCATGCTCAATGTGTTTGCGAACGAACTGAATGAAACCGGAAAGGCTAGAGTCAACACTGATGACATATTCAGTAAGTTTTTCCAGTTTGTCAACCCACAAATTTCCCTTCATTACCCATGCCTACCGCCGCCACATCTATGTAGACCCTGTACTATGGAGTGAAGATGCTCTTAAGATATTTAATAAAATGCTAATTCATCATAGCTTCCTTGGGTCGAATGTATGATCGTTGTTCGGTGTGTTATACCGCTAAAGTCATAGTCTATCTCATCTAAATACTAATGTTTTAATTAGGGCGGCTGGGCTTGTACTGCTATGATTGCGGGATTCGGTGTTTTGGGTTTCCGCGATTCCTATGGAATCAGACCCTTAGTTCTTGGAGAAAAAGACTCGGAAACTCTTCCGGGTGCAAAAGACTACATGCTTGCATCAGAGTCTATTGCCCTACGCCAACTTGGTTTCCGTAATATTCGGGATATCTTACCCGGCCAGGCCGTTTTTATTCAGAAGGGTCGAGCACCTGTTTTCAACCAGGTTCAAAAGCCGAAGGCTTACTCGCCTGATATTTTTGAATATGTATGTCAACTTTTTATGTTATCACCCCTCCTCAGATTCGGCTTTTCGTCTTACGCCTCGAGAGCCCTTTTTATTAAAATATTGTGGTATATTTAAATTAGTCCGCGAAGATTTACTAATTACTTGTATTATAGGTCTACTTTGCAAGGCCGGATACTAGTTAGTTCACAATAGCGTTGTCTATTACCAAACTGATCATTTTCTAACCATAATCTTAGTCATGGATGGCATTAGTGTTCACGCTTCCCGACAGCGAATGGGTTATAAGCTAGCCGATAAGATACGAGAGCTTCTTGGAGATGAAGCAATTAAAGATATCGATGCCGTTATTCCTATACCCGAGACGTCGAACACAGCAGCCGCAAGCGTCTCCGAACAATTGGGCAAGCCTTACTGTCAAGGTTTCGTCAAGAACAGATATGTTTTCAGGACATTCATGTTCGTTACCCTTATTTACCTAATTGATTTGAAGCCCTCGTCATGCCATTATGTGAAATTGGCATTGCAACTTACACTTGTTTCTACTTTTTAGGTGTCAAATAGCCGTTGCTAACCAGATATATATAGTATGCCACAGCAAGGAGCTCGCCAGAAGGGAGTTAGAAGGAAGCTCAGCGCTATCCAAACCGAATTCGAAGGACGATGTGTTCTACTTGTGGACGATTCGATCGTAAGAGGAACAACCAGCAAGGAGATAGTGGCTATGGCACGAGAGGCTGGCGCGCGGAAAGTAATCTTTGCCAGTTGTGCTCCGCCTATCACCGCACCGCACATATACGGCAGTAAGTAATCCGTACCCCGTTGTGCCTTAGGATACCGTCCTTTTGAACTATGGTCCGTGTAACTGTAGCCGGTTCGCTAACCCAAGTGTGTGTGTAGTTGACTTAGCCAGTCCCACAGAATTGATTGCTTCCGGAAAAGACCGTTTTGCCATTGCCAAAAGTAAGTCCCAAGATTTTCTATGCCGTCGCCTAGCTGCTTGAGACATAAATTTCAATCTTATGTCTGGTTCAAATTGGACACTAACCCAAGCCGCAGGCATTGATGCGGAGGAAGTAATATATCAAGATCTCGATGATCTCAAGGCAGCCTGTGCAGAGCTTGCACAACCAGACGGCCCTACTCAATTTGAGGTTGGTGTATTCTGTGGCAAGTATATTACGCCGGTGCCAGAAGGTTACTTCGAGCATCTGAACCAATTGCGCGGCACGAAACCAAAGCATGCTACACATGCACAAATTTCCAGCAGCGGCCCAACGATAGTTACAGGGGGCGGCCTGACCGATACGAATGGCTTGACGCCACATGCCACGGCACCAGGAGGCGAAAAGGAGTCGGCTGAAAAGCTGCGAAATGGTACCATTTCACCTTTAATCCGGGAAGACATTAGCCTCCACAACGTGGCTACCGAACCTGAGCGACGGTGATAACTCATATTATCCATAAGAGATATATAGGGTAGCAGCTCAGTAGACGATATAGATTGCTGGGCGAGATTTGATTGCACGCAGATTACGCAATACAAGGCCTAGTCATAGTTAATTTACCTAGGTTTAATGCTATCTAGATTGTCTACTCAGTATCAGGTAGTGAGTGAGTGCCATACCTAATGCTTCTCAGTTGCTCCTTAGCTAAATAGAGCCATTGCAAAGTAGCCAAGTTACATTAGTTATCACAGTTCTAAATATAACAATTGACTATAGCGTCCCTAGCATTGATAGAAACTCCTATATTATACAGTAGAGATATTATACTCCTTATTATCCACAAATTTTATATTAGTGATATAAATACGTGTGAATATGCCTTTATAGACTTGACGTAGTCTTTTTTTGTAAGCCTAAAGAAAGTTATCAATTGAGTTTTTAGGACTAATGGGGTCGTGACTTCTCTTATTCCATATTGTTTAAGGTAGGTGCGTGCTAACTGTCAAGGTAGTCGTAGTTAACTATAGCGCTCTTTCCTAGTAAGGCACAGTTTCCCTTACTAGATTGAAATTCCTTCTCCCGCTGCTTCCTTGACTCGGTAGATGTTTCAGATAGTGAATTTAACGTTTTCTATCACATACATGTACTTCATTGATATTCTCATTCACAATATTCAACATTCACTAATACAATTGCACCCTAGAAGACACCCAATAGTCCAGCAAACCTGAGATGAGCCGTTTGATTCACAATCTATACCGAGTGATCAATACTATTTAAATCAGAAAATACTGCTGGAATATTAGGTATAGACTCTTGTATTTATCTATAACTATTGAACGCCGACATCTCCTGAAACCTCCGGCCACAAATCCCGTACCTTCGCCCTCTATCTACTACAGTTTTCCGTCGCCGATACTTCCTGCCGTATTCTATTATCTAACTATAGCTCCTTCGCTAACATTATCCGGCATAGCCAACGTTATAGAGTTGCATTTATTCGTAACAGCCAGGCGTTAAGATTTAGCGTTACTACCAGCATATCTCTATTTTTCGCCATATATCAATCGCCAACTCCGTAATTTACTATCCCGTATATCCCAACTAGCCATATTGTCCGATATAGCCAGCACTCTTATTAGCACGCGGCCGCACCCGATATCTATACAGGATGCCGAGACGTGGTCGTAAGGGCCATGCTGCACCTCTTAAAGGCGGATGGGATGTCTTGCCGCATGGCATGGGCGTTTCCATAGCGGCTGAAAGTCAAGAAGTACAGTCTCCTATTCCGACGCCACCTATTAATGAGCCTCCGTCTTCAGCAGAGTCCCATTCAGTTGGTGAGCCATTATCTTTCCTAGCTTCAACACCGGCGACCCCAGCCACTTCTCCCGAAAAAGTCACATCAGGAGCAACAGAAAACCCTCCTTTAGAAACCCGATCTACTCAGCTTGATATAGCTGAAGATGATACCACGCCCCAGATCACTAGACGTAAGATCATTATCAAAATTAAGGTTCCAAAACAAGTTGATATAGACAAAGTCCTAGAGTCTGATAGAGATCTTGCCCCTGAGCCAAAGGCGCCAGAGAAAAAGTGTGAGGCTGAAGATATCGAGACAGCCGTCGCACAAAATACCGGGCGACAGTTACGGCCAAGGGAGCTAAAGCCAGTACCCGAAGTGTCTAAAATTGACGAGAATAATCATGATTCTGCTCTGGTAAAACAGATCGCTGGTGAGCAAAGTGATGAGGGGGCACCAAAGAAAAGAAAGCGAGTATTAGATTCCTACACCTCTTTGCCTAAGCCAAAGAAGGTGAAAAGTCAGGTCGCGAAAACAGATGATGGCCATTCGAAAAGTATAGCCAAGAAAACGAAGGATAACCAATATGGTCTGATGCCACCAGGCGAGAGCCCCTTTCCCCAGTGGTTAGCACCAAGCGTCGAGCAATGTGAAGAAGTTCACGATTTTCTCACGAAGATGCATGGTGAAGTCAAGGCACCCAAAGCTGTCTCTGCCCCCTCACTTGAAGTAATGGGGTGTGGGGAGGTCCCGTCTGTATTGGATGGGCTACTTAGAACTCTCTTGAGCGGTGCTACAAGAATAGAGCATATAGACATGACGCTGATACCCTTGGCCGAGAAATATGGTGTATCAAAGGAGGGGGTCGGAAAAGAAAGCATCAACTGGAATAATGTCAGGCTGGGGTCTTACAAGGATTTAGTTGATGCAATTCACTCTGGAGGACTGGCAAATATCAAAGCCAAGCATATTAAGGCCATCCTCGATACAGTATACCAGGAAAATACTGAACGACGCAAAGCTTCCCTTGAAACCAAGGTTGATACACTCACGGGAAAAGAGACGAATGAGCAGAAAGACACCAAGACACAGGCAACAGATCAAGATGATCTCTCCCTTGAACACCTTCGTGGCTTATCAAAGCACGAAATACTAAAAGAACTCACGAAATATCCCGGAATTGGCGTCAAGACTGCGGCATGCGTCATTCTTTTTTGCTTTCAAATACCTTGTATTGCTGTCGACACACATGTCTACCGATTTTCCAAGTGGCTTGGATGGGTACCGAAAAATGCCAATGTGACCGATGTTTTCAGCCATCTCGAAGCCCATTGTCCAGACCATCTTAAGTATGGCTTGCACCAGCTATTCATCCGGCATGGTCAACGTTGTGGCAAGTGCAGTTCAAGCACTGCCGAAGGGACAGCGGATTGGGATACGCTTCCTGAGTGCCCTTTGGAGAGCCTTCTTGATCGCTACGACAAGAAACAGTCCAAGGCTAAGTCGAAGCCGGCTAAGAAAGACAAGCAGAAAAATGAAGAACAAGGCGAAGAGAAGGAAGAAGAGTATATGGACAAGTCCTAATTTAGCAAGATGTGGCGGAGAAAAGACCGCGAAGCCTCTGATTTTCCTACCTTAGGTGCATACTCCCACTGGTAGCACCCGCATGGCCTCTGTCCAGTGCACTAGCTTGTGCTTTCCCCGTTGAATTGGTGACCCATACACTACCTCCTAGAGAGGCGGGCGCTCTCATCGAACTAGCTAATGGCTAGGTATGCTACAAGGAGTAGTTAGATGGGATTGATTTAAGCAACAAATCTGCAGACCTATAGCATGGGAAACAGTATAGTAGAACTAAAGTAGCTAGGCAGAAATTGCGATGGGCTTCCAGATTTATTTAAATCACCTCAATCTATGGCTTGTCTTATTGGTGTATTTTATGCCATATTAGTGGCGGGACTGTCTCGTGGAGGGGATATATTATTGAAGCTATTTGTGTGCTAATGGGACGGCAGGGATAAAGATGTACCTTAGGTACAATCGTACCTAAAGCCCAAAGCAAAACCCCATCCCTTTAGGTAGCCTCCTTTGACGCAAAAAGGTACCTAGTCGGCATTTCAGTGCAAGTAAACAAGCTTCGAGGGTGAATACTTGGGTACTTAGGTACCTAAAGCTATATTAAATAAGCCCCGCCCCCATGCAGCAAAGGCGCGTTCCCTTGGTCTTACCTTATCTAGCGTAATTGATTTCTTATCGATAGACACATTGGCATGTTCCTTGAAACTTCACGCGCCAGAAACACTCTTCTACAATTCAACGCGACAGTATCGCTTCCCTCTCAACTTCTCTCGCGCGTGAGGCTACGTCTACTCTTATAGCGGAGCATATCTGTCGTACTAGCCCTCGCATTCAATTTACACCTTTTCTTTTGTCACCTTCCCTTCCTTATTATTTCTAGTTGGGCCCGAACATCCCGCGTAAACTTGATCTACATAATCCCATTGACCCAACGAGAATTACTAAAACGGATAAAAAATAGAGAAAGAATAGTAGCCAACCTTCGACTTTGTTTATGACATTGATTTGGGGTCTATAGCGACATGCGCCAATATATTTCAACATGTCCGTCCCCAAAGTACTCGTGAATGCTTTCGATAGTTTCCGCGAGTTCCCTGAAACTTCCCACCTATGCTGCCCAAAGATTTCCGATGAAGATGACGAGATCTATGACGATCCGGATGCACCAAGCAAAATCAGCGTCGTTGAGAAGCAGCATAGAATCGACCAAGGCAAGGAAAGGTTAAACCAGACATACATATGTTCGTTGGTACTGGGGTTGGCCGAGGATTCGGCAGGAGATCTAGGCCAGGAATTCGGGATACGAACCAACAATTTCCTGAGGCTCTGCCCAACTTGTGTGCGCAATTGGCACAAGGGACGTAAGTCCTTTCTTAAGGACATTTCTCTGTAAGGCTTATTCCGATTATATTTTGAAGGGGACGTACTTACCCATAGAGCAGGGCCTATGACGACAGCGTCGTGTCCGAGATGGAAGATCGCCTGAATCAATTTGACTTTAGCCGCATCACCCAAGGTCTCGAAGCCGCCGCCGAATTCATCAATGCCCACAATGGCGTAGCTGGCCAAAGTACTTTCCTCAAAGAGGAGAAAGAGGAGCTCCTTATATCTCTCTATGAAGCTATTTGCTGTATGCCATACTTGAGCTTGCCGGAAAACCGAAAGCAATTCAATTATGTGTTCGAATCTATCCAGAAACGAAAGATCCTTAAGCTAGATGAGATCCTACCGACTATGACCTTCTTTCTCTTCGACGAGAATGAAATTCGCAATAGATTTGCCGTCCACACATTCTCTCGACAACCTTCTATTACCGCCGAAGACTTTGAATGGGCAATTCACGACAACTTGGCGAATGCAATTTTAAGAGCAAATGACACCAATGCATCTCCCCAATTCCTGCTTCGATTCTGGCAAGGCTTTCTTCATATCCTTAATGTCCTCGATGAGAATCTTGTGTTCCATTCTCTGCGAGCAATGTCCGTTCAACCGAGCATCTACGATTTAATGCTGGCACAGATGCCTCGAATTACTTCGGTTTCGGTCTTAAAAGTATTGCTGAAGGCATTCTGTTCTCTAATACGAAAGTCGCCTAAAGCATTTTGGGATGCATATAGTCATTATTCCCACACGGCTGTTGCTGAACAGATATTGGGGAGCCCTGCCTTCAGATCACTGCTCACCCAATCTGGGGAGCATGACTTGATGTTAGAAGGTCCCGCAGCTATTTCCTGGGTAAAACCTTTCGTAGAATCAATTCCTACGCATCAGAAGAGCGACGCTTGTGACTCCCTTTTGCATCACTTTCTCCAAAGATATGCCCAGGATCCTAACATGACGCCTGGAGGCAAGCTGGCTTGTACTCTCGCGGCAGTTGAAGCTCTATCTTCTACTCTAGAAGCCTTCGTCTCGCCGAGCTATAAGCTTCATGCCGGCTCTTCCACCATTCACACAAATACGGCCTTAAATCTAACGTTAAAATATAAAGATCTGATCATTCAGCTAGCCCAACTTCCTTCCAGTGACCGGCAAAATGCTGCCATGTCGCAAGTTGGTTTGTCTGTAATTAGGTTTGCCCTTGCTCTAGATTCTCGTATCACCGTCGAAGAGTTCAACGCACTCCAGAATAGTGATAGTCATGTTCAACGGGAGGTTAAACGGAATTCATCGGGAATTTGGGAGGCGTTTTTGGAAATTCTCCAACCCGGCGCAGATGATCTGGCCAAATCAATGTTAGTTGCCACAGGTCCGTTAATTGCCGTGGAGATTTTTCGGCCGCTGAAGAGGCAATCTCTATCGCCAACTAAAAAGGAATTTAATATTGAGTTTCAGAAGACGGCTGAAGTTGTTGGACGGGCTATCGAAAGATTGGCCGACTTCAGTGAATCCGCGCTTCAAGATCTTTGTCAGGATACTTCTACGATTTTACCCATCGTGGCGGCTCTTGTTCACGGAGAAGAGGTTATAAGCACAGCTGGGGCTTCTTTTATTAAGACAGTCACCAGTGAGGTAAGGAGAACGGACGCTGTACTTAAATTGCTTGAAGGCTACTTCGTGCACACCTTATCTTCCTACACAGCAGTTGTCAATGATGTCAACGAGAAGATGTCCCTTTGGTCGCCACAATTTAATATTATCCGGTATTCGAGAGATATACTTAGTAGTCTCTGCGATCCAACGTCCGGCATACTCCGTTCAAAGGACTTGACTGACACAGAACGCGAAGTTCTTGGAAATTGGTGGAACTCACAATGGATCTTTCTTGACAACGCCTTCACACAGACGGAAGATTGGAGCCGATTGATTGATATGGAAACTATGAAGAATTTTTGTCGAGAGGCTATGGAACTTGCCGAGGCTCTATTAGCCCAGGATGGTCTTCTAGCCTCCGCGTTGAGCCCTCAGTCTGCACATTCCGCTTCAGTCGATAACAGTGAACAGCCTGAAAAGCAAGCCATGAGAGATATTCTCGAGCAGCCGCGCAAATACTGCCTAGGGCTTTGCAAGATGCTCCGCCTGAAAGATCTGTACCTTGTTACGGTAATCGTCAGTGTCGTTGGGAAGCTTATGAGACGACTAGTGGAGTTTGATATGGAGCTCCCCTCCCAGGCGCTAGCATTCGTCAAGAACACCTGCATCAAAAATAATGCTGGGAGATATAATACTCAGACGAACATGAATGAACGTCAACGGGCCGAGTTAGTAAGAGCTTTGGGAGAGGATACTCAAGAAGATGACATCCAGATTATTTCATCTAGGAAGAGTGAGCCTCTTAGACGGCAAACTAAGCTTGATGCTTGGTCAAAGTCGAGCCCTGAGACTTCAGCGTCAACTGGTTCTCAAAGGGAGAAGATACAAGTTAGATCAAGCAAAGATGATATCCGTGAGCTACTTAAAACCTCTTCTTCGGATAAGGGCCGGGCTACATTGGACATGATGAGAGCTCGCCAAGCGGAACGAAAACCCCCAGTCAGCGACGTGGCAGCTATCCGCGAAAAGCGTCAGAAGGAGGCCGAGGAAAAGAAAAAGAGAAACGCCGAAATTATTGCCAGGGCCAAGGCTTTACGAGCTCCTAAACCGCTTGTCGGCGGCGAAGGGTCTGGTCTTCAGGGACTTTCTGGTGTACACGGCAAAGATCACGCGCCTCAGAAAAGCGAGATTATGGTCAACTCTTCCTCGGAAGATGAAGAGGATTCAGATGACGATGCCGAATTTTTAGCCCGGTCTGCTGCAGGGCAGAAAACGTCCAAGAGTGGGCAATTTGTGAAACCTAATGTGCGTCTGCCAGTGAAGAAGGTAAAGATTCAACGTTCTGCAAAGGATATGCGGGCACGATTAATCCCTCCGATGGACGTGCTTCATCAGGCCATCCTCGAATGGGACATCTTCCATGAAGGCAATGACCCTCCGAATGGCATAAAGTGCTCTCAGGTCTCTGACTCATATGAAGATCCGCGGAAGTACAAAGAAACGTTCCTACCGCTCCTCATCAACGAAGCTTGGAGATCTTTTGTAACGGCCAAGGATGAAGCAACCTCAAAGCCTTTCGGAATCAAGGTTGTCAATCGAATGAACGTTGACAAATTTGTCGAAGTCAGCACGGCTATGCCCATGACCGAAAATAAGGATAGATTCTTAGCAGAAGGGGATATCATATTATTTTCACATGCTTCGAACCCGTTGGAGGCAATAGATGAGCTACATTGCCTTGCACGAATTTGGCGTGTTCAGTTTAAAAACGGTAATTTGGAAGTGCAATTCCGTTTGAGCGGCCGGGCGGGTCCTATATTATCTACTATGATGCCTCAGGCTGAACTCTACGCTGTTAAGATTACTAACATGACCACGATTGAACGTGAATATGCTTCTCTAGAAAGTCTTCAGTACTATGATTTGATGCCAGAAGTGCTAGATGCCAAGCCTTCACCTATGCTCAAATTTGGCCAGGATGCTATCGACCAAGTCATGCAGAACTATCAATTGAACCCTGGCCAGGCAAAGGCAATTCTTAATGCGAAAGAGAACGACGCATTTACACTTGTCCAAGGGTAAGCACAGGATGATGAATCGTATTGGAAGCCCAGCTAATTGAATGTAGTCCACCGGGAACAGGCAAAACGAAAACAATAGTAGCAATGGTAGGTGCCCTTTTAACGGGCAGCTTTTCTACGACCAGCGGCACGGCTATCAAACGACCCGGGGGGATTAATTCAACAGGTAATAAAGGGATGGCCAAAAAGTTGCTAGTCTGTGCCCCAAGTAACGCTGCCGTCGATGAACTGGTTTTACGTCTCAAGAATGGTGTTAAATCTACTACCGGCTCATTCCATAAGATTAATGTCTTGCGTCTGGGTCGTAGTGATGCCATAAATGCGGCTGTAAGAGATGTCACTTTAGACGAGATGGTCAAAGCTCGCGTGGAGGGCGCTGCGAACCAGAATAATGGGCCTAGTTCACGAGATTTGATGCACCAAGAAGCCGGGCAGATCAAGTCGGAGCTGGCTGAGCTACGGCCGCAGCTAGAGGCCGCGAGGACCGTCGGCGATCGCACGGAGATTAATCAATTACAGCGAAAATTCGATGAGCTAAAGCGTCGCCAGGGTCAAATTGGGGCAAAAATCGATGCCGACAAGGATAGCGGAAACACAGCTGCGAGAGAGAGCGAAATCCGACGGCGCCAAATTCAGCAGGAGATTCTTGACTCGGCTCAAGTTCTGTGTGCAACGCTCAGCGGTAGCGGGCATGAGATGTTCAAGAATCTACAAGTCGAGTTCGAGACAGTGATCATTGATGAAGCGGCTCAGTGCGTTGAACTGAGCGCGTTAATTCCCTTAAAATACGGCTGCTCTAAATGTATCCTCGTCGGAGATCCAAAGCAACTTCCGCCAACAGTGCTATCACAATCTGCTGCACGATACGGATATGATCAAAGTCTTTTCGTTCGTATGCAGCGCAATCATCCTAATGATGTCCATCTACTCGATACGCAATACCGTATGCACCCAGAAATCAGTCTATTCCCCAGTCAAGAATTCTATGAACGACGTCTCATAGACGGTGATGACATGAAGAAACTACGATACCAACCGTGGCACCAGAGTGCATTATTAGGTCCATACCGTTTCTTCGACGTAAAAGGTATCCAAGAGAAGGGTCGTAAAGGTCAATCGCTCGTCAACTTGGAAGAGCTCAAAGTTGCTATGCAGTTATATGACAGGTTGATAGCGGATTATTCGACAACCGATTTCAAGGGGAAAATTGGAATCATCACACCTTACAAAGCTCAATTATTTGAGCTCCGTGAACGGTTCTCTCGACGATACGGAGAGAAAGTCAAAGAGCAAATCGAGTTCAACACTACTGATGCCTTCCAGGGTCGCGAGTGTGAGATTATCATCTTCTCTTGTGTTCGGGCCAGCCCTACAGGTGGTATTGGTTTCATGACGGATATCCGACGTATGAACGTTGGTCTGACCCGTGCAAAATCGTCGCTTTTTATCTTGGGAGACTCAAGGGCTCTAGTTCAGGGGGAATTCTGGAACAAGCTTATTATAGATGCCAAAGCTCGAGATCGTTATACCGCCGGCGATGTTCTCTCTTTGCTTAGGAAGCCTGGGGCCCAATTGCCACCTCCTAACTTTGATATTCCACCCGCACTGATGCCATCAGACCCTCATCCCCAGCCCAGCGATTCTCATGGTTCCGGCGAGGCGGCAGTTGAGGATCCGAATGCCGCCTCGAGGAAATCCACGCAGGCTAATGATCAAGATGTAATCATGGAAGATGCCGGACCTTCCAATCGATTAACCAAGAAGAAACGTCAAACACCCCAGCTGCCGCAGACATATACTGTTATCGAGCGACAAGGACAAGGTGGTCCGATAGATAACTCAGCCCAAAAGGGATATGGCGGGCTTAATGAGCGCGGCGAGAGTGCCACTGTCATTCGTTCCTCTGAACTTCCTATAATACACCAGTCAGGTCAAAAACGGCCTAGAGACGGCAGTGAAGACGGCAAAGCACCGAAGAGGGTAAAATCACCTGAACAAAACGAGACACTTACACATAACTAAATTATGATATCACAGGTTGCTAGCGAAACTAAACCAAGAGCTCCACCAAGTGCTCCTCGAGCAATGCCACAACCGCAGGATCCATCAGCAATGGCAGTGTTAGGTATTCCCCCTAAACACCCTTCGACAATGCGCAATCCCCCTCCTGGACCCCCGAATGCTCCCAAGGTTTGTAATATCGCCGTCTTGCCCCTTCTTCAGCTAACAATAATGGCCAGGGTCCATCTAGTTCTGTACCACCCAAACCGCTTCCACCAAGGAGAAAACCGACTTCTTCTGATCCTTTCATCAAACGTAAACCTAATAGACCTCGATGATATTTATGGGCGGGATGCATTTATATTTGCAGAGAAGGCGTCACCGGTAATAATGACATCTAAACGCATTCCTACGGCGTACAGCTTTCAGTTATTCCAGTTATCATAGATAGCGCGATCCCTCCTTCTCTTCAAAGATTCTAATTAGGTAGCCTCGGTTGGCATTTTTTATACCCGGGTATCACGTCTTGAACGGGATATAAGACACGATTCCATAGAGGAGATTAGACTAGGTAGTCGAGGTCGCCCTCATAGACTCAGTCCAGGGCTGGGCGCCTCAAGTCGTTAAATATTTACGATGAGCCCGATTTAAGACTAGGGCTAACCTAGGTAAGTAGACTGGGTGGTCTGGTCTATGATCTTCGGTGACTATTTACGCGTAAAGTTCTCGATGCCCGTGATTTTAATACTTTTCGATTTAGAGCACCTCAATTATTCTCGTCTCTTTCACCTACAGTAAGTAAACCCTTGTTATAACGAATTTGCTCTATAACGAATCCTCGCTACAGCGAATTCGAATCACTATTTCTTTTAATTCATTATAACAAGGGTTTATTGTATTATCCTCATTATGTCCTATGTATTTCTATTCCATGTACCCACCTACCTACGTAAATGTATAAGCCCTTTCACGCTAATATGTATGGTCACCGATAAGCATCACAGACCTCACAGGCGTAATATATCCCGTATCACTTCAATTAATTCCTAAGCACCCCGACTTGTTGTATAAATCCAAAATCACTTACGGATTCAGCAATAAAAACCACTAAATGTACGTTTCACCCGAGGCGCTCTAGAGGATAGCTAGACACCAACCCACGTTACGACTAAGCCAATAAGCGTAATTGCGTAATTCCATAATCCAATCTAATTATTGTATTAGTCTTCAAGAAGCTACGAATAGGTTAATCACCTGAATATTCGTATTGAAGAGGACGCCTATAAGTAACCGACATTGGCACGAACGCAAGGTAAATATTACCAGACCCTCCAATTTAGGGACGCCACTGAATTCGTCAATATCTAGTTCATCAGCCCGGGGATAGAGTCCTAAGTTGAGACCCCATATGCCACAATGCGTTTAAGCGATTCGTGTCCTTAATTGATATATCGAGGTACTTACGGAATGCCGCCAGACGTATTTAAATTACAAGTGTGAATAAATACGTGAATAAACCAACCATCGTAAAATCCAATAATACACAGCTAGCCAGCTTGGGTACATGTTTTTATAATTCTATGAGCCGTTCCTCCTCCAGATACCTCCCTTTTGCCTTCCACTATGAGAGAAACGTGTTACCCCTACATTATCCCAGTCCTCGGACCTTGTATATATAAGAGACGCCTAGATTAGGACTATGCCTGGGTAGAATATGGTTCTGATAAAAACAAATGAAATATAAAGGGAGGGTATAAACCAAGGAATCTCCTAAATCAGAAAAGATTAAAGACCTCGCTCTCGCTAAGAGGCGTCTTGCCCTCTTCCGCACGTTCTCCCTCCTGGCGTTGCTCCACGCCGTACCCTGCTGCTTCCTGAAGTTCGCGCATAAGCGGCTCCATGATCTCGAGGCTACCGGTTTCGTCGCTGTGGGTATTGCTAATGCTGCTAGAGTAGCTCGAAAGTCCCCGGGCTCGAGCGCTACGGGGAAATCGAGATTGGGATTGTAACTGCGCCTGCAGTGTTTCCAATGCCGACTGACGCACGCGGGTATCTATCCTGCCACTTCCTTCTCCTACGCTCTGTTGTGGGCGCCTCCCCGTGCCTAATTGGTCTCCGTGCCCGGAAAGGCGTAAGCTCCGGGGACGGTATCTTCGGAAGGGGAGCTCCCTCTGCTCCGGCTGGGGCCGTAGCGTTGGGATCGAATCGTCAAAGCTGCGTACAGACCGTAAGGATTGAGACCGTCCCTCGGTTGATTTCTGATGTCGTGAATGTGGTTTCGGAACAGAACTGGTTGCAGGATATGCCGAAGAAACGCTGCGTTGTAAGGCTTGTCGGTCTTGCAACAATGTGTTAAGAGTTTCTATCAGAGATACTAAAGTCTGCATGAGGGCCTCTCCGTTCCGTTCTACGCGACGCAGTCGTTTCTCCATGTCTTTCGTACGGCTTTCCTTTAGCTTCTCGTACCGCCTTAGAAGCTTCTGTCGCATCACCCATTCATGAGTCTCCTTTTGCTCCGCCAGCGCGTGAGTCGCATATCGTGTCCTCCTTGCCGCCGCCTCTTCGTGTTCCGCCTGCCGTCCTTTTCGGCGATAGTAAGATGTGCTATTCTCCCAAGGCGCTCTCGGAGAGGATGGAGATGATGATGAACTAGTTAGTATCGGGGCACTAATACTTCTCCCGCGTCGCTTCTTCGCAACCGCCTCTGCTGATAGGTAGTGTGGTTTTATTTGAAGACCAGGTCTGATAGGGCCGATGTCTGACATTTTCCCCGTTAAATACGGCCTAGAAGGCGGTAAACCTAGGTCTTGGTTAAACCGGCCAAGCACCGGCGACTCTGGCCAGGCATTTTCGGCTTGTGGCTCAACCTGGAGAAGACGTGACGTTGGAGGTTGATACATCTGGGCCTTTAACTTCTCTATATCCCTTTTCTTTCGTTCCCTAACGCGATCCTTGCGACTCGTAGCTCCCCCAGCTGTGGCTGGAGATGATAAAAGGTCGGCCTGCACTGAGCGATTGACTCTGTTTGTTGGTGGAGAGGGGAAGTTCAGGTCCAACGGGGAGTCGATCTCGGGCCGTGAAGGCGGTCGAACAACTATTGGAACGGATTGGTATGCTGTGGCTGTCTCTGCTTTTAATACCTTAGGTGAGGATTCTATCGTCATTAAACTCTCAGCAAATGACCCACGAGGTCCAGTTAGAACCCCGTTTCCATTACCGCCGTTGTTAGAACCAGTGGTATGTCTACTAATCGGTGCCGGTCGCTTAGTTGCTGTCGTTACTGCTCTTTTGCTGGAAGTTCGTACCGGTAAAGCTGGTATGGATAACAGGTTCGCCGAGAGAATACGTGGAGTACCAGGGGATTTTTCGGCCTTCCCCAACCCGTCTCTCGCCATAGAGCTATCGCCAGTTTGTCCTGGTTGCTTCTTGTCGGATTCTTGCATAGCCTGTTTCTGAGGTGGACTTTCAACTATCTGAGGGACTGTTCCAATGTCAGGTTGTCCGAGGTCTGGGTCTTTCATCTGTTGCTCACTCTGTCGTTCTGGGGTTCTTTTAGGCAACCTGGATTCTCTTTCGGCGGGAGATGTCGTCCTCCTAGCCCCCAAAGGACTTATCGGTAATTGGCTTAATATACTACTCTCGGTCATATTCTGCCTATCTGGTTCTTTTCCTTTCGTAGAATGGGGTTCTTCCTGTGATGGTACCGTTGAAAGTATAGATACCTTTCTAGGAGGAGGCGCAAGTAAGGTGAATGCTTCCGGTTGCCTCAATGACCTTGGCCCTAGCGATGCTGAGGATTGTGATTCACGATCTCTAGTTATAGGCCTTGGGACTTTGATATTACGATCAGACGTCAGGGTATGTTCTGACCCGGTTCCCTGGCGAAACTCTTCCCCAGTAGATCCCAGTGCTAGATGTTGCGGAGTAGGAATTGATTCAGAATGCGAATGACTGGAAGGAATCGATATGGAGATGTATCGGTGACCACTAATGGTTCTAGCAGAAATAGCCGTATCCGGGAGTCTAATAAGCGGTGGTTGGCGCTTTCGACTCTTTCTCCTTTTCCCAAAGACCTTAAACACATCCCATTTATTATGAACCGAATAAACGCTCACATCGTCGGGTATCGACATAAAATTCCCTGGAGGGGGCTCCCTACGGAAAAAGTCGGCAAGTCCCTCTTCAGGATTTTCTCTCTCCCTGACGTCAGGACGAGGAACCATCTTGCCTTGAGGACGAGACGATGGTCTCTCATGGGCTTCGGAGACTGTAGTCCCCTTCCTCAAGTCGGACCCAGAGTGAACAATGGATACGATAGATGGCGGATGGGACTCTGCCAAGTCTCCAACGACTTCATGATTTGTTTGGACCACTATTTCCTTTTCCACAAGAATCCCCAGGTTGATTGACTTTAAGAAGATACTCTCCATAATAAAATCCATGAGCGGAGACGACGGGATGGCAGAAACTCTATTTCTCAAGCGACGCTATCATTCATGTGTAAAGTAGTGACGATGTACGCCACAATTACTTCAACTCCTCCCGCCCCCTGTATCCGTGACATGACAAAGAGCATCAGAATAGCCAGATATTGTACAACTTTGGCTATCACCGAACCAAAGTTGATATCAAAGAAATTGCCTCGAGGTCAGCTTGTATATAGTCTTCACGAAGGAGTTAGAAAGAGGCTACAACGCGTAGAGTACTCCACACATTGTACGAGGCCCCTTGCAGTCTCTGAGAGGAGCAATAAGGACCTAATCAGGGATAAGTACGAATGGTTAGAATAATAATCTGACGAATAAGAAAAGTGCTCCAGTTAAATGATGGGCTGGAGAAGTAAAATGGTAGAGTTCAGCAACTGGCCGAGAAACTCAATTCACTATCCATCCGAGTTAGACATGGTCGGCAATGGGAGAATCTTGTCTCGCAACTTTTGATCGACATATTGATAGATAGGAAGACTGGCTAGCCTAACTTGGAGAAGTAGAATAACTGAGTTTATGACTTACAAGCTTTGACCTGGATGAACGCATGACAGCTGTCATCACTCATTAAAAGTTACCTCGAGTATGAGCAACTGGGATATATTTTGACGAGAAGCAGAATGTTAGGAGTGATAAATAATAATAGAAAGCACAGCCCATTCCTTTACGTAGCCAAGTGACTCGAGGAAGTTCTCGAGGAGGTTCTCGAGGTATGTTTCAGAAGAATGTGAACGAGATGGAGAGGTATGCTAGAAACCCTGACTTTTGCCACGCGTTTGACTTTCTTTTTCGACTGATATTTGAATTGGGGTCGGTGATTGATTTGGAAAGTATTCAAACCCGTATCCATGTTAGACATGTGCAAGCTATCCAAAGCCACTCCCGAGAACTATTGATTCCTATCGCCGTACGCTAGACTGTGGACTTGACAATACCGCTCCATCTAGGGATCGGAATATTTAAATAAATACATTTCGGGCATTCAGCCAACAACCTTTTACCTCTCGCCGAACTAATCTCTTCGGCTATTCATAGTTGGACGAGTCATTGTCATGTCAAACTAAGAAAGCATCAATTTTAAGTTTGATTCGAAAGTCCCGAGATATCTACAGGGATATAGAACATCGCTATCCTTGCCTCTTCTCTTGTTATTCTCCGCATAATGGCCGTTAATTACGTATGTCTTAACATTTCGGAGCTTTTCCTTCTCGATTTCATAAATGGATGATTTCTTCGCTCTTGGGTAGGCCGGCTATTCAACTATTTCAAAACTCGCATCTCGACCCTCGGTGACATCTTCCCAGGTCAACAACAGCGGATCTTCGCCGAAAACCCAACTTCCATCCTTGAACTCGTCATCGTCTGGCTTCGGCCCCATATATCTACCGGCGTGCCAGATATGTAAATGCTTGCCCTTCAGGTCCGACTCCAGGTCGCCCCAACACCACCAACCAGTCCTGAGGAAGCGCGGGTTTATGCAGATGTTGAATCTCTCCCCTGGAACTAAGTCGTCCTTTTTACGTCTATCTGCGTATTTGAAGATGCGTTCCCAGCTTAGCCTATGGACTACTGTTACAGGGGATCCGTCACCAGGAATTGTGACAAACCGCTTGTCACGCTCCCTTAGGTCTGAAGATGTACTGTCGGTAAAATATCGTACGTGAAAGTAACCAAGCGAGATATTCCTAGTAGTATCACCAGAGGCACTACGAAGTCCCCCAAAGGCACGGCGAGCAAGCACATCGATTAGGCCACATCCTTCATCCAGAACATCGAAGGCAGTCAAATCGGTGCAGATGGTAATCGGATGACCCTCTCGTGCCGACGTGACTATTTGGAGGTTCAATATGAACTGAAGTTCCGCCTTGGGATCGCTGAGAGACAGTGTCGGAGATGCAGACAGCGTCACGTTGATCTTTGCTTGATTTACAGAGACGACATCGTTATTGTTAGATACCATGGCTGAATCAAGTCCTCGCGAATATCAACACAAGTAAATTAACATAGGTAAATTATGGATGGGGTTAGCAGGTTTACACGCAGCTGCACTGCTAAGAACATATCAGGGTATTATATTATATTCACAGCCGCAGTTAGTAACTGGTATGCTCTCTGACTCACTTTTCTCCTCTCACCCCTCAATGAAAAGGATGGAGTATTGAAATATCTAGGGTATGATCAGCGCATGGTTATAAATAAACTCCGAGATCTTTGACTCATAGTTCCGTATATGGTACCCCGTGCCCTACCAATAATACCATGGAGATCCAATGCTAGACTTGGCAACTATAAGAGGCACAGTTATACTGCCAATAGATTATACAACGAACTATTAGAGACATTGGACATCCTGTGTAGGAGCCATATAGAAAGTCTTCCCATGGTGATATTCGAGTACTCGAGCTGCTATACTACGACCTAGAACGCTGTGTCTTAATGATTTAGGAGTCGGGCCCTCACTCGAGGTCGAATCCGGTAGACGGTCTGGTAAGTTATTCACCAAACCACCCCATACGAGCGAAATGTATTCAACCAGATGGCTGAAGGGGGGTGGCATAATCCTGATGGAGATAACACCAGCAGAGTAAGTTCAATTTGGGTCATGGTTGACGTAGCTAAATATGTGCCAATGATGGGTATTAACGTGATGATATATTGTCTGAATATATCCAACGTTTCAACAATAAGTATACGATAATAGAGTCGAAATAGCCGTCGGACATCACTAGTCAGATTACGGTTTTCTTTTTATATACCTTAAAATAATCCATCCATACGCCTAGCGCTTGACAGATCAATCCTACATTGTGACGATAGTGATGAATCACCAGTAATACATATTAGCCTCCTAGGTACCTATGTATGAAAACCAACTTTTAATAACTTGTAAATACATCATAATTACTAGGTAGTAACCAAAGGGTATAATAGCAAGAAAACCAAATGTCCAAACCATGGATTCTCATCTCCCCAGCAAGCCGTGGGATCGGTCACGCCCTAACGCGGCACCTACTCCGGACAACAACCGCTCCTATATTTGCAACAGCCCGGGCTGATCTACCGGGCGTACGGGCGTCTATCCTAGATAATCTATACGCGTCATCACCTCCCGAATCTACAGGAGATAAAAATAAAGCATCAGCCTCGGCAGCCGAAAGACTGCATATAGCCCACGTAGACGTAACAGACGAGCCCACACTACGCTCCGCCTCCGCAGAAGCCGCCCGACTATTCCCGCCAAAAACGCACCACCTCCGTCTCGCGTTCGCACTCCCGGGGATCCTATACCCAGAAAAAGGCCCTCAAGACATCAACTACGCCCACGCGCTACAAACATTCCAAACCAACACCCTCGGCCCCCTGCTCCTAATGAAATGGTTCGGAAGCTACCTCCCACGGAAAAGCGTCGCGCTATCCCCCTCCCCCCTATTCCTATCCTCCCCTCCTCACACCCCTAACCCCTCCCACGCAACATGGCTCACAGCCTCAGCACGCGTAGGCTCGACAACGGATAACGGGCTAGGCGGGTGGTACACGTACCGCGCGTCCAAGGCGGCCGTGAACAGCCTAACCAAGACGTTCGACCACCACCTGCGGGTGCGGTGCGCGGATGCCGCGGGGGCTATAGCGTATCATCCGGGAACGGTGCGGACGGGCTTGAGCCGGGAGTATTGGGGCCGTGTGCCGGCGGAGCAGTTATTTACCCCTGAGCACGCTGTTGAGCGGATGTTGGAGGTGGTGCGGACGAGGAAGATTAGGGAGGATAGGGGTCGTTGCTGGGATCATCGGGGTGATGAGATTTTGCCTTGAGCTTGATTTGATTTGATTTGATTTATTTCAACCCGAGCTATGATTGTTTACTTCGATTGGCGTTGAAAGAAAAGGCAGGGTATTCGTACTAGGAATGGAGTATTGATAGGTACCTAGGTAATTAACCTACTACACGTTATATTATATTTTATCTCCTAACACTTATATGAATAACGTACTTTCTTCAAAGGCATTCGTGGATTATTAAAACTACGAGAACAAGTATGATCTCAAAGGACGCAAAAGAAAATATCCTTCCTACTAGTTATACAGGTATATTAATAGTTTGAGCTGATAACTACCATTTTCATGACCTAGCCGGGTATTGTTGGGAAACCCCTGAGAACTCCATGCTATATTTCAAGTCTCGACCGCACCTACAGCTCTACATTTTGGAAAGACGCTTCATCTCCAGGAGATGGTGCGGGCCCCTTTTCGTCTGAGCTATTCTTGCTCTCTTTCTCCTCGATCTCCTTTTCGGCGGCTTGCGATTCGCCTCCTGGTCGTAGGGCGACCTTCTGGGTATCTTTATCCTCAAACCTTACTTTCTGCTCGTCTGTGGCTTTTGCCTTCTCTTCGTCTTCTGTATTATCCTCATCGGATTCTTCCTCACTGCTTTCACTCTTCTCCTCGTCCTCCTTGGCTTCTGTTTCTTTACTACTGCTAGGCTGGGCTGGCGGCTGTGGAAGGTCCTTCTGGATATGATGTATTGGCGCGGGGGACGGCGCTGATCTCTGCGTCTCCTCTCCAACTCCAACAGGAGGTCTCGGGGCATCCAGATAAAACTTGGTGACACCCAGGATGCGACCATTCTTTTCGCAGGCATCGACCCATTCTGGTCTTACAACGGGAATATTCATCTCGACAGCTTTCTCCCACGGTACGCCACGCCCTTCAGTGGTGACGAAATGCGTGGTATCGATGCGCACGCTATCGACGATCTTAGCGCCGATGCGCTCGACAGCCTTGGTGAGCTCCTCGCGCGTGTGAGGTGGCAGGATACCGGTAGTAATAGTGATACCACTTAAGTCGGTCATTTTGTGGGTGCGGACAACGACCTGCTTGCTAGCGTATATGCCGGCGGTAGTGCGCAGAACCAGATGGAATGAATATTCGGTGTCGACAGCAAGGCCGCTGATCTTGGTGCTGTGCATGTGCAAGGGCCGAGGGATGTTCCCAGCTTTCTGGCCATTGCGATAAAGGGAGAGGGAGATGAGGTCGGCAGTGGCGAGCTCGATAGGGTCCCACTCGAGGACTACAGAGGTCTGGGTGGCATTGCGGCAGCTGAGGACAGGCGTGCTAGGTTCGGATGCGCCAAAGCAGGAGAATATGCGATCTTGAAGAGCTGAGAACTGAGCCTCTGCTTTAGCTTCAGATTCGTTGTTGCGAGAGACGGTGATGTCGACTATGGAGCCCGATACGATATTTGGGGGCAAAAGAATTGAGGGGAATTCAATCTAGATATCTCCATTAGATCTGGTATTAAAGTGGATATGCTAATTGGTTAGGTATTAGGGTAAGAAGGGATTCTAGACTTGGAAGGGTCACGAAATTGTAAATTGCGACAGTAGGGACAGAAGGGTAGATAATTGTACCTACCAAACGTTTATCAGGGGTTAATAAAACAGTTACGCCGGCATCAACTTTGCCAACGGTAAGAGAAACGAGCATTGTCACTAAAGACGCTTTTGAGGCTCGAAATGAAGTGGAAATATGTGGTCGACGATGAAAGTTGTAGTGTGGATTTGTAGTGTAGAAACTTGGTACAGATCAATGATGGATTCGTTATGCAGTGTACGTACCTCTTAACCTAATGTACCTAGAAAAGGTGCCTGAGCTTGTACCTGAGCTTGTACTTTTATTTCCAACTTTCGCGTGTCAGGAAATTAATTAATTAACCTTCTTACCTGGCCCTTACGCGTTATCGCATGTAGGAACCTTCGATACCCCGCGAATATCTACTATCTACATATATGAATATTGAAACATGTGATAGCGATTTTCATTTTTTAAGACCTGACATTTATATTTTAAGATATATTGATATGTTCCCCATGATATATATATATATATATTATTTATGAGTGTTGAGAGTAGGTATCATTGGGCACGACTGCGGTATTGCGTTTTAGCTTTCTTATTATCCATCGACTTCCACGCCGATTTTGAGTGCTGGTACTTGGGTTGTTGATAGTTTTGCATTACATGGATGCGTTTGCCATCTTTGTCTCGTGCGAGCATAGGTTCGATGGAAGACACAATTTTGTTCGCTTGCTTGAGAAGTTCTGGGAATTTCAGATTGCAAGCAGCCTTTGGATTCGAGCAAATGATGCTCACTGTCCCATGCAAATCCCCAATAATAGAATCTTCCGTCATAGCTTTTCTACCCTCCCGGTCATATCCGTGAGCAGCTAATGCATCGCGAAACGCATGACGTATTCTTCGTGTTGCTGTTCTGCATGGAAGAGGAGAGGTTATAGGAAGAGAATAAACCGAATACCATAGAGGCTGTTTTTTCTGGGCGATGTACAATTCCAAAACCGATTTAGTCCAAGGCTGTTCATATTTATCCAGGTATCTCAGCGAATTCTTGTTGAAACAATGCTTCTCGGAAATCATAACACCTAACCCGAACGGATTCGGCGTCAAGTTCAGTCCAGGAGCGCGTCGTAGGACTGAAGGGAACGAGACTTGGTATTTTTTGCAGAAAGCAATGATATGATCACCAGGTTGGATTTCCCCTTCAGGTGTAGATCCGCTTGAGCCACTCGAAAAGGTGCTTGGTTGTGGGCGCTGTGGGCGTTTTGGGCGGTGCTCATCCGTAAGCGCTCTCTCATTGCTTAACCATCTTTGGAAAGAAACATATTGTCCATAATGTGGAAGCCGTAGTTTTCCTAGGGGCCGGGCAAGATGCAAGCTTGTCATGATTTACCTAGGCCGTCCCCCGTCTAACTGATGAGTTGTCAAACGGCTCATAGCTTCAAGTGAACCGTATGATGTTGGTTACAAGAGTGTAAGAATAAGGTGGCGTTTTCAATGAATTCGATAAATTTTATGATTCAGTATGATTCAGTTCAGCCTTGTGAAATTTCCAACCTTAGCTCAAAACTATTAGTATCGGAGATAAGTATAAAACTTAAAGGTACTGCTTATTACAAGATACTTTAACTCAAAGGGTTGGTTAGTGGCAAATTAAAGTATCTTACCCGCATAGGTACAGTTGCTTACAACTTAGACTGCTAAATAGCCAATAAAAACCTGTTATCTATTAGCCTACTAGTCCATTAAACGTAACTTTTGTCCAGTAAAGTTTTGAAAGAAGTAGTTATGTAGGTATGTAACTTACGAAAGCCGCCCCCACTATTACTCACTGTCTGTTCGCTTTTATTTGGTATTTAAATGCCCCTCGTCACCAACGCATTTCCTGCCCTTGACAACATTCGACATAAATCAACAAACCTCCGAAGTCTTAGATAACTTCTCGACTTCAATCTTCGATACCAAACATAACAAATCGGATACCATTTTATCCTGTACATACCTGGAATCTACCTAGTTTTCCGCCAACATGCCTAAGAATAAGGGAAAAGTATGTGCAATATTCTGGCGTCGACCCCGCCACAAGTCTCAAATTTCTATTCTTTTTTCTTCCTTTTGTGTGTGGTCAGCTCGTGAACTCGATCCCGTCCAAAGACCATAATTACTTTAAAACCAGCGTTCAACCAGACGTGGCTTAGGGAAATTCATGGGATTTTGTGTCTGTTGGGTTTATCAAAGAGAAACGCCAAATCATGCCATTTTACAACCCGATCACAGTTTCAACACTTATACCCCTCATTATCTTGTCGCGCGTCGCAATATCAAATATTTGATTAAACTAACATGTCTTCAATAGGGTGGTAAGAATCGTCGTCGTGGAAAGAACGAGAACGACAATGAAAAGCGCGAGTTGACCTTCAAGGAGGAGGGACAAGGTACGTCGCATATCTGAACCCCCATCACCACTTATATTCCTATCGCATACCAAACCCCATAAGAAAAATGAAACCAAACCAAACCAAACCAAACCAAAACAAAACAAAACAAAATAGTAGATTCTAACAATGTCAAAACAGAATACGCTCAGGTAGTCAAGATGCTCGGCAACGGTCGTCTCGAGGCGCAGTGCTTTGACGGCGCAAAACGACTAGCACATATCCGTGGCAAACTTCGCAAGAAGGTCTGGATCAACAACGGCGACATCATCCTGCTCTCTTTACGAGACTACCAGGACGAGAAAGGCGACGTCATCCTCAAGTACTCGGCGGACGAGGCCCGTTCCCTCAAGGCCTATGGCGAACTACCCGAGAGCGCCAAGATCAACGAGACGGACACCTACGGCCCCAACGACGAGGGCGAGTGCGGTTTCGAGTTCGACGAGGACCGCGATTCTGAATCCGAAGAAGCTGGTGGTGCTGGCGGCAAGGAGGTCGACATCGACGACATCTAGTTGTCCCTTCCTGCTTGGATGGGAAATGTACCACTCACCTGGTCTTCGGGTTTCCGCTACGTCCTACAACCTACACCTCATAGCAACTTCGAGACCAGAGGAAAAGCCTGTCTTCTCTCTCAAACCCGGATCGTACTTTTAGATACTACCGTGTGGTCTGGGTTCCACGACAGTCGGGTGGTGCGGCTTTGATGGCAAGCAAGCGGCAGGGTACATGGTGGGAGAGACGTCATGGCCCTTTGCCGTTTGGCAGCTTAGATACGACGACTAAATTTTGTTTCGCTACTACGGATATCATTTTCTCTTTTTACAGTCTATTTCTCGGTGGTTTTAGCATTGATGAAGACGAAAAGGATAATTAGAGAATCATGGCATAACCATAATGAACCTGCGTCGCGAGACATGACTTCTTCCAATATGAAGTCACTATGTTACCAGCTTTCAATACAGATGCCTCTTTTCTCCACATGCTGCACACACTTAGGCACTTATTTGTGACACGATGCAATTATTTGATTTGATACTCATTTGATATAATTCGTAGTTAAGTAACTAAGGCTATCAATTCTCTAACTCTTTCTATTCCAAAACTACACCAAGCTCATAGCTCCCCCCAAGTCAATAGTTGATAAACAATCGACCCGTACTACTCGGACCTGTCAGACGTGCTCGTGCCCATATTCTATATCCTCATTCTGCGTGCGGGCTCTCTGGACGTCGATAATAGGCCCCAAGTCCCTACGAGTTTTGCTCCCCCAATCCGCTAAGCGATATACTGCCACCTTATTTACTCCGCCCTCACTTGGGTGTAGTAGTCGGTTCCGCTATAGTGAACAGAATACCACCCTCCTTCCCGCCTTGCATGCTTAGTTTTAGTGGTACATATTTGTTTGCATATAAATAGCTTTCAAGGCTTTACTCCTTTCTTGAAATAGAAGGACGGCTAGTTACCTTATGTAGTGAGGTCCGTCTAGTTCTTTCGCAACGTATTTGATAATGGGCGAGGCTCCGTTACTTATTGAACCCTCATCTTCTGGGTTGCCTTACTGACTGCGACCAAGCAGACAATCCTGCTTCCATTCTCTCCCAATCGCTTTCGAGCTACATACTCATGAGCTAGTCTATCCCATAATAATAGGATGACTTCTGCTTTCTTCTAGATGAATCTTGTGAATATGGCTCTACCACTCATCATCACTCTTCTCATCATCTTCACAGCTGTTAGTCTCGAAGCACTAGTCTGGATTAAGATAGATAGGAACTTACCGCTGTCTCGAACTCTTTCCTTCCTCTTCTGCAACGCCGCAGCCAAAGCATCAGCCATTCCGCCTCCGGGTCCTCCGGGGGCAATGCCTGCGGGTGGCAGTCCACTACCGTGCGGCCCCGTATCTGCCCCTCCCCCAACTGTAGCCGCACTCCTATCTCTGATTTGAGTCCTATCCACTCTTTTGAGCGCCCCAATTCCACCGGCCTTTTGAATGCTTTCGAGCATTGCAGAGCGCCCAGTATCCGCGACAGCTACAGGTGGTACTCCAGGCGGAACCCCAGACGAATAACCCGAATCGCGATTGGGGGGCGGTAGCGGCGGTGCTGCTGGTATTCCAGTTCCAGGTGGCGGCGGAGGAATTCCTGTAAACCCGGAGGGAGGAGGAGGCGGTGGTGGTGGAGGAGGTGCACCAGGTCCAGAGCCTGCGCCAGGTAGCGGTGGAGGTGGCGGTGGTGCCGATGACTGAGGTAAAGGGGGTGGAGCCGGTGCGCTCGGCGGTGGAACTGGCGGCTGAGGTGTACTCCGCGGAGGAGGTACGGGAGTTGGCCGAGACATGGCAGGAGGTGGAGGTGGTGCCGGTGGCGGCGCCGCTGCACTCGGACCAGGCACTTTTGGTGGAAGACTTGGAGGAAGTGGTGGTGGTGCAGACTGAGGTTGCTCCCTTGGCGGTGGAGGCACCGGACCTCTAGCCGGTGGTGGAGGTGCGTGATTTTGCTTCTGGCCAGTAAAAGCAGGGGGCACACTAAATTTGTGTCCTGAAGACATCTCTTCGTTGTCTTCTATCGGGGTCTTTGGCGGTCTTGGAGGAGGTGCTGGACCAGGTGGAGCTCGGGATGCGCTTTCGGTATGAGCATATTTACCAGCGTCTGGTAGCGGAGGAGGGGCATTGAACCGTGGCCGAGGCGGTACCGGTTCTTCTGGTGGTGTTGGCTCTCTATGCACAAGCTCTATCTTACCGGACCTACGAGGTGCGGGAGGGGGCGGGGGGCACCGCGACGTGAGCCTGACGATGTTATACTTTCCGATACTGAACGACCCCCTCCGGCAGGAGGAGGTGGGGGAGGAGGGGGCAGGCGACCGTGGCCGTGTGCATTATACCCATTAGAAGTCGAGCTATTAGATGGAGGGGGAGGCGGCGGCGGCGGTGCTGGTGTAGACCGTGATGTCCCGTTTTCGGATATTCCAGTACCCTGTTCCTTCAAGAACTCGACAATAAAGTCTTGGTTTTCCCGGATGAACTCATCTGTAAGGCCCTGCTCCGAAAGAAAATTTCCAAAATTATCTCGCCAGTTAGGATCATATGCCTCCAGCTTAGCAAATTTGGAGGCTGGCTTGTGGAAACCATTAACGCTTCCCGAAGAGACTCTGCCGTGGGAGTGGGAGGGTGGAACGCTGCTTCGAGGTGACTCGGGCGGTGTGGGTGCCGAGGCGTGCCTATGTCCCCCAAATATGCTCCCGAAGAACCCAGTTTTGGCCGGTTGTTGTGTTGCTCCGCCGAAAGGGGTATTTTTTGTAGCCTTTGAGGCGTTCTTCTCCCTATCGTCCATCTTCTTTTTAAATTGTTTAGCTTCCTTCTCGTCGACGAAAGATAAACCTGCTAAGCAATCTTCGAGCTCGAAGGTATGGAAGAAAGTTCGGTCCTGGTTGTAAGACCAGTTCTCAAATATTTCCTGGTCCCATATTACGCCCCGACTGGCGGACTACAAATCGTTAGTAATAAAGAAGCACATGGCTTAAGACTGAACAAGGACTCACAGATACGTCAACCAGCTTTAACCAGTACGTATTTCCTACCAGGTCGTTGGAGAGCACGATAGCACCCTGTAGGCCGGTGTAGGTCCATTTTGAAGTATTCGGATATGCAACGTACAATCTCGCGACAGCTACGGCGTGGATCTTGTTGGTATGTTTTGGTACTACTCGCCGAACGGTCTCCTTATCCTCCTCGCTGAGAATGGACGGCATGATGGTAGTTGTAACAAGGTCGTGTGATGTAAGGGGGATAGGAGAGAGATGGGGGAAATCATGGGAAGTCGGTGACTATCTCCAACCTTCCCCAAGCTAGTATAGAGTTACCTAGTAAGTACTACTAAGCAATCATTTGAATTGACATATGTAATTGGAATAGAATGTAGTGTATGTTTCAAGGCTGCGTAGCTGCGCCTTGTGGGATGCGTAACATGAAGCGTGCGCGGCTACCCGTAAATATTGCACCGGAAGTTGGCGTCAAGATACGGTCGGTCGGCGGTTACGCAAGTTCGGGGTGCTAAGTAGCAGTTGGTTGGTTAACGTTGGAAATCGAAAAGAGGCGATTGGGAGGCAGCCAAATTTCAAGAGGCAGAGGCAGAGGCAGAGGCAGAGGCAGAGGCAGATCCAACTGATTCTGCTTAGAAAAGAGGAAATATTGAGTTATAATTTGTATGTACAGACTTGGCGGTCAAGTACAGAAATAGAAGATAAGAAGAAAAACTGTTGTTTAATTCATTTATCTCGTGAGTGACATTGTCCTCTTTACTGTTGTAGTAATTTCGGAATAGTGTTTCGTGACAATGTACATGAAGTGACCAAGAAGTGACCAAGGATAGATGTATCTGCACGAAACCCGCCCGACATCATCAAGCGTTGTCTGACTAATATATCTTGACGAACTTTGACCAATAGAGGTTCTCGAATCTAGTCGAAAAATGAAACAGCCACATTTATGCACAGCCGCAGTTCGATAATGTCTCTTAGGCGCCACCTTTCAGGAAATGCCCCGCCAAAACATTCGAGTTGCTCATCTTAATTTCATTCACTTCGGATAAAGCGGTCAATCGAATTGGAAGCTCGGTGTCGGATAGATAACGATACCGAATAACCATGCTAGGTAACTGAGGACGATTACATATATGTAGGGTGGTTCATAAGCTATCAATGAGGCAGCTAGATATCTCGAAAAGAACATTAATTATTTGGAGTATGATTAGAATAACATACATTAGGTAGTTATACGAAGTATCGATCTTGAATACGTAATGGCCAAGGCTAACAAAAATTACAACTTCCTTATTACAACTTCCTTACAATAGGTATTTATTCACGCTTATCATTACATACGGCGTATTCCTTCAAATAGTCCCAATATCCAAGAACCCTCTTCCAGTTTAATATCATTACATCCCGTCTAAGGATTACTCCGAACCATAGCCACAGACTTCATGTGCATTCACAGCCCAAGTCTATTTGTTTAACTCCTTAGCCTTCGCTTGCCTTTCCTCTTTAGTCCCCTCTTGCTCTGGCATACTCTGAGGAACGACGGGACCCGGGTTCGCTTTGTGGGCTGCGAAAAGCTTTGCGCTTTGAGACTGAACTGCCTCGCTAGCAGAGTTCGACTTAGAGTCGGCGTCAATCTTGCCGGTCTGCTTATATTATTTGGTTAGTTAATATGTTACTTATCGTTATGGGATAAGTAGAAGTTGTACCTGGACTGTCTCGGGCATTTTGTTTTATATCGAGAACTTTAGTACTCTTTGGTTGGGTTGATATTGAGTATATTATTGATATGTAGTTTTATGTAGTAATAAGAATATGAAAAATGTAGAGCTTCTCTTTCGGATCTGGAATCGCTTTTATACAACTTACCTAGACCACTTAGGCATTCTTAAGTTCTTGGTGGTGTAACCGTCTTTCGATCGAGATGACGTACTTGGACTTTCTAGAACTTGATGGCCCGCAATTGCCCGTGACCCGGCGTCACAGCGGCGGCAGGTGATTCGCAACCCCGGATTTGCTAAAGCGCGACTGCAGGTGGCGTGCCTAATTGAATGAATACCTAGGTATGTACCTAAATCCCAAATATTTAGCTCCAAATTCCATGATGTCTACATCATATACGCAGACACTTACGTACATGTACCACACCCTTCTCATTTCCATTAACCACCTTTTAGTACGACATCGACTCTCGTAATAGAATAATGCCGTATGCGAATATGCACGAGGCCCCTTGAATTCCATTCCGTCGCGCTTCTCCCCTTCCGTCTAAGACGTGCCCCGCATGTCTACGAATAATGCTCCTCAACCGGTGAAGCTCTCACTACCTCTTGTATGATTCTCTAACCTTTATTATTATAATTAGTAGTTTGCTTAATTTTATTTGAATTAGGAGTACCAACAGCACCTCTTCCAAGAGCTCCGCGCCGAAGATGAACTCGTCGTTATTGCCAAAGGCCTCGGCCTTATGCGCCTCGTCACCAATTTGCTACATAGCTACGACGCCGCTGGAAATAACCTAATAATAGTTGTAGGCGCTGAAGAGAGGGAAAATGCCTGGATTGGAGAGGCTCTCGCTGAGTCTGCTGCTATCAGCATGGCTCCTAAGGCTAGAGGTCTAACCGTAGTAAATACCGATTTCACCAGTGTTGCAGCCAGGGAGAAGATGTACACGAAAGGCGGCATCTACAGCATTACGTCCCGAATTCTAGTTGTCGACCTATTAACGAGTCTCCTCGACCCAAGTATCATTACTGGCCTAATCGTCTTACATGCAGATAAAGTGATAGCTACGTCCCTCGAAGCTTTCATTCTCCGGGTATACCGTCAAAAGAATAAGAATGGGTTTCTAAAAGCATTTTCCGATAACCCGGATCCCTTCACGGTAGGCTTTTCACCACTAGCTACGATGATGAGGAATTTATTCCTTCGGAAAACATCGCTATGGCCCCGGTTCCATATGACGGTCGCGAGCTCCCTTGAGGGCAAGAAGAAAGCAGAAGTTATTGAACTTGAAATACCCATGACAGACACTATGCGAGACATCCAAACGGCGATCATGGAGTGCGTCGAGGTCAGTATCCACGAACTAAAGAAGGGTAACTCGGGATTAGAGATGGACGATTGGAATCTTGACAGCGCGTTGCTGAAGAATTTCGATGTTATGGTTAGGCGGCAATTAGATCCGAACTGGCACAGAGTTAGCTGGAAAACGAAGCAGATTGTTAGCGATCTAACAGTACTTCGCGGTCTACTACACTCAGTCCTCGCTCTTGATTGTGTGTCTTTCCTACAGCATCTTGATACTATCCATGCCGCTCATTCCCCTCAGCCCGGATCTACAAGGCAAACTCAGTCTCCATGGTTATTCCTTGATGCTGCACATACCATTTTCGACACGGCCAAGCGGAGAGTATATGCTAGCAATGCGAAAGCTAATGCAAAGTCGTCAATCGACTCTCTCCGCCCAGTACTAGAGGAACAACCGAAGTGGGCTCTACTTGCAGAAATTCTAGAAGAGATTGATAGAGACCTCTACTTTGAACCTCCGATGAGAGATGACTCTAATGGAACTATCCTCATCATGTGTTCTGATGAGGCAACGACCCGCCAGCTCCGGGATTATCTTCAGATGATGCACGTCGAGCCGAAGACCGAGCATGACGCAAAACAGAACAAGGAGGAGCATAAAGCTTCTGCTGCGTTCATGATGCGGAGAAGACTTCGAGGTTATTTAAATTGGAAGAGAGAATTCGCGCAAGTCAGCAATGCCTTATTTACGGAGAACCAAAAGGCTCTTGAGGGAGCTGTTGATCCACGGATAGCCCAGGGTGCCTACAAAGGAAGGGCACCAGCGAACAAGAGGCGCCGAATACGTGGCGGCGGTAGTGTGGGCACAGCACCTGGTAGGGCAGCAAACGGAAGTGTAGCGCAGTACTTCGAGAAGCCCAACGAAGTTGCCGACCTCATGGACGAGATTCGGATTACAGGGGAAGAAGCAAATCAAAAGGCAGATGTCATAGCTGATCCGCTAGAGGATATGGATGATTACTTTGAGCTTTACGAAATGCAGGATCTTGTCGTAGTACACGCATACGATGGCGATCAGGATGAGCATATTCTCGAAGAGGTCAAGCCTCGATACATAATCATGTACGAACCAGACGCCGCATTCATACGCCGGATCGAAGTTTATCGATCATCACATAACGATAGGAACGTTCGAGTGTATTTTATGTTTTACGGCCAGTCAGTCGAAGAGCAACGCTATCTTGCTACGGTCCGACGAGAGAAAGACTCGTTCACTAGACTCATCAAAGAACGCGCCAGCATATCTGTCGTCATGACGGTTGATTCACAGGGTGTCGAAGATCCACAGGAGGCGTTCTTAAGGACGGTCAACACTCGAATAGCCGGTGGGGGTCGGTTGGCAGCCACGGCAGAACCTCCAAGGGTTGTTGTTGATGTCCGAGAGTTTCGCTCATCTCTCCCGTCCCTTCTTCATGGACGTAGCATGGTAATCGTGCCTTGCATGCTCACGGTCGGCGACTACATTCTCTCGCCAACTATATGTGTCGAACGTAAGTCCATTAGTGATTTAATTAGCTCGTTCAAAGACGGACGACTCTACAGCCAAGCCGAGACAATGTTCCAGCACTACAAAAACCCGATGCTATTGATCGAGTTCGATCAGAACAAATCGTTCACGCTTGAGCCATTCGCAGATTTGTCGGGCAACCTGAAGTCGGTTAACCCTAATGAGGTGCCGTCGGATCTTCAGTCCAAAATCGTGCTACTCACTCTCGCGTTCCCAAGACTGAGAATCATCTGGAGCAGTAGCCCATATCAAACGGCCGAGATCTTTGAGGGCTTGAAGACACAGCAGGAAGAACCGGACCCCGTAGCAGCGGTCCGGGCAGGTTTAGATAAAGATATGAAAGCAGAGGATCAAGTGTTCAATCTCGAGCCACACGAGATGCTAGGCGTGGTGCCAGGCATCAACCCAAAGAACTTAAAAAACCTAACCCTAGAAGTAGAGAATGTTCGTGAAGTAGCCAATATGACTGAGGCCGAACTTAACCCGCTAATCGGGAAAGAGGCCGCAAGGCAGGTATACGGATTCTTTAACCGGAATCTAATTGATATAGATGACTGAGATCACCAATAAATAAGTTTTATAATATTCCATCTAGCCAGTCATAGTCAAAATCTTTTAAGTGTTACATGTGTAATGATGATTTTGAAATGTCTATTATTTTTTCTATTTGCGAGGATGTTGTGACAATTCCATCACTCCGTCTCCGTGTAAAACAAAAACGTCAGGTGACGAAGTACAGTATTCTCAAGAAAATAGAAAATAGGGGGTATCGTAATGCTCATTCGATCGTGATGGCTCTTGAAAGCCCCGTCTCTCATTAACCAACGCTCTGCTCACCATCGTCGTCGTCCAACCAGCCCATATGAAACGAATTACTCAAAATTCAATTTCCCGCTCTCTCTCCTTTAGCGAATTACCACCAACCCCTCCTCTAGATGCGGCTCGCGGTGGTAGCATGGCGGCGTCGACCCCAGCCGCCGCGTCGCGTACCGGTTGTTGTGCCGGTAGACATGCCGCCGCCTGTCCTGGTGCTGCGCCGGTGGCCGCCGCAGTAGCCGCAGGTCAGGAAGCTGACGATGATGCCGAAGAAGGACACGATGCCGTTGATGATGGAGACAAGGATGTTACCGATGCCTGACACGATGGCCATGATGACGTTTCCGATGGTGCGGAAGATGGATTGAACCTGTCGTGGCGCATGTTAGTATATCTATAGTTGTGGGTAAGGCGTGGTTGTGTATGGTAAGGTCGAACTTACGCAAGATACTACGGCACCCATGTTGACGGTTTAGGTTGATTTGCTAGGTTGGATAATAGTTTGGGTAGGTATAATTGTTTTTAAGATTGTTGTAGTGTGTAGTTGTGGATATAGTAAAGCGTAGTAGAGTTTGCGCTTGCTGTTTTTCTGGGTATTGGAGATGTTCTGGATTATAAGTTATGAAACTTAATTGCGGTTGTGAAAGAGGGAGTGACGACTTATATACGAACGGGGTCACATTGTACGGTATGGGCAAAAGCATCATGATGTGGCCAAGGAAATCTTGGGCATCGAATTTCTCGAAGAGACTACACTACAGCAATGTTAGGTCATAGAGTTACAGGTCGGCTCCAATGAGATCATTCCTTAAAGCCTGCGTTCATATCAAACAGCATATTAAAGATGGCTAATCGCCATAACGTTACAAGGGGCATATATCGGGTCACGGCACGATAACTAACTACATACATAGGGCGTACATACACTACAAATGCGATATCTATTCAGATCCTTGTAGATCCCCAATAATAATTACGTGCATGGAAAACCCACCTTTGACAGATTTGGACCTCGTGGGTTGATTTGTATAAAGAAGTTGACGTCACAACAACATTGTATCATTATAGTAGTTATATGTACGTACTATGTATAATACCGCCTATGTAGGGATAGCCCCGCTCGCCGTCATCGTGATCTAAACTTTAGAAAGGGGGTCTTTTAGATATTCGGTACCGTCCAATTCGCCCACGCTGCAAATCACAACCGCGCCGGCGTAAATGGTCCGGCGAGAACTTAATTTAAGTCTTAAGGATTCGACAGACCAACGGTGGGCAAAAAACGATGCTGTCATAGGTCTGTGGCTTGTCTTTAATATCCTTCCTAAAGAGGAAATAAGAGCGCCACAGAAGCGGGGCTAATATCGTCGATGAGGCTTGACGTACCCAAGTTACAACAAGTGCCCGAAGCCAAAAACCTGTTTGTTTTCTTAGAAGGGAATGGTTTGGCACGCGGGATGACGTACTTTTGGTAAGATGCGGCTAATGTGATCTAAACCCTTGCTTGGGTCTTTTCCAGTCTTTGACCAATAAGCGGGAAGATTCTAGTTATCTCATGAACAAAGCCGAATCAGACCCTTCCTCGTGTTGGCGCCCCCTTAGACCCGGCATCGTCATCGTATTATGTGCCCAGGAAACAAAGCGGAACTATGTATGTGAGTTCTACATACACTTCCAATAATATGCGAGTCCTTAGTAGAACCAGATTTGCTAAATTTGCAACCTAAAGCTCAGAATAGTTGATAACAGGCTTTTATTGTCCTACACGCTGCCCCTTGCCCATCCTTAGCCTAACGTATAATACGCCACCAGTATACCATGGAAAATATATATGACGGAGTCCCCCAATGCTGTAGGCTTTTCTCCTTTTCCTCCTCTTGTCCATGCTTTGCCGTGTAGGTAGCTTCACCCCCCATCTCCGCGGGGAGGTCGGGCAAGTCGCTGCCTCCTCTCAGGGCGCGGTCTCCCGCCCTGACAGGATGAAACCGAGTTGCAGGTAACCCTCCTCTTTTCATGCAGACGAGCAAATTCGCATCCCGCCGGCCGCGGTTACTGGTTCACCTTACAGCCGCAGTTGATGCGCCCCTTGATCGACAATTTATTGTCTCGAGGTAGGTCGCTCGCTTGCTGGCTACGCTATGCTATTGTTTGACGTGACGGTGAGATTATACCGGTTGAGTAATTTAAATATTGCTCTCGGTATCTTCGACTTGTTCACTCGCATAGCTATGGCTTCGAACATCTACATATCGACTCCTTTCTCCGTCACCTATCCGCGCTAGATGCGCAAATCCCGGTTGTACACGGCTCCTCCAATCGAGACGGACAGAGTTTCTCGAAGTTGTGTGCGCACTGCTGCTGATGACGATACGATCCGTCGTGACGAAAGCTTGAGCCTGCGTGTGCGAATTTCCGTCCACGAGCCTTTTCCGATCGAACCCCCTTCCGGGTTCTCGGTAGAAGACCTGTTGTTGATCGACTTTCCCCGCCGACTCGCTTACCGCGATGTGGTCCGCCGCCTCGCCGGCCCCCCCTTCGATCGATGCTTTTGGGTACTATCTCTTGGAGACGTTGCCGTGTCCCAGTGAATGCCGTCGCGTGGAGGGAAAAGAGAAAGGGTGCGGTGTGGCCTTTTTGGTTTTTACGGGTGTTCTCTTCTTTGGGGAAGTATGGCAGCGCATGCCTAGTCCCAGTCCTATTTCCATATTATCCGTTTGGTGCGTCTTAGCTTGTGTGGACGAACTATATTATTATATCACAATCACGAGTAGACATTCCACACGGATGCTGGATGGTATTAGGTCGATAATCCTCCAACAGACCTTCACAACATCCAACATCTTACTTCCTTTGTATACCGTTCTCAGGCCATCCTTAAGCATACGGAAGGCTTCTCTAGCACGTGCTGTTAGCACTCGAGGTCGAAACAAACATGGGTCCAAGTTAGTTTCCTTACGGACATTACATCCGACATGACAACCATTCGCAAGATCGAAATATATCCTCATGTGTTACAATTACGCCAGGGAGCTACTCAATATACACATCATATACAATGCTTGGCTGTCAATTTACTTATGGAATGCTTGGAGGTATCGATATGGGGGCTGTGAAGGATTTTGGAACTTTGCCTTACTCGACCGTTATTTCTCGCATAATAGTGTAGAGAAAATAAATCTGGTTTTCCAAATGCTGTGCTTGACAGAATCGCCATTAGTGAGATAATAGTTTTGCTAAGACGAATTACTAGCCTTAGACAACCGTGGTCTTGTCTAAGTCGCATATTTTATCTGACAGTCCCAAAGCAGCGGTACAAGATACGTATATTACAATAGGTTGATCTAAACTGAAGGTGAAGTTTAATGGATATATTAGTTCCATAGCTAGAAAATAGACTACAATAGTTCTATCGTAAAACGTAAACCCGAGTATATAGAAAACGCTGAAAGCATGGATGGAACGCAGATATGATAGGCCGTATTAACAATTGTTCTAAATCACAATAAGGACGTACTTGAGTAGTCCCGCAGTTCTTGGGGGACTCCAAGCTGCTTCGCCAAATTCGGGGCGTATTAAGAGAACTAGAAGTTCTTCCCGGCACGGTTTTGCAAGTTTCTTAACCAAGCCAGCTAGTTTAGAAAGTGCCTCGGGCACCACTCTTCTCATCGATATCGCGGTACCGTTCACGTTCCTTCCGGTCCTTTAATAAACAGGCGATAGACATAATTAGGACGACGTCGATACCGACCATACCAAACATAGCCGTAAAAATGTTATCCACGAATGTGTTTCCGAACGAGTTTAGAGGGGCAGCACATCCTCGCATAAGGGCGGCGGCGGCGGGACTGGGGCAAGTCGCATCGGTAATGAAAGCAGGGGAAGTGCTGTTGTTGAAGCCGCAGCAAGAGAACTAGGGACAGGGTTAGCCTAACCTATCAAATTAGAAAACGTAGCTATAGTTACTAACAGCCGTCTGCATGAGGTCTTGTACTTGAGGTGGTTGCGAAAGCCAGATCTCGAGGAATGCTTCCTTCATCTTCAAGGTGAGGATCCATAGTTCCACGCCGATAGACATAGTGAAAACGGCATCGACCACGATCATGTAGACAGCCAGCTTCAACCAACCCCTACTATTCGTTGCTAACGCTGGTAGTGTAACTAAGAAGGTAACAAAAATGAAGACAGCGTTGACGATCCCAGCTGTAAAAGGAAACCTCTGGTATAGTAAATCTCGCGCTGCTTCGTTTCCTTCAGTCGGCGTATCGAAGCACGTTTGCTGGACGATGACAGAGAAACCCAACATAATAGCCCCCATGGCCACGAACAATATGTCCATGGTCACGAAGGTCGCAAGCACCTTGTTCACCATTTTGATCTGTTGCGAAGTGATCGTCCCTAAGATTTTAGTTGTGGAAATACACGGCTAGTATTCCCGTCTCCTAGTACACAAAGGTACTTTCTCCCTTCTATCCCCCCCAATACGCGTAATAGTTTTTTCGATGTGTTATTGACGACCGGCGTCTCGTAAAGTAAATTTGGCTGTCGTAGGCGACGAACGAGTGTGTGGGCAAAAATTGCGAAAGAATGTAATATCAAAAATCGGCTTAGAGCGTAGCGCGACAGCACTTACACCTTGACCAGCAATCCGAAAAAGGAGAAAAGAAGATAGCGAAGCGAAAGTAGCGATTATGAAAAAAGGAGTAAAGTGAAAATAATACGATGCATAGCACGGACTATTGGAGAATAGAAGGGGACCTAAGCGCCGGGCTTGTTGAAAACTAAACTAAAACGCTACCGCTTTTTTTCCTCGGATGGCTCCGAAATGGGAGAAACGTGCGAAGCCAAGCAGCAGGGCAAGGGGATTAAGAATGAGATACGACGAGAAAATACACACAACGGCCTGCCTGAATTAACAAAAAAGACTGAATAAAAATACCATGCCACCAGGGCTCTTCCTACTATGAGTTTAGAAAGAAGGGAAATTAGAAAGCTTGAAGAAAAGGTGATGATGTTTGATCCCTTACGCTTGGTGTTTTAGATTTGTAAAGGGTAGAAGGCGAACAGGGGGTAGCCCTGTGTCAGAAGCTGGTGCACGTACCGGAATATGGCTCGTGTTAACAGTTACATACAACCTGTCACAAGATGAAATCGACTGTTGCCCAATTAGAAGGGAGAGTTCGTAAACACCAGACTGACTAAGGAGAGAATCGAATGATATCGGTCTGAGCCTCTGACAATATCCCATGGCATGAACTATATGCCAAGATATGTATACGTATACACTTATAGATCGCTTCTACGATATACCTAGTTTTTTCAGGTTCGTCAAGAACTTGCCCTAGAGGTATTAAAATATCTTATTATTGCTATCGAGAGATATTCTGTCCAAGGCTAAGCTTGAGTCTCTTGTAAGCGACACCAGTGTTTATCTCCAAGTCTTAAACTACCTACCTATCCCTAATGTTCATCCTCGTATCCGAACCTGGGGATTCCTCTTAGGTATATACTCATACAAGACGGAGGAATCTAAAATACGATTCGAAGGTCCTTAGATGATCCATGCGTCTCGAGTTGATGATGCGGCTTTGCCGCACACCCTGTTGCAAATCATCCGCATGTAACCCATAATTTTCGATCAGATGTTGAGGATCTTCAAACAATGATTCGCAAGTTAAAATAGAATCATCTAGACAGCATTTGGTAGCTTCTAGTTACGGCTCGTCTGACGATCTTGGTAGGTAAGGGAGAGAAAGTATTAAGATTGATTAGTTCCTCACACTGGAGAAACACGCCGCGATCCTTCTCGACTCGAACCCCTCTCTATGGATTTATCTCATACCTACTACCAACGCGCATATATCATTAATCAAGAGAACGCCTACAAAATTCCTTGGATGATGACGCCAGACACTGACTTGGGTAGGGCGCGGTATTCTCATATGATATTCTCACATGACCGTCTAGGCCAAACATAGTGCTCCGATACCAACGGCGCCGCTATCGTGCTGTCTGTGTCCGGTCTTACCAATGCCATTCAGAAGCAGGTCGCCGGGCTTTCTCTAATGCCTTTTTTCACCATCATGAAGAAAAATGCAGTACGCATTGCCACTACAGAACCGCAATCTGTAAGGCAAACGGAGCGGAGATTGGCTACCTACGAACGGTTGCGACGGCAACTGGCATGCCGGAGGGGGGTAGGAATGCCATCAGCCATGAACGGGAGCGGGAGTGGTGGGAGTGGGAGTGGGAGTGGGAGTGAACGATGACTCTCGGAAGACGACTCGATGCAACCCCATCCCGAAAACTCGGTACCTCGTACGGAAAGTACTGCATTAGGCGTAATACCCCAGGTATGCAACCGGCTAAGACATTCGGCTCCCCTGTGTCTCTGATCGAGCAAGAAAAAGGCCGCGCGGGTAATTACGAGCATGCCGTGGTATATTCCGGTGACGATATTCTGATGTCACTAAGGTAGCGCTGAGCCATATTACCGTGACTCCCGCTTCCCGCAGCAGCGCCGTTCCAGACTTGAGATGCTGGGCGATCCTTTCATTGTGACTTCTCCCGGTGCCGTGGTTCACGCTCTTCGACTATCAGGCGAGATACCAGAGTCAGAGTGCCATTCGAATGTGAAGACACGACCAATTGGTATTCACGATGCGTCTTAGTGGCGTAGAAAAGCAATACTTATCGAATTGCCACAGCGCTTACAGACGGTAGTGTTGAATGTGATAGTTTACAACCAGAGCCTCTTCGCTATAAGTCCATCTAACTATTTTTCTAACATCGGGATAGGTAACGAAGTAGTCTAAAGCGGTATGTCTTCTAGGGGAACTGTAGTCATCGGCATTGCCTTTATCTTTTATATGCATCTACTAAGCGTAATGAGGTTTATTAAATCTACAGACGTTAGTTAACTCGAGCTGATCAAGTTTGATCCTCATTTGATATCGCATAACACAGACTGCAGCAATCTTAATCACCAATTCAAAGTTCCTACGGACAAATTACATCCAAGATCGTAGCCTCCGATAACATAGATCACATAGTATTTCCGGGGTCGCGTTGTAGATCGTATTTCTTGCGAATGGCATCGCTAGAATATTAGTGATTTCCCCTTTCGGACTGTTTTTAACTACGGTCCGAGTCCTAATCTACCACCGGGCACTTTTTACAATGAACGGAACATTACATCGTTAGGCTTGGTACGCAGTAGGCTACATAGCCTACTACTATGTACCTCTAATCGTTCGTTACTACGCGACCTAGAAGACATACATACATACAAGCAGACAAGATAGTATGAAGCCAAGCAAGTCATGGCAAGGGTAGGAAAACGCAGATCGGCCTTCTCCAATTTCTCATCAATCCTACGAAGCCACGCTGCGTGCAAGGAGCTTTGAACCCCAACCTCTCGAGAATATGGAGTGGCTTAATAAGTGGAACGATGATTTGCTTTGGACCCTGGTACACTTAACGAAGCAAGGCCCTGGTAGTCTTGGGCAGGCGAAAGATCGTGCCGAACCGCACAAAAAGGAAAAGTCGTTTTACTACCCGCGGGGCCGTTATGATCAATCTGGATGCCTCGTGGGAAAGAGATTGGCGCTTTTCCATTTCTTGATCGGGAGCAGCTATCAGTTCTCTAAACTGACGACATCTCATCTTATTAGTCCTTCTCCTGTCGATATATACCATAGTCGTAAGTGAATTATACAACTACATTCTGGAGAGCCTGGAACATATGTACTAGTCCTATCAGCATAACATATGTACCCTCTACGTCCTTAACAATTTTTCGTCTCAATAAACCCGAATTAAACGCCCGTACTTGAATGGTCCGCATGTAATGGTACCTTTTCTTCCCGACACTACTACTACGGATTTTTCCTTCTACTTCTTCTCTCGCTCCAGGGTCTGCTGCTCTATCCCTCGCCCATTGAATGGATAGAACCAATTCAGGACGTATCATTATCCCCGCTTTTACCATCTCAACGTTACGGCCCTAATGTTGAAGCTCCATAACGGGGCACATGGTGCAATCGCGTTATTAGAGACTAGCGAGGATGTTCGCGTTCTCTGCGGACCCCTACGAGATGACCTCCCAGATGACCTCCTAAGCCTCCCATTCACGTAGCTAGTCTGGGAGTAAACGGTCCTACAATGCCTACAATGTAGGACCTTACATTGTGCTGAAGAGGCATTCCATGGGTGTAAACCCATACGTTAGACATACATCATTAAATGAGTAAAATGAACGGCATTTCATCCTCGGTGTCTTTGATGCATTTCCGAGGACAATTAAGTCTGTGCAAGACATACATACAAATGCTTGGATGCTGGATGCATCGGTATAACATTAAGTCAGGCCTGGTACGCTATAAGAGATGAACCAATCATAACAACTTCGGTTTTAAGAGCGATACTGTCCGAGGATGTCTTTATTGCTTATCTGGTTACGTTGACGGCTTTTTTTTCTTTCTTCCTTGTCTTATTATTAGGGGCATTTTTGAAGAATGGAATTCAATTCTAAAGATAGCCTTGACGACATTTGAATCGAAACCATGATGACTCTACATACCTTACCTATCTGGACAACTGCTAACGTACGGGCTTAATCAAGATGAAAACGTCGAGACCATCCATCCACTACCAACGTGCTGGATTGGATTCCCGATATGGTCAACTCCAAAATGGTCGAACGGCCTTCATTTCATTGGAACGGAGGCAAGATGCGACTTTGAACCCCTGCTCGCCCCTCATGCATGGGGGAGTGTGCCCGCATTACTCCTACAACAGAACCATCCATCAGATCCGTGAGGCGCTGCACTGTGCGAGTCTCGGAACGACGAGAGTGGAGAGCTCGCCAGGTGGCAGAGTCGAACATGTACTCTACAAGACAGCTGTGTGATCTATTCTTAAAGATGTCCGTACATACACTAACTAGTTACTGTATCAGAACATACATACCTCTATCTATGTACCTAACATTCCACGCGGCGTTAACGATAAATCCCCATTAGGATTCTTCGGCGACAGCATCAGATCCTCACGACTGACTTTCTATCTACAAATTACCTAAGCCTAGAAGGACATCTCCGTAAGGCTTAAGGCTTAGGGCTTATTAGTGTAAGACGTCTCTAATCAGAGCTGTGGCCTACTTTTGGTTACTCAAAGTAGGACAACGACAAGAACGAGACCTTACATACACAGACCATACATATTGCTTCTTCCCACATCTTCTTCCAGGCATACCTCTAAAATAATACGTGTGCTGAGACAGCATGCTGTATTGCTTTTTTTTCTCCCGCCCCGTAAGCACTAGGGGCCTGTCAAAATTACGGTTCGGCTGTCAACTCGCTGTCAGGGTCCCCTACTATGTCAGTCAATGTAGAAGCGGTCAGCGGGCTCCAGCTTTGCTGACTGTCTTCACCACTCATATTCGACTACAATGTTATTACTATATAGACCATGTAAACCTGCAGCAATATATACCTAGTAACTAAACTGTACATAATGAAACCCATGTTTTCTTGTCCAGCTACCCAGCTACCAAGCTAGCTAACCAGCTAACCTAGCTATTTACTTTCATATATATTGCATAGTATGCATGTTAATTACATAGCAGCGAACGGACTTTCGGTCGGACTGCTGTGCCGCTGACGCAGACGTAAAACTAGCAAGGCTTATGAGAATCCTGGAGGTGCCGGCTCTTATGGCTCATATGGTGGAATTACGTCCACATAGATGACAGATTCATGAACATTCGTAATCGGGCGCTCTTCAGGGGGCCTGCGCGTGGCGTGTCTAGCGTCAGTAGAATACCTGCAGAAGTTAATGGTTAATGCAGTACGACATGCATCGAGTTAGGGTCCTGGCAGCCTGGCAGCCTGGCAAGCTGTTCTTCTATGTACTATGTATTGTACTTCGACTCGTTCATCAGCTCGCACTGTCGAGAACCAACATTTTTGCCTACCTAGGTGGGTAAATTCCAACACTTCAAAGACGAATTGTAACCAAGTTGTCATATCTACCACCTCATCCGGGAATTGATATACCTATCACGAACGATCTTAAAAGCTTATTTTCACTTTGTATCCTACCTAGGTACTTTCCAAATCCCGATGGCATATCTTGAGGTTCATTGGTGTATTCTGCTTACTAGGAATATTTTATAGCCACTAATCAAACCAATAATTATCCGACAGTCGCCGATTACTAGCTCCAATATGCAACAATGAGATGTATCTCGAACCGAACTACTCTGACCTCGGGGCATTTAACAGAACAAACCCCAACCGGTTGTAGCCACCCTTTCTCAACGACGGCGAAACCGATGCAAACTGAGAGCCTATGGCTACGCGCCGGTTCTCGATGATTACTTGGTGTATCGACAAATAGATTGTCAGTAGTACGGGAAAACCGGATATCCGGGATGAGGTGGCCAGATATTCTGTAAGAACTGCGTTGCGCATCACGTTAGTTAATGACAGCTCAACTTGGCAACGAGTCACTCGACTCGGATAGACCCAACCAAACAAATAGAAAATTAATACAAGTTTACCCTACTATAATAACGTTTCAACCGAATCCTACCAATCTGAGATGTCTCATTTGACTACTAAGTTACCAAGCGGCTCAAAACCGACTTACACGTGATAGAATTATATGTTTTGGATGTAAGTGGTGTGTTATTTTATCACATTTCACTGCGATATCGCAAAATACGAATTAAATGCATTTATGCTGTCAGCAATAGGAGGACATATGTAAAATGAAGAGCGACACTCACGAAAACAAACATTCGGTATGAGTTATGATCCGTATTCTTCATACCAGCATTCCAACGTTTATGAGACAGTACAATACAATACACCTACATTAACCACATACCGTTTCGCCACGACATTTCAAAGATATATACCGAGATATCAGTCTTTGATGTCATCATAAATATGATACCTACTTGTTAAATCTTAACCTACCTTGAGTCTTGACTACATATTACGTAGACACGTACCCCGCGCAATGCTCATTTAACTTCAAGTATGCGTCTTATGAGAACAAGGAGTACCATACATATACCATCGGTTGGTATTATTATAATTCACTTTACTAGCTCTCTTCTCATTAAGATCAATACCCCCCTGGGGATAATACATATTCTTAGCAGGTGAAAAGCCACTAACTAGCTAGTGTAGCGAATAGTTTGTTAATGTTACTGCTTAAATATCAACAACGGGGACTAGGGAACTAATAATATTTCTCTGTGTTTTAATAATTTAAACTAACTGAAGTTTACATGATTCGTGCATCTAACACCTTAAGCACCTTTGAACGTAATTACCATTTAACTTCGAAATATATCTCGCGCATATTAATAGCATTTCTATTTTTCCTTTACACATCCATTTTAATGTTTTTGATATTCCTAACTAGCTATTACCGTTCTATTAGGTTTAATAATTTCAATAGTGCCAATATTAATTTGACGGCTCTCTACGTTGAATTGGTACCGCTGTTGTTATTTCATCAAAAGTTTTGTACTTAACGCGAATCCTCGTAAGCGAGAAAATCCAATGCTATGTATAATGATGATTCCTCTTAATACTAGATAGTTCGTATCAGAATGATTAAACTACCTAGGTATCTGAGCTCCTAAGGAATGGACGTTACTTATCATATACATAGATTCTAAGACGAATTTCAGGCTATTGAAAGCAGTTCACTTTACATATACACATCGTAAAGCTAGAATCGAGTAGAAGCTCTTGAAGCTTCCACATGAAGAACTGGTGACATATCGTCGAATGAGATGTCAAGCACAGTGCCGAATTCGGCAAGTACCTAATTTAGCTTTGCGATCCCAAGTTTGGCAGGTGGCAGGTAGCAACTTGCTTAGGTGGGGGAAGAAGGAGCGCTACCATTAATAATAATAAGACCGCGCGTAGCGTCTTCGGTACGTAGCGTATAGTCCTAGGGAGCCTAGAGAGCCCCATTATGGCCCACATTAGCTAGTGGACCCAAGCGTTCTGCGGAAATTTCTGCACCGTTATTTTAGGAGCTACCAGCCTGCATGCGTTCCCCCCTTCGGTAAGCCATGTCACTTACTTGATGATTTGATTGGCTAAATGCCTCATCCTTTACTTCAGTAAAATACTTTGGTCCAAACTCACAAAGCATGATCTCCACCATCCATCCATTACTCGACCGCGCCAGTCTGATTGTCCAGGCAGCCCAGTGAGATACTTAGGTTACTTAGGCTACCTGGGCTACCTAGTACCAGGTCACACCGATAACTTCAGCACCATTACACTACACTCACTATCTTACGTACCTATATATTTACCTACCTAAGGTACATGCCTTTCACCCCGTGGGGTATGCAGACAAGCGAAGCAAGCAACCGCGCACTACAGTAACTGTTCATCTAGTGCAGGTAAGGTATCTATCTAACCTGAGGTTCCTCTAGACAACGTACCTAACCAGGCGCACCAGTCCTTACAATAGTATTATTATTATTATTATTATCAACCCACCCGAGGCAGCGAGGGTTGTTGCTACTTTATTAGAAAGTCGAGTGGTATCGCCAACACTAGCTCTGCACTAAAGTACAGAGGTAGCTAGTTCGGTCATAAACCAGGTAAGTGATTGGTTTGATTAGAGAGGCACCTCCACGATTAGATAGAGCTAGCAGGGCCCCTCTAGCATTGGGCTGGGGGGTGAGAGCAGGGGAACGAGGGGAAAAGCACCAACGCTCCTACTGCTGGTGCAGACTGGTACAGTCTGGTGCTATGAACTGTATGATCAGAGCAAAAAGAGTGGAAAATCACGACCCGCCACCTAGTGGCCCATGCCCCCGCAGCTTCTGTCTTTTTTTTTCTTTTTAAACAGTGCGGCCTTGACCACGCAAAAGCCCGTGTGCTACCACCTCGCTATCCTCTTTTCAATCATCCCGCATTCACCTTTCCTGATCAATCAATCAGACCAAGCTTGATACTGGCAACGTTTTGATCTTTTCTCACAGGGGGAAGTTTAACTCCAAAAACGTACTGTTTGACAATCGCCGAGCCTCCCTTTTCAGAATCCCCTTGACTTTATTTGCATCAGCCCGCAAAGCACCGACCATCATCTAAGTTGGTTGTCAATCACTTTTTTTTTTTCGAGGTTCGCGCCCACTACCAATTGAGATTATTATTTTTAAAACTACACTTTTTTAAATTGTTTGTTTTGGGCAATTGACTAACATTTTTCTACCTACCTTACCAGGCAAACATACCAAAACTTGACCGACCTATTGACGAATACTTTCCAAGCTACCGCCCGACCGGTGTACCGAGAGACAACCCAAAAAAAATAAAATAAAAACAACCAACCCGAAGCCAAACAAAGCCGCACGGCCAATCTTTTACTTTTTTATTACCTTATTTTCCCTTTTGACACATTTTTCATATTTTTTTATTTCCCTAAGCAGGAAGTAGTAATTAATAATTTCTACGCTTGTTCTTCGGCTCTCATCTCCCAACTTTAATCCGCCCGGTGGTTGCGCACCAGACTCGATACAGCAGGCGCCCCAACCAGGTTTCTGCGACAGAATTACAGCCTACTACAACCCAGGGCCTCTCCGCTCAACGCCAGATCAAGTATAGGTCGTCGGCACCACGACCAAAACAGTATCTCCACCATTTTTGCCTTTTTCGTTCGTGATACAATCGTCGTACCTCGATAAAAATGGCCGACATCACAGACCAACACGATCAAACTTCTCCCACCGAACTCGACGATTCCCACGTCGGCAATGGCAATGCCGGTCCTGTAGAAAACCGTGGCATCAAGCGCCAACGTGCTAGTATCGCGGACGACGACGATGACGATGATGAGAAGGGAAGTCGCGAGCGTCGCAAAATTGAGATAAAATTCATTAGCGACAAGTCGCGTCGTCACATCACCTTTTCCAAGCGCAAGGCTGGAATAATGAAGAAGGTATGTTTATGCATCAGCTTCCATTGCTCTCATCGCATCTTAGTTCACCGATCATCGCGTTGAACGCGTTACTTGTTTTGAAATTGAGTTTCAAATCGTGCCAACTTCTATATACTAACGTATTATTTCCTAATTAGGCATATGAATTGTCTGTTTTGACGGGCACTCAAGTTCTGTTGCTAGTCGTATCAGAGACTGGGCTTGTGTACACATTTACCACCCCCAAGCTTCAACCGCTAGTAACAAAGGCGGAGGGAAAGAATCTCATCCAGGTTCGTGTCTCGCGACTCAGCTCCGTTCGATTCGAGTCTCAAATTGACTGATTATGTTTAGGCTTGCTTGAACGCGCCCGAGCCTACCCAAGGCAACGAGAACGGCGTTGACGATTCCAACCAAGTCGAATCGCCTGAGGAGCCGCCCAATTCTCACCTGCCCCCTCAGACGAGCCGGCCGGGAATGCCTTCTCATATGCCTCCGAGCTATGTACCTAACGTACCTATGGACCCTCAACAAGCCATGGCGTATCAAAGTTACATGCAGCATCAGCAGCGCGGGCAATTTGGACTGGCACAGTCTGGTATGCCCCAGCACACCTCACATCAATCGTGATGGTCGCCATAGTGGCGACAGTATTGCCTTGCACCTGATACCCCGAATTTAATGCATTCACGAGGTTCTCTTTTTTTATTCGAGGCATTCTGAACACACCTATAATTGCAAGGCTTCGGTGGTCCGGCGTTGTTGGGTCATCGTGACTTTTTTCTTATTTGTTCTGCACAATGCGACCATATTATTTCCGTACCGATTCCGACCGTCTTTCGTATTATATCACTTGTCGCTGACCGAATTTGCGATTGGTGATCCCTGGGCTTCGACCCGAGTTTTTAGTATCCATTAATTCTTGCTTCATATTCCACGGAATAACCGAGGCCCAGCTTTGCTAAGCTTAGGGACTTGGTTTCTCACCCTTTCCCGATCTTCAATTTCCCGTATGGTAGCAGGCTTCATAACAATGACGGTGGCCCTTATACCGTCTATAACTAGCCATTAGGAGATCTGTTTCGGCCTTAATTCCGAAATGGGCTACACTACCTTCGACACTAACTTGCCACTAAAAAGTTGAAAGAGTGGTTTTCGTTGACACGTACTGCGTCGGTTTATATTGGTTTTACCGATTGCCTCTTCTACGACCGCATACGTTTGAGGTTGCTTTTCCATTACACCTACCTGGACGTGGGAGTGTAGGAGATGGCAATCACATTAAGATAATATACGACGGGATTGAGAGTTGTCGAAAGAATCTCAATGGATACTTCGCCTTCTAAGTCTGCGCGGCCACTACTAATTCTCGAACTGGATCGACCGTCCCTATGTTTGACAAGGAAACGGCAACAATGATTTACGAATCATGGCTGACGAATATATGAATGAAGCCGATCGATCGGAACCGACTTTGCTGTTAATTAACCATTGAGGTCGAGGCGGGCATTTTCGTAAACTAAGACTTTGCTGCTGCTACGATTCACACTACCATCTGAAAGTCTTTAACGACTAGGAATATTTGTGGGAGGGAGGGGTGGTAATCATTCCTTAACGCAGCTATAAGTTTCCGTCCTTGCCTTGACTACTCAATTGAGGATGGAGTTTGCGTTTCTGGCATTCTCAATACTCCCGCATCGGCATGGTTCTGGGCATGGTTCTGGGCATGGGCATGTGTCTCGGGTTTCAATCCGATCGTTTCTATCCATCTAAAGTCATTTTCTCCAGGCATTGGGCCGTGATGGGCTGGATGAAAGGTGAGACGCTCTACGCCGTCGTAGGAGGAGGCGCGTTTGTATGATAGAAATCATCCCACCGGCAGGCATTGTCCTCCCGTAGATCCCCAAGATCTTGGCGTCTGGCAATTGATATTTCAGTTGAGAATTGCTCCATATCCAAGTTAAATTCCTCGAGACCCTTCGGTGTTGTGAACTTCGTTGATTTAATGTGGATGATTTGTCTAGTAATTGTCCAATGCTCTAGATTTTACGGCAGCTTCGGTCTGTTTTCCGTACTAATCTAAAGCTAAACCCAATCACCAATTCGTAGTAAGCTATGAAGAGGAAATTTGGTAAGTATGTAGGTTATCATATGCCTTTTCGAATTACAGGTGTTACTCGCACACCTTTAGAGAACAAGGTATGCCATACACGTTTTATGTCTAACATGTCACGCTCGGAAGTAATTGGGTCTAAATATACCAATATTTCTTAATAAGCTGTCGTGTTCATGACTAGTGTTTGTATACGTCAAGCCATAGTGTGTGTATATGAGCTGTAGCTTCTAGACAGGTGCTGCCTCCTGTTGCTTTATTTTGATTATCTTAGGGTTAAGTCTTCAATCTCGATGAATTTCCCGGCTGTGCTGTATATTACTTTGTTTTGAGTGGGAGCGTGAATATGTGAAGAAGATTTTCATGTAGGCAGGCTCGCTGTTAACTGGTGTATGAAGCAGTTGCACAAGTTCGTGTTTGTGTTACTGCGGTGAATTGCTCGGGTTTACGTAGATGGTTTGGTGAGTGGTGGGTTGGTTTAGGTGCTTCTTTTTGATACTAGTGGATAAGGAGGGGCGGAGGAGCATGAACCTGATAGAAGCCATGAATCAAGTTTAAATAGCGATTCTCGTTTAGTTTAAGGGGCCTTAACTGATTCTTTTCTCATTACAGTTGCTCTATTGATGGACGGGACTAAGTGGTTGGTGTGTCCCTTTTCTAAAGTTGTTTGCCATATAGCAGGTAACTCATGTTACTTAGGATGGAGAAAGGGTTAATATCCTCTCATAAGGCTCTGAGTTTTTAATATTCATTTTATAAGGTAACTTATACAATGGAACACTCTCAGTTGTTGCTATCATTCTTTGTCTATTTCGGTCAGAGCTGTGCCGTCCGCATCGGCCGATTGCAAGCAGACTAGTTACCAAGTGTTCCTTAGCCAATAGCTCGTACAGATCATGGAGAATACTTAAATGTATGTGTTAGATTTACTATGTTAACTATAGAGAGAAGTCTTTAGCTTACTGGAGAATTGATGATTGTATTTACCCCTATCTTGCTAGGATGAGGGAGACATCTCAGGTTTGGCCTGCTTGACTTCGTGAGGAGAGTTCCTTGCCGTGTAAATTTATTCATTATCTAATAGATCCATGACTATCATCCTTAGAATCCGTCTACGTTGCCCTCATATACTTCTCCATCTATTCATGTGATAGGAGACTGGATATATCACTCGACTTATGATGACTATTTATATCCCTAATTGACTACTTTAGTTGTGCACTATTATCATCCCCCTACCATTCTTCTCTACCCGCCGTAAGACATTATTTCCCTTAATTTTTAAAAGTATTCCTGTAGCTTAACTGTTAGACCTCTGTCAAATCCAATATCTAACAATGTCTTGAACATTAGATAGAATGATGGAAGTCTGGGTATCACGATGGAGACTTTTCGTAGGTTTTGGCAGAGGTGCGGTTATGCCTTACTATGCATATCCTCTATTAATAGGTATGATCTTCAACCCATATTCTGAATATTATTTGGAAGTGGTACTTCACGACTATATGATACGGATGTAGGAGTCTAACTAGTTTACACTCCTGAAAGCTTATTAGGGATACATCCCGTGTGCTACGTGAGGCTACAATATATCAATTGCATACCGTTATGATTTATTTCTCGAAAGTTACTGCACATTATTATCGTTGGGTTATTCCTATCCTATTGTTCTCCTAATAAAACTTTAACCCCTATTTCGTAGTCCCTGAGATAAACCCTGTAGGTTAGCTTTTACAATTGTGTAGAAAATAAACATGTTGTGGATATGCGCAAAGCTGGATGGTGATAACGATGATCATCCATGGATCTAGGCCGGAGTATATCTTACTATTTTAAGGATGCTAAGGTTGGCGATGGAACGCATAGTGACATGCAGTCAACTCGGAGCACGTGAAACGGAAATCTGAGTCTGGACCCGAGCCCAGATCTCTGGCCTTAGAACTGGACCGACCGGCAACAAGGGTCCCGGAATAGGTCAGACGAAGCTGATGATTTGTGGAAAATACGTGGGGTGAGCGACAGGGGTATTTCTTTACACACTTAGTGTAGATGAGCAGATTTGAGAAGATTTCTTAACCCCCACTGGCCGTGGATGTACGACATAGAATCGCCCCTTATTTCCATAGCTCTGGACTGGTTCGGCTTCAACTAATAATCATATTGATAGGATTATTGCAAAATTAATGCAGCTTCTGAATATCTAAATTGCCTCATTCGAGTAGCAAATACCTCAGCTTGCATGTTTACTTACTGGCCCCCCTAACGCCATGCTCAAATCGTAGTGATGATAATAAAGTGCCCCTCCCTTTGCCTTATAGGCTGATATCAACTAGCCTGGAACCGAATGCGTACCATCCCTTATAAACTCGCAAACACCACCGGATTCATGCTCGTGCCGTCGTATCGTAGATTGAAAAATTAATGTGCGCCGTCTTGGCGACTTGAAAACCGGCAATGCTTCCCTTTCGTTCCGCGATGATGCGCTTTAGTGTTCTGAGCTGTAGAATCGGCCGACAAGCAGGCTGCCTATGAATGTGCCACCGAGGACTGCAATGAAGTACCCGACATTCATTGTCATGACTGCCAACATGCTTTGCGTCTTTGTTAGTCCTAGCCATAATTACTGATTGGTATGGTTTGAGCTTACAGGAGGTAACTAATACCGGCAATGCAAGTATCTAGCACCGCTCGCACGGGATCAACCGACATTCTCCAAGGACGAAGGTGAAGCTGTTTTTTCTGGACAACCATAACATCCTCTTCGACGCCATTTTCCGTCAGTGTCATCTTTTTGTTGAAGCTGTCAGTTGACACCTGCTCCGCGACTGGGAGCTTTCCCTGCACAACAACGTATCTTCGTTTCATCTCAGCATCCAACCATCGCTCCTCTGCTAGTGCCTTGCCTGCAAGTAGTAGTCGAAACGCTATGCCAAGAATAAGTAAGAATATGATGGTTCCAGCGTAGGCGCTGCTCGTGCGTGGTGTCCAGGAATCGGAGTAGAGAGACGTAGTAATGCTGTTTTGAAAGACCATATGCATCGCAGAGGAGTGCGACATATCCATGTTACTCATATTCATCGCCATATGTTGATCGTCGCGGGGGGATAACATCGCGATCGATCTATCTGGCTGATCAAGATTGGGAATATTAAATTAGAAGAAAGCCGAGGTATTGTTTTTGGGCGAGATTATTTGTAGAGCTGCAAAATACCTGTCGCGTCGAATCGGGATGTTAACTACCCAGGGAGGAGGGTCTCTATTCGTGAAATATTCTAGTCTGTCACGGCCACAGCAACCAGACCAGTGACAGGGATAATTTTTTGGGGGTATGAATAGTTGAACTTTTCCGAAACTTGGACGCGTTGCTCATGAGCTGTACATGATACTCGTAGAGTTGGTCAAACGGGGTGAATAGAACTTGAACTTAGATCTTTGAGTGTTATACTAGGAACAAACGACTTGAAAGCACAGGTCGAGAGTCTAACGCGCAAAGAACCAAAAATAAAATGTAGATCCTCGAATTGTAGACTGAAAGAAAGAAGGGAGGAAGCAAGAACTATCAGAGAGGCGAAGGCGGAATTGTGTTGCTTTTCTTTCAAGTAGAGATGGGAAGGTACGGTAGTAAAGTAATATGTAAGTACCACAAGCTTCCTGTTTCGCCAGGGTAGTTTCATCACGTACCTGTGTAGGTACATGTAGGTAGTACATCCAAGTACACCTGTTACATATATGCACACCTTACGGCCTTAAAGGACTGCCATGTACCCGATGTACTATCAATTTCAAGGCAGGAGAGGATGACAAGCGAGACCGTACATGTACCTACAACGTCAATTTTCTTAGGAAATAAAGATACGTATGTCAAATTTAGTAACCATTGCTCAAACGCATAACGCATTACAATACTAGTACAATACTAGTAGTACATGTATCTCCTGATCTCCTTTTCAGCGCTTATATGCTCAAAAGACCTCATTGTGGTTACCATCTAATCATATCAGTGCCAAGCCGGATTAAGTAGAGCCAAGTACAATCTACGTATGCTAATTGGCTGTCTTGGTTTAGATCTTGTACCCCTGTTACCCCACATTCCATTTGAGATCTGACAGATACGTGATACGCATCGGTATAAGTTGCTTCGTGAACCTCTTCGTCGCTTGTCAGATACATAATAAATCATTAAATATAATATCCATCACTTATTTTTGTTTCTTCTCAAATCTTAATTCTTATTTATTAACCGTAGACCATTTCCTATTGACCTGATAAGTAATAACTTTTAGTCTTAAATTTGGTTGGAGTTATTAGCCAATGTCGACTTCCTCGAGTTACTTACCATAAATAGCTCCTTAAAAAGTAATCGTGTGTAGCCACTTATCGTGTGGCAAACCTTGTACTGTTGCGGCCGTATACGCGTTTCATGAAGCGGTGTTGTGTGGATGTGGGCGGTAAATGGGACCGCAACTTGGTTGTAGAAGGAACTATGAAGCCATCTAAGATTGGACTGCTGATATGGCTAGGAGTTCACGTAGGCAGGTACTTAGTATTCATGATAGGAAGACTGATTGCTAAGTGCCTTCTCATGTAGAGCTCCCTAGTACATATAGGTATTATCTTCACCCTATAATCTACGAGTTCCCTTTAAAGGTGTTGAAGCGTTCGCTCTCAAGGTTATAAATACTGAACTTTGCTACGACCTTATATGCCTTAAAGGTAAGTATAATATAATGAAGTAGCTGATAATACTAAAGCCTTGGTTTCGTTTGAAAGTTAAAAGTTGGCATGAGCTAACCCTTTTATGCTTTCATTGGGTACCTCCTAGAAGGATGTCAACATACAGCCGACTTTTCCAACGCCTTTTTCTATTTCCTTAGATAGAAGGTTGATATGGAGCTGAGGGTTTCAAAGGTTAGGAAGAAAATTGCGGCATACATACACCTGTTTATGAATAACTGTCTTGGATGTCCTAGGGTTTACTCTTGATATGAAAATACTGATGATCTTGATTTTAATCCTTACCTCGTGCCATAACTGCGAGTGAAACCCTTTTATTATAGACCTCCCTTTCAACGCATCTTCGTTGTTAGTATTATATTATAACATCATAGCGTACTATACTTGGCAGCTGACCGTGATTTATATTTTATATTACCTAACTAGTATTAGGGAATACTGCTTATAGGTACGACGACATTGGCACCTCTCTTTTCCCTTTATAGCTCGTGGATGTAGAAAAGGGGCGAATACTTAGATGCTCAAGACTGTTGTAATTGTTATTCTAGTCTCGCATAGAAGAGGAGTTACTTATTTAAGCAACTATGCTAGCTCTAAGTAAACTATGGTAGATAATACAGGGAAGCAAATTAATTGTTATGGTATTATGTTAGCTAGGCCATTTCTATTCAGATCTTGGGGGGTTAGCTATCGTCAGCGCTAAAGTGAAGGAATGATAAATAGGAGAGGAAAACGAATGAAATATTAAAAGTCTAGAAATGACTTAACACTTACCTAGGTATTTAACTGGATACTTGTAGGTTGGGGACTAGGATATATAGTTGAGTAACTTGCACAGAGAGGGGAAGGGGACTTTATCTTCTCTTATAGCGCTAGGTTTCAGCCACTGCTGCCATGTATCTCTTTTTTGACTCCTTACGATGAACTATGCATGAATTCTCCCGTAAAGGTTGGCTAAACAGTAACTTTAAAATGCCCTTAATATGTTCTTCATAGGTAGGATTATTATTTAAAGGTGTCAAAGTGATGACTTAGAGGCTCTAACAGCTAGAGGTACCAAGTTAAGGACCTCAATAAAGAGGTAGACAAATTAGGGGTACGAGAAGCTCATTTCACTGAAGCTACTATTAGGGACCCGTAGTCATATAATTCTACACTTTGTTAAATCTAGGTGGAGGATAGCGCTAAAGTAGAGAAGAGAAAAAAGAACTGATATTTGAAATGCCGTCACGTTTTACATATATTAGCATTGTGTATTAGGTAGTTCTTAGATCTTCTAGTGAACCTAAGACTAAATTAAGTACCTACGTAGTATTAAATAAGAGGCTCTTATGGGATATTTCGTACTACAACATCTAGTCTAGGAGTGTATCAAAACCGTATAATAGGACGGGTATGTTAAGTCGCGGAAAATGGCTGCGAGGAGTGTCCCGTGTTCCGTTAAAGCGGTATTATTAACTTGATACTGGGATTATAGCATAACATGGATATTAATACATAGATACTAAGCACTTTGCACACGATTTAATAGATAGGACGTATGATGGCACGATAGAAGGATTATGTACCTTTTTTCAGGGGAATTGTTCTATACTCTATCTAAGCTATAAAATCGGTGGCGATTTGGTTTTCTTGGATCATTCAAGATACTAGGCACCTAGTTGTTTGCTAATATAACCTCATAACTATTAAATAAATTCGTCATTAAATCTGGGGAGTCCATTTAACCCTACGATGTCACGAACAGGGAGATCTTGGCGGTTTGCTAGACATGCCATTATCAATCATCGGTTCCTCCCTAGAGTCGTACGACACAATTCTCTTATGTAATTTACTAGAAGAGCGAAGCGAGTAGCACAAGATAGCCCTGGAGAAAGTTGAAGTTATTAGCACACGCCTGTGGCACCAACCTTTACGCGGCCGAGCCTCGGCTGTAATTATATATGTAAACCGAGGATGATGGTTCCTGGAACAAATATGAATCTTCGGAAGCAGTGTAAATCCTAATCAGCACGATAGGGCAGCACACGGTTCCCTTATGCGCTCTGAAACGTCGTGTTCTTTGAGGAACGCCATGTTACAGGACAGCTCACGTACACAGCAGATGATGCCTAAGTGTTGGGACACCGCGTCAGCGCTATTGGTGACAGCGTACGAAAAGGGAGCAATGGCGAAGGGGCAAGTCAATATGGTGGCCTGGGTTGCACGGGCGTTGATCCAGGTGAAAGCCACTGCAGAAATTTGCCGAGCTGCAAGCAGCCGTCCTCCCCCCTCCTACTTCTTTCTACCTAAACTGCAACTCGGTGGTTGCCTAGCAGAGTAGGGATCATCTGATTGCTCCTGAAGCCCCTGTGGCCGCGGGTCTTGTATTCCCAATGGCCTCGTCGGTCGTGTGGTAAGACAGATAAGGCATGCATTCTCATCTGTACCGCCCGTGCCGTGATTCTCTCTCGGTGATATTTCACCGGGATCTGTCTGGTGACTTGCTGCGGGGTCCCACTAAGGTGGGCATATCAATGGTAGAGCCCTAGAGACCTGCCAGGGATCAATGCTCTAGGGATTATGTTCGCCGCGACGGAAGTGTGATCCATCGGCATCTTGCTTAGATGCCCGGGCGGATGTCTAAGCTCCTGTCTTGGTTTCTCGAGTCCTTCTCGGGAGCATGCATGCATGCCATCCATTGGATTCATCTTATCTGATATGTTAGGTACGCTTTGACTGCTTTCCCCCGCGAACGGCTCAGTGCGCAGTACCATCCACGCTTACCTACTGGTGACAGCAACTGCAAGAGGCCACATCGCGAACCCGTTCGAGCATACCCGAGTGAACCGAGAGCCGGGATGTCGCCCGACGAGAACTAGACACCCGAGTCTAATTTAACGACAGCTGGAATAAAGGTCCTATTCTGGTTGGTGGGAAACCGACGACGGATGGCATAGGTATGATTCTCGTCTTACTCGAATCGGATTCTACCCAGTGAGAGATTTCTCCGTGTCAGACGAAATCTTTGTAGGGAGCTTCCCCCAAACTACAGCGTCCGATGTACTACATTCCCGTGGGATGGATCGATAGCGTGGGCAGAAGATCCGATGATAATAAAACTCGACCTCGTCGGTGAGCGGGTAGTGCGAAACCTCCTATTACACTTGAGATGGAGGAGGCTCCGCAATTCGCCGTTTGCCGCGGACATGGCCCCCCGAATGGGAAATATCGGTGCCGGCTCACGGCCACTGGATCGTGTCTTATTCAGAATCGGAATAATTAATCGAAACAGAGCGACCGGCCGTTTATGGCAACTATTCCCAACGGGATTAAAAGGAATAGAACTCTGACCTCAGCCCGCTTAGGACCCTGAAAAAGCTTGTCTTAGATCGTCTCTCTCCGTAGCGTGCGGGCGAAGTCGAGAGACGAGTTATGATCCCTGCGTGGTCCCGGCCAATGTCAATAGTCTCGGGCGCCAAGGATACTCATACATATAAAAATGTACTTAATGTACATATATGTATGCATCTAAGCATTTGATATACCTACCTCTAATGTACATGCGTACTATGGATGTACGTAGTATGCATCGTGGGTGGGGGTCACATCCAAATCCGATTTAAAGCTCGCCGAGGCTTGCATATTGGAAGCAACTTGAGTCAGTTAGGTACATGTTATTAGAGATATTAGCAATTTTTATAACTCGTTTTAATAAAATAGTAGACCTAATTCCACTTTAATTCTATTCCCGGGGTGTGGCTATGACAAAGAAATAGGTCCCCGGCGTTACCAATAAGATAAAAATAGGAAAAGGGGCAAAGAAGAAAAGTAAAAGCTCGCGCTACACAAGCGCATTTAGTCGCCGATATCACCGACAACTGAACAACACAGCTGATGTTTGTAAGCGAGGCGCAATATTGTCTTACAAACTACAGACTTAGTAATTACCTAGGTACCTATTTACTCTAGGTATAGGTATAGCGAAAAATAGGGGGGGGGGGGCGAGTTAAGCTTGTGGTTGTAACTCGTCTTGCGAAACTACCAACTATAACTTACGAAACCTACATATGACCGAAAGGTGCGGATTGGGGGTTAAGGCATTATTGTTACAGTCCTGATTGAAACTTCTGTGTAACGAAACCCTTGTTGAGATCTGGTTCTTAGAATATCGAGAGTTTGCATTTCTGAGAGCTGACGGTACCTACCTAACGTATATGCGATGCTATGCAAATGATAAGTTATAAAATACTGCTTTGATCTTCATGTCGTTTTATGACCTAGATCCTAGAAGAAAGTGAAGCTAGCTGTATAGTTCATGTTTCTTCTACGGTTAGGGCCTACTGTTAGGATCTAGAGCACGGAATTACCCATCCAATCGTACTCAGAATCAACTACCTAGGCCTTTCGGGGTTGCTTTTTTTTTTTTTTTTTTTTCAGGGCCTCGCATTCGGACTTTTGCGTTCCACCAGCATGGGAAAAAAAGGGTTAGCCAAGACAGACTGGGAGACCTGTCCATGCAATTCCAGGTAATTTGAATAAGTGACGAGTAAGTGGATCTGTTTAATAGTTGGAATGGAAATCATCATAAGGGGCATATGAATGTTCTTGCGTCCAATGGTTACTAAAGGGGGACAATAAAATAGGGACAAGCCGTAGAGCTTTACGTTCGTTAGGAGTTTACATAGTGTGAATATGTATCGGCGTGAGAGTAAGAATAGCCGTAGTAAATAGAGTAAATAAACCTACTTAGGCCTACCAACGTTTAGGAAATACGTAAGGAGCGCAGTACATGCGGCATAGTACAGGGGACTAGCTCCTACTGGCTCGAGACAGCGTCAGTGTCTTCAGCCTCGCCATGTGGGAACCACACGGTTAGCATAACCTTTAGGAACTTCGGTCTGGGAGTGGATACAGATACTAGTACTGCGTAGTCGGAGCCGAATATACATATTTACCTACCTACGTAGATAGGCTAGATAGGTAGTTATTAGAGCTCCAAAACACTTACGTGCGTACTGGAGTGCTAGACTAGGAACTAGAAGTTGCTTACTTGCGTATTGCTGTCTCTTCTAGCGAAGTAGGCCACCCAATTCCCACCTCTTAAATGCGCGGGATCGTCGTCCCGCCATGGAGCCAGAGCGGGAATGGCTGACTGGCTAGCTGGCCCTGCAAGCGAGTCCGTTAGGTCGGCTCAAAGCCACGATAAACGAACCCTTGAGAGACACGGGCTACTAGTGCATAGTTATCTGCGCGTACATATGGCACGGAATGTGTAGGACGGCCGCCACTATCTAAGATGTAACGCATTCCTTGGCCGGCGAGAGATCGAGATTCAAGGGTTCTAATGGCTTAGACCTGGGGGTGTGTCTTGAATGTGCTCTTTTAGACCATTCCTCTTGTATAGTCTCAATCTTTCTTTCTTGGCTACGGCTTTTGTACCCGCCGCCTAGCTGTAGTCAGACATAATAAAACGTCTCGGGTTTTGAGGCCCCAAGTCTCGTGTGAGAGTGAGCACGAGGACCATGTGGTGAATTTGCCCAGGCTAAGGATCAGCATTTACCACTCGTATAAGCAACTAAGTCCATACATGCACATTCCGTGCTCCATTCGTGTTTTTTAATGCTGACCGGTGAAATCTGACGTCCGAGAAAGAGAGAACAACCGGCCCTATAGGCTAACCAAGGAGCACTAAAATTTAGCTTGAATTTAGCAGTTTGTATTTAAGGTGTGGCTTTATTTGGTTCTGGCCGACTTCGAGGGGTTTAAGCTACTGACATAGTTATCCTCTAACCCATTTTCGTGAATAGGCGTAATATGTTTTACTACTAGTAGTATAGAAGATAATTAGATATTACGAGAGATATATTTATCCTGTGAACGTTTGTCTCGAGATTAAGCGTACGGAATTCTCACGATATCGTATGCAACCTACTTGTAAATAATTCTTCCCATCCAGCCTTTTGACGTAGCCAATGTTAAATTAGGTAGTCCCACAGATATAGCGCTTCTTTCACAACCCGTGTCACATTGAATGCCATTCCGTGACTGGCTTTAGATGGGGATTGGAGTATTGTGTAATTGTCAATATCATGCAGACTGTTATTACTACATACGACGTACTTGTGCGAAATCATTCGAGTTACATATACTGGGCGTACGGGGTATCAACATACTATTGAAAGGGTTGAAGAACTAAGAACGCTTTCTTTTCGCTCAAACAAGCAACCCTGTGAAAATAACTCGTTCGCCTGACCGTCGTCTAATTCGCCTCCTATACCTATTATACAAGGCTTCCTGATTCAATGTACATCGGAAGGTCCATGATGACCCAATACGTGCTATTTCCGCTGGCGATGGGATGCCGCTCCAAATGAATATCCCATGTAGCCGATGTCCAAATTCAAAATATATTTGCAACGGGAATTTGTCCCGCTGATGCCAAATGATGCCATGAAAGGTGCAAGACCTCCGATCGATTCGGTTCGTAGCGTTTCGTAGTGATGCGTAACTGGATGTTTCCCCATCTGAGCAATGAAACCTATAGGTAATATGCGAATCCCAAGCAACCGACGAAGCAGAACATCAAGGAAAAGAAAAAACCAAAACAAGGAAGCATTCAAAGTCTATTGCAATTCCTCCCTCCGCTATGAATATTGACCTGACGACTAGAACGACAACGACTTCGTAAATAGCAAGACAAGGTCGATATACATGTCTCGTCGGTTCCTAGAGGAGAATCGCAAAATCCATTACTAACTCGCTCGTATGATAACAGCCGTAAACCCATGTCGTGGTTTTGGTGTCTCGTAGAGCATTCTTCATGCCAATTCGCAAAATCCGTAACCGTTGACTCCGAGCCCTGCTCTTTTCCGCTTGTTACCCTTTCCATTCGTGATGTTTTTATATCATTTCGACAACAGGTGTAGATAAAATATAACCACCACCCGTGAGTGTATTACTGCGCTTCTCCAACTCTAACGTAGCATTTGTCCGGTGACATCGCTCGGAAGACAAACTTTTCTGATAGAACGTCGTGGTTACCAATGAGAATCTAGTTCCCTACAACGGCTCTTGCTTGATGCCGTATTCAGAACCTGAATGACTATCTGGATCGCGTTTGTTATCTTCCCGCGGTGAGCTACCGCTTCCGTCGTTCGGCGGGGTCTTTCCAGTACCACATCCCTTTACCAATCTATGACGCTGTTGGACGTAAAAGTTAGCAGCTTATATAAAGGGTTTCAGCTCTTAAACGCGATGATAGCCTACCTTTAGCGCATCCTTTCTGGAGAAGCTCTTCTCGCAGAAGGTACAGGGAAATGGCTTGATTGCAAGATGAATACGCTTGTGTCTTTTAAGGTCGTGATTCCTGTTGAACGACTGTGGACAGACATCGCATTTGAAGGGACGATCTTGTGCAATAGGATGATTATTAGCGTAGAGATGCTGATTGATCAAATGTCCGGTTGGATGATATCCATGTGCCATTGTGCCAATGCCGTTCATAATAGTCATCTGGCCTCCAGGATTCGTCATGTTCGACATGATCGGCCCTCCCACTGTCGAACCGCCTCCCATTGTTGGAGGAAGAGTGTAAGAGGGAAGGGGCCTGTAGGGCGGCGCTTGCATTGGAGAATGTTGTTGGTGAGGACTAAGCGGCGAGGCAATTTTTGATAGGCTTCCAGTCGTTATCGAAGACGATTGTGGTGAGGAGGTATGTGAAGAAGTAAAGGAAGGATAAGAAGTATGTGGAGTTGATGAAGACGGTCCTGAATAGTAGCCAGAAGCTGTTGGCGGCCGCGAGTAAGCGTCTGAAGGTCCTGCAGATGTTGACGGCGCTGTAGGTTGCGATCCTTGGGAATGACTATTCATCATTGGCAAAGAATTCTGATTTGGGGCTGGTGATAGTATGTTAGAATGACCTAAACTACTCCCTGGAATCGAAAGTTGGTAAGAAGAGTTGTTGTCGTAGTTAGAAGCTCCCAGAATATCTACTGTTCCGGGGGATTGTGAGCCTCGATAATTGGAATTAGGAGAATAGATCGGGCGATTAAAGTTCTGCTGCATGAACGGAGGCTGTCCTCCGTGGCTCATCGGACTGTGCGTATAAGACTGAGTACCCGTTGCAGCCCAGAGTCTCTGTTGACTACCGAACGGTAATCCACCTTGGGAATGTTGAGAACTGTGGTTGTTGGCGCCTGGAGAGATTGGGCTTAGGCTGTCAATGCCTGTAACTCCTGTAACGCAAGTTAGAGGGCTGTATTCGAACATATTCGATAATGGAGGCCGGGGTATTGGCATAGCCATCTCGACGACGTCTTGTATGGGGTAAGGAAGAAAATGGAGAAGATTAGGAAAAAGTAGAGATAGAGGTAGCATTGTTGGTAGTAAATTCATATTGGAAATAGAAGTAGTTCGACTCATACTTGGCACTTGATTATCTATTGGTAGTGTCGGAAGTGGTAGATGGAACTGAGGAAGCGTATGAGCTGCTGGTCTACGTGACGTGAAGCTCGTTGCGGCGGTTTCCATTATTCTTTTTCTGAGGAAAGGGCGATAATGGAGGATAGAAGAGAGCGCTCTCCTGTTTACGATCCCCCTCTTCCTAAAGTAAAGAGTGAACGGATAGATAGAGCTTTCTTCCTTTACCCAGCGATGAAAATATATAAACCTAAGGAGGAACTAGTAAATCTTATCGCAATAGGTTGCTTCTAAGTAGCATTGAAGTTAGATATACTCGTCCTTAGAGAAACCAAGGGACACAATTTGTCGTTTAATACTTGGAGGATCTCGTATTCTAGTCGCACCGTATTTCTGAGTCGCAAGTCGCTCGCCAACGGACCACAACCCGAGTCAGCGCAATTGAAATAGTATGGGATAAGGAGAGTAGCTGTGCTATATGGCTTGGGGAACAGAATCCCCAGACCAACTTGGTTGAGGCCGTCTCTGGAGGTATTGGAGAGGTTAACGTCTGAGTTCTTGGATGAACTGCAGTAGTAATAGAAGACTCCCTTGATAGGTAGTGTAAGTACAGACTTATTGCAAGCTATGAGTGGAGACGTCGATCATAAGTATGGCTGCCGGGAGGCGCCCATGGAATTATATACTCTATTGGATGATTGATCGAATCCTTGCTGGGGGGACGTAGGCGTCCTTGGCCGGCTAGACCGTTAGGGACTGGCCTTTTATCGACTTTTGTTTTTTTTGCGGCTGGCTAGATGGAAATACCCAAGTCTCTGTTTAACACCCATTGAGATTACGTAGTTTTTGATCGTATTGCTCGATTGTTTATTTATTTCTAGCAAGATCCTTTCTTGCTGTAGTGAGTTAAGAAGGTTGTAGGTAAGGACAAGGGCTAGTTCGAACTAATCACCCCCAAACTAGTTTCGATGGGCTGAAGCGCTGCCGGAGGTGCATATATGCAGCTCTAAAGTGAAAAGCTGTAAAAGGGTCAGGTAGGGAAGAAAAAAAAGGTTGGCCTGAATAGGAGCGTGGCGTTAGATTACATATGTATGTACATAAGGCAAGTAGTTGATGGGTGGGTAGATAGGTATGTACTCCGTAAATTCTTAAGCTCTCCTCGGGAATGGCTCTTCTCTCTACTAAGAAGCTGCTTAGATCAGGTTTCCGGGGCGCGTCAATACTACTTAGGTATCTTCTTGCATAGTCACATTATACATAGTAGTTTCTTTATGTTATGGCCTACTAGTTTGGGCACGGCAAGCCGTTCTGCACGTTGAATAATCCACACGATGGAACTTCGGGTCTGGTCTATGATGGTCGGTGGCTTGCTAGATCTGGGGGCGGTACTGGGTAGTAGGAACACTAGCACGTGGGTCAAAGGAGTAATACGTCTACTTGAGAATACAATGAGCGCGGAGTACGGGACGAATGCATATGCAAAATGTCAATGCCGAAATTTCTAGGATCTCAACTAGGATCTCTCGACATAGACCCCTTAGAGTGAGGTAAATCAAGTATCACACTTATCACACTAAACCGGGGGTGGCAGAAAGAAGACATGATGACCTAGATAGTTGGGGCAAGCTACGAGAATAAGAAAAACATGCAAAGCAAAATTGTACAGTGTCTCTGTCTCTGGAAGCACACCTCCTCTAGGGGTATCCCTTTACTAATTTACAAGTTACGAATGTAAGATATCAACTTATCAAGTTCAAGGGGGAAACATGACTAGGCGAGCTAGGCCGTGCGTTTAAGTTGCAAGTAGCGAAAGAGGCCAGAACCCTGTTCGATTTCAACTTAGCACCCGCCATCCGCCCCCCCTACGAGCTCCATGCACCCAAGATCCCGGGAAGCTCTTAAAATGCCTGGGCCGCCATTACTACCTATATTACGATTCATTTATTGATTCTCTATTAAAAGTACATTCCGCGGCATACCCTTTGTTCTATAGTAGCACCGCAATGCGTAGACACGTATTCAGTAGATAAACATATCTAGTGGTTTTTATTTTAAGGAGTTTTTTCTTTTCTTTTCTTTTCTTTTCTTTCTTCGGCGCCCGTTTTTTTATTTTCCTAATTTTGAGCCTGCGGATGTAAGTAAGCTATGCACACGGAGTAGTGTTACTATCAAATGCAAAAGGGACCTAATCTTGATCAATATGTATCTTATTTTACCCCTGTACCTTCTTAACTAAGTAAATAGGAAGAAGAAACTTGAGCTTACCGGAAATGTAGCTGAATAATAAGAGAGACCTGAAAAAGCTCAGCTCCTCTAGTTGACCGGTGATGAGATTATGGGATGGAATTGGGGTTCTGATGACCGGCAGGGGGTAGTAGCCCGTCCTTAATCCCTGTCCATCCTTGTGTTTGGTTACATTTGACAAGGACTCTGATCGCTCGGCGTATGTCCGCGATTGGATCCCGTCAAGATGCGTGATAGCGTGGTGGGCTAGTTCGCGTGCATTTCTTTGTTCGTTCCGGCATGGCCAAGTGTTGATCAGGGCTCTGAATCTCATTAACTTCCCCTGCGGGACCAGACTAAGGCAGAACTTAAGAAAAATAGGAAAAGGAAATATTTCGAAATATTGTCTAAAAAGGATCTCGTTGCATTAAGTATGTTTACGACTCTTAATATATATTTATAAATGTAAAGCTTTCGTCTTCATTCCCTATGATGTATACGCATATACTATTGAACCGTTAGGCACTCTTCTTTACCGTGTAGCTCCTAAAGATGTCTCTCAGCTCGGGGTTGACTTTACTGCCTTGACACGCTGGCATAGATAGCGATGTTCAACTTAGGCAGTTTACTTTATTCATTCAGCTCCGGTTTGTTAGTTAGTTCCAACATTAGGTACGCACATATAGAATAAGAGTTTTGAGGCTACAGTTACTTGGGATTTGAAATGCCACCTACGTAGTAGCATCAGGTACGGGAATAGAGTTGATCTGGCCCGTCCCATCTCCCTGGGGTAGATAAGAATGAAGATAGGTACATCAAATCGTGGCGGCGAACCATGATCTACCCTTAATTGGTTGGCTAACCTAGCGAATTCGGTGCAAGTTCATCTTGGGGATTGTGCGCTACGTAGTATGGATGGGCCCTTTTTGAAGATTGTCGGGTATTAAAAGAGTAAACCCCCTAACACCGAAGTGTCAATCCGTGAACAATAAGTATCTATTCATATTCAGATCGTACGGAAAGGGAATCAAGAACATGTCGTGTATAATCTGCTTGGCTCTTCCCCAGTATCGATCGGACGGCTGCAAGTCTACCTGGCAATGCAGATGCTCCGCTGGCGTCACTGCAGACTGCGTGGCATCAGAAATGGTGTCAATGCAAGCCACCACCTCTTTTCTAGATGCTCACATGAAAGTGCGGGACGTATATATATCATGTATTATTCCTGATCTATGGTAGGATTGGCTTGCTGAAAGAGCCTCATCGGCAACACATAGACTATACTGTGTATTCATCGTCAAAAAACAAAAACATTATCAACCATCGGGGTTCGCAAAATTGGGGGTTTAAAGAAAACAATAGATAAAATCCATATTTTAGATACATCCATTCAGCCTGTAATTATCAACTGATTATCAGCGGAAGTATCCCCCTGGGTTTGACCAGCTTGGTCCCCAATAAATGCTTGCGTATGCCGTCTCTGCAGGGGCATTCCCTGGACCTCAGCAGACTGGGTTGCACCCCGTTGTTGGAGTTTAAGTTGCTGTACCATGTGCGATATCAAACTCAGCATACGTATACATCATTATATATGTAATATTTACATACCTATCTGTCTACGTACATACAGAAGACATACAGAAGGAGATGCAATGCATTAGAGTGCGGGAACCAGCGCTGTCCGCCATATTGCTGGTTTCCTTCGGTTGAGGAAAACCCCGCAATGCTAAATCCAGAATCCAACGTCTAAGGGCTAAAGGATGTATCTCCCCTATATTGCCTACTTCGGAAACCCGTTGTACCGCAGTAAGGCACACACGCGCTTCGTTAGTTACACCAAGGGGAGATACTCTGGATGACTGCCAAATTTTGCTTTTTGCTTTTTCTTGTCTCGAGGGGTAAGTAAACCACTGGCTCTGCGTCCAAAGCTAGGATTTTGCCCCCTCCCCCTAAACACGGCACAGGAGAACAGACAGATGATGTGATGGACGAAATTAGACGAAGCCTTGCCTAAGTCTGGGAATTTTAAACGAGATGTACAAGAAGATAAGAAGCGTATTCCTTGATTTTCCTCCCTTTCGGGGCTCACCTTACAAGCTGATCAAATCGACAAGGCTTGATCACCTTTACTAGGCTTTAGGTACCGTATCTTAGACCACATACAACATGCGCTCATCTTTATCATCTAAGACACGAACTCGGAGGTTTGTATGTGCATGATCTGGATGACACGGTAATACTTGTTACGTATTCCAATTTTAGTAATTTGGTGCTTTCGTGGTATGGAGGATAATAGACGGATTTCCCTCGTGTTACTAGAGAGTGTCGCACTGTTTTCATAGTCGTTGAGGGCCTAACTTCGCTATGGTGTTCCTAAATAAAAGCTGAAATAGAATATATGATTTCTTATTGGCCGGGAACCCCCAAGGATTGTTACCCTGTCCACCAACTAAATATGCCAATGTACCAATATGTGGGTAAGAATCGGAACCGATGCGAACGCCGAGAGTCACTCGCCCGAATGGGTTTCAAGCTTCGAGACCATTGTTAAGGGATAGACAAGTAATTTCTACTTTCCCCATAGTTAACGTTCTTTAACGAAGCATGGCAAGGCGTCTGGAATGACATCGCAGGACACGGGTAGAGCCGGTGGCGCGAACCAGGGAAATAGTAAGCCTGCGAACTTATACAAAATCTATACAGATTTCTTTCAGCTGTTGTTGATGAATATCGTGCGAATCTCATTCGGGACTGGATGTGCATCCGCATCATCAGGTACCTTTGCCCTTAGGTACCATTGTTGGTGCATTACGGGATTCATCCACTTCAAACATTCGGGGGCAAGGAATCGTGTGTAACCCATCGTCTAGCAGCGCAGTAAGTCCAGATCCTAGGTATCTGATGCTGCCATTTTTTCTTTTCTTTTCTTTTCTTTTCTTTTCTGGGACCACATTAATAAAACAAATAACCCCGGGATAATGTACTATTAAAGCTGTGACATAAGTTGCATGTATGTAATGATATTAACTAAAGATATTAAAACTTATAAAACTAAAGTTGAATGCTTAATTATCTTTTTAAGTACCAGGCAGACATAGCATTTAAAGCGTTGAAAATGTTGGAGTTTGGGGAAGGGGGGGGATTTTTGTTGAAGCTTTTCTAGTAAAGGACCGGTCGGGTTATGTAAATGGATATATACATACATGCATATCCGCATAGGTATACATCCGCTTACTCCAATAAAGAGGCTGAGAATAATACTTTTATTATCGCGACTTTTATTTAAAGAGACCTTTCTTTCAATATTCCATATTTTACACTTCTTTTAATTCTAACATCCAGGCGGTAGAAGTCTACTGTTTTGTTAGACATACTATAATAGTACGGACTACTCCGCGACAGACAAGTTAAAAAGGTCTGATATATCTACTATGTAAGGGTCTAGACTCCGTCTTCTCCATTCGGACCACGTCTGGACCACGATCTATTCTACCGCTTATTCATCTATTTTAAGTCGTCGCGATTCAATGGCCAGTCCGGTAGCTATCTACGGTGCATTAGCGTAATTATTATCATAATACTTCTTCAAACCCAAATGCCGGTTTCATTCACAAGTCCAATAGTCAAAAAGAGGCAGTGCTTGCTGGCAGTAACTTTACGGAACTGGCTACATACGAAGGCCTCGGTTCCGACAATAAGGACTAACCTGACTTAATTGACACCCGACAGTCAAGGGTACATTCGCGGTCACGAGCCACATCATGCGACAGGAATATATACCTATACCTAACCTACCTAGGTATATAGTAACTTTGTATCTCTGGCGAGAGGATGCTTACAGGTTATTGCGGTTAAGCCAAGCCAAGACCGACAGCATTGTGTGTTACCGTGAAATAGTGCCACGCATTACTTCCCCGAGCCGGCCGCTTTCCGAATTCGGGCCATTAACCGAGGAGGGACTCGTAAGTCTCGATTCGTCATACTAGACGTAAATATAAGTAGATTATACCGAAATTTTTGCGCGGCGACGGGATATGTGTAGAGGTATAGACATCATTGAATCCCCAGCTAGGATTCCCGTAACTTCGTAATAGCTACCATATGTTAAGCTGACAGGACTGATCACCCCTAGTTTTAGTGTTGGCCTTTGATCTTTTTTTCTCTCATAACTATACCTAGTACCGTATTCCTCAAATGACAGGTCTGGTAAGATTGTCACTCTGATATCCTTTTATGACATTTTCAGCTACTCTTGGTCTTCAGCTCTTAACCTCGTTCGGAAAAAGAATGCGGGTCAAAGTCTATTACTTTTTTATCATCCCGTAGTAGGCTAATAATAGCTGGACTTATAGTCACACAAGCGGGAATTGCGTACATAGTACCATAGTATTTAGAGGGAAGAGGGAAACCTGACCACCCTCTTCGAGTTTCCCATCTGAATAAGCGGGAATATGCATTTTTTTTTGGCTCTCTGCTGAGTTCACTAATATCGAAGACAGAATAAGCGTCGTGTATCCGTGTATCCATCCACGGCTCTGGGTCAATTTGGCTGGCACACCGCATGAGCCACAGACTTATCCTGGACGAATAATTGAGCCTCATTGTAGGCGATTCGACCATCCGTCAGAACGGTTTGGCTGCTTATGGCTTCGGTAAGGTTCCGAAGAGTTAAAGATCTAAAGTCTCCACCTCAAATCGATGTAAATCAATGCAAACTGACCCACAGACACGCGTGAAAATGGGGTGGAAAGCTTCCTATTTCGTCAGCAACGTGGGTAATAATTCGATTAATATATATGCGAGGACTAATCTAATACTCTAGTGTAGTCTATCAAACCGGTTTAATCTACTAGGCCCCTACCTGGTGTCCTAGCTTTACCTGGGGTACGATACCCTTTGGTGGGGTTAGAATATCCCAACCCTTCGACGATATTTATCTACATTACACCTGACCGCCAGATGTCTAACAAAATCTACGTGTGCAAGACAATTTTACATCACATCTTAGATAGGCACCTACAGCTACCATAAAAATGCCAAGTTAGGGATATCGACTAACCCCTCACTGTTTTGGACATAAGGCATGTAATAGTCATCTTTCTACGTCATACACTTATTCTATGGCATCAGATCAATCGCCGTGATGAGCCAATGATAGCATATTGTCATCGAATCTACATCGTGCATATTTACCATTAATTTCACACTAAACTCCAGTATATTTGTCTGCCTTTTTTAATTTCTTTTTTTTTTTTTCAAAAAAAAAAAAAATAAAAAATACATCAGGTTCCCGTTTGTATGATGGATGCCGATTTCAAGGACTGCCGTGTTCGTAAATCTTTACCTTGTTGATCATATACTACAAGCACAAGATATAACATATCAAGGCATAGATCTATATAGGGGACATTAATAAATTGCCGATGAATCACGATATATTTACATAGATCTAGTTTGATATCTAAATCAATGTGCTCATACCTACTCGGTAAGCATAGACTAACTTAGTGCTTAAGTTATAAAACGACCTATCAGTCCATATCACTAATAATATACGCATCTAACATATGTTTTATATATTTTAGTAAACTTAGAATGTACTTGACTTACGAGAATTAACAGAGCCTAGAATTAGTCCTTAATGTGGGAAGCTCGTGGAAAACCTCGGGTCCCGGTACTTAGTGCAAGGATGTAGTAGATGATCCATAGTATCATTAACAAAGTCATAGATATAATTTGATAACCTAATATAATCACTATGTATTCCGTCCATGTAATGCTAGTTGCCAACGAACACCTAACCGCAATGCAGATATCACGCAACAAAGCTCCTCATAAACGTAAACGGGAACCAAACATCATACACTGACTTGGCTAACTACTCAATGCAACATATAATAAATATAAAGCTTACGTGCCAGAACGAGTTGTCGTTGACTGCTATGGCTTATGATGTGACGTATGGAGCGCGCCATTTGATGTTGCCGTATGCTTTTTCTTTTAGCTAGCCGTCAGCCAAAGATAGCTTGCCAAGCTCGCTTCATAGGTAGTTACTTTCCCACAATAAGAAGCTACGGAGAGATATCTCACCTACAATAATAGTATATTAAACGTTTCTCCGGTATCTGGAGTTACTCGACCATCTTACGCATATCTAGTATTACTTACTTACTTACGGTGCACACACGTTACGGTATTAAGATAAAGTCACCATGAAATTAGAGTAGATCATCTATTGCCTCTAACACTGATCTTTGGAGTAAAATGTCATGCTCCCAAGTAAGATCATGTGTCATAATTATGACCGCTTTCGCAGGACCTAGAGAGTAACACCGCACTATTATCCACCCAGTGAAGAGTAACAACACTGGATCCTCTAATCATTCAAAAAGAAGTCCTCATGACCAGCTCGATAATCCCGCTTAGCCCTACCAAGCGCTTATGTTCTGTCTACCCCCTTAAATCACTCCCTTAAGGCCTTCGTGGCGGCTCTGCCCAGCAATTCTTAACGTCGATATCAGAAGACCGAATAAGATATGCCACTAATGGAAATCACAAGACCCAACTACGGCCACCCTAAAAATTCCTTCTGCTATCTGACGAATCAAAGGTGGACGATCATCAAAGCCCAGAAGTGAACATTCAATGCCACTAGATGCAGGTCGGCATCCTTAATATTAATGAGTCTGCAAGAGCGCCACTGGAGACATTTAAGTCGAAAATGAGTGTCTCGGATTGCGAATCAGGTAGGACATTAAATCAGGAAGGCTCCAGATTCACAGCCACTGACCCGATTTACTCATGGTTTAAGCACAACATCAAAGGCACCAAAGACGCGACAGAAGGTCGATCATGAAAGAAACCTAGCTAATAACGGAAATCCGAGGTGACTCGCCTCTCAAGGACTATATTTGAAGACGGCTAGTTTCATCCAAGGTGTTTAAGGTGGTCGGGTTCTTCGGAATCTTTAGTTGTTTAACCTCAACAGAGGTACTTGCAGATGAATCATTTGCCAATTAATTATCGAGCATATGGACTCTGCCATCGGGTCCTTACACTTGAGTCTATCCCCAGCTGGCTTATTCCTCATCGAGGCATAAGTACTACTAAAGCTATCAATACTCCCATGCTTAGAATGTAGGTATACGGTATTTTTGCTTACGGCTCCGAAGCTCATTCGACTGATAACAGGTAACCCCTATCAACACGGATGATGTGAGATGGACTATGGCGTGTCCTAATCTCCAGATGTCAATATCATTTTCGTCGGGCTACGTGTAATCGGACACCTTTTCCGCCCAGGCCAAATATTGGGCTTTGTCGAGCGGGAAGAAGGGCCATGCACGAAATCGATTTGGCGACCTCGCCGGGGATGACGATCAGCAAGTGTGCAGGTGGCAAAGACCAATCGGAGTACGCTGGATTGACATACGCCGGCGTACCACTTACTGGTTTTAGGAAGTACTCAACTCCGTATTTACGGAAGTTGGAATGGATGCATATCTTCCTTGTGCTGCGTAATATTGTTTCACCAAGATCTTGTCTCTTTGGCATCTAGTGTCTTGGAACCCCCGACGGGGTTCCCAAAGAAGCACGATTAGAAAGTTGGTGTTCTGTAGTGATATAGGTACCTAGGTAGGTAGCAAGAAAATGTAGGTTTTCCTCTTAGAGACATCTATTGGTGCGATATATATCAAGTTGGTTTTTTAATGCTCTACTAGACACAATATGGATAACACGCAGTAAAAATCTAGGCTCCTGCGCAAATAGTCCCCGGTTAGTAGAGGTAATTCGATTGTGGTTATGGTTGAATATTTGTAAATGAGACCTACATGGTATACATAGAGGCTTAAAACTTGAAGTCCATATATCCGAAGATAGAGCATCCTATAGGTACTAGATTTAAATTTTGGTATAATAGTATTTGAAGAGGTAATTTTGGAAGCGGTTCCCAGCAAACTCTCTTAGTAACACTTCATGAATATAGCCTAGAGGTGGAAAATCTACTAGGCTATCTCCTATAACCACCCGAACTCCTCAGTTTCCCCGTTCTATTTAACCAAATCGGTATGATTCCGTGTATGTATGCATCTTGGATGTCTTTAGCAAGTTGGAGAAGCGGAGACATGGTTGTAATTTTGGGATCTTCCTAATTCCGCTCACCTCTGTTCAAAACGGGAAGTCGAACCTTTTTAAGCAATGCTCCCTGGATACTATGGGTCTCACTCCATGATGGTAGGATTGAATGAATTATATGCGCTCCAATGGAATGACCACCACCCCTCTTGATAGTATCATTGGCAATGGAAATTTGATGCACTCAAGGCGAAGAAATATGATTAAGTAGATACACGATGTATGGGATGATTTGAATAAATAGAGTTATATAAGATTGTTAAGTTCTCCCAAAAAGACGAGTATAGCTTTTATTAGCCTGGATAATCTGGGTCTTAATGCAAATCAATACCACCTAGTTAAAGAGACCCGAGATTTATAGTAGATCACCATGTTCTTCGCTGGAGGAAGGCTTATTACGGCCTTGCTAGCTGCTGCATCCTGCCTCTTGATCAGCCCAGCTACGGCTTTTACCAACCCGATTCGCCGGCCAGGAGGCAGTGATCCTCAAATCTCATATTCAGGCGGATACTACTATCTCTTGTCTACTTCGTGGACGAACGTGCAGATCTCGCGGGCCACGACGATTGACGGCCTCAAGACGGCAACGCCGAAAGTCGTCTATAGCTCGACTGAGGCGAGCCGCTGTTGTAATGTCTGGGCTCCAGAGACGCACTATCTTAACGGAGTGTGGTATATTTATTTCACAGCAGGTAACGAGAACAACCTCGATGGTCAGAACCTGCACGTTCTAAAGGGTGAGCATCTCTTCTATTACTCCTCATTGGCCTACAAACCTCAGACACGTCACACGCATTGAAGGAAAATAATAAGGCGACTTCGGTTTGAAACTCTAAGTCTCTTATACGCTGTTGAAGTAATACGTGTATCGCTAACTTATTAGTAGGCGGTCCTACACCATGGGATAGCTTCACTTACGCCGGGAAACTTACTAATGAGTGGTCTATTGATGGAACTATTGTGCGATTCAATAAATGGGGTAACTACTTGGCTTCTTCGTGCTTTCACGGAGTACAATACCAGTCACTGTGTATACAGAAGTTAGGGGATGATAATGTGTCGCTAAAAGGCAGCATCTCGGTCATCTCGCAACCGACTGAGTCATGGGAGCGCAGTGGAACACCTGTCAATGAGGGACCCGCTGCCCTATACATCCAAGAAACAGGAAAGACGTATATCGTGTACTCGGCCAACTATTGCTGGACGCCGGACTACTGCCTCGCGACACTCGAGTGGGACGGCAAAACAGACCCGGCCTCCGCCGCTGCCTGGAAAAAGTCCTCTGGCTGCGTTTTCAAGGGCGGTGTCAATGGTCACTACGGCACTGGCCATAATAGCTTCTTCCGTAGTCCAGACGGCTCACAAACTTGGAACGTTTACCATGCAACCTCGAATAGCAATGGCGCTTGCGATGACAGCCGTTACACCATGGTCCAAGTTCTGGGCAGCAACTCGGACGGATCCCCGAACTTCGGTACACCCGTTGCTCTCAACTATAATGCTGCAGAGCCTCGTTAGTCATTTACAGCTGTTATATGACATGGTGTCCAGCAGATACGCTCCGCTCCTATTGCGACATGAGTCGTAGTCGTTCAATGGTAGTAGCCTTATAAGAGGTCTAGTCACAGAACAGTAGGGGTTGGGAGGATCTATCTTGAGACATAGTTGACAAAGATGATTCCTTGTATGTATACTCCATAGGAGCTTTCGTGCAACAATGAAGCTGTTTCTTCATCGTAAATTCTTTTCTAGTGACACAAGTGACCTTTGAGAACCTAACTGCATGCACACAGGACCTAAAGCTCAGAAGTATCGATTTACCAGATGAGTATATAGCCTATCTTGATAAGAGTATAATGCTTGACCCTAACCCATTGAGTTTTGGAGCCCATGAATCTTAAATTGGCATTGAAGCAGGTATAGAAGACAAGAATATAGGTGTTCTATAATGAAATTTGCCATAATAGCGTCTTTTCTGTAACTAAAATTAACCCCCAAAATAGCACGGTAGTATCCCATCGAGAAATCACCAGATGAATAAATTTATTATCTTGTACCAAAGCCCCCAAGAGAATTCTACGCGTAAAGACAAATCTCCATCTCCGTAACCATCGAAAATACCACACAAGTATTAATAAGCATTTCTAGAAGACATATGTAGCAAGCTAAAAGACTGCTAACTGCTGAAAGATACGGTATATGAGCTGTATGATGTATATTGACTTAGACAATCAACTATATGAGTGAGGAGGGAGGCCCTTCTTATATATACATTCCACGCCAAGATACCGTGTACTGTACCTGAAAGTAGACACTTGACTACTCATTTCAACACTAACTAGCAGTCAGTAGACCGAAACAAACGCAAGGCATTGGTCTTTTGGGAGTACTTAGGAGTTACTATAATACTTAGGCGAGGAAATTTAACAGTATTTTGTATCAACTAGAATATCAATTTTTGTTTGATGTACAGATATATTAGGTATCTAACTGTCATTAATACGAGCATGATATAGTATATTTCTTGCCTAAATCTGATAGACTGAATCTTCCGTCCTTGTCGCGAGGTGGACCAAACAATGTGGAAACAACTTCGTTGTTCCGCAAGGAACTCTAAACCTGGATGACGAGCCGTAGGCTCGTATATACATACATGTTCTTTGTCCTAGGTATCTCATCTAGGATCCTAACTGTCCTATTCCTAAAATGGTATGCTTTAAGTCCTTTCAGCATCCTAATTTGTTAATATAAGGGAGTATGTACCGTAGTATACTTACACCCGACGACCCTTAGTGTATAGGTCGCTAGGATGTTCAACACTATCTATAGGGACTTTCACCTAAAGAAGCAAAGTCTCAGCACACTCAAATTACTACGGAAAGATAGGTACAACATCAGATAAATCTCGTGGTTTCTAGACGAGCTTTATCATCAAAAATTGCCTATTCAAGTAGATAAAGATCAAGCCAGAAACTTCGAGGCGTCTTGTATTTACCATAGTAAATAAGCTGTGTCAATACTTATTAACTACTCAAAGTAATTATCTCCACAGATAATGTTGGACATCCTAGCGGCCTGTAAATATAGGCACTCAGTATTTTGCCTATAGAGGTAACATATTTTATAGGAATATCAACTTCTCTAACTATAACCTTTTATAGCTAGGTTTATCTTAGGACGCTACGAGCCCGTGGGGATACGAGAAATAAATTAGAACACAATTCTATTAAAATCCGAAGAGCCATAACCTTAGAAGGTAGCTAAGATTAGGTCTCTAATATAGCTAAAAACTCTTTGTCTTAGATACCTCGGTGGTCTAGATGTTTAGTGGACTAGCTGAGTAGATATTTGGAGGAATGTTCTCGGCCCTATGGGTAGAATGGAGGAAAACTAACTTATACTTTTATGCGAGTGTTGCTGGTAATATACCTAGCAGGTAAATTAATCTACAATTTGGAAGGGCTAAACCTAAGGTAGCCTTCACCTTTCCTATAAGGATTCATTGTCTCTTCAAGTTTAATCATTTTCTGTGAATTATCCTAGTAGCTCATGTACTTTATATTATATTAGTCAGGGGTATAGAAGCAGTAAGATCTGAAGGCTATTATTAATCAATAGTTGCATAGTCAAAGAATAAATGCAACAACTACAAGGAATATTGTGTGAGTAACCAAATTCTTATGTAAACTCTCCCCAATGGACTTGGAAGCAGACATATCACTTCCAACTTTTATGCGTGCTTACGGTGAGAGCCTTACACAAAGTACATTGGTACATGTTGGGGTTAATCAATGTTACCTAGTTGCAGCAGAGATGGACCTATAGGAAGTAAATATCACAAAAATACTACATGGCCAAGGAATCCTAATCTGTTGTGATTGGTGTGACGAAAGAGGGGGCGCGTCCTCGGTAACGAGCTGAGCCGCGATCTGAACCCTCTTTTGAGCGCCGCCTACGCTTAGATTTACAAATACCTAGCGGACATCACCCCTCATCTAGTATTGAAGATATTCCGGTGTATGGACAAGACCTCCGAAGATACTAGTTAGACGTTCCTAAGATAATAGGGACTAATATTAGAAGCGCTAGTTATTACATAGCCTACCTAACATATCATTTCTATTCCTAGAGTCTTGTCTCTCGGAGTAGTTTGTTAGTATATCGAGCTGATAGTATTAGGTCAATATGGCAAGGCTCTGCTATAGTTGAGGGCGCAGTACTGGTATAACTACTGCCCCCACTACTAATCTATTACTGTCTGAAGCCAAATACTACCTACGTCCATCCACCCGTACCATACAACCGCTATCTGAAAGGTCAGATATAGGTTAAACTCTGACAGCTTGCCTATATATAGCAGATTCTGGTATCATAGCCCCCAAAGCCCCCAAAGTCCTACCTAATTTTGATCCTGTGGACAATAGAATTCCAGTAGTATATATCTTGTTCCGTTTGCCCACACTTGACGCTGCTGATTTTAATTTTTATGGCTCGCTCGTTGTTGTCTTTATATGATATACTTCTCTAATGGTTATTTTCCATCTCTTTTCCCGTCCCGGAGAATGGAATCCTTGCTGACATCTACAGCTAGGCTCCTCGTCGTCAGCATCACAGGGTAGACACGTTCCCGACAAGGCAAATGGTTTGCAAGGACGCCTTTCATTTCGAACCCAAGCTTTTGACCGAAACTATCCAATTGGCTCCCGTGACGTTATCCACCCTAGGTATTGGCTTCGTTGAAGGGCATTGCATGGTCCCTATGAATCCAGCCTTGTCCTTGTCCTTGCTCGCAGGGAGTACTGTCGCTAGGCGTGGTTCGCAATGAAGCTAGGCAACCTGTATCAGTCCCTCACCCACACCTTCCCGGGAAAGGTGGTTGCCTTTAATCCACTTTAGCTGTTCATCACAATCGCTGCTGCGATTAATGCATGTTGACATTCCATTCAACTTCTAGGTCGAGTGTCACCAAAGGGACGAGGAAGACGTGGCGTAAGCGATGATGTGGCAACGGTTCCCTGAAGCCCCTTTCCGAGCTTTCGATCCTCAGTAACGGGGCAACTAGCATGTATAAGGGAAACGGGAGAAGGGAATATGCATGCACGTTCGTTGATGTGCCAAACCCCGCTGGTTCGCGTACACCTATGTCGACATTCCGATTACCAAGTCCCTTCTATATCTGCCGATGTCCCTTCAAGGGAGAGGAAGGGTGGTGAATTGGTCAGGATGGAGCCGTTCACCTGCATACTTGTATAAAATACATGGTGAATGGGCCATGGTTATATTAGTCGAAGGCCCTTTTTGGATGAAGTAGAGCGTGTTATTCCTCTCAGCACGGACAAAAATAACGACCACTGGAATTGCTTACCTATCAATATGAATTCATTCCATCACACTCACTCTAACGAGATCCACGAAATGCCCGTGTTGATGGGCAGTGGTTTTGTTAATCCTATGCCGGCGCAAGAGGCCTATAAGCACCATGAAACATATAGCGACGAGCGGTCACCTACCCTCTTGGAGGAACCGTCTAGTCCTCAAAACATAAACAAACCTTGCTTGTCAGTATCACATCGTCTTATGGAGGTATTAAACTAACTTATTCTCATAGATTGAAAAAGGGCGTGATAGACAAATGCTATAAGAGTCGCTTCTATAGCAGGGCAGTCGAGTTCTATCTCCTCGAAAACGACCCCATGTTGTTTAAAAGTTGCCGCTGTCTCATGGAAAACTGCCCGCAGCGCAGTTTCACCGACGCTAGATATATGTTACTACACCTCAAGGATTGTAAATTCTTCCCGCAAGGGATTTATCGATGCCCAACAGTATGTTACATTGTGGGTTCATGTTGCCCCTTTTTCGTACCTTTCCTACCTCCGGATATTTCGTTCAAGTTAATTGAAGAAGTCTATACTCATGAAATGCAACCAAACAATCTTAACCTCGGAGAGAATAAAGTGCTAACCGTTATCACTCAAGTGTAATGACGCCGAAAAATTCCAAACAACCTCCAATAAGAAGTGCTCGTGGGATCGACCAAAGATGAGACAAAGGCTCCAAAATACATTCAAGGCTACGGTAGATACAGTCAAGGGTATGGTAAATCCTCGTTCAATCTCGAGGTTTGCCTTTGGACGTTGTAAAGAATGTGGTCAGACGGTAGCGCATAAAGAAGATCCGTCCCAATGGCCTGGAGTACGCGACAGTCTGTCTTCAACCGGCCCTATTTTCGACCCTTCTGAAATCCAGATGCCACAGGAGATGAATGATACACCATTAAGAGAACTCATGGACACATCGCCGCGACTTGAACTACAAGCAGCGTCTTTACCTTTGGACATAGCGTTAGATCGTCTTAATCACGGCGAGGTCTATGATCACTCCTACGCCGTCTCGAATTGCCCTCCACCCATTGAGCTATCTTCTATTAGCCCAGCTAAGACATTTCTTACAGATGTATCGCCAACAATCTCTATTGAGTCTTCAATGCCAGCTTCCAGTAATGATTCCGGATATCAATGCCCACCGGCGGATACTCAATGCATTGAATTTCCAGACAGAGCCCTCAACACAGAAGCAATACCAAGCACCAGTAATCATATGGATCAAGCCTGCAACACCTGGCAGCCCTCCTCCTTAACACCACTATACAACGATCCATCTAGCCATCTATCCATGCCTCCGATACCTCGCAATCAAAGAGGATTGCGCGAATCACGAGGTTATTCCTTAACTATTCAGACGAATCATTTAGAACCCATTCCAAATATTCCATTTTGGGGGGGTGTAGCTTGTCACGACACTAGTAATACAGAAGCTATGAACATCGTAGATTCATCAGCCCCTAAGAACATGCCGTCGTCTGTGTCCTCGGTGGATATGCCACCACATCCGAACCTTGATATATTTACTGTCGAGAAAAGAGACGCCCCCCAACAAGCCATGCCCCTTGACACCTTTTCCTCCCCAGACTCAACAAACCCGTCTTTAAGCACCGAACAATCGCCATGCTCAGATTTATCAGACACGTCAAATGAAAGTCAGCAGTGTCCCCATTGCGAGTACAGGCCTACAGGCAAAAAGGAAAATGCCAAAGCATATCTCAATAAGCATATATCTACCCACGGGAGCCCTAGTTATAAGTGCAAGTACTGCGAAAAAGTCTACAGTCGACGAGACAATCGAGGCGTCCATATCCGTAAACATCACAGGTCCCAAGATGATTCTAGGAAAAGGCGCAAGGACTCTGATAGTTCCGAGCCAGAATACCACAGGAGTAAGAGAGTTCAATATGACGAATTGGGCCAGGAATTCTTTTAATGATAGGATGTTTTCTAGCCCCCTGTACTTAATATGAGTTATAAGCCTGACTTACATGGCATTATTAACGAGTTATGAATGATCACTTATTTTACACCACAACAACCGGTTTACAAATAATAATACTACTTGTCTACTAGTCATATGGCTATTCGTGATCTGCTATGAAGGTGTCTCCCTAGATGCACCACGAAAAATGTAGATTAGGTGCCTATCTATGTAATAAACTACCACCACGAAATTCCTTGAAACTACACTTTCGAGCAACTAAACCAAGTATCAAGAGAACAAGAGGTGTTATGCCTATTAATTCGTCAGATTTTCACCCGCCAATAATAGGAATACGCCAACAAGGAGTTTGACCTGAATCTCGTAATTATACTAGGTAGATGCTTCAGTTACTAGATATATTCCGTATTGGTATAGTTCCCCGTGATTTTAGTCTTCATTTTCTATTAATACTACCGAAATCCGACGTGGTTGTCATTTCACCTTCCCGTCCAATGTATAGGTGCGGCAGGCTTCACTTCCACATTTTCAGGGGTGTTTCAGGCAAACCAGTTACACCAGGACCTGAATTCCGCTAATTGAGCTGCATTAACACAAACACGTTAATTATTTGAGGCTCTTTAGAACTACTGCTTAACGGATGCGTCAGTACCCTTATTTACAGGCTATTAGCAGGGAGCGGATGCCGCATTAGGTGGCAAGGCAGAACCCTTGAGGGAACGCGCGGAAGGGACACAATACAAGGCCTAGTCACTAGGTAGGCATCTATGATTCTTGGAACTCTGATGACTCCCCGTTTAAGGGTTGCGATGTGTGTTTGCTCTTTTACCAGTTCATGGACTGTCGTCTCTTCTAAACCCGACTCGTATGGATATCGATATAAAAAGGGGAGACATTCCCATCCTTTCCAGCAATAAATTCTTCTAGCAGACCACATCCACAGACCTCAACATTAAATATATTAATCTAAGCATTAATTCTTAAGTTTTTACTTAAGCTAAAGACGTTTTTACCATAAATAAAACCGACAGTGGATTTGGACCCCGAACGACCGGCAATCATGGACAAGAACAGGTAAGCGCTATATTGAGATATAAGCGCTACAGCATAGCAGCTCATGAGCATTCTCAGTACTAGTACCAGAACACTCGGTAGTTCTTCCGCCCTGAACGCCGTCCAGCCAATCAACGACAAATCAGCTCAATCCGAACCATCCACTCTCCTCCGGTTCGTGGCAGACAGGCAGCCCCATGAACAAGTCGCAATGGGCATGTCATGCGAGAGGCGGATGGGCGAACAGCTGAAGAGCTGGGGTCACATATGGGATACGGCAAGCGGCAGCGGGAAGTAAAGATATCAGATCTTCGGGGAACAAATTGTTACGAACTAAACTATTAACTATGGGAGAGGATTACATTACCTACTATGTTGAAATGGGCGGGGAGAGAGAAGCTGCTAATGGCTTCATTAATGCTTTTTATTCTCTGATAAATATTTCGAGAATTAACATAACACTAAGAAAATATTATTCAAGTTAAATGCGTTTACATGTAGATACTGCGTTAAAAGTGTGTAGCACCACGAACAAGTGCAACCTCATACGGATCTGATAAAGGTTAGCGTATCAGTCTTATCCCGGCAGCCTGGGTTGTCCTATTACGATCCCGATGTCCCATGCGGAATATTATTCCACCTAACCTAACCCTTCAGGGGCCATCCTAAAAGGGTAGAGCCACAGCATCTAACCCATGGGCTTGGACTCATAGTAACCGTATAGTAACCATATAGTAACCATACCTCGTAAGGGGGGAAAATACTCGCATATCCTTTCTTAACGAATGAGGTACTCAACGGTTGCAATACTTGTTAGTCTACCTATTACACATTCACGTAGCTTAAAGTCTTCCGAAAGTGAGCGTTTAGTAATTTGATTATAAAATGATTCATTTTTATCCTATTCGTCATCCCAAAGCCGCCGACTAATAATGATCGGCCTTGCTTGATCCCAAGGACCATTAATGGCATTTTTATACTTTTGAAGTCCAATAAGCCACCAACTACACCCGCCCATAGCAACGACAGCGATGATAGCTGCTACCATGACACCCAGGAGTCCACTTCTCCACGGCCACACGACATCCTTTTCTTCACCTACTATCAGGCCAACTCCACCTCCCGCTCCAATCACAAGCAGTATGGAAAGCGTGACGTGATATTTCCAGCTCCGATGTCTAGCGTAGCGTCTAAAGACGGGAAACAATCCAAACACCTCGATACTGAATAATGTGAGGCTGAAAACCTGCCCAGTAGAAGGTAGACGAGATGCTAGCACCGTAGATGCCATCAATGCTGCGTTAGTCGATAGGGAGGCCGGAAACTTCACAGGGCCTGACGAGTAATCATAGAAGAATATGTTGATCGCCAAGAGCCAGAAAGACATGGCCCAGATGCTGTCAGATGATGTAGACCGAGTCAGGGACTTCAAAATAGGCGATAGGCCCAAAAGGGTAAAGTAAATAAGAATAGCAGATTTAACAGTACTGAGGCGAAGGTTGGCTCTCCCGTTCCGAAGAGGAGATGAGGGACGATGGCTTGGCATATCAATGGACTCGGAGGATCTCCGGCCTACATTACTTGCTTGCGATATGCTAGACTGAAGGGAGATGGCAGAAGTGGAATGAGATTGCCGCATAGCGATTGGATTCCCCTGAGGGTACCGCTCCGTGACTGCTAAATTCGTCACCGAGCTCGCGGCGGACTGGCTAATTCCTCCTGCGGCAACGGAACGACCTCTCCTACTAGGCTCCCGTATCGAGCGGCTGCGATTGCTGCGACGCCGTTGCAGTACTTCGTCCTCGTCTTCCTGGCCTACCCAGAAATCCCATAATAACCACCCCGCGAATGTCGCAAAACTACCCCAACCCACGACGGCGACGGGAGACACGCGCTCTTGAAATATTCCGACGAAGCAGACGACAAATATGATGACGGAACATACTTGCTGCAGGATTACGGTTGAGTCGGCGACGAGGGGCCAGAATTCATAAGGCTGGAGACGCGGGTTCCGCTGCAGGTTTTCCAGGAACGTGGCCTGGTCCGTGTAGTTATCTGGGTCTGGAGATAGCTGTTAACAGCGGCGCGATGCGATGTTGCGTCAACCGAAGGGCAATTCCATACAAGACTGCTTGACCCATAATAATTTCTTCCAAGTGCGTCTTCGCCGCCTACTCCTACTCCTACTTCCGAGCTTAGAACTCATCTTCCGTGACCGCGACTCGGGGCGGCTCTCGTTGATACCGTTGGACTCGAAGCCCGATTGTCGTCTCGAGGGGCGTACTGCATTGAAAGCATCCTCGGGAGCTAGGTGGGAACGATCAGTCCGTTGCGAATGGAACTCGATAGGCAAAGTTGCGGCGCGTGTTAACCCAGGTTGAGGTCCATCTCGTTCGCGCCTTGGTACCTCTGTTGTGGTAGACGAGTCTGGATCGGAGGGATGAGACATCTCTAACTATGTCTGCGGCCAATTGATGAGGTGATGTCTGATTCCAAGGCTACAGAGGGGACCGTTCTACAGCCTCGCGATAATATACATGCTGTGAAGGATGATGTATGACCACATAAGTTGCATAGGTGGTAGCCAAGACTATGAGAAGAATTGGATAAGCGTTTGCGACCCCAGATAAGCTGGAGACGATTCTTGGTGGATTCTTGGTGGATTCTTGGCGGATTCTTGCGCACGGACCAGTAGCTAAACCATAACTAAATAATCACCGGCAATGCCGAGACTTGTTATATAGAAAAGCAGTCTGCTAAATTGATTTCTCCCAACCTTTGATTTCCGCACCACGGGATGGACGTCTACTAGGATTTTATAGCCTATCCATCTATACCATGCCATAGAAATCTTAGTAAACGATCCTAAGTTGACGCTAATCTAACGTTTCTCTTTGTAAGCTGCTTATTTACGTGATGCAGAGTTAATATTATGTTTTTTACAATATTACAATACACTCCTAAAGCATATACTACATAGTAAATTTTTAAAGTCATAATAGTCCACATGTGGAAATTTTCATATAACTATAACATAGATGGCCAAGTGAGACTAAAGAGAAGACGAGAAAGAAAAACAAGCTGTTACTAACAATGCTATCATCTATGTCTATAATAGAAAATCTAGCGTAGGGCTGCGTCTTGTAGATTTTAGCAGCTGGCTAGATCCGAGCTACCCCTTATAGTTCGTGTTGCACCTTCCAATCTAGTCCTTAGCTCTCGGCTGTCTTAGAGGGTGAGGGAGCCGACACGGCTATCGTACTTAAGCTACTATAAACTCTAATTACACGATACGAGACATCTAGCCCTCAAATCTGATAGATATATCGTGTTGTACCAAAACATGTCCTGTACTAGCAAATAGCGGATCTCTTTGCGAAGCATACTACGCCTAATTCAGTCTTTCCCAGTGATCTAACGTGTCGTGTTCAGGAGATCATCTTTTTAGATTCGTTCGGGGCTCGATGCTAGACAAGGATACTAGGGCTACATACCTAACATAGGACTGTCAAGCCGAATTCCGATGTTTATACAATGTGTTCTAAGCCTACGCTTAAGCATTCAAGAAATTTACTTGAGGCATTTTGCTGGCCTTCGCTGGCTTCTATAGCCTATCACATATGGTGGAATACAACAAGACGGGGGGATACACAAATACCTACCCACATGATAGGTGCATGTGCAGCATCAAACAAAATATTTCTACTGTCCTACTTGTCGTCCTACTCACTTGCGGAAGTAGGTATATAGAAGCCCGTATGAGAGAGTATCATCAGATCGAAGCCTCATTTATTTAGTCAGCTACCATAGTAAAAAAGCCAATATCTTTTTCACAATGCCGAGGGTCTAGATGTGGCTATAAATGGAATCCAGCCTCCACTCAGAAGGTACATGGGTACTTAAATCGACCCTTATGTAAGGTCCCCGCCTAACTTTTACCAGATTCGGTCGCCGCTCAAAGGTCATTGGTTCAGGGGGTATAGCTTAAAGCACATAAGGCGTGGACGGGTGGATCTCTTCCTTGGGAAATAGGCTATGCAGCTGCTGTGCCTCCGTAGCTGGATGTTAGGTAAACTTTTATGTTGAATGTGTTGATCTTGATCTTCCTAATTTTCCGAATCCTATCATGACTTGCTAGTAAGACCGATGAATAAATACATCGGTAGCTACGGATATGACGCGGGATATGTCTGTGTGTTTACGTGGTGGTTGGGAAAGGTTTAGCGAGGCGCAGTCTTCCCTCTGCCGTCATAATCAATAATCGATTTATCATCCTAGCGTTGATCAATGATCATTGATCTTGAGAAACAGAATAATTCAAATGCAAAGATCTATTATAAAAGCTCCCCTGTTACATGTTTGCAGTTACAGTTATGTAGAACTATTACCAAAGGCGATTTAGTGCGACATGCTAACGAATTTGCCCATGCTCGCAGAACCCTGTACCAAAGACATGGAACATCGAAAGTAGTGTGAGAAAATCTCCTGGTCCATCGGCGGAATAATATACTAAACACGGTACCTACACGAGGGGGGAAAGCATGGAAGTGCGGATGAGCAGCTTTAACCGCATATTAATAAATTGATCTACCGTGTTAGTCGCTAAACCCCAACTCCTACACCTCTAATAGACATGGATCTCTCTTTTATGCCACTAGCTGGTAACTGGTAACTGGTCCTGCGTCGCTCCAGAAAAAAGCCCATCGGGCGTTGTGTCACTTACAAAAGAAAGGTCAAACCTCCATTTCCCTTTTCTATTGAATTTTACGTCCGAGTTGTTGGCGTGTGACCAAACTGTCAAGCTTTTAAACCTTGGATCGAAAGCGCGTGGTCAATTCGTATATCCTCTCATCACTTCAAGTCACCCCACTACCAGATAAAACGACGCGCTACAAATTTCCTCATTCTAGCTCGGCGTTCCTTACATATTTGAAGCCCTCTGCCGTCAGCAACCTAGTCGCCAAGAAAAAAACCCCAAACTTACCTGTAGCTTCAGCTATCCACCTACCTGCCGACGTATCACCCTACCCCTACAGAATTCCAACGATTTCATCACTACTACCACATCGACGACGTTGTCGCAGTAGTTACTTGGACGAAGAAGGTATATTATCCTTGAATACTGTTTCGTTCATGTTTTAAGCTATTTTTTTTTTTCTAGAATATTTATTCTTTCGCATTTCTCACCATTCACATTAGTTGACTTTTACGTGTAGATCGAAAGCTTCAACATACATACTTATTTTAAGATAAGGAAAATCAGTAACCCACCATGAAAGGATCTACACCTGCATTATTTGTCTGCGCCTTCGCAACCTGGGCTCTCGCGGCGCCGGTAGCTACGGTTGAGAAGACCCCGAATGTCCTCGCATCAACCCACACGCAACAGGCAGCAAAACATACAGATTTCCTATCGAAAACAGCCCTCTTCCTTTCTACCCTTACACCTTCGCGAATATCAATTGAGAGGCACAACAATGTCGTCGTCGCAGAGGATGGCCAACGCGTCCAATTGCCAGAAAACCTTGCCGGGGCTAAATCTTGGGAGACTCCTCACGTTCTCGCATTTCTTACATCATTTACCCGCCCGAAGAAGCAATCGCCATTCCCCGAGTCAAGCATCATAAGAGAGGAGACTCGCGGAAACATGATGGAAGCCGAGCCGGAGGAAACCATTGTGGAGCTTGAAACTAAAGCGGAGCGTGAAGCATGGACGTATCTTCCCTATGTGTCTCAAGATAAAGTCTTGCGTTTCCGTTGCGTGCGTAAGGCCGCAGACACAATGATTCTTGCACTCCCCGTCGTCGCCACTGTCATGGTCCTCATGGCTATCCTTTCGAGAACACTTCGACACAGGTATAGCTCATCCACATCTACATCTTTCTTTACTTTCGTAACTAACTTTTCTAATAGGGTTTGCGCTCTCCGGACATTCAAGAAAGGGGAGATCCATCTTGACGATAAAGAAATAGCATTCCCTAATCAATCTTCAAGACAAAATCACATGCCGGCTGCATATACGTCAGTCTACTCCGACGACGGCGTCAAGTCATAACATTGCCGATGATAAAAGTCAAAAGATACGAGGGCCAGGGGTGTTACTTTCTTTTTGTTTTATGATACCACAACCAGGTCTTGGCGTTCAGGAATCTGAGCTGGCATGCTCTAGGGTATTGAGACTTGTTTCACCAAGGAAACTGACTACGATGTCACTGCGACGATGCACTATCGAATTGAGTCGCGTCGGGCGTGAATAATACGAGCTGGCAAAGTTCGGGTATCGAGGAGTGTTCGAAAAACTCGATCATGCAGCAGACAATATCTAGAGGGTTATTTGAGCCGTCTTAAAGGATATGGACACTGTACAAGGTACCTACGAGAATAACCAGAATTCGGTATAGATGAAGTAGATTCATCAATTGAGAAGAGAAATCCACGTAATGAGATTCGTCACACCATGAAATAGCAAGAGTCTGGAACCATTGACTATGCGTAACACCATGTCTCATTGTGCCTCCACCTACGATGCTGTTCTTACTAAGTCTGCAGGTCGTGAGTGAATCTCCAAATTAGTCCCGGTGACTTGAAAGGCCTGGGTTTAGACCGAATGGTAATACACGTAGTCAGAATTGTTCCATAGACCCGTTAAATGGCATGTGTAAAGCATGTATAAAACTACAGAATAGGTAAGAAATAGGCCATCATGGCCCATCGACATGCGACTCATCTTGATTTTAAATACCGATTTGTATGCATGCATAATTCCTATGGAACTTGTTTTACATGACAGATGGATACTTCGCCATCTTCATCGTCGGAGCGGTTCGTGCGGATACCTGCACGCAAGTGTGAGGCTGCCCAATTGGCATTCCCGGCGATAGTATAAGAATGCCGGATATCATGATCTAGAAACGCCACCAGTGAGAGGCGCAGGCACCAAGCCAAGTAGTGTTGCATAGGGAGATTTTTGATTGGGGAGTTGATGCCTCCCCGAATGCATTAATGCAGCTGAAGCATGCATTGATCCACGACATATACCGTACACAATTACTACCTTTCTAACGATAAGTGGTTCAAGGTGAACATTTCTCCTCTGCTTCTGTGTTACTCGTCCACAACCTCAGGCTGCAAAGTTGACACGCGATCGCCGCCAACACTTTAGAACATTACAGAAGCTGAGGTCAGCTATGCTATGTATATAATTCAAATCGCCACAAGATAGGTTACAGTTCGAATGCTCACGGTGCTTATTGGATAAGTCAACCGAAAGGCTGAGACCGCCATTTCGACATCCTTGATAGGTACCTACATACGCCCACATTAGCCTACATACATACACATATACATACCTAAGCACGTACATATACGCGAAGTTATAGCGATGTTGCGATCGAGGATGAAGCGCATAATATAAGGTAGCCATACGTATAATAATTCCGGTTAGGAATAACACACGAGACCATTTTATTGCGGGTTGTTGACAACTCCGCGACTGCTTATTGGACTTTTATTTTCTACTACCAGGTAGGTACGCAGCAACTTGGCCCCCAACATGGTAATATGGGATGGGTCTTCCTAGACTTTCGCAGCTTAGCGACAGCAGCTAGCCGTTGGAGGGTTGGAGATTGTTGGGTCTAGGCCGGTTTAGGGCTGCACCTATGCCCGTGTTTTTGAACTACTGTATTGCACTTGCATCACTTGCCTAGGAACCCCCTCCAGGTGGAAGCTTCTTATGGGATAAACGTTTTCTTCGTACTACGAGGTATCATGTAGCTAGTGCTAAGCCGCATAAGTACGGGCGAAGTACTAACAACTTCTTTTTCGAGGCAGGTACCACGCCTTCTCTACACAGACGGACAGGACAGGCCAGGCAAGCCAAACAAGCCAAACAAGCAAGGCACTTATGCATCTCGCACATTCCTTTTCTTACTAACTAGGGATATTAAACAATAGCTTTGTCTCAGCTTTACATTCCTAAAACCTTCTCTCCTTCTTCCCCTTATCTTTATATCTCTCACAATACGAGATCACCATAGACTTCTATCAAAACCAACCTAAAGTTAGATAAATTAATCTTAGGTTTCACTAAGACATAATAAACTCAGCTTGGGCCAAGACCGACCACTATTCGGTGACAGATACCCCGCAATCTAATAACTAACAACGGGAACGCTTCGGGGGATTCCGCCTGTTCAAGTCGCACGCGCGTTGATCTGCTATCTGCATCCGCCCGGCATGTCTTTAAATGTCGGTGACAGCGCACGGCGCGGTCGTACGCCCTCTCCAGCACGTGCTAGCGAAGGTTATGACCGCCGTCGCGGCCGCGACAGTTCCCCATCTCTGCTTGACGCAGTGCGCATGCCCTCTCCACCTGCTGGGTACAGCTACGATGACACGGCACCTCGCCGTTCATACCGCCCAGCTTCACCTACGGACGAGTCCAGTTATTACCGCGCTAGCCGCGACTCCATCACCTCGGAAGATGACCGGCGCTACTTAAGACGCAGCGAAGAGCGCGTGTCTAAGGGCGACAAGGATATAGTAGAAGCCGCTCAAGATGCACTGCGACGAGGCGCCGATACCTTACTTCCAGCGAAATACTCGAATAGATTACGCGAGTCGGAGAGCGATAAAGAGCGGAGAAAGGAACGCAAGAAAGAAAAATTAGAAGATGACTTAGCCTATGGTAGTGTCGTGTCTCCTCCGACAATTACCAAATACTCTGGCGGCCATTCTCCATCGCCTTCTGGCGGTGCCGGCTATTCTGGGCCCGGTCGCTGGGAGGAGGACGGGTCGGGAGACAAGTTCAGGTATCCTCGCGTGGACGCGGTGTATACGCCACCAGGTTCAGACAGGCCGGATAAACCACGCCAGCGTGATTCTTATGGACTAGACATTAGGCCTTCCAGTACGAGAATTGTTGCTGCCGAACCCGGCATGGGTAATCGTAGGGACCACTCGTCCAAGCCACCTACTGGGCGGATGTCTACGTTGACTGTTAACACGGGACACCACGGTGCCTCCCTCTCTCTATCAAGCGCGCCACCATCACCACTATTGGAGTCTTACTATGGAACTTACCAGTCCATGTCCCCGATGCCATCACCGCTACTCCTTGCTGCAGATGACCCTAGAAGAAACTCGGACCTATTTGAACCTCTCTCGCCGAGTCTTTCTGATGAAGGCAACGAGAAGAAACGGCGTCGTGCCCGTTTTCACGACCCTGTTGACGACGCAGCACGCCTAGCTAAAGCTCTCAAGGGTGATAACCTACCTCCCGATACAGAGCCACTAATTGAAATTTTACCTGGAATGACGCATGAGCAGATTATGGAGCTGCGTGTCGAGTACAAGCGGCTCGTCAAGACCGGTCCCGAACGCAAGGGTGTTAACGTTGCTAAGCATATCCGCGTTCGCCTAAAGGATGAGGAACCCATCCTCATGAAGGCATGCTACACTGTCGCGCTCGGGAAATGGGAGTCAGAGGCGTACTGGGCCAACTTCTGGTACCACGGTGATAAGACGCGACGCGAGTTGTTAATTGAAAGTCTAATGGGGCGCTCTAACTACGAGATCGCAAAGATTAAGGAGGCTTTTTCGGATAAGAAATACAGAGATTCACTGACGCTTTGTATGAAAACCGAGCTAAAGGAGGACAAGTTCAAACGTGCGGTACTCATAGCACTAGAAGAAAAGCGGATGGATGATGTGGATGAGTACGGACGGCGGCTTCCCATCAACTACGAAATGGTGCAAGATGACGTTGAAGCTCTGTATAAAGCCGTTCGCAGCGACAGAGGTGGAGAATCCGCCATGATCCAAATAGTTGTCTCGAGAAGTGATAATCACTTAAGAGAAGTCCTCAGGCTTTATGAGAAGGTTGTTGGTGGTAATTTCGCTCGGGATGCGCTAAAGAAGAGCGGAAATCTGGTGGTAAGTACTTTGGATTCCAAACTCCGGTTCGAGGATACGCTGCTAAACAAATCAATATAGGGCGAGCTCCTAGCTCATATCCTTAATGGAATTATTAACAAACCTGTTCGCGACGCACTCCTTCTCCATCACGCCCTTACCGCTTCCAGGAAAGATCAACTACGTCGGGAACTCCTCATCTCTCGCCTCGTTCGTTTCCATTGGGACCGCCACCATATGGCAGCTATCAAGAAGGCCTATCGCGAGCGCTACGGTGAAGAGTTAGCCGATGCCGTAAAGGAGGGAACTAGCGGCGGCTGGGGGTCATTCTGCCAGCAGCTGGTCGTCACTCGCATGCCCGACGATGTGAAAAGCTTCGAGAAGGTTGAGGCTGTGAAAGAGATTAAGCGATCGGATCGAGAGAAGGAAGAGAGGATTCGGGAGAGAGAACGGGAGATGGACCGCGAAAGGGAGAAGGAGAGGGAACGAGAGGAAAGACGGAGACGAAAGGAACGGGAGGAGAAGGAGAAGGATAGAGAGCGGAGGAGGGAGAAGGAGAGAAGCGAAGGATTGCTTGTTGTTAAGGACCACAAGCACAGGGATGGGAGTCGCAGTCGAGAGAGGAGCAGAAGCCGAGCGCGGGAGTAAGGAGCGTTTTGGATGAGCCGGATATCAATTTACTAATGAGGTCAAGCCATGCACAGCCGAGCTGTGATATAGAATGATTAGATGAAGACGAAGATTAACGAAGGTTGCGTTAGAGGATATAATGGGCTTCTACCTAATATTGTAACAATGTCATATATATTATATATATCGATAAACTATGAGAGATATTTTATGTAGAAGAGCCCAATATAAACCCGATATGACGAGATATTGTATACCCTAAGTAATTTTGCTCTTTTTCTAGGGCTCGTATGACCTGACCTGTCCGGTGCCGGGCGGGTTTAATGTACAGTAGAGCCAATGGAAACTAGAACGTCAAAGAAGCAAGGGGTAAGTCACCAATTGGGCACGACTCCAAAAGTAGATGTATTTCCCGAAAGATCCCATTCGACAGTTGCGCGTGGCAGTCGGCTAGATGACGCTCGGTGTGATGATGGCTGTGCTACGATGGAGAATTGGCGTGGGAAGCCCTTGGCCTGCTAGGTATAACTTGACTTATATATATCGGCTATCCCCACTACTGCCTGTCCGCGCTTATGCCGGCGCCCGGAAGGCCTCCTCATCCGCATTCGTACCTTCCGCCGGGATCCTGAGACTGCCAATATAAAGTCAAGTTTAAGTGGCTAGTTAGTATTAAAATACCATAACCCTTAGTAGTTACTTTGTAAATCGTAACGATTCAAGTCAGCTTGGCCACTCTCCTCTTTTTTTAATGGGCTGCCTCTTAAGAGACAGCACTATTGCTATATGTTCTATATCTGAGAATGTAACCACCTTGCTGCGTCTTCTTCATGTAGCTTCGAACTGCTAAGCTATAAGCTCTGATTAATTAAGCGCATCGATGATACTCAAGACATGGCACTTATTACAGGGGGAGAAGGCTTGGAAATGGGTTCGCAACTCCCGTCAAGCGAAAGACTGCTTTCGGACTAAGCTGATGTCTTAACAACATCAATAACAACAAACTGCTAACCAACAGCACCTACCTCGCTGACAAAGAAGAAGTCAATGATGGCAATCCCAACGATAACTTCTAGGTATCAGGTAACTAGTAGGATATGGCGTAAGACATGATCTTCAACGTTAAGTACTTGCGTTTATTAGACGCCGTGGCAAAGGAGATCTTGAAGGCCTTAAAGTGGCTTGTAATGTAAGGTCAGCTCCGAAATGAAAGAGAATAAACCATGTCGATAGATCAGGTTCGGGAAGGCCGTAGGTAGAAAATACTTCATAGGAACCTAGTGTACATAACGTGAAGGTGGATAAGAATGTCAGCTAAAGTAGCCCAATCTTTGCTAATGGGCGAAGGTTTATAAAATTATTAGTCGTTAATAGTAAGTTACATAGTCCATTAACACAAGCGCTTACACTCGCAGTGCTGCTAAGGGATACCAATACCATAATATCCACATCAATGACACCGAAACATAGAAATACAGCACCATCTGCACTACCGAGAACCGTAGACTACCCGGCTGTATCCTATCCAGCGGGTTCGTCTTCTTGTTCTGCAGAACACCCCGATCCTTATCCATATCCATAGCCGCATTTCCCCGCCACGGTACCCCCATCCGGAAGTCGTCTAGGATCTGCTCGGCCGTGATCTTAGCACCGGCCAACGCGATCGGGACTCCGGTGCCGGGATGCGTGCTAGCGCCTACGAAGTACGCGTTTGCCAGCCCTTTTGCGCGTGTACCTGGTCGGAACGCTAGCACGTTGAAGAATCCGTGGCCTAGGCCTAGGATCGACCCCTTGTCGAGATTGAATTTGTCCTCCCATGCCGCTGGGTCGTTGATTATCTCGTGCGTGATGAATTTATCGAGAGACTCGCATCCTGTGCGTGCAGATACTGTCGACAGGACGGCCCGCCGTGCCCGGTCCACTAGTGCTGCCCAGTCCTGATCTCGTGGCAAACCCGCACTTTGCGGTTCCGCGAAGCCTTTCGACTCTGGTAGATGGCCGACGGGGACGAGCACAACTACCGAGTCACGACCCTCAGGGGCTGCGCTGGCGTCGATTCGACTGGGAACGTTGACGTAGAAACTGGGTTCTTTGGGTAGAGACTGTCGGTCAAAGATGGCGTCAAACGATTCCCGGTACTCGTCCGCGAGGAATATATTATGTGTTTGCAGTTCTGGGACGGTCCGGTCTAGGCTCCAATAGAACGATATTGAGCTACATGAGCCATTTTTCATCCTCAGAGACTTGCCGTAGCGCTGAATACTTGGCGTCTGCGGGAATAAATTCGAATAAGCGTAGACGAGATCAGCGTTCACAACAACTATATCCGCCTCTAGAACCTCGCCTGTTTCCAACTGCACCCCTCGCGCTGTTTTCCCGTCGGGGCTCACGAGAACTTGCTGGACGGGTGTGTTAAGTCGATACTCAACCCCCAACCTCTCGCCAACCCTCACGAGAGCCGCTAGCACAGCATGAAAACCTCCACGCGGGTACCAGATACCCTCGGCAAGCTCCGTGTACTGAAGCAGCGAGTACGTGGCTGGGGCATCGAATGGCGACATGCCCATGTACATAGTCGCGAACGTGAAGACGCGCCTCAGCCTCTCGGACCAGAAGTACTTACGAGCGCGATCCCAGACTCTATGCAGAGGGTGCAGCTTCAGTCCCGTGAGAATAAAGTGCGGAACTATCAAATTCCAGAAACTCGTGAAGTTTCTATGTAAAACTTCGCTAACGCTAAGCTCGTAGTGCTGATGCGCCTCACGCAGCCAGTCGAGATACCTATAGAACCCATCTTTACCCTCCCAGCGCTCGATTTGGGTCTTCATGCGCGCGAGGTCTGTCGACAGTTCGAAGCTCTCGCCGTCCGTGAACCATACTTTGTAGTTGGTTGGGCAGCGAAGTAGCTCTACATCTTCAGCCTCAAGTGACGTGTCTAGGTCACGGAATGCCTCCTGGAAGAGCTTGGGGAGCAGCAAGAGAGACGGCCCCTGGTCGAAGCGATGTCCCTCGTGGAATATCAGGCTGCATCTCCCGCCGGTGAATGAGTTCTTTTCTAGTACAGATACAGAAAACCCGGCTTTCGCTAACCGGGCTGCTGTTGCGATCCCACCGGCACCGGCTCCTAGGACTACGTTAGTGAAATGGTTGTATGATGATTATAGTGTACTAACCAACGACAATGGCCCTCTTTCTACTTATCTTAGACATATCTTCCGTTCGGCGCGATGCGCAATCAGCATAAATAGGTACCTGAGGTAGTTAATGTAGACAGTAATAAAGACTGACAGTGTGCCAGAGTTAATTCGGACGGTAGCCCAACAAATTCCTTAAACTGAAGCCAGAAATAAGCCAAATATTATGTACCCAAAGCTTGAAGTGGCAGTCCTAGTTGAGGTGCGACCATGCCAAAGATGTCAGAGTAATATAGTTAATATTACACAAATACCATCTATTCCGTAGACGTAAACGATTCACTTGCCCAATGCCTGAGACATAATATAATGAAATATCACACGTCGTCTTCCAGCCAAGCTCCAACTAGCGATTCGATATAACAACCGAACCTAACATGCCGGGACAGATGGCGCTTCTAGACGATCCACTCGGAAATCTGGCCTAAGCACGGGAATCAAACGGATAAAGAGGCGTAACGTGGCCCGCGATCTGAATCCGTTATTGTTATGGCTCTCATCGTCCGGGGGGATGCTAGCCGCACTAAGAAAAATTGCACCGAGTCGCTTATGTATAAGGAGCGTTGGGCCCGACATAATGATTCATCATCAGGGCGCGAGAGGTATTTCCTAGCGTAATCGATAAATCCACTGTTGCATTGTCTTCGTACAACCTGTCTGATATATATGCGAAGTTTTGAGTTTCGGCCCAAGTCAGTGAGACGGGACGGAAACTCTGATGAGCCTGGCTAGTTAGCATGAACAGATAATAGCTTTGTTATTTAGCCGACATCAGATAGGATGACATTTAATACGAATCGGCAAAGAGTATCAAAATTTAAAATTTAGAATTCTCATGAAGTTGAGTAGTATCCTCATACTGAAAGCTGGAATTCAGAAGAGAGATGGCATGTATCTACGCTATTATTCTACATGTACACACATTATCGCGGTGCTATCTAACCAAAATGACAGATCGTTCCTCATGACCGAGTACCAATTAAATAGAAATACATAGGTAGCTAAAAAACCGGAAAATAGAGCGGAATAGTGGTCATATAGCAGAAAGATTCTTCCATGCAACCCATATTCGTCTTGATCGAGGAACCGTTGCCCGCCCCTTATGAGTTTTCGAAGGGACACCAGTTCTTTCTCGTAAAACCCGGCCTATTTCCATGTAACTCTCAACAGCTACGATCAGAGGACCGCGGACGTCGTGAGGAAGCATGTCCATAGTATCTCGTGATCGCTCATACTCTTTAAACGCATAATCTAGTAACTTCTGTCGGAGCATTTCTACTTTTGGCTGTGTTGGATCTTTGATAACATCCTGAGGTGTCAAATCCTCCTGCTTGAGCCAATCTGAGGGTAGGTAAACCCGGCCTATTTCAGCGTCTACTAAGATATCGCGAGCAATATTGACGTATTGTAACGCATGCCCCATCGTCTGAGCGGCAATCACGAGAATATGTTCCTTGTCGCTTAGAAGTTTCGCGGTACTGTGACGAAATACGAGCCTTAGACATAATTCCCCAACAGTACTCGCGACACGGTGCGCATAAAGTTCAAGGTCCGTTTCGTCATTGATAGGAAACCGACCAGGTCGTTGACGAATGTCAGTCCCGCCAAAGGAGAGGTCCATTTTGAAACCTTCCAGAAGCTCATAAAATGGCTTGCTTGGGAGAAGCTTTGTTGGTAAGAGTACCAGCGCAGACCTTGCTGACTCTGGGAAGTTTTCCTCCACGAAATACTTAATAGTACCCATCGAAGATGGGGGTTGACTATCCGAACCGTAAACGTGATCAAGGTAGTTGCTCAGCTTTTTAATCCATAGTGTGGCTTCGCTCTCCCCATGTGCGTCGTCTATTAGATCATCTGCTACTCTACAGAAGGAGTATCTAGAAAGAATTAATACAGGAGGTCAATATATGGTGCAGTACTTACTTACAGAAGAACGAGATCAATGCGAAGACGTCCAGGGAAAACCGAGCTAGCCAAGTAGAAACTCCTGCTCTTTCGCCGCAATGTCTGGACTGCCTCTCTGATACCCTTTACCCGTACCATGTCATATTTTATAGGATCAAGTAGAACGGCTTTGGCAAGGAGGCTTGGAGGAGGCATTTCTGGTACGACGGGGAATGGTTCCGGGAAAGTGTATAGAACTGCCAGTCCCCTATCGAAGGCGATCAAGCCAAATACAATTAAGACATTGGTAAAGAGGAAAAACGTGGCTTCTTCTAGCTCTAGGCTTCCCCATAGGCGCCAACCGAGCTTTGTTCCGGACTCAATAGCCCATGTTCCACGTCCTAGGGCGAGTTCGTCCACAATCCACAAGTACACGGTGGGTAAGACGATCGGAGCTGCAACACAGATAGGAGGTAGTCTAATCAAAAAATAGCCTGAGAATGACCATGTAAGAAGTGCGACAGGGCAGGCCCATATTAAGATGAGGCCAAGATATGTCCCCTGTCCCCCATTTTTGACAAGTGAGATGCCAGCGACGATACATCCTATTAGGAGAACTTGGCCCGCTGTTCGTATTCGCCGGGACTTGGGCGAAGAGTCATCCTTACTTGTAAGGAATTGAGCGTGGAGAACAGGCTTGCTGAGCAAGATGTATAGCATCGACGTGATATAAGTCTGTATGACGAAGAAGAATAACTCTTCGGCTGGGATCTCGAGGAGACGCGGCCCGGCTATCGCGTCAGGGGGGTATGTCCAAATGCCATGGCGTATTAGATACGAATCCCAAGGAAGCGTCGCAAAGAAAGCAACCAGTATCAACGTAAACGTTTTATACAAGTCAAGCTTTGTGAGAAGCGGCTTCAAAACGAAGGTGAGAAGACAAGCCGGAGGTATAGTGTACTTGAGATGTCTGCTTAATAAGTCAGTCCATTGTTTTCATAAAGAGAAATGCTCGTTTGTAAAGGGTGTGGTTGGTACTTACACAAGGGCGTAATCGTAGGCCATAGCGAGTGCCAGGCCTTACGGTAAGTTTTTCAACGCGTATATATAACTAAGATTGCAAGCGACCAACATAATGTGTCGCAGCGATTATAAAGTTTACTTATGAAATCTGCAAAGGGTGAGTTCGGCGTAACCAACACGGTGAGTTCTTAGTAGAAAGAGCTTCAGCAAGCGGTCGGAGGTAAAATTGTGATGATCTAAGCTTACTTCGGACTTCCGAATTTATATCGCAAGTTACAGCCATTATGAGCAGGTTGATTTGGCATTGTTGATTTGCCAACATATAACTGTTTGATGAGATCATAGACTTGGGATTGGCTACTATATAATAGTGTGCTTTTTCGGTATGCAGTGTATTAGTGTGGCGTGCAGGATTAAGGGATGATAGTTGCAAAATAGTAGAATTCCTACGATCGCTAGGAGTACCTGCCTCCGATACAGGTACCTAGCTCATGGCTTCCAATAGCGTTTACAAGGGAGCTATGTAAGATGGCGCTAAATAAATGCAAGATCTTAGTGGGGGTCACTTCCCAATATGTATGTACCTACATACATTCACTACCTAGGTACCTATGTAATTGTCAACCTAGGACGTAACGTTAGGTAACATTAGGTAATACATAGTCAATCGAGCCAATCAATCTCATGACTCGGCTTAGACTGGTTATGGTTACATTCAACCAAGATCTGTCTCACTCCTACACTACGCCTTAACGCCCTAAGAGCCTCAATCCGAACTACAACACCGTATAATTATCATAATGCTGGCCGGTGGTCCTCGAACCGCGCAGCTCTGCCTACGAGCTGCAGCGTCGGCAAGGCTCGTCTATCCGAGACTTATTCAAGTACCTCGTCCCGCGATACGATTCTACCGCGCCGATACACCATTGCAATTTCTCCCCCGACTTAACTCCAGATCCTTCACTATTTCACAACGATGTCTTGCCGAACCTCCCAAGAGTCAAGACCCCGTCGCCGTCGCCGCAGCCACCGCTACAACCCCAATCCCGCCCGAACACCCCACGTCCTCCACTCCTAAACCTCCCCACCGCCGAGGTATCTACTACTCTGCCATCTTCCTACTCATCGGCCTATCCCTCGGTACCTTAATCCGGCTATCCCTAGCCCCTCCCGCGCCCTTCCCCCACGGCTCTCCTCAGGACCAATACCACGTGTCCAAGATCCGGGACGAAGGCTCCGCGCTCCCGCTCGTGCGCGCACTATCCTCCGACCCAACCTGGAAATCCTGGGATGCGTACTCGGGCGCGCAATCCACAACCATGGTACAATCGCGCCTAACATCCGGACCTCTGGGCGGTTCCCACGGCATACCTTTCCAGCGCGTGTTCCGAAATACGAGGACCAACGAGGTCATCAGTGTCGTGTACCTCGGCACCGCGACGGCTGGCTGGCCGGGCGTCGTGCATGGCGGAGCGCTGGCGACGCTGCTAGATGAGAGTTTAGTTCGGTGCGCAGTGCTGCTCTTCCCCGCGCGCACGGGGGTTACCGCCCGCCTCGAGCTCCAATACCGTGCGCCTACGTTGACTTCCGCTTTCTACATTATTCGCGCCCGGCCAATGATCCGCGAGGGGGAGGACCCATCCAAGAGCGATCGTAAGATGTGGGTTGAAGGTACACTAGAGACACTTCATGGGAAAGTCTGCGTTGAGGCTAAGGCTCTGGCTGTTGTACCCAAGGGCGTCAAGCTAAAGCCGCTTGTTGAGGAATTCTAGGACGGTGTGTTGGATAGTGGTGCATTAGTCGAGCTCACATAGCCTAAGGGGACTTTCTCGAAGGTAGTGAGGAGATGATAGTTTTATTCAGCATTCACGGGCGTTTCGGCATAAAGGGATAAATGAAAGACGATACCAGAGCATAAAGCTGTTTTTCGCTATCTTAAGAAATATCTATCATAGAATATAGTTACACATGAAATAGTGACACGTTCCTAACATATCTCCACCATTCCCACTTGCAACCTTTTCTTGAACGACAAAATGAGAGAGGAAGCTAGTAAGCGATATCATTTACCGGGGTCATCAAATACCTATATTTGAAAACCTACTCCTTGCTAGTATATCGTACCTAGGGGCACGGCGGTTGTAGATATACGTTGGGGTGAAGATTTACGCTGATAACAGCTCCGTAGGACAATACAGAACCCCAGGGAGGAGGGAAAGCCACAGATGGCGGGTAGTAATAAGGATAGCTCGTTGCACGATAAAAGGAATCCTATTGCCCTTGTTCGGCCGGAGCTAATTGCTGCATTGGCGGTGGTGGTTGACTGTAGTTTGACGAACCCCGACCCCGGTACCCTCCTCTCATTCCGCGAAAGCCACGACCTCGGTAGGCCCCACCGTATCCTCGTCCGCCTCGAAAACTACCGCGGTGACTTTCGGATATGTTTAGCTGAGCGGGATTGCTAGGCGGCCTGTTACCTGATTTCTCATTCTTACTAAGGCTATCGGCATTATTCGTGTCGCTTGGCGATTGTTCAGTCACAGGAGACTGCGTAGTGTGGTTGTTTCCCCCGCGACCACGGCCGCGTCGCCGGACGAACGGTCGTTTGGAACTTCTAGGCTTTCCTTCCACAGAAAAGTCGATCTTCTTCACCGGGTCCTCGGCCATAGCGAGGCCTTTTAAGCCAAATCGGTCCCAATCCTCTTTCGGAGTTGTCCAGGCCTGAAAGACGTTTTCTAATTTCTCAAGCTTCCGCACCTCGGGTACCCAGCAACGCACGTATTCCCCATCCTTGTCGTAATCGAAAGCTTGTTTTACGGGGTTAAAGATCCGTGCTTCTCCTCGCGGGTCGTTTCCTACCCCGGCAACGTACTGCCAGTTTGCCCAGTTCGACGAAACGTCATAATCGACCAATAGCATTTCGTACCATTCAGCACCATAACGCCAATCGATACATAGGTGTTTGGCAAGGAAACTCGCGACATTCTGGCGGGCACGGTTCGAAGTATATCCTGTGTGTAATAGCTCCCGTTGAGAAGCATCGATCAGTCCCATCCCAGTAGTTCCATCAAATATTCTCTGCACTATCTGATAAATATCATCCGCTGACTGTTGTTGCCCGTCAGCCATATCCTCATTCTTAGCCGATTTCCACTTATTGGCGCGATCATCTCTGAATCCAGATCGGAGGAAAAGCTTCTCCTTAAACTTCCTAGTGCAGAGCCTCATGTAGTCACGCCACAATAACTCAAACCGTATCGCTTTTGTCCCTTCGTTTTCACCATCGCCATACCCCTCAGATTCGGCCAGCGACTTGTCTTTTCCATCTTCATATGCCACAAGTTTGTCATGTACCTGACGAGCGGTGATACATCCCTGTGCGAGATAGGCAGACAGTTTCGTGCTGAAATCGCTTCCTAAGAGCCCATTACGCGAGCTCTTATATAAGGAGACACTTCCCGATTGTATCAGATGTTCCAATCTACTATGAGCATTATCTTCTCCGCCGCGAAAAGGATGAGCCGACTTAGCTCCCTCAGGGAAGGGTGGAGAGTTAGACGGGGCTCCCCTAACAGGTCTTGAGAGTGCTTCTTCGAATTTATCGTATGAAGATGGGATCTCGAAAGGCGGTTCCTGCCTTGGAATTAAAGACTTTTCGACGGACTTGGGCAATGTATCCTTCTCAGGGGTTGACAAGGTCGGCCTAGGTTTCTCTCGCAATGGTTCCATCATTTTCCTGTAAGTCGTGAACACATCTGGGAGGTCATCTTTATCGAGTTTTACATCTCGACTGGGTGAGTGAGCTTTCGTCAGTAAAGTCTCCCTCGAGGCTATTATTATGACTCACTCATCGATGAAGTACTTTTCATCTACCCATGCTCGAAAGTCTATACCAAGACTCGAGCAGGTCTCCGATATGAGCTTCTCGTCTCGTTTTTCCTCGTAGCCTTCTTCCCCTATCGTCCATACTCCTCCGACATTAAGCCCATTCAGTCGCAAACCATCAGTAAGTGTCTTTAATATATCATCGTACGTTCCTATCCTAGTCGTCAAGTCGCTTCCTAGTTTCTCTAGGTTGCCTTTCAGGTTCCAGATACATTGGGCAATAAATGTAGCCCTGTGTGGCCCACATCTCCAATAGCGCCCAACCTCGCTTTTAGCTTCGGGAAAAGGTGATTTTCCGCCTTCCTTCAGAAACCCGGAGACTTCAAGTTGGTGAGGTAGTAAGACAAAGAGAGGCAAGAGATGCGTGAACCCATGGTCAGTTGTAGAAGCGAGATGGTGCAGGATGGGATTGTCAGAGACACGCAAGTCGTGGCGTACAATATAGACAAGGACATTGTTTGCTGGCATGGCGACTTAATCAGTGAGTCTGTAAGACTCGAGCTAGACAGATTACCAAAGTCGTGCTTTAGATACAGGGCTCTAGTTCGATAGGGTGGGAGTAACTGCCGCGAGAGCCGATGAGACACAGTAGTAGACGATTTTTGAAAGCAGTTATTTCTTCCAGAGACCGGAGCTCTAGTGGATCTGGCCAAGCTTTGGTGAAATACGACTTGTAGGTAGAGATAGTTGACGTCTTTGATAGTTTCTCGTCCCTATGCTTCCCACGTTAAAACTGCTGCCGGAAACGTAATATGAGCAGGCGCGTGATGATGAAAGCGAATCTAGACCTCAAGGATCGAATTCCAGATCGAGGCGGCTGAAAGTGATTCAGATACTCGTACTCTTGTCGCTTAGGCCGATGTACAACACAGCAAGGCTGACCCACCACTCCCAATAGGACCAACCAGGGTGACGGTATCTAGAGTCGAGCTAGAGACAAACTGGCTTTTCTAAAAATGGTAAAAGCGTCTCCAGATCGGGGAGTTTCGCCCTTAACTTCCCAAGAGGCGCTAATGTATGGGAGTGGTTCACTAACGCTGTGGGTGTTCATAGAAATTATATATCTGGGTAAAGTAGATAGTTATTAGGAAATCCGTCTTAAAGGTTAGGTCAGTCGAGACGAGACTATCCTACGATGCTAGATGTAACTCAACCGAATCGGCTGTTCCCGTGAGCAAGATCTAGACCGTAGTTCCGATTCATATATGATGCGTATACGAGTAGAAAGCAAAGAGAAAGCACAAAGAAGCACAAGGTAAAGTGAGACTCCCCTTAGACCCTGTGGCAACGCAGACTTTCGGCTAAGAATTAAGACCATAACCGTGATATGATCCACCTACAGAATAGGAATATCTCAAGACGACAAGGGATAGGCTTCCTCAAGGTCCAGACATATGACCCTGGACCTAGTCTTCTGGAGAGAGGAGCCCGGCAAAGCAAACACGGATGAGGATCGACAACTCAACTGGAGGCGGAGGCCATGCCGAGGAAGAAGATAACATTTGATTATTACAAGTAAATCCATCTTGCCGGGTGCGTCCGCTGGTATGCAGATCTGGCCACGGTCTTTGGTGTGTTCAGAGTCAGGATTGGAAAGAGTGCACGCGATGGTTGCCATGATGCTCAGAATTGTGTCCGGGGGTTAGAGATCGGGAACCCGTAAAATAAGATTTTGGGGGACTTTAGAGCCAGGATAGCCAGGGGTCGCTGCTCCGGGACCACTAAGAACGCTTACGTACATTGCGGAGCACATTCTTCTTCCATCGCATTGGCTAATAGAGTTGGCAGTTTTTCGGGAAGAGCGATCTACTCTGGCCTAGGCCTATGTAAGGTACATACATATAAAGTACCTACATTATGTACGATCTAGGTTAGATACATCAAGCACATGTATATATGTATGTAATGTTACTATTGAACATTTGAATGTAAGGTAATGTAAGGTAATGTTCCAGCTGCTGCTCATTATCAGGTAAGCATTAGGTACCTACAGATACCTAACACGCCTTAGGTACATCGGCTTAAAAACATACCTATGTAACAAAGACAAAGCATAGTAAAATAGTCCTATGATAATGTTTGAAACATCGATGTTTTCGTTTGAAAAGGCATAATATCCATAGAGGCATAAAGCATCGGAATTTACCTAGGAAATAAAATGTTTCTAAACGCCACAGTCTAGACAATCGTTGACTGCGAGGTAAGATCCACATGTTCATACACCCCCTGTCTGAGCCCCGTCCCCGCGGCTTATTAGACCGGCTTAAGGTCAACCACATAGGTATGTACGTAACTACCTACCTATAGATATGTAGCAACCTAAAACTATTTCCAACTCACCTTAATTTAGAAATCGACAATCTTATGACCAGAGCCTAAGAGATTTCTAAACTAATAATCAAGCTACAAGATCATGCAATGTTGTCTTAGATATCTTCTAAACATCCAAGTAGGTGTGATTGTATAAGATCCTAGCTAGATATAAAAAATATAAACAGTAGAAATACAATATCGGATTGGACGTTTCGACGAGATGCATACCCAAGTAGGTATATCACATTTTACACATCATGCAGTGTTCTTTATGTCTATACACATACATGGAAGTTAATAGAACTCACATATTATAACTCTACATTTTCCTTACGAGGCTACCTACCTATACTCGAGCATTCCTAATAAAGCTCATGTGAAACTGATAGATGACAGGGTGATATTTCATCTTGTGACTAACACCATTAAGATGTGGTTATATCATTAGGCATGTGATTTAACTACCTAAGAGGAAATAAGCACAGTCCTGCTTGCTGTCAACTCGATTTATTGTAAATCACACGAAACTTACTAAGCATATTTAAAGGTGTAATTAACCATTGCTATCTCGGCTGGGATCGACCTTCGTGGCGGAAAGCCCTAGTCTTGTAGACGATTTAGCATTAGCTCCTTTATCCGTTCCCGGTTGTAGAACCTCGATCGAGGTCAAGAGCTCTCCAAATCCGCATCGCATCGTCTTGCTTGGCTGTCAAGAATAGACGGTGTGTGCCAACAGCATGTTGTGTATACGGCAATTTTCTGATATATGCAAGCACCAGCAGGGACTGTTGTGCAGCTGACATCAAATTCGTCAGTGATGCATTATCTCTAGCGTCAAGCTGTACGATCCTTGCGTCTACATATTTATTATATAGTATCATTACTATTTTAACACTTAGTTATATTATTATTGTTTAGCTTTTGATGTATTAGTATAGGCATTTTTATAACATACTACGTAGTGTCACGAAATATGACGTTTAATCCAAGTTAGCCGCACTAGGACTTCTACGGAACGTTCATAATTCAAAGGCCATGTGGCACGCTGCCCTTCCGGGATGATAGCTAAGGCACCTAATTAACTAATGCTAAGAACTGCTGTACAATGAGAAGTATAATAAATAGATTCTTGGTGACATGGTATCCTGGCCCATGCAGCTCACCACTGGTGGGTGTTATCGCGATACATTCTATCGTGCCAAAATCTTTTTTGATTGCGCTGACATTATTACGAGGGTTTCCTTCAAATTCTGGAATAAGTTAGATCGGATACAAGCGGCAATGCCCAACGCCAATATCGTTGGGTTAAGACTTGTTACAGATCTAAGAGTCTAGACTCTAGGATGAGGCTTTGCCGCAGTCCGTTTCTAGAACGGCCGGTTACCCCTTGAGACTTTTGTGCTGCTTTTGCAAATAAATGCCTTTGCACGGATTATTACTTATTCTAGAGCTTGAACATGGTAGCAAGGGCCTTGCTTACGAAGGGTCTAGACAGACTTTCCCCGGTCAACATATACGCAACCTGCAGTCTGATGCATCGATTCTCTGTATGTCGGTTTACGATCTAGAATATCCAGCACCAAGTCTTGCAATCGAACCATAGAAAGTTTGGCATTCCCGAGAAAGCCGTATATGTTGTAACGCAACTGACTCGTCACACGACGCACGAGAACCGGCGGGAAATAGTGATATTTCCTCTGCTATTAAGAAGATATGTAAGGTGACCGTTTAGTGGTACCATATGCTTTTTCGTTACGGAATAAAGCATACCCCCAAGTAGAAAAGACCTTCCTCTCGAGGTAGGGTAGGGTGATATCGGGGTAGGCTACACAGCGTGTCCTTAAGATCCCAACTCGCATGCTGCTGATTTCATTTGTACCTAAGCCCCTAACCCAAGTGCATTTCGACCACTTACGACTATGGCGCTAATACAAGAAGAATGATGAGCCGAAGATGCTTTGACCGGCCTCAAAACCATGAACAGTGTACTGGTATTTCGGCTCCCATCCTCCCATGTAAAATGGCTCGATTCTTGCAGCGGCAGAACCCGTACTCTTTTGTTCTTAGACCCTCTAATGTGTCTGACGGACGTGTTATACTTGCTATCTGTGTTCATTATTTATAGTATGTTAGAGAATATAGTATAAATACACATGTTACATTTGAGTTTTGATATCTACTGTGCGGGACGTGGATCTATGAGAGCGCAAAGGCTGCTCTATAGGCTGCTGCACTTACATGTCTGTGGAGATTATCTTGAGGTAAAGATACCTAAGCAAATGTACTAGAAATCGAGACGCCTTAATAATTGGTAGCGGTGAGATAGTTATACTTTGTACATTGCCTACTAGGCAGACAGTATTAGGAGGCAAATAGAACCCTTTCCATCGCCACAGTAAGCGGATCTCTACTAGATGCCTCATTCAAAAGGTGAATGGCTCTGGATTATGGATTATGAATTTCTTGCCTGTTCGTTCAACTTGAACGAGACGAATGGCTAGCCGGATGAGACGCAAATAATTGGCCTCGATCGACAAAAGTTCCCCAACATCAACGGTGAGGATGGTCTTTGACTAAACGAAATGGAAGCGTTGGCCATACTTGGGGTCTCAATAGGACTCGAATGACCTATGTAACAATTCTGAGGACAACGATATCATGGATCCTTTGCGCCCGATTAAATATATGAATAATCATTTGCATGGATAGAAATCACTACGGGACCCGATGTCATTACCAACTTTGGGGTTCGATGATCCCCATCTCGAGGTAAAATTGATTGATACATATCTAGTTTCGAGAGTGAATTATAACAGTTGCCAGTCCCAAAGAAAATAGAAGAGGGTTGAGATTTGTAGCGTTCCGATTGGATCACGTCATAAAAACTTCTATGGACAAAAATCACGGACAAAACATTAACTAGGTTAACTTTCCTACCAAACATATTCATTAGACAAGACAACATTGCGATGACGTATTTGGGGTTACAACGTGTAGTGCAAAGCGTGGTGCAATTGAGGCTGTTCTGCTACGGAAGAGCCGTAGATGTTTGATGCAAAGTAGCGCGTTGATTAATGTGTTAAAAAACACGATTTATCGCGTTCACCGAGAGGTCTCCGACAGTTCTGTCAGGTACTTGACAGGATAACTGGGTACTTCCAAGTCCAAAGGTTAGCTACTATCGATTAGCCCCTTTCCTCTAATGGTTATAGCCTGTGGCGCAGTAGCGTACCAAAGTTGTAGGTAACCCAAGTTTTGGTGCACACGTGCGCTGGTAAGCGCTTGTGTTAGCGCACTAACCTTGTGCTTACCCTTTCGACATTTTAATGTGGGAGTTTCTTAGGAGAAAGTTAGAATAAGAGGGTCTCGGAGATTTTGTCATAACAAAATGATTGAAACCAGAAGTAACTCTTAAGTCTTAATTGAGGACTCCAATTGGCAAGGACCCCTTGTACCCATTACCCTTGTACATACACGAGCGCCAGCCATCGATATCCGTGGGATTTTGTAGGTTTCTTAGGTCTCTTAGGGAATCGCAAATGTAACTCTGCCTGCATCTATAGGGCGCCTCCGGGTTCACTTCCGCCTCCAACTTTTTTTTTTTTTGATGAGGCTGAATCAATCCGATAAATCATCACATCCTGGTTCTTCAACGTCAACTCCTCTTATCCATCTCATAATATGATCAAAATATGACTTAGTTCATCATCAATTCATCATCGGCATAACCCATCTGCCCCTGCCTTGCGCAGCACTTGTTAGGCCGTCATTGGGCCGCCTGTGTTGGCCGAATCTCATCCCACTGAGTTGACCGGCTGACTATACGCGCGCGAGAGAGAGGGACGTCGTACCCTCCACCTTTTCAACTCGAGAGACCCTGACTTAAAACCGCCCATCTGGGTCTCGCATAATCCCCTTCCCCGCCGCCACTGACGGCCCGAGTCTTAATTCCTTTTCGGCAGAAGCTAAACTACTTCTCTTGGCTTGCTCCCGTTAGCCTCTCATCTAAGCTAGGTATCGTCTCATGCTTAGAGTATAACCTTTGGAATCTGCAAGAATCTATTCATCCTTTACTGCGAGCTCCGGCTCTCATCTAATTCGACATGGCGCCCATTCTGAACCCCAGGTCCGGGCTTAGGGCGCGGGGGAGTCACATGTCGGCTGGTGCAATTGCTGGAACGGTTATCGGCTGTGCCTTCGGAGGCAGCCTGTTACTCATAGTCCTGGGCTTTCTCTACTTCCGGTACAGACGGAAGTTGAGAGAGGCGAAAGAAGCGGGGATATTGCCAGCTGGAAGCTCTACAGTCTCCCAAGTCAGGACTTTATTCCCTTTCCAGGGCTTCCGGCCTAAGCAAACCCCTGCCACACAACCGGATCATCCCCCTTCTATGAAGGATGATTTTGAGAGAATCAACCCAGGCTTCAGCGACGGTTCTGAGTTCCAACAGACACGACCTGCCGTTTATGGAGGTGGATTTGTGAGTGGTCATGAATCTTATCACCTACCTCAAAACTTCGGTCAGCCGCCTCTACCCCCGGGCATCGACTTTCCTCTGCCCCCTCAGCCGACAGCTTTTCCAACTACCAACGACCTTGGGGCCAATCTGCCTTCTGACAATGCCGTCACGGGATACGAAGCAGCCAATTCTAGTTATTATGACACCAGGATCTCGATGGGCTCAAATCCTGAGCAAGAAGCGATACCACCGTCCAGACAGATGACTGAACTTTACGAGGCTCAGCTGAGAGATTCCCGAGAACATCGAAGAAGAAGCGGCTCTCTGACTAGTCGAATCTGGAATAGCATCAAGAGGAAGCGTTCTACGCATTCCTCGGCTCATGGCACCGTAAGCCCTCAGTACTCGACATCTCAGCAGTACTTTCCTACTTCGCCGGTTGTTAGTCCTGTCAGTATGAAGCCAGAATCCGGTTTAGAAACTGCGGAAGGAACTAGTACTCAAGCAAAACCTCCTGTGAAACAAATTTTCGAGGAACCTGCCGAAATTTCTGGAGAAGCAGGTATCTCGACCGCTTCTGTAGGCGGAAACTGGGCAGAAAAGGATCAGCAACACAAGAGGCAGAGACAAGGAGACTCCCAGTACGACGTGTACCCTCTTCGGACTAGCTCAACAATACGAGATACCACCGAGAGGGATCCTGAGCTACCTTCAGCCGCCCTCAGAAGTCCGGACTCCGCCGATCGGTTACCTCACTCGACTCAGCCACAATCCGAGACCCGGCCCCAAGAACGACTTATGAGCCCGGCCATCCCGGAGCCTATGGAGCTGGACGAGACACTTGATGCTACTCATAGACCCTCTGTCTTCCACAGCTCACACTCACCTCCTCTTCAGCCGGAATCGTTCGTGTCGCCGATGTCTATCATGCAACCCTCTAATGCTGCCGAGAAAGCTGCTTATACTCATTACCAAATGGAGAATTCCGCGTCTCCTCCGACCTTCCCTACCTCGCCTCCTGCCATAGTCACTGACCAGGTGGCACAAGAAAACTCTGGAAACTTTTTCCACGGTTCTCAAGAGGACATCGACGTCGAGAGCTTCCTGGATATCCCTAGCGATGACGAGCCTCGCCTATCCGGTGATTCGTACGACTACAGTACCACACCGGGGCAGAGTTCTACGGATCCCTCCATGGGAAGGACGCCGGACACCCGGATTACTGTATCCCCATCACCGTATTCAAACATAAATGAACATGTCAAGATGGAACCAGAGTCAAGCTCGTCGCCGGAGGTCTCTAAGATTCCTTCTCCCCAATCATCCGGCCATATCTGCGAAGAGTGCGGCCGATATTTCGATCAGGTCCATAAACTTAACCACCATAAACGTTATCACGACCGCAAACACGAGTGCCCTTACGAGGGATGCGATAAGAAGTTTGGTACAAAGACACACCTTGATCGACATATCAACGATAAGCATGTCAAGTCGAAAGCCTATCACTGTATAGAGCCAACATGTCCATACTTCAAAGGAAGAAAAGCTTTCCCGAGAAAGGACAATTGGAGACGACATATGATTAAAAAACACGGGGCGATGCCTACCGATCTAGAGGCAATGGATGAGTCGATGGTATGATAATCGACAAGTATGCACAGCTTTCAACTGCTTGTTAGCAATGGTAGATGCACGTTGCTATATATCTACCGCCCGGACGTGTATCATAGCACTATGGTTGGTTTCACTATCAATCAGTAAAGTGTATACGGAGTTATCGTGGCTTGGCGCCGTTTAAGGGTGAATCACCCGGCTTCTTAAACATTACAAACCACGCTCCCCGGACCTACACATGCTATTAACGCTCTGAATGGTATGAGGTCCGAAGACTTCTAGTCTACGGTCAAAAAAATTTAGATTTTATTAACTTGGATTTCAATACGCTCGTTTGCATATATTGGGTATACATTTGGTAATATATTTAGGGCATATGGGAATAAGCGAAGTCGGGACCTCACTTTGGGTTGGTCATTGTAACAAAGCAGGGCGCAAAGGATTCCTCTCAGTGGGTGTATATTTCATATACGGTATGAGCTTAGCTCCCCATGAATGTGGCCATTTTGGCCAAGGGCAAAACGGTTGGAAGTTCTCGAGCAACTTGCGATGCGAATCATTCATATGCTTGTCACTTCCGTCATTGATTGGTGTTAATCCCGATGTCATTCTGTTTTCTAGCTTATTCTCGCCGGTCTTGCAACTGTTTGCTCAGTAGTCAGGTCCAGCTGTATTGTAAAGCTAGTAGATGGATAAGTTTAAGTAGTAATAGTACTGAAAGCATCAAGACGTCCAATATTGACGATAACAAATAATTCACACCTAACTATTTAAGTCTTCCAGGATAGCGCCTTTTACTTGAGGCTTTAGAGTTCTCTGTAGATGGGATCCAACTTGTTTTATGTAGCCTGTATTAACGCTCCTAGGAATAGCCAAAAAGAACTCTTTTTTGATAGACATCGCCAAGCAAAAGCTAAGCTTCAGACAAGAGCCCAAACTCCAGGATGTGACGATATTTCCCGGAGATTGTGGGGTTTGGACAGGGATGCCGGCGCCCTCAGAACGGTCGCAACCCTTGCTGCGAAACACGGAGAAGCTCGACTGTCTCCCAATATGGTGTCAGAAGTGTCCATTCTCCCACCAGCGCAGCCTGGACGCAGAGAATTATCGTCGAAGCTGATACCTCAGCGCGATAAACGCCAATTTCGATCTTCGGCCCATTCTTGGCGCCCTTCTAGATTGCTTGGAATGCGCGAGGCTACTACATATGTATGTAGGTCTGGATGCGATTTGTTGTGGGCCGTGATGGATGTTTGATCTCCGTGACCCTGGGTAGGAGGTGTAATTTGAAGATTTACTCATAAGACTGACTGTGTTCTCTCGAAATCTGCGAAACGCGAACGGGGTTCTGTTTCTCTCTCTTCCTTTTACACTTCTTTCACTTCTAAGCTCTTGACGGGCCTTATTTCGATAGTTAACCACACGTATCTTCTTTCTTTCCCTAGGCCCGGATCTGCCTGTCTCATCTTCTTTCTTCGCTAGTTTATTACTCGTAATATATTTTCCCTTAATTTAAGTTACGTAGTTAGGATGTTGACCATTCGCTCATTATCGCTACTGCTCACCCTCGGGGCCCTCTCCCTCGTCGACGCGGCACCGCAGAACAGAGGAAATAGGGGTGGCAGGAATAGCAACAGCCAGGGGGCAACTAGAGGCGGAGGACAAAGGCAGAAGCAAGCTACGGCTTTTCAGCAGGCGCAGCAGATACCGCAGGGTGTCTCGACGGCGACGGATGGAAGTACTATCTTGGATATGACGGCCAACGTAAAGTACGTCCACTTCCCCTTATAACCACCATATATACCTATCGTCGAGAACAATTAAACGCTAACCCTCCTCAGTGGACTCCCCCTCCGCTTCAAAGTCTCCGCACCCGCCGACCAATTCACAGCCGACTCAGGCGTTGATGGCGGCGCCCAGACGGCAGGCGCAGCCGGCGACCTAGGTCTAAACGTCCTATTACACGGCGACGGCGGGCAATCATTCTTCGACTTCCCGAACCAAGCTGTGCAAGACGGTCTCGCAGGCGTCGCAGTCTTAGCGCCAGACCCGAACCTCTTCTGGGGCGGCGGTTCCGGCCTCGACCGCACCGACGGCGTGGCCCACGCCCAGGCCGTCGCGGACCTAGTCGCGGATATCATGCCGCAGGTGTTAGCTTTTAACTCGAGCCGCGTGAGTTTCACGGGTGTGTCTGGTGGCTCGTTGTTGCTGAGCGGGTTCTTGATGCCGGGACATATGTCGCAGTTCGCGGGTGCCGGAAAGGAGTCGCAGGTTTTGCTTAACTGCGGCGGATTAGAACCGCAAGTCGACGTAGCGGATGCGGATGCGGCTGCATTGGCAGAGACGCGAGTCCATTTCCAGAGTACGCAGCAAGAATTAACACTTCTTCAGCCTGCGATCCCCGCGGCGGTCAAAGCCTACGAGCAGATCGCTACATCGCAAGGACTGGACGCAGCAGCCGTCGGGGCCCTACAGACAGTGGATAACTCACCGAACGGGGGGCACTGCGAATTTGACGAGCAGGACTTTGTAAGCGGCGTGCAGCTTATGGCCGATTCGTTCTCGGCCGTGGTACAGGGCGGCGATGGAAACCTAGCGGGAACTAATGTTAATGTGCTGAACCCGGTTGTTGGCAATGAGGAATTGGCCTTCTCGGGGGCTTCGTGAGAGGAGATGGATAGCATAGGGGATGAAGAATACGTGCGGGTTATGTTTGTTGATAGGAGAAATACATATATTGAAGACGTGCGTGGCATATAAAGGTTTAGTGGTCAACACGAACTGTCTAATAGTAAGTATACTATGCATCTGCATATACATCTTCTAGATTTAACTTTACCTATGTATGTATTAGGAGTCTATTCCCCCGATACATATCTCCCAGAGTATTCAAGAGTACCTGTTTTATAGTACGTTGATGGTTAGATATGCATAACATCAAGTCATCACCCATATTAAATTCTACTTAATCCCAACTAATCTCATTAAAGAATAGTATCATATTTTCGCCTCTAGAGATTCTAGGACACTCTGCAACTACTAGGTGATCATTAAAATATTCGTCGATAAAAATAAGTAAATCAAGGTCAGGCCACCACTTCTGCCGAGAGATTTCTACCCGTTATGTGTTTAATTCCGTCATTCCATCCGCCCGTTCATGTGGTATCCAGAGCACCAGACGCCGCTTTATTATATTCCCGGAAGATCAGATCAGATATCGCCTCAAATGAGCATTGCTGAAATCAATAATCAAAAAAAAAAAAATTTTCAAAAAATAAATAAATCTTTTTCTCCTATTTTCTCCTACTCCTCCTCGCTCACGTCACTTTCCTGTTGATCCTCTTCGCCCAATTCGGCTAACAGCGCAGCCTCGAGATCCGACTCATCCAGGGCAGGTTCCTCAGCATCAGCAGGCTGTTCTTGCTGCACATCCTCCATTTCCTCATCCTCGTCTTCCTCGTCTTCTTCATTGGTTTGTGGACGTTGATGGGCGTTGCTGGTTTGTTGCATCTGCTGGTTGAGCGGGCTAGGTAGGGCGAAGTTCTCATCAGGCTCATCATCGTCGTCCTCGCCGTCAGCATCGTGGTGCTCCTCGTTGTTCTTCTCGTCTTCGTCTTCATTCATCAAATCGGAGAACCGGCGAATTCCAAAGAGATTTGGAGAGTAGTGCTGATTAACTCTCGGCGCCTCGCCACCCGGGTTTTCTATTGTAAGGCCGACGTCGTCGTCTGAGCTTTCTTCCTCCGAATCGTCCGAGGTGCGGCGCGGCTTGTTAGTTGTTGTGGGTTTCGGAGGCGATTTCTTCTCGGGCATTGCTAGAACCGGCTTGTCTTCTGCTTTTGGTTTCGATGCCGGTTTCCGCGCCTTAGCCGTCGTTTTCTTCTCTTCTTTCCTTCCCTTTGCAGGTTGTCTCGTCGGTCCTGTGGCCTTGGCGCTGCTGGCAGCACTATGAGCGTTCAAGTGGGGAAACTCTTGTCGCAAGCTCTCGGGATCGTCGTTTGATGGCGTCTTTACCAAGTTCATGTTGAACATGGAGTCTACCTTGTGTAAGACAAAGACCTCGCGGGCGGGGTCGAAGATCAGCACATATTGGCTATCTTCGACACCGCGTGTCCCTTTGTATTGATAACGGCCGCCGTCATCCTGGAAGGCGAGGTCGTATGTAGAAGCGCCCTTCTTGGAAGAAGACGCGGACGTCGGTTTTATTCGTGCCTGGGCGGGCGCAGTAGATGACGATAATGACGGCTTATGATTATCTGTAGTGAGCTATCTGTTAGGTATCGTTTATTAATTGGGGTGAATGGACGACTTACATCTCACACCGGTGAAAACCTCCTTTGGGTCCTTACCGAGCAAGGCATCGCTCAAAACAACTGGGTATTTGCCGGCTTTTGTGGGATCGACTATCCCCGCGGCAAGGGACGCCATGGTCGCGGGAATTCTAGCGCTACCTTTTGGATGTTAATGAGCGATCGGATACAAAAAATGCTCAATTATCGTGAAGGCGGAGTGGAAGTAAAATAGCCAGCGGAACAGAAAGAGTAAATGAGTTCGTTGCTTATGTGTGTAGAAGGTGTGAAAGTGTGTATTATTGATGTGTAGCGTGGAGATTGGTAGAGCAAAAAGGAACATGTAACCAACGAGGCGGGAGAGCTGAAGAACCACCTGCAGGTAGGGCGCGCTAGTCACGCTAGTTACGCTAATCATGCTAATCACGCTAGGGTAGCCTAGACCCTGGTCCGCTTTTCCCGCCCTGCCGAACTAAATATTTTAAGTACGTAGATCCACTTACGTAACTCAATACGAATTATACATTTACTATTTTAATAACCCTCCCCCCCCCCAAAAAAAAGGCATGCCTCTTCAACTCGCAATGAAGTTTATTTATTAGAAAGATCTTTCTAAAGTTATAGTCTAAGCTAGTTGACCTATTAAAATAAAAGGGCCCGTTATGCTTTCTTACATTTGCCCCTTAGAGATATTTACTCCTAACATCGTTACCAACGACGGTGCTCTTCCATAAAGGTATTTGACATTCGGAATATCGGGTTTCAACGTCTTAGTCCATATTCATAGGGTAGTGTTCTAGACTTCCTATCAGACGTTTAATCAGGCCCACACGATTATAAGGAGTTCGTAGATCCATTGTAAGTTTATAAAGGCGGGAAGATCTAGAAAAACCCCTTATCAACGGATACTCGTGGGTAATATTCGTAGTATAATGGGGTTTCATGTTGATACGGCATAGAAATTCCCGTTGCGTAGCTTCATTTGACAAGAAGCCAATTCTGCCAAGGAGTAATGAGGTTAGAATATATGTTGCTTCCACGTATGTCAACGAGTCAGGCTTTTCCGGTCTGGTTGTGATGACCCTGAGGCAGGTGACAAAGGTCCTATTTAATAACTCCTATATGAGCTTTCTGGATAAGATTCAGGCAATGACTAAACCCGGGTTTCAATCTCCGTATAGTTTTAGAGCCTCTACATATTCCCTCGGGACACACTTATGGCCAACTTGCAGCCTAGCACGCCCTCCCACGATACATGTCTTCCAGGTCTTGGTTTTGTGCTTATCCGAGCTGAGTTAGAAGAAGGTTTAGTTAATAACAGGACAGTAACGTAACCGCGGAAGCATACCTTAGAGGGGCTCCGTCGAGGCAGGAAACCGTCTGGGAGATAGCAGTCGGCAGTAACTGAGGAAGGTCGATGTAGTTGTCAGACTTCGAGCCTATTTGTAGCGCGTAGCAATTACAAGCTCGCTTAATACCATCTGAGGGAGATATTAAGTAAACCGTTATTTTATCGGTATATCATATTCCTAGTGCTTCACTCAGATTTGTTCGAATCAACGTACCTAGCTCGGTACAACGTATGGTTTCTATCTTGATCCATGATGGACGTTTATGCAGCTTCGATAACGTGACTTCTGCGCTCTCGGGTCGTATCTATCAATTTCACGAATAATACAGCCTCTAAGTTGACTAGGAATGATCTTTTCGTGTTGTTGTTATCGCTAATGGGCAAAGCCGACCGGCAAACCACGTTTTAGTAAACGAAACAGATCTAACTTCAACGGCGGGTGGTCGCGGTTGGGTCGTCTCCATAGGACTTTAACTTCTACTTGATATGAGTTAAGATATTTGTATCCATTACTTGTGAGATACATGGAAGTAAAATGTCATACATAGTATGCGGCGATACGATATGGTTGGATGTGTTTAAAACTATTGATGTTAATGTATGATTCGGTTTCTGATGGTTGCTGTAAGTTTAGGTGGGTAGCTTTGGGTTGTTGGAGGAAAAGAAACCTAAGGATTTAAGTAATTGCTTAAAGAGCTTCATTGCTGTGGTGACAATTGCGGTTCCTGAGGGGTTACCAAATCGTCTATTGGTATAGCAGCTGCCATGGCTGTGAGTGCCATGATGATAAAGGTTCACAGAAACTTGGGGATCCTTTGAGGAATGTTGCTTCTACGTGTTGGCTCTACGTAGCGCAGTAATAAATATTGCAGTTTGCCTTTGCCTTGAGATCTTTGACTAAGCGGTAACTATGACCCAGGTATTTAAGAAGTGGGATAATCCGCGAAGTGGCTAGAATATACCAAGACCTACATTTATGCCTTCCTTAGGAGAGTGGAAGGGACTCCAGTACCTTTTAGAATATCCATCGAAAAGGGGTTATCAATGAATGATACGTGTACTTCGTAGCCTACCTAGCATGGGAGATATGAAGGGATTCGAAGAAGACCTTATGCAATGAAAAGGCTTAGTGTTGTTTCAACTATAATCATTCCACCCATCTAAAGAGTGAAGAGGAGTAATAGAAATAAAACAGCCATGGACGCGCCCGTAATAGACCCATAGCAAGCTGTCTAGTATTCTAAGCTCGTGGTATAATGAATAATCTCTTGTATATTTAATGCCTTGATCAACTAGTAATCCTAACTCCCCGATATTTCTAATTTTCATAATGTTCTTGGCCATGTTGGCTTGTATAACGATTAGAGTATCCCCTATTCGAGACTTAATAGTCGTTTCTAAACACATTATGTTCCCCTTTAAGCGAGCTAGAGGGTGGTTTAATAAGGGGTATAAAGCACTATGAAGATTCTTCAAACATGAATAGGGAGTATACTCTTAGGCTTCCGCTATAGCCATTAATCATAGCTGCCAGAGCTCTCTATCAATATCGTACCTCAGAACTCTACTCTACTATTCCCTACAGCTTCATCTTTAATTAATTAGAGTCATCTTCTCCTATCTTGAACGCGGCAAGTCTTGCCAGTCTTCGTGTGAAATAGTCGTTTAAGCAACTATAAGCACCGTTGAAAGAATATGCTCTTTCGTCATTTTTGATAGAGTTGAGATTATGTGACCTGAAAGTTCTATATATGGTAGGTTGCTCGGGCTAATATTTGTGTCCATAGCAAATACATATAAACAGTTGACTAGGAGCACCTCTAGAGAACATCATCTAAGATGAAGACAAGCATCTCACTTAAGATAAGCTAGAGCAGTATAAAGCTGTCGTGGTGATAGGCTGGTAGACTTAAATAAGTCATACTATTCACTAACTTTGCCTCGAAGTTAGGCACTAGACTCCGGTATTAAGTGGCTAGAACTACGTACTACCTCCTTCGAGCAAGCTGATTTCGAAGTCGGATGGATACTTCACAACAGGGAGTATACCACCTGCCCAAGAACAAGCACAACTAAGCACACGTGCAGAATTTGATTAACAATGTCTGTAATTCCACTTTCTCGGCCTCTTCCCGGCTTTCCTATCTACAATGCTAGAGTACACAAGGGAAAGAGAGCAGCAATGCAATTCTGGTTGCTACGCTGCGCAAGCTGTCTATAGTACGGAAAGGTCGCCGAATTTTTCCTGCATGGGGCGTTAGCATCATCATCATCATCATCATCATAACATATATATATATATATATCCTGCAAATAACAGGGAGTAGCCATACCTTGTATCCCGGAACGGACCAGCGGCCCTTGGACACCAACTTAGCCGTCTTCTCATCGATCGAGGGCTCAGCAGCAGCAACCTCATCAACAGTAAGTTCCTCGAAGGGGCGAGCGGTCTCGATGTTCTTCAGGGTAGCCTCTAGGTCCTTGAGTTCCAAATCGACCTTCTCCTTGGTGTTCTGGGCGTTCTTGACAGCCTCGATCTCAAAAGCCTCGATGGCCTTGAGCTGGCGAGTGACGTCGTACTGGGCGGGCTTGAAGGCGGTGAAACGCTTCTCGATCTCGTCGACGACGGCCTGGTTCTTGAGCACAGATCGGTAATGCGCGAAGTCGACCGTCGTCGGTAGTTCGGACAGAGCCTGCAGTTTGCGGCGGGCGTTCTCGTTGCGCTGCTTGAAGGCCTGCAGGCCTGCAACGGTCTGCCCGCGCAGGCCTAGCGAGGAGGTGACCTTGGTCCAGTCGAGCTTGAGGGCTGCGCTTCGCTGCGAGGGAGAAAACGGAAAATTAGAAATTAGCTCATCTTCGTCCATTTTTCAACGGAAGTTTCCGGGGCAATTGACAATCCAATTGGCAACATAACTGCCTTTTGAAAAGCTCAACGGCACTCGCCAGGGGATCCTGAAAGAAAGAGTACTTACTGCGGCCATTTTGGTGATGTGTTGAGGAAAAAGGTAAGGAGTGGAGATGTGAAGCAATTCGCAGTGGATGTTGCTGCTGTATCCCAGCCGAAGAACTCCGACGTTTTGCAGGGCGCCACAATCGCCAAAGTCCCGTGATTATATAAGTCACGTGACCTAGTAGCCCTTCTGCATACGAGAGATTAAAGAGTACCTCTTACTTTTAAATATGCATCTGCTACCTGTAGTTGGCTATTAGAAATATTTACTACGTAGTTACCGTGTCGTATTGCTTTTTACTAGTGAAATTTTGCTGGATGTGATCTACTGTGGCTTGATATTTGGATACTGCTAGCAAGACCTCACATTGGAGAAGTTTATATTAAAGGTGCATTCACCAACATAACAGTCGAATCGTCATTGAACTCGAAGTGAATTATTCACAACGGCCTGGTAATCCATTGTAAGATATTGTAGCATGTAATACGCAGCCAACCGACTTTCCTTTTGGTTTTTTCGTTTCCCCTTGCAGACTTTTCCGTTGTCGCATGCACCCAGCCAACGCGCCCACAGTTAGACCCATCCTTCCTAACCAAGTTCCGTCGTTAAACGCTCAGCGCCATAATCGAATTGACTATGTCGTTATCGTTTTCTTTCAGGGCCTTGATGGCCTTGTTTCGTTTGACGTTGGCTTGAGTCATAACCAGCTCGATATCCTTATCCTCGAGCCCTTCGGCGTCGACTTCTTCGTCGTCATCGTCATCATCCTTCTTCTCCTCAGCGTCCTCAACGGCCTTGCTAGGCTCGCCATGGCTGTGGTCGTGACCAGCGTGGTCGTGCTCACCACCACTAGCGGCGAGGGACTGGGCTGCAGCTTGCTGGGCAGCCGAGTTCAGGTCCTCAATCTTGGCCTCGCCGAAGACGCTAATAAAGTTATTAGCCATATTAAACATCTAATGTAGTTGCGACGGCCTCTTACATGTAGGTGTTGCTGTTGGGTGACTTGTAAACTTCCGGGTTGTTGATGACGAACAGGATCTGTAGGTGACGTGGTTAGCCGTGAACAGACAACCCCATCAACTAACTAGAGGCGATTAATTCCCCTCATTGCGCAAAACTATAAAAATACCGTGATATACACTCAATACGACACATCGCTTTTTCGCACAATCCTAACTAGATATTGCATTTCCATTTAAAACAAATATTTCTTGTTTGCTTTACTTACGTTCTTTGGTCGTCGGAGAGTCACTCGGGTAATGCCGGTGACACGGGTTAGGTGAAGCTTCTCGATGGCCTTGCGGGCCTTCTTCTCGTTGCGGGAGTGGACGACGGCGGTAGAGCCTGAAGCGCCGCCCTCGCCAACCTCAATCTCGGAATCGGAGCTGTCATCGTCGTCGTGCTCTTCGACGGAGACCTTCTTGGGCTCCTCATCGGGGAGTTCCTCGACTCTGGGGTTGGCCATATTGAATGTGAGTCTAGTGGGGTCGAAATTAGCTATTTATTCTGCGATGTGCGATATCGTGGGGTTTTGAGGTACCAAGCCCTCAAAATTTAAGCCCGCCATCTCCCCCAAAACAACTCTTACATTTGGTATAGAAAGTATATATGAGGTATATATGAAGGAGGAAATTTATGTAAACATCGACGACTTACCAAAGCGACAACTTAAGAACGACGCCGAAGTTAGGTAGCGGGGGTGATTGGTTGTACCTTGGGGGTTTGAGCGATTCGGTTATGAAGAAAAGTTGCTTACAGCTGTGAACTTTTGTCAATTGTTTGGCCTAGGGTTTGCCAGTTTTGCGAGCGCCCGCGCTAGTCCAAATATGGATTTATAGTATTTCTCATGCATGGAGTGGCAGAGGTGGCTCTTACCTTTACGAAAGTTACTTGCCCGAGTGGCGGAAGTCGTGTTCAATTACATACAGGTACATTCCTTGACGTAGAGCACTTTTCGCGATTTCCTGCTTTAACAATGCGAATATGTTACCCGAGGTACCTACGACAAGTACCTAAAAGTGCGTCAGAGCATAATAATGTATACATAGGTACCTAATTATAGCTCCCTTATCTACGAATATTTCTACACCTGTTTTTCTTTAGAGATATGATGTTTAGAAAGACATGCCCTAAAATTTATAGTAGGCATATATGTATTAGGGACCCTCGGAGGGATTGTATTGTCAACTTGCGTATCGAATCTACACTTGTGCAAACTCGAGAATCTGGGTATGTCTATGTGATAGCACAAATTTCACCGGCGAAGATGTAATCACATAGAAGACAGCCTCAAGTTGTTGTGAATTTCCGTATCATTGACGCCGGTCACCTCATCGAGATTTTTATGAGTGACATACAGGTCTTGCCAGACGAATCAGAAGAAACCAGCAACCCCATGCCAATGTGTCATTTCATGCAGACCAGATCCGTAGACTACCTTCCTCTCCAGCTGAAAGAGACCGTTGTAACAGAATCGACCATTCCGTCCCCCTTCATGCTCCTATTGCCGTTCATGCGGATGCCTTGACCTTGGCCAGAGCCTTTCGCTCCTCGAATCGTCGTTGCTTCTTGAGTCGCATGACCTTGAATCGGTCGAAGTCGGTGAGCGCTCTTCTTCGCTCCGTCTGGTCCTTTCGCTTAGCCCACTTGCTCTCCTTCCACTTGCCGTCGATCTCGGCCTTCGCCCATGCGTTCTGCAGGGTTCCTGTTCGGACGGCGCGCGGTAGCTTCTGAATCTTCAGGTCGGACAGGAGCACGTCGGCGAAAGAGATGGCTTGTCGGGGAACGACCAGCTTAGGGTCTGACGAGGGCCCATCAACCAGAGCCTAAATATTCCCAAGTTAATATACATGATTACATGAGATTCGTAAATTTCAAGATTGCCGGTTTCGGGGTTAACGTACGCGCTTGTGGTCGATGATCTCGACGATAGCAGCCAGTCTACCGGCGTAAGGGCCGTTGCCCTGGACGAGGACGATACGGCCGACCTCGACCTTGCGCCATTCGGGGGATTCGATCGATGCGTCGCCCATTGTGACGGTGTGCTGATAATGTCGTTGTTAGAGATGAGTGGGTATTAAGAAGGCGGGAGGATAGGAAGATGAGAAAATAAAGAGACAATTGAAAAAAGAGAGAGATGTGATTGTTTCTTTAGAATATCATTTGGTTGGCGGAGAATGGAGAAAGGAAGACTTACTGATTTGGTGATGTCGTGGTGTTGGCTCAAATCCCTCCTTACCTTGAATTGTCCTGGGCTGAACTTTTCTTCGGTCGCGCACAATGCGGTGGGAAGTTGAATGTTGTGTGGGCAAGTTAGGGCTAAGCCGGAATTTCACCTAAGCCGTACCCGAGGTCACTAAATCTAGCGTGTATCTAAAGTGGGTCATTTGCTGACCTTTTCTAAAAAAGATTTCTCTTAAAGATCTTCTTGCAGCCTCAACCTTCCAATTTTGTTCAACTGTTCATCAATCCAATCTTTTTTACCAAAGGCAAGGAATTGTCTAGAAGTCAATTCTCGTCAAAGACAAACATAATCATAGGTAAGCCTCTATTTTTTCTCCTCCAATATATTCCCACAGCCATTTTGCTTGTTATGATGAGGTAATTTGCGATTGATTCCGCTTCGATGGCGCTCTCGCCGGAGCTGCTATATCGAGTGGCAAGGTGACATTTAATTCTTACATATTCTGAACGCTTTCCCACGAGTTACACTGTAGAATCGAATGTATTTTTTTTTAGAGTGCAGTAGCTAACTCTGTCTACAGGACCACCTATTTCTAAGTCACTGATCTTATTAGCCGCCTAGGATTCTGTAGGTCTATCTAGTTCGATATTGCCGAGTGCAATTACCTATTTTTCTTGGAGCATTTAGTTTATCAAACCTTTCATAACACCGATGTTATCATATGGCATCATTCAATAAATATTATTTGCCTATAAAATATAAATCGACCATCATCAGTTCCAGTTCCTCGTATGTCCTTGCATGCCTCTAAGCCTCATGCAAAGTTCCATAGTAGTGTGAACGACATCCGATACAAACGCCCTGATTACCATAGGCTTCAATTTTTAGCAGTGGCACTCACATCAGTTCATGGCCTAATGTTGATATTATGCTAGCAAATTGTCCTATCGTGATAGCCTTCTTACCAGGTACTGTGCCTAGGTAAATATTAGCCCCGTCTCCAATCAAACATAGCATTCTATGATGACTTATCACCGGATATATCCCAATGAAGAAAATTGCCAATTCCAATACTTTGTACCTTATGCAACCCCTATCTTAACGTCGTGCAAGATCGCAAACCTGTAAACTCCACCTCCCCGTGCTTGAGCATCTAAACACCCTAAACACCTTACAACCACAAAGAGAAGAGAAGAGCAAGTGGAGATGTCAATAACATATACATATGAGATTAAGGATAATCATAGATAATCATGAGATCAAGACACCACACAATATGCGTGGCATCTAAAGGAGTATTTGTTGAATATGTAAGTAGGTACTTAGCGGGATATCCACCAAAGCACACTATTCGTCTACGGCAGGGAGGCCATCCTCCGACTGTTCTTCGTCGTACAACCATTCTGGAGGATTCATCGAAGCGTAACTCAGTCCTCTGTCGTTCTCCAGCTCCTTACGCATCACTTCCATTTCGATCTCCCAACGTTTCTGAAGTGCTGCTCTGCGCTGGCTCATTGCCGTCGTCAAAGCGTCTTCCTCATCCGAAAAATCAGATTCGAGACTCTCCAGTTCTTTCCTATTCTTCTCAATTAGTTTGCCCATTTCCGACTCTTGCCTTTCGAGTAATTCTTCGAGAGCTTTAGCTTGCCTATCCCGCATTACGTTGACTTTGGCCTGATGAAGTTGCTTCATGTTCTTTTCGACGTTGTACTGCTGCCCGAGTTCTCTTAGATCCCGTTCCGTCACAGTTCGGGAAGGCATGCCCCCATCTGGGTTTTTGCCAAGGCCATCACAATATGCTTCCATATGCTTGAGCCGAATCCGCACGTTCCTCTCGCTCTGTTCTAATGTTGAGCGCAATTCCATCTCTGCAGCAACTTGGCGGTCTTCAAGATTAGCCGCCGTCTTACCGTGTCGTTCATTCATCCTCTCGATAGCCGCTGAGTGTTTCTCTACGAGAGCGAGCTTTGCGTGTGCGTGTCTAGTCCACATGAGCCATTTCGATCTCCTATCGAAAACGTGGAATCTCTCCATCTCCTTCACCTGCTCCTCTCGCAATGCTTTGAATTCCGCGCAGCTGTGGCTACGTCTTACTGCTTCGAGCATCTCTGCAGTTTCCTTTGCAGCAGCTTCTTGCTTAGCTGCTTCTTCGTCTGCGAGTTTTGCCGCCCGAGCTTCTTCCTCGCGGCGCCGATCCTCCATCACAGCCTCGCCATTGCAGAAGTTAGGACAACCCACCATCTGATCCCAAACTGCGCCGCATATGTAACAGAACTGTGCTCGACATCGGCACGTCATATGTGTACAGCCTTGCGTGAGCTCAACAAGTGACCTACACTTGTAGCATCTTCTCCAGCCTGACTTCTCTCCCATCTTCAAGACGGCATCTAATTCCCAATCGTCTGGACAATCTTGACCTATGGGGTGAGCATCCCTCTTACACATAATGCAAACTCGCGTTTTGCATTTTCGACAAATAGCTTGGGACGGATATTTGGGGTCAACTCTGATCCGCGGTGGTATAAACTCGCCGCAGGCTGGATTGGAGCAGAATACTCTCGATTCCCAGGGCGTGCTAAATTGTACCACGACTTTTAAGAACCTATGTTGCTCTTCGCGAGATAATATAGATTTAATTATCGAACTTGGTATTGGCTGGGTGCAACAGCGCGGTGGCATTTTAGATTCGTCAGTCGTTGCCTGATTAATCATGATTTTTAAACACCTCGAACAATAACTGTGTCCACATGGTAGCCTCTGAAGGGGTTGGTCGACTTGGAGATCTTCTCGGCACGCGCTACATGACCTATATAACAACATGAAGCTATTAGTACTATGCATGTTGCAAGTTACCGAGATGCTTGACAAACATGATGACACGTCCGAGAGAAGACGGAGTCTTTCGTCTACGGCGTAATTTGGAAAGCCCCCTTCTAAAACTCAGGTAGCTCTTGTTCGTGCTAACACTGAAAATACTAGGCGTTGATTCAGATTCTGTTGGTGAGGGTGATATGAATTTAGGTTGGTTAAGATTCGGATCGGCCTGGGCGAGATAATTTTCATATTGAGCAAATGTGAGAGCCTTCGATCGCTTCCTTGCGATACCCCGCCCTGTGGTCTCGGGATAGCCATTAGTTGAGGAATGTGAAGTAAGAGCCGTACTCGCAGAGCTCTCGGACCCCGTAGACGCAGTGCGGGCATGATTTGTATCTACGGTGATACTCGATTTGGCGCCAGATGGGTTTCGTTTGTTTCTTATCGAGATAGCACTCGACGGCTGCGAGATAGTAATACCCAAGGTTGTGGCCTTCATGATCAGTTCGTTGAGGTAAGCCTCGGTCTTCTCTGGCGAAAGCTGTAGGACCTGAGTTAAGTAGTCGGCTTCTCTTAGTTCAGGAAGAGTATCGTCTGGACTTTCGGCCAGGTCCGAGGACGGAGGCTTCTGAACAGATGCAGCCATGATGGGCAGCAAACAGAAAAGACGCCTTCAAACAGCAGTCCGGTCTACGTGATCAGTCAATTGACTAAACTCATAATTTGACTATTACACTAAAAGATAGAATATCAATAGGCGATGGTGGGGGGAGAGGATCGGATTGCGATGGGGCGCGTCGATATCCTGGCACGATCCTAGCACCGCTGACTATCAACCTTTGGAATGCGGTCAACCAGCAATGCCTGAGTGGGCAGATTGTGGAGAATACCATAACAAACCCGGCTACGATATTGGACCAGGTTCTATGATGCGTGATCTGGTTGCAGATTGATAACGATCTGTCGAGTGCAGAAACTAATGTAAGTGTCCGTAATCCAACAGCAGCAAACGCTAAATGTCGATTATTATAGAGAGGCCGCGGCATCCACAACAAACAAACAAACACATAAGATAGAGATGGCGGCGGTATGACCTAGAAAGTGATTGAATCATGTAGTAATGTAGTAGTAGTCACAGCCGTAGGTTTTGTAAATGCAGGTAGGCTACCAGGCAACCAAACATGCGGTCAGTCAGAAGGAAATGATCAGACGTTGAAGGAACGAAACAAGTCAGACTTGAGGACAAGGCTCGGTTGATTTGATTCAACCAGCCGACAACCAGCCAGCTTCGCCAGCTAGTGAGAAATGATGCGATGCAGCGATTGGGCTGCAAATTGGGTCGCGGGGTGGTAGAGGACGTGGAGATTGGCCGAGAAACTTCCAACGAGAACGGAGCTGCTGGCAAGGGGTATTAGCGAGGATGAGGGTGAGGGTGAGGGCGAGGGCGGGTGAAGCGTGACAGGTCGGATTGGTCGGAATAACGGCTGCATTTACTGTTTGTGTCGATCTATAAGCATAGTATATTCGAAGGATTTCCCGTATTATAGGTGAGCCCTGAGTGAGGGTAGGATTCCTCGGTTTGTTAAAAGGTGGCTCGAAGAGCAATCTTAGAAAGTGTTAGTGTCCAATCGTACGTAACAGTCGTTCCAAAAGAAATAAAGTCGAGGCAGAAAACAATAAGAATTAAGATAGTAATTAATAGTATTACATGAAGCCCAGATAAATAACTTGGGTATAAGTAAATATGAAATGTGGACGACCTGTCAAAAGACATTGATGGTATTGATGGTATTGGTTGTACATAGTTAGTACATATTGAAACTGGAGAAGCAATTGGCGCCATGGAAATACACTACGCCATGGGATCTCCCCCTTCCCTGATCGATTCTCCGGGTCCGCTAGTCCTAACGCTACATCGGCTAAAGCATTGGCTAAGGGCTGCTAAGGCTAAAAACTCTAAAACCAGAATTAGAAGCGTACTTTGACTTCCGTGACACCTCACTCGCCCCCACCTCCCACCTACCTGCCTACATACCTTAGGTTAGTTAGGTTAGGTAGGTGCCTCTTCAAACCGTTGTTGACCGAATGGGTAAGCCGAGGATCTCTTCTACATATCCCACATCCATTTTTCCACATCTATTCACATAGAAGGCAAAGAAACTAATATCTTTACAGGGTTGATTTAATGCGAACAGGTAAACGCACTACTGTGTAGTGTATAATAGCTGATTGATCAACTGCGTAAGCTTAAATTTAGCAAGGTAACAACGGCTTTGATCAGCAGGTGTCCGGGACATTTTACATCATAACCTAGGTATCTTAGCTCGGGATGTGGGGGTTGCCGGTAGACCCTAGGCTAGAACAGGACGGATGAGAGACCGGTACTGTAGTAGCCGCCGCTAATACCACATAGTCTATTACTAGTCTACTGTATAAGTCCTTACCCGTACCTATCCCGAAAATGCTCTTTTCTTTTCCACTCGCTTTCATAAATAAATATATATATATATAAACAATATGGTTGCATCCTACGATATTCATATATAAACAAAAACGTCGAGGTTAATGAGTTACAATCTTAAGTTTTATTTCCACGATTTTAAGTTAAGAAATCGTTCTAGCCCAAGGTAGTTCAAGCACTTCTATATTAAAACTTGGGAATGCGTAAATGTTTAATCTTCGCTTAACTATCCAAATAATTTTAGTGCAAACATACCCTCGGTATACGTATACTATTATGACGGCATAGATCGATAAAATATTTTCTAGATCTCCTCAACACACTCGCTTCTGACCGGTTCTCGATAGTCGATCAGATTATCCTGCATCAATAGCTATCATCTCGCGAGCTCGCCCGAGGCGTTCCGAGACGATCCACCAATCAGTCCTGCGTATTTACTTGTATTCAATCCCAGACACCCGGCACGCGGCTCAAACTACTACAGTGGTATCAAGACAGTTCCATCCATCCTTTCCCCGGTTGTACCTGTTTACTTATTCTACTGTGACCACCCAATAAGCCAATAGTACATACGGTCTAGCAAAGCTTTCTCTCACCAGTGGCCACTGAACTATCCAATGACTTATCAAGAGCCTAATGATACTAAGTTCATCGTTCCTTGTTCATGCAGGACTCGGTATAAGCAAGCCACATTGGCTTCGGTATGAACCTACCCGGGATCGCCTAGGGTACTATCTAGATGGCAATTCACTTCAGCCATACGTCATATATATGAACATAGGTATGTAAATCAGATTTCATGAGTTATCTAGTTATATGAATTTCTAGAATTGACTGCCTATCCATGCAATATTAGCCCATCATATAAACTGTACTCTTTATTTATGAGATATATATTGACCTCACTTGCTGTGATTGTAAGCTCAGAGGATTTGCTACTATCCTATCACGTATAGCTTAAGTTAAGAAGTAGGAGGTTTTGGAGTCCATTCCGGCCATTGCCTTTGTACCCATAATCTATTTGCTAGCCCGTTAACCTGAGGTTAAACATTTTCGTTACTAGGAATGAGATCGTAAGCAACACATATAGCTTTTATATTAGGTTTGGTGTGTACCATTTACGATTTATACTATAGCCTAGTAGATGGGCTATGCAGCTTTATAATTCCAGGGTATTGCAGTAGAAAGTACGGTGTCCTGCATAAGCACAATTAACTTGACTACCTATATTTCTGGAATATTACAATAGATAACACTAGTAACTTAATTACAAGATGTAAGTAGAGTGTCATAAGGGTGCTCACCTTTGGATGTTATAGTAATGAGTATGAGGGAATGAAATCGATCGCGTTAATTTACAACAAGGACTCCCCTTATCTTCTGTGTCTCATTTCTTTAGTAGGTCCTAAATTTCGCTATGTTTGCCAGGTTTGATATAAAGTGATTCACAGACCCGAAAGACGGGGATAACACGTGTAGAATGTGGTCTTCAATTTACGTGTGTCGTATACCCCAGTAATGATATAGTAGATCTTGTCCACTTACGAGATTGCGGTCGGAGCAAACTCATATAAACAATTAATGGTGAATATATATGAGTGCCTGGGTAGTGACTGTTGGGTATCGTGTAATCTCTAGCTCGAAGCCTCAAGCTCCGGATGTGGCTCCCTTTTTATTTATATATTTTCTACGTTTCCCTGTATTCTTTTACTTTGCTTCATCCATCCAAATACAACAACAAAAACAGCTTCACCATGCACGTACCAAGTTTCGCTCTCTTGTGCTTTTGCACGCTTGCAGCCCTTGTTAGCGGCTCTCCTGGAGGAAGATGGCCTATCGGCCTAGGTATGAGCAAATACGTCTGCTCATTCCTCGGAGGCGCCGTTATAAATGTAAACCAAACCGAAAGCACAGGGGAGGATAAGCTGCCCGCCTTACGCACTGTCTCAGCAGAGTGGAATATACCATGGAGCAAGGCACCCGACAATGCAGACCTCAGCAACCCCAACAACCGACATTCTCTGGCACAGTGGGTCGGAATTCTTGGGAACGACTGTGCTAAGGAGAACTGGTTCCCGTTTCTCCAAGCTGGGACGAATATCGAGGTAAACAAGGCGTTTTGTTTGGCTTCCTCCCTTGCTTTTTTTGGGAGAGGTTTCTGAGATACGAAATAGTTGGCTAATTTTCTCCCAATATAGATGGATGAGCATGGCGCGACCGTTGCAAGCGCTTGGGTCGAATGGTTTCCAGCCGGAGCCCACTTCATCCCCAAGGAAGACTTCGCAGTCAGTCCCGGTGACCATGTAATGGTGGCAGTTAATGTATACACTCGCATATCAGGTCATGTGTAAGTAACCCCGACTGCTATTCCGAGTATCCATATTCATTACAATGATCTAACGTTCTCAAGATATATGAAGAACCTTCACAGCGGTCAAGAATATGCAGCGGAAGTGAAAGCAGACTCACCTGAGGATCCAAAGTTTCAGATTTGCCTTGGCTCTGGTGTTGCTCAGTTCTTCCAGGAATGGGACATCGCGAAAGACAGAGCAGATCTACCGATCTTCAACAATGTTACATTTTCCGACATGAAAGCTATAGATCGCCGTGGTGAATTTTATAATCTCACTTCGGGAACGGAGGACTACTGGACCATGATCGATGCGGGGAGGCAAGTTGCCATACCAGAGGGAATCGACAGCAAGAGTTTTGTACTTTACTCCCCCGAGGGGAAGACATGGACTCCACACGGTAGTCATTAGCACTAGTCGATAGTCCTTTACCCGGCAGATTTAATAATACACGGCTCTATTCTCCATTAGCATCCGTAATTTATTTCTAGCTCTAGCGGTAATACGAGGGATTCAATGGTGGACAGGGCTTCTTATATTATGAATCTATAGATATTATGGGAGAACCCTCTCGATATTAGTAGATCGCCAAATTAACTATTACTCAACAACTTTTCCACTGCCCATTTGACGGAAAAGTTTCTGATATCTGAATAGTGCTGTCCAACACCAACAAACAAGACGGGGACATTCGTGGCATGGACGATGCTGACCAAAGTTCCTACCATGTCGCCGACTGTATCGCATTTGGAGATAATGAATCCGTCTAGCGTTCGGCCGGGACCAAAAGACGAGTTGAAATTCCGTGCTTGAGCGACCGAGTCTGTTCCTACTAGTGCCTATTACCATAAAATTAGCAGAGTGGTCATTTGATACGAGGCTTTTTGTTGATCCTACCTCGCCAACCATTAGAATCTTGTCGGGTTGGGCGAACTTGGCAAACTTCTCTAGCGACGACATCAACCTTTGATCATTGTGCCGTCGTCCAGCTGTGTCGATGAGCACTACATCGAATCCTTCATTGGCAGCTTCTCTCACAGCATCCTTGGCAACCGTAGCAGCGTCGCCACCATACCCCTTTTCAAAAATCTCCACCTTACCGCCTTCACGTTCAGTCAGCTCCTTCAAATTCCGTACATGGACCTTTAGTTGTTCTACGGCCCCTGATCGAAAGGTATCTCCAGCTGCGATTAGGACTTTGTATTTATTTTGCAGTAGGAAGTAGCAAATCTTGGACAAGTTCGTCGACTTGCCAACGCCATTGACACCAACTATAGAGATAACATAGGGTCTCGGCTTTCGCATCGACGTCATGGGAGGCTTGATGACAGAGTCAATCTCGCGCAAGAGGTCTAACGATGAGGTAGGTGTAAGCATCTTAGTGAGGGAAGCTTCCATGGCCTTGGCGATGCGCGCATCGATACTCTCGAAGCTACCCGTCTTCACACCAAGAAGCTCCTTCTCAACACCCTCACAAAGCCGTATAGCTGCCTCGCGGGCAACATTCTTCCGTAGTAAATGGTCTTCCATCCCCTTCATAGCTTTGTCAAGGTCTTCTTTCGTCAATGTCTTACCGCCTACCACGTTGCGGAAAAGACTGCTAATCGTGTTCAATCCAGATCCGACTAGGCCACCTCTCGTTTCAATTTTCGAGGCATTCTTCGCCTGGGCCGACTCCAAAATGGAATGCACTTCATCACCTAAGTCCTTCAGCACGAATTGTCCCTTGGAAGTTTTGGTTCCCCATGAAGATGAGTCTATTCCCTCTCCAGCTGTCGATCGAGCAGCCGCATCCACTTCACTATCGCTTGTCAAAGTATTCTGAGCCGCCGAGTAATCTAGTTGTAGGCTATCATCCTCTTCGTCGGCAAAGCCATCGGCATCCCACTTACGACCTTTCTTGGGCGCTTTCTTAGCTTTCCTTGCTGGTCCTTCGTCACCGGAGGAGACGGGGGCGGAACTGTTTCTTATCTTTCTAGCTCTTCTTGACATCTTCCCCATAGGACCGCCCTTTGCTACAACCAGATGGCTTCCGCTAGGGGTAGAAGGCCGGGAGGTATTCGGAGTAGATTCGGCAGTGGATGGACGCTCCTGGGTGTTATTCTGCGGTTTCCCTCTATGCTTAAGGCCTGGGGGAAGAGGGGGTTCATCCCCAGTATTGCCTGATATAACATCCTCTTCTAATAGAGAAGCGACCGCAGCAGGTCGTGCGGTGTTGGCGGACCCGCTTGACTCGAGTTCTTGGTATTGCTGGTCAAAATACTCGTCGAATTTGCGGCATTCCACGATCGTAGTATTAGGCTTTTTTAATTGATCGGCGTATAAGTCAATGAATATGGTCTTCAAGTTATCAACAAGCCTGTCAATCCACGAGAGGTGCAACAGGGACCGGTAGACAGCCTAGAAACAGTTAGATAACATAGGGGTATTACCAAGTAGGAGTAGTGCCGTACAACAAAGATCACGCCCAACTCCTTCACAAATGTCCACTTCAATGTGTGCTGATCGGCCTTATATGATGGATTGCTCGCTGCGGGCTGACTATTCCTTGCGCCGGCTGCAGCGCCCTTTTCTTCTATGAAGACATCGGAAATGAAGTTATTGATAACGGACGGGTTGACCGGCGCATACGTTCGCGACCAGAGGACGACTCCGGAGGTCGTCAAGATTTCGAATGTATCCAACATATTGGATAGGGTTTTCTTATAACTAGTAAACCTAGAAAAGAAGAGCGTAGAGTTCCTGAAGCTTACACATTTGAGATTGTTCAAACCAACTTACCAAGGTTGGATGAAGCGATAAGTTAATACAAGGCGACAAGAGCCACAAGGGTAGAAAAGTAGCATACGTATGTACCTACGGCAGTACCTACATATATGTATATTTGTAGCGCTCTTAGCTGGCAAACTGCAGATGTATCCATGCACTTGGTTTAATCGAACCAATCGACGCCCGATTACGGAGACTAGGTTACTCGGAATTAAACCTTATTGCGGCTCCGGCACGTCATAGGTGCCAATGGGGGTGAACCAGGTGCATCAGGTACCTACATGCCCCGGTAGTTTCAAAATGGAATAATCTCGGAACAGTGGGTCTGACACGGCAGCTTGCAACAGCTGCAATATACAATATACAACATACTGTACAAACCTCTTTTTAAATAAAAAACACATCTCCAGAACAAAGTCGCCAATGAGCCCTTGAGCCCTCGAAGCTCACGCCTAGCATCCTAGCGCCGCAACGCTCAGCCCTCATTTATCCGAACTTTATAATCCAACGACCCAACCCGACAAATCTTGACAACCTTTTTCAAGGTCGAGACCAAGATCCAAGATGCAGCAACATCCAAACTATGGCCATTCTCCGCCGCTTCACCACCCCGTACCTCAACATGTTTCTACCGTTCCGCAGTTACGATCGCCGCCACCCCTAACGTCGTCGCAACCCCAACAAACGGGCGCATATGGAAATCCTTACCAGCAAGGAACGCCCGCTGCTGGTAGTAATGTCTTTGGCACTTATGGCAACTTCATGAATGATCCTATGGCCGCCCAGTTCGTAGGGACGGTCGGCCAAAATGCTTTCAAGCACGTCGAGCAGAATGTAGGTTTAGTTGTTCGGTTACAAGCCACTGAGGCCTAAAGTGAAGCTTATACATCTTACATCTACTAACATCTATACTGTCAGATGAACCGATGGGTCAACTTCTCCGCTCTCAAGCATTACTTTAACGTTTCCAACAAATATGTTATCAACAAGCTCTTCTTAGTCCTCTTCCCTTGGCGCCATAAGCCTTGGTCGCGAAGACAAGCCGTAGGACCTAACGGACAGGAGGGTTGGTACTTACCACCGCGCGACGATATCAACAGCCCCGACATGTACATTCCAGTCATGGCGCTTGTTACATACATATTATTATCAACACTAATAGCAGGCTTACGGGGTCAGTTCCAGCCCGAGTTGCTAGGATATACAGCTTCTACAGCGGGAGTCGTCGTCATACTTGAGATATTGCTCCTGAAATTAGGGTGCTACTTTCTAAGTATTTCAAACGAGTCTCAGCTCTTAGACCTTGTTGCCTACTCAGGCTACAAGTTCGTCGGTATCATTGTAACAGTCACCATCGCCGAGCTCATGAATGGGGGTAAGGGGACTGGCGGTTGGATCGGATGGACCGTCTTCCTCTACACCTTTTTAGCAAATTCCCTATTTTTGGTAAGTACGATCCTTTCAGGGATATTATCTTGACAAGACTAATAAAGTATTGTTAGATGCGGTCGCTACGATATGTTCTACTGCCAGAGAGCTCTGGAGGAGATGCACGAGGTCCGATGCAAACAGATACGCGGACGAAGCGAAACCAGCGGACACAATTTTTGTTTGCTTACTCGTATCTTGTACAGTTTCTATTTATGTGGATTCTTAGCAGGGCGTAGATACGCCCGTTAAGTTCTATTAATAGTGCTCCCTAGATTCATGACGAGCGCTTCTAACAGATCACCAAACCTAGCGTTTCTCATACTTGAAGATATTGTTGTATAGAAACAACAAATCTTAGCTCTTACAAGCTTCGCTCCAATTAAAGAATACGGTGGTGAAGTAAGATCAAATCTATATACCACCCTTCGAAAATAAAATAAAATAAAATAATTCATCAAAGGTGTTATTTGAATAGTGTTCTCCTATATATGCATGTCGTAACAGTAATAGGGGAAGCTTCGCGGCAGATGGTCGTGGCTGGTTGGTTGGATTCTTTATCCATGTATACCTAATGCACTGGCTTTTTCGGTAAATCTGGTCTTTACTAATTTTGACGGTCTTAACATTTTAGATTCTTACCTCGTTATCCTACGTGTCCAGGTAGGCAAGCCAATAATATTTGACTAGCAACTAAGACTTATTTATATTTATATACGTACGTGTATTATAGGTACATACGTGTAACCTCATCTCTGCCCAAGCTAGGATCTCACCTATTCATCTCATTTATCTCTCAAACTTGAGCCGGCAAATATACGAATTTCTCGAAAGTTACGATTATTAGTCGAGCGAGCAACCCTCAAATACGTCGACATGGCGTTTTCTCCAATTATCACAGCTACTATTCAATCCGCAGCTCTCGCGGCTACGTCTAATCTTCTGGCGCAAGGCCTAACGGCGTATCAGAATGAGGTATAAGTTAACTCCTTCAAAATAAAGAAGATACTTACCGTTGAATATGAATCCTTAAAGACCATATCTATTCACTTATCCCCTGAACATTCGCCCGAGCCTAAACTAACACAATCTATAGGCTCCTTTTGTCATCGACTGGGTACCAGTCTTCCAATTTGTCCTTTACGCATTTCTCAATGTACCACCCAACTTCTTATGGTACGTCTGAAGTCGCATTGGTCCCACGGGAATATATTACATTGAATCCTTATAAAGGCTCGATTCTAACCATCCGCTAGGCAAGAGTTTCTAGAGGACTCCTTTCCAGCGTACCATATAACGCCTACGTCTGCCGCTATGGCTTCCGCAGCAGCAAATGATGAAAAAGCACTTGAGAAAGAAGAGGAAGAGGGCAAGTTGGTGGAGCGTAAGCTTCACATTGGCAACACAGCAGCCAAGATGATTCTAGACCAAACTGTCGGCGCAGTCGTCAACACATTTCTTTTCAGTCTGTTCATACACTCCATCCAAGACGCTATGCTGCGACCCCTAGGCGCGCCGCTTAGCGGCCCGGCAAAAAGCGCCCAGTATTTATTCTCCCGCGGTGCTATCGACTATAGCAAGGTCAATTGGGCAAGTGTGGTCGCTCGTAGCCGCGCCGAGTTCTACGAGCTCCTCGTCGCCGGATGGAAGGTATGGCCAGTCATAAGCTTGATCAACTTTGCCTTTATTACAAGCATTCAGGGCCGCAACCTGGTCGGTAGTCTCGCTGGTGTCGGCTGGGGCATTTACATGAGCCTTATTACCGCTCGTTAGGAACGGGAGTTGAAACTAGCACGATTGGCTTATGTGTCAGTTCTGAGAGTCGCTTTTCTATCGGCAATCAAAGGCGTTACGGGATTTTCAATATTGAACAGAAATGCAGACATACTGGAGCATGTCCTCAAAATTGCTATAATCTTATATATGTCAGACATATGTTTGATGTCGTTGCTCTTTTTCAGAGCTTTGCTAAGCGGACCGGCCCCTGACATATCCGTCCTCTGCGATTCTATGTCGCAATAGAAACCATCAAGTAGCACTGGATACCTGCGGGATTACGGCCAACGCTTTCTTAGATACGAATCTCAACCGTATCATAACTAGTTGATTTTATTCAGATAGCATATGGTATTATTAATTCGTACGTTATCAAATACACGTCCCGCCTATATATAGGTACTTACATATCATAATACGCTATATGACACAATCACGAGGTCGCGCTCCTTTCGAACAGATACACCACGAACTACAATTATGTATATTCAACCTATTATGAAGCATAATAGCATAAATTTAATGAATGTATCATGATGGAACAATTAGGACATTCCTTTTCCGGCACCAGGCCCTCAATCACAATAGTACTAGCTAATAAAACCTCTTAAACTGAAAGCCCAGTCCGTATATAACCATTTTCTCGTCCAAGCCGTGCCGTGCCATATTGAAGAGTCCTTCTCTAATACCTGGGTCTCGGTAGTCGATATTGTAGACTGCTCGATTACCACTCGAGATAACCAGGATCACGCCAGTTCCGAGCTCCTTGCCGAGCTCGATGCTTGACATCCTGTATAGGGATTCAATCGAGAACCCGCGTTTTATTCTGATTAACAATAAGAGTTAGTAATAATTTTCCCTGAGAAGTTTAGGGGGTTGAGGACATTATAGGGGTAATTATTTGTTTACATACATCTTGCGGATTGTCAGTTCGCATTGCTCCGCCCATTCCTGCGCCCAGTTTGACATTGTGGCGCTAGATCTGAGTTATCGTAGGATAATTATGTTTGGATATTTATTTATCTCTGCGAAGCTCTATTTCAGCTCGATGGCGTAAATAGGGCGAGGTTAATTTCTGAAGGACGCTCTGGCGCTGCCAGAGTAGGTGTATTCGAGCGTTAAAGCTATAATAGACAGGTATAATATCTCCGAAATAGTACTATAGCTCTCTAATGATAGCCTCCTTATGCTATATCTTCTCATATATATCAGGTTGAATAGTAAATACTTAGAGACTTCCAGGGAAAATTCTTGTTTGCTTGCAATATTCACACAGCAAACCATAGAGGTTTAGATATAGGTGTTAAAAGTCAGTAAGCTATCCTTTGTCTTTTAATACTATACCAATCCATATTAAGCTATTACCGCATTCAATATGACAAAGGGGACTATATCTATGTTATCTACAAGGCCTAGTTATCCGAATAAAAGCATTGTTACTTAAGTATACACAAAGCATCAAGCGATCATAGGGACGTTATAATACTCTTATACTGAGGTATAGAAATTAGAAAGGGGGGCTTCCTTTGTCTATCATACACGGTACGACATTCAGAGTGGGTGTTCTCAAGGACGGTGAATATACTAATCTATATATTAGACTCTCCAGTGACAATTCTAGAGGGGGATCACATATATTACTTTATTTAGGTAGGTACTTATGATGCCTTTACTTGCACCACGCAAGAGTACGGATATACGTATCTACAGTTTATGAATTCGGTATGAGTCAAAAGGTAACTAGGATGAGGTCTCTTGAGCAACAAATGCCTTCTTCTGTTGAGCAGGGTCGTCTCCTCTGATTACAGTTTCTGCTTCGTCATCAGTACCTTTGAAAGTCGTGTCAGCCCCTGACGAGGTGTCGCTCTGCTGGATTTCGGTTATCGGCTGGGTGGCTTTATGAAGATCAGTCACTGCAGTATCAAGTTAATAATTCCCTTATTCTTGAGAAGCGCATTGGTGAAAACCCCTATCTCTCTGGACTAGTTGTAGATGGGAAGGAGGGGATGGAGGGGATGAATGTTAACTCACTTTTGAACCGAAACCAGACCCCGCCACCCTTGAATGGAAACCGGAACTCCTTCGCTGTTACATCTCGAGCCACTTCCCTTAGCTTCTTCTGGAGATTAGGGTTATCTAATGTGCAGTCTTCCTTGATCTCTCGTCTTATTTCTGCCACGAGGGCCACTCCAAAACCTTCGTCCATTTCCCAGTAATCAGGTCCAAAGCCTTTCAGGGCCACCTTTTTACTCAATACTATGTCTACCGTCCTTTCGATAGCTTGGTTGACATTCTTCCACCTCCGTGCTGAGAGGGCCACCTTGGGAACACCTTGAAGGGCAGCGTGCCTTCTATCATTAGGGACAGGAGGTATGGCCGGTCGGTGAGATTTCCGGTTTGATGGTGGCTGAGGAACGCGAGCTCCTTTACCTTTGCTGGGCAGCTGCACTCTTGTGCTGTTTGACATAATGACATATGCTAGAGAGTAAAGTAACTAGGTTAACGAGTTTGCCTGTCGTATGATTCATTTGAAATTCTTGGCCGGGCAAGTAAATTATATCTATATAATCGTAGTCTAATGTAGTATGTTGGAACTTATTTTTCTTAATGCAGCTGTTTCACTAGTCAGTACATTTTTCTTTGAAGGGCTATACAACCTGCTAACGCGAGATGCAAAGGCTATCCAGTTTAATAAACCAGTTTCATATCTGGCAGGAAGAAACACGCTGTCCTGATACATGTTTCTATGTCGTGTAGAAATAGGCTACACAGGTGGCTAATCATACGTCAAGACATAGAGATAGTCTTAAGAATAATACTTAGTACCATGGAAGTTTCCTACGTATTCGATAGGACTTGTTGTCTGCTTTCGATTACGAATTAAAGAAGCCAGGGGACACGCCTTAATATATGTGTATACCTATTGGAGTGGGCTATGGGGTATGTGCAATTGCCGTGAAAGATTATACGCGTACATATATATGGAAGGCAAGATTTATCACGGTGAACATACATATCCCTTGAAGCTAATTGGAATATATGTCTCCTAGCAAGATACGATTGGGCTTCATTCTGAAAGCTATATTTTTTCTACTTGCCTGAAAGAAAGTAAGTATAGGAGAGGAAATTGTCTTGACAATAAGCTTGCATGTCTAGGTATTGACTATTGTACTACGACGTAGATGGTGATGAAATTTGACCGTTGCAATACCTTATGAATGCAAGAGTGCTGCACCAATGCTACCTTTTAAATTTGCCAATTCGGAATGATGATAGGCCGTCAAGATTGGAGCACTATAAAAGGCGCAATAGGGGCCAAGTAAGAATTAAATAATTGCGTATTAAGCGAAGACGACTTTACTTAGTTGCGTGACATGCATAACAGCCTGCAGGAGATAGGAGAGAGGAGAGGAGAGGAGAGAGGAGACAGAATTAGGGATGGTTACCCGTGCGCCACATTATGTACAGTAAGGCAGCTGGAATTTCGGTAAGGAGAACTCCTCTAGGATGTAATAATAGTAGGAAGGCGGGGAGAGACCCGAGAGCTTGATTGATATGTAGTAGCGGTCGTGAGGCGTAATAGGGATAGGGATGGACCTTAGTCCGAAGTCGCGGTTCTTCTTTTTTCTCTCGGATCTGCGGTATGATCAAAGTAGTCTAGATGCAGGATCGGCAGAGCCTCGACTGAGCTAGAACTTGACTCGGCGCGCCCTTTGCGGATCTGTAGCCTACGGCTAGGAAGCCGGTAAGAAAACAAAAATCGGTTGCCTTAATAATAGCGAACGAGGCAATTGGATACAACTACAACGTTACGATACACGCTGGTGGTGCTCGATAAGGTTGTGATGGATTAGCGGAAGTGAGGGGACAAGCTTACAAGCATCTATTATTACAACTGTATCGTCACCTTAGATATTAGTGTTGGAATTGAATAACCGAACGAACTTTGAAGATATGAGCTGGTAATACTTGGCAAAGTACGCAAGCATGGCTTGTCTTAGGTCATGAAGCCGGTTGCTGACGAGTTGGCAAATTTACACGTATATGATGATATATTAACATGATTGCCATATTGCAGTGGAGGTACCGGTGCTTACCGGATCTTTCTATCACCTCCATCTTATGATTAAGCAAGCCATTCAAAGTATATTTTTAGGCATTAAATGGCCCATTTCCCATTTAAATGTCGTATGATAACTTGAGGCTCTTGCGGCTCTTGCGGCTTAAGTTCGCACAAAATAAATCAAAAAACGTAAGAGGCAAATATGTAATATTGAATCTTGTAGAAAATGTACATATTTTCGACAAGCCTCTTCCATCATGTCTTAGTTTATATGCAGATGTTCGGTTATTCTACAGATGACCAGTAGCTGACGTGCTGCTGCTGCAAGTAATACCGTTGAATGGATTGGGGGAGGGGGGGGGGTGGTTGTAAAAGTTACAATGTAAAAAGAAGGGTCAATAGGATGACCCTTCCATTTCGGAGCTGACATGGTATGAAAAGAAAACGAGTTTCACCAGGTAAGACAGAGAATACGCTTGTGATGTCAAGTTGCGTCGCAGGTCGCCGCCACTTTAGGCCAAGAATTGGAAATTAGAAATTGAGAACTTGTGAAAAAAATCCTTTGCCGCCCTGTGGATCAAAGCTATTTTTGGATCGTTGAACACTAATGTTCTGCTCTTTCCGTTAAGGGACATTAAGACCTTAATGTCCCTTAACGGAAAAAAGGGGAGGGGTTGGGGGGATATCAATTACTTTGGTAGACAATGTTTTTTTATATGGTATATGGCACATAGTTCGTAGCATTAGAACTTATTACATTAGAATCGCATTGTAGCCCACGAATCAATGCACGCCAGCGTAGGGGTTATATCCGTCGATCTCTATGGCGTGTCATACTACTAGGCGTTTAATCCGTTTCCGCATGAGGCATGAGTTCGCGATGTAAAATTGGGGGAATGGGGGGCTTTTATGCTTAAATAATAAAAGGTTTAATAAATACTCTAAATATGAAAGGAACTAATAAATACCTCTAACATCCGAGTAACAAATAATAACCCGTGAATAAGTAGGTAGCCGTTTGCCGCTTTGGTTTTGGCATTTGAAAATGCCGCTTCCAACGATTGAGCTTACAGAGCTTCCTAGACTAGAGCTTCCTATCCGGATGTATACTTACTTTGGTGCGCCTTTTCGTGATCCTCCTCGTGATCTTCCCTTGTGCTCTGCTCCGACGTATTAGGTACATGCACGTACATACGCACTATACTACATATATGTAGTTATAGATAGTATTGGTAGTATACGTAGTATATGTAGTATTAGATATGTCGTATATATGTAGTAGCTGATCGTAGCTGATTCCCTTCGTCAGGGTCCGATTTGAATTCTCTATACTATTGGTTCGAGATGGATGGAGCTATCCGAAATTGAATTATTACCGTCCACAATGCATTTCCAACAATACGCCTTTCAACACTTGAATTGTCGAGCCCCCCAATTAAGGACTGGGGCTCGATTTTTACACTTCAACATCTGGACGCCTCAAAATAAACAACGCTACGGATGCGTCAGTTGTCTTTCTGCATGATTTCTTTCTTTTAAGACTTAGGTATAGGATTTTACCATTGTTGCATTTAAGGTAGCTTACGGCGTATTCATCATTGCGAGGATTTGATGAGAGAAGACGAGAAGACGAGAAGACGAGAAGAAGATTATTAACGATAGCAGAGGCAACTGCCGGTTCTGATATTCTGAAACTAGCGATCCGGTTGCTGAGGGTTATTGAGGACCATTGAGCAACCCACCAACTAAAATCCGCCCGTAAAGATGATACTTACATGTAGACTTCGATAGTTACATGTGGATTAGGTACATGTTTTAGATACTCAGTGGTAGTATCTGCCTACATGTACGCAGCTTGTACGGGGTTACGGGGTTACGGAATTGAAAATATACTTACCCCAAAAGCTAATGATTGTACCTTAGGTACCTATATTAGTGCGTACCATAGCTAAGCCTGGGCGAAGTGACTTTTACATAGCTTTCTTCATGCGGTGGTGCACAGGCTCTTGTCTCTTATACACTAATTGTCAGCCACAGTTGCCTTAGTTCATTCGCCCACTAAAAGTTGCCCAGGTAAAGTACAAGTTGAGCCCAGCAGCCAGTCGAGCCAGCCGAGCCAGCCAGCAAACCAGCGGACACTTGCACCCACTTCCAGCGCGCCAAAAACCCAATCAGTACCAGGGTCGGTCCTGCCCAGCTTCATGAGGCGCGCCCAACCCCATTCCAGCCCATCCCTCTCCACTCAGCCAAATTCGTCCACCGCCGTCTCATTCTTCCTTTTCTTTCTTCCCCTACCGAACCTAACCACTAACTTCCCATCTCTCCCATACACCCACTAGCCGTCGTATTCGACTGAGACGTGTTACTTGACCGACGAAATTAATTCGATATTCGACGGCCACGTCTTCTACTTTTATCTTTTCCCTCCACCCTCTCTCTCTCTATTCATTCCATCCATTTTCCATTTTCTTTGACGCCAGTAGACCGCTGGTTACAGCCACTACAAACGTCAGGTCGTCAGGTAAGACAAACATCTCCTTTCTCCGTACTTCTGCTCTCGGTCGGAACCCTCCATTCCATTCCAAACCTCAGTCGATTTTCATCAATCGCTCCAAGTTATCTTAGGCTCGAAAGTTTGAGTAGTCCATTTTTCTATTTGTCTCGTCGGTTTATCTTGCCTACCCTTTGGTTTTAATTCTAAACGCACTTTGCCTCGTCGCTCTTTATTGTCACAAACCGTCGTTGCTACTTTTGTATGTTGCAAAATCATCTTGAATAGATAATTTCGGAATGCCAAATCAAATAACTACAGTTGCCTGTTAGGTGAATATCGTCTCGCTAATTTCCATCCCAACAGGTTGACCATAATAGTTTCGATAAACCCTCATATCGACCCAGCGAGTCGATTTAAACCCCAGAGCCCGACTTCTGTGTTTATCTATCCACCTTTGTCGAGCTCGGTAGCTCAACCCCGATAATCAGCATGACTACTATGGTATGTCGCTAATTTAATTATCATGGTCATATCTAGCGGTGGAGCATGCTATAGATTGTCTTGATTCCTGTCTAGATAGTGGAGACCGAATGTCGGTGTGCGTTGATGGGGTACCTCTATAGTCAGCATGAAGGCGTCTTTGGAAACCTATCTCACAAGACTTTCGTTGTACTTCAAGCATGAATACGGTTAGCAAGTGAGCTGACTGGTGCTGACTTGCTGCAGGATCTCCGCGTCGGTAATAAGTACCGCATCGGTCGAAAGATCGGTTCCGGCTCGTTCGGTGATATCTATCTTGGCACCAACATCATCTCAGGCGAAGAAATCGCCATCAAGCTAGAGTCTGTCAAGGCGAAGCACCCTCAACTCGAATATGAGGCTCGAGTTTACAAGTCTCTTGCTGGTGGCGTTGGTATCCCTTTCGTCCGCTGGTTTGGAACCGAATGCGACTACAACGCCATGGTCCTAGATCTTCTCGGCCCCAGTTTGGAAGATCTATTCAACTTTTGTAACAGAAAGTTTTCCTTGAAGACTGTGTTGCTCCTCGCCGACCAACTAATTTCTCGGATCGAGTATATTCACGCTAAATCATTCATCCATCGTGATATCAAGCCTGACAACTTCTTGATGGGCATCGGTAAGCGAGGTAACCAGGTCAATGTTATTGACTTTGGTCTTGCCAAGAAATACCGAGACCCCAAGACTCACTTCCATATTCCTTACCGTGAGAACAAGAACTTGACTGGCACTGCTCGATATGCCTCCATCAATACCCACCTTGGTGTTGGTAAGTGGTTATTCTTTACTAATTCCGTCGTATTAGAAAACTAACGGATGTAGAACAATCCCGTCGCGATGATATGGAGTCATTGGGCTATGTGATGCTGTACTTCTGCCGAGGTTCTCTTCCCTGGCAGGGCTTAAAGGCTGCTACTAAGAAGCAGAAGTACGACCGCATCATGGAGAAGAAGATGACTACACCAACCGAGGTTCTTTGCCGTGGTTTCCCCAACGAATTTGCTATCTACTTGAACTACACCCGTTCCCTTCGATTTGATGACAAGCCCGACTACAGCTACCTCCGAAAGATCTTCCGTGATCTCTTCGTCCGTGAAGGGTTCCAGTACGACTACGTCTTCGATTGGACTGTCTACAAGTATCAGAAGAATGCCCAGGCAATCGCCCAGGCGGCTGGCCAGGGTGAGAACGAAGACGACAAGGCCCGACGAACCACTGCCGTGACAGCAGGTCAGACTGCCCAGTCAGGTGCTGTGAAGCCAAACCCAATTCCCAGCTCTCGCCGTAAGGTAATCGAGCGCGGTGTTCCCGGCGTTGACACTCCAGAAACCAACCGTGCCGTCGGAGGAAGCGACAGGATGTGAGTGTCTCGCCAGCCCAGCCCAAGCATTCCTAGTAAGGAATCATTTTTCCTTCGAGTTTGGTGTGATTTACAGCGCTAGACGGAGGAATTGCTGACACGATTTGCTGACACTTCAGTTTGCGGTAACAGGCTGCGATCAGCTTCCAAAGGCCAGGGCGCTGGCTCTGGATATGCATCTGGATCCTACCGACCGAAATGATTCGACGGCATTTTCACATTGGTGATAATTGTTGCGTTGTAGCGGGCTTGCCGAATGTTTAGCCCTCACAATGGAAAGTAACCCGGAATCGTGGTAGCCTCGTTAATCCCCCTCTGCATTGGCTCTGGAACGTCCGCCAAGGACCTACGCCTATTATTGCCGGATAGAGGACCACGCACGATCCCTTTCATATCGTATGGATTGCTATTGTTTCCGTTCTTCGATGACTCTCGGTTTACAACTCAATTCCGTGGCTCGAACAGCCTGGTGACACTAGAAGGCGTCGATCTGTGTCTCGCACACGTTTAACGTTCTTCTTAAGTGTGGCTAGGTTTGTTTGAACGGCACTTCCGGCACTCTGGCTCGTTTGGGGTGTCGTTATGGAATTAAGTCTTATCATGGCATGTCAACCTCAATTCTTCGCCTTTCAGTAATGCATATGAATTAGAGGATGATGCCTACCCGGAGCCTGGGCTTCTGCAACTTTCGAAACTAATATGTTTCCTTTTTGAGTTGTTGATGCTCCTTCGATGCGATCGATTAGCCTTTCTGATATGACGAGCTTCTTTGGTTTCCTTTTCGCTTCTTCGATTGTTTCTTTTCGTTCATTTTCCCATTCGGACTTTGCATCGTTATGCCAATCTCCTCTCCTGGGGATGTTGTAATGAAGTGGTGGGAGTTCGTCTCAGGATGTTTAGCAATATCAAACACCAGCCTAATGATGCCCCGGAGCTCGTTGTCGCCGAAATCCGCACGGACCAGAACTTGGTCTTGAACTTACGTTACTGACCTGGGCGGAGCTGACAACTTACGTACTATGGATACATGCTATTGGCCTTACCGTCGGTCGTGGTGAAATCTCAGCCAGTAGTCGGAAATAAACCTTTTCCAGGTTGGGATAGATTAATAAAGATGGGCGGTATCTTCCGCACGTTTAGCCAGTAGTAGTATCCACGAACAACCGGGCTCATTGACCTCGCAACGCGTTAGCAGCACGACGTTTAAGAGATATTGCGATACTTGGCGAAACGAAATACGCCGTCTAAGCTCACGGTAGATTGGTAGCGTCGGTGGAGTGCACTCACGAAACATTGATGGAGAGGAGGGTTTCCGCGACGATGACGACACACAATACACGCTAGGTAGTTACACAGAATGAATTCCATTTACATTATCATTGGTAGCCTTGAGTGCGTATTAATTGACGAGATGATGGGACTGTGTAATAATTCAGGGGTTGGTACAGTAGACATGCTCAAGGTAAGGGGTGCATTTCGACCAATAGTAAAAGGAAGTCCCGCGATAGAATCGGCTATACGGAGAGGCTGTGCACATTCACAAAGATCACACGGCCTTGAATAGTTCTAGAGCACCTGACATGAGCAGGTTTTGGCCTAGGATAAGACATTTAATATGGGCACGTAACTGATCACATAGCCCTACTTTGAAGGGATGAAATGGTGAGTGAAATTATATAAGAGTTGGCAAGTGTAGTCGGATTCGTAGGGAAGGAAAATAGGCTACTTGTGTTCGTCTAGCACCTAAATACTCGTATGATACCGGATTCGGAAGGACCCTGAACATCTATACCCGAGAGTTGGATATCGATGACATAATATCTATTACGCGGGAAAGAAAGAGGGAGATTTCAAAAGCCCCGATACCCTTGCTTTAAGATAGTCCCACCATTGGATCCGATATCTTGGAAGAGAAGGTGATACAACATAAACTTAACATTAGAGCTTGCAATTTTTGGAAGACCAAGGCTCTATTCCCCAAGTCCCCATTGCAACTCTGACTGCACAAATAATACGTTGAATACACTGAATACACCGAATACACCGAACACACCGAAACTTGGGTTTCAATTCGTCTACGGAGATGGATCCAGTTCCGACGCTGGACGTCTTCATACTCACGTTCAATGCTGCGAAGCACCAGATTAACATTCCCGTCTTTGCTCGACACTTATACAATGCATTCTCACGGAACGCTTCGGGTCTTCCAGAATTGGTTGTCATGTAAGTATCATATAATGCACTCATTGGGCGACACATTACTTTGATTGTCTGATAATTAATTTTTCGTTTAGCTCTCTCCAAGAGATGGCACCACTAGCTCAGGCCTTAATCGGGTCCTACATGCTGAATCCTTATTTCCAACGATACGAGTCGGCCGTAAATATTGCAGCTGCTAAATTCACCGCCGAGGTGGAACGTCAGAATCTCCCAAAGGACCATCCGTATACGCTAGTGACTGCGCGTAATGTTGGTATGACAGGCATTCTACTCTTCGCCCGCGACCCGAACACCGTAAAAAATCTACGGTCTACGGTTATTGCCTTTGGCGCTGGCGACATGTCTAATAAAGGAGCCGTAGGGCTTCGGATGCATTGCAACAAAAGGAATACGGATGGCTCTTTATTAGCATCGACCGAACTCACCTTCGTTAGTGCTCATCTAGCTGCTATGGAGTGGAATCTCGAAAAGAGGAATAAGAATTGGGAAAGTATCGTCTCCGGTCTCGTATTTGAGAATCCCAAGGAAATTGTAGGAAGCCGGGCGACGCAATCCACTCTTCGAGGTGACGATGACGCCGAAGCCCAGCAAGCTCTACTTCAGCAGGACACAACCGAAAAGTCTCTGCACGATATTTCCATATATAAGCCCGGCGCCCACCTCTTTGTTGCTGGCGATCTAAATTATCGTATATCCAAGAGTTCACCAACTTCGGGCTCGGTATTTCCCGATACTAGCCCCGATACTGTGAATTCCAATCACTTCTCACCTTTCTTGGCTCGTGATCAGCTTACTGCAGAGAAAGATGCTGGTCGTACACTACATGGATTGAGCGAGGCAGAGATCCTGTTCCCACCGACATATAAGCTAGTAGTGTCTCCAAAACCAAAGCCACACGCCGGGCTTGACCGCATCGGGGATGATGAAGACGACATGGATGAAATCGACTGGTCGTGGGCTCTTCATCGATGGCCCGGCTGGTGCGATCGTATTCTGTACCAAGAAATACCCTGGTGGGCCAAGGAGACAGTCGGCGATAAGAGTATGAAGATCCTAGATTACAATGCGCTTCCCCCCGTCAGATCGAGCGACCATAGAGCAGTATTCCTGCGCGTAGAGGTTCCGATGCTTGAGCGCGACTGCCTTCTACCTCCCGAATCTGCTCTGGAATCGGAGTTAAGAACGAAGAGTGACAGTCCCCTACCTGTAGACCCTCGTATCAAGCTTCCATTCCCAATCGACTTGGAGTCTTGGGAACGCCGAGCTTACATCCAGAAATGGGAGCCAACCATCGGCTGGTCGATGCTGGTATCACAATCAAAAGAGGGTCTCGTAGTGTTCGTTACCCTGCTCCTCGTCGGCCTTGGTACTTGGTGGTATAGGTCTTGGTAGTATTCGGCTTTGCTATGCCTTACAAAATGGACGATCGGCTTTCTGATAGGCTGGTCACGGGTCAGAAATACATGATATGGCTGCATGTTAGCTGTTATGCTTAAATACGGTTATGCTTCGTGATCGATTTAACAACAACTATGGACCTACGAACGGTTCTAACGCATCGATATTATCTTTTGGTGGTTGATTCTCCCCTTTGGCCCTCTTGTGTAGACTTCATAGCAGCGGATTACAAGAGGTACTAGCATTATTATTTTAGACGGGTTTCCTAGAGGGATATATGACGGTAATTAATGGTGGTTATACCCTTATACGAAAGACTAAAGGCGTTTGGCCGTATACATTCTAGAGGGCTAGAAATACATTAGACTTGTACAAGGAGTTTACAGGAAGTTTACTAGACGTGGAAACTCGCGGAAACATGCCAATGCAAAATATGATGTTAGAATGTTGATAATAATAGCTTCCGGATACGGAAATTGACGCCACCGGCATCATCATGAAGTGAGTCTTTGTCAGTTTTCCTAGCTATACAAACCTTTATGTCCAGCTGCTTTCTACAAAGCTATTCAATAGCATTGTATCATTTAGCATGCTTTATTTTCTTTTCCTTCTTAGAAGCAATGTCAGATTCCCTAGTACAAAGCTTTATAAAGCGATCTCGCTTTGAGCGTCAAGAGGAGTTGAGTCGACTAGCTCAGGAACAGCACATGAACCTAGGATTGATTCTGGGATTGTCTTTGAAAATTGGTAGAAACCAATCACATATTGATTACGCAGGTGGGCTAGACAGCAATAGAAGATGGGCGGACATAGCTAAGTTGGCAAATTTATCAAGATGGGAAGTCAAGTTGGGTCACCAGGAACTGGACACAAAAGAAAGAAAAAGCATACCCTCGCTTAAAGATGCACTGGTTAGTGCTGCACCGGTGGAAATAAACCAGAACGCTGCTATGGAGCGGAAGAGAAGGAGTCAAAGAAAACACCACGACTACGCTGGTATACTCTCCCATATCGACATAGCGACTATCGCCTCCTTTACATTTGGAATCATGCAGAATCGATACAGGCTCGCATACCCTAACGACTTACCTCTACTACAACTACCCCATGTCGACGGGCCGTTCTTAGGGTCGGCACACATCTTCTATTCAATCGAGTTCGCCGGTTTTCAGGACCATGAGGTTACTAAGTGGATTATTAAGATTCCCATCAACGGCACGCCAGATATATGGGACGAACTATGCGCCGAAGCACTCCGTACCGAGGCACTTGTACTCTATATGCTTCGCACGGAGACTCGCGTACCGGTGCCCGCGATTGTCGACGCTGATTCCTCCCCTCATAACGAAATTCATGTTCCCTATCTAATCATGGAGTACGTGACTGGTCTGACCCTGGATCAGATCTGGTTTGGCGGGGATGATGAGAAGGAGATTAGGGCAATAAGGAGCAAGGTCCTGCAGAATCTAGCACAGGCGGTGCTTGAACTGGGGAAATACGAATTTAAACATGGAGGGGCTCCCGTCTTTGACGGCAACGGGATGCTCATCGGCGTGGGACCCTCAAGGGAGCTTAATATACAGGCCATGATAAACCGCTGGCTTGGCAACGAGGATTGTGAGAGGGGGCCCCTATACACCGCAGTAGGTCCCTTCGGAAACGCGAGGGAGATGTACACAACACTCTTGGATCAGTACCCATTCGACACCGAAGCGAGTATCGGCGTCGATAAGTTACTTCGCCTCCTTGTAAGTCTTCTCCGCGAGCCCTCTAGGTCAAGATCCATTAAGGGTAAGGAAAAAGCGAGTCAACCAAAGAAGGGATTCGTCCTTGCACATCCGGACCTGAGCATGCGCCACATCATCGTGTCTAAAGAAGGTGATATCAAAGCAATTGTAGGCTGGGACGGCGTGCACGTCGCGCCGAGATCACTGGGTAACGAGACTTTCCCACCGTGGCTCATCAGGGACTTTAATACGTTTGCGTGGCGCTGGCGGCCGTCGCCTGTGCTCTGGAGGGGGAAGGGAGCGTGTGAGGAGCCGGAGGGGAATCGCTACGAGGATGCGCCGTGGATATTGAAGGAGTTGAGGGACGAGTATGTGGGTGTTATTCGGGCGTTGAAGGAGAAGGGGGGTATAGAGCAAAGTGTAGACATGGACGTAACGAAACAGTCATTGCTGGCGCTTAGCTTACGCACGGCAGCCAGGGATCCGAGGTGTAGGACTGCTGTCTTAAGGCGGATTCTGGAGAAGTGTTCACGGCCGTCCGAAGAGTTTGACTTCGAGCAGATTGTTGATGTATTGGGGAGTGGAAGACACTTGAATGGGTATATGCTTAAGTGCTTGGAGAGGAACTTTAGGGAGCTTGCAGATCGTGGGTATGTTAGGGGTGCTGTTGTTTGGTGAGTGCTGTGAATATGGTAGAAGTATCATAGGAAAGGGTAATAATAATAACGATAAGTTTGCTTATTGCTATCATTTTAATTCGTACGTATGAAGTCGAGCTTTGATGTATTCGGGGAGGATGTCTACTTTTGAGTGGTAGGTTTGCACTAACCCTATTCGGCTCAAATTGGTGTCAAAATATAATTTATTTATACAAACCGAAAGCTTCAGGAGTAAAGGCAAGATGGCCGAGTTGGTTATGGCGTGAGGTTAAGGTCACCTTAATTCCTACATCCTCATGGAGCAATCCGCGTGGGTTCAAGTCCCACTCTTGTCACACATTTTCTTTTTTTTTCTTAGATTTTAAATTTCAAAGGGAAGTGGGGGGAGGTGCGGGTGCTAGGGAGTTTTTTCTTCTCTTTTCTCTCTATAGTTTTCTACTCCTTCATCATAGATGTGTTATTTTACCATCTTTACAGCGTTAACAATAAACACCAGAGGTTCGGGTTTAAAATAAGTTGTGAAAATTTATTACTTAATACGTAGTACCTACGACTTCCAACTAAAATATGTACCGGCAGCATGAGAGACGTGTTGGCTGACGTTTTTAAAGCGGTTGTGGTGTTGGGGACGCGAGGTCTATTCAATTGTTACCAGATACGCTAGTTAGTTAGTTAATACTATATTGATCTAATGGTGGGACGTCTATGAAAGTTGGGGTTTCTCTGGCATGCTAATCCTTGTATTTCTCAATAAAATAATTAAGCATGTTCGTCTATATCAAGACCCGAATGTCTAGGTTGAGAATAATGAAGGAATCGTGAAAGTAATTGGGTTTATATTGACCCTACCTAGGCAATAGGCGGAGGGTTGCTGACTGATATCATAGTTTTTGAATTCTGGGGTTCTGGGGTCTCTTCCCCGCCATTGGCCGTATGTAGCCGGGTTTATGCTGCGAGTCAACCGTACCTACCTAACCTGACTGTACCGAGGGAATAAGGTCGGCCTCCAAATTCGCCGGTCCTGCGTTTCGTCTTCTTAATGAAAGCTCCCCCTAACCTCCAAAACTCCCCTTGGAGACGTTGGCCCGCCATTTGTTGAGTCCACGGCCAATGCAAGATGTCTTCAGTCAACCGTAGTCTCCTATCAGCCTCACGCTCGCTACGCCTACAATCAAGAACCGTCTTGCAAAGAACATCTCCACTAAGTGTCTCTTCGCGCGCAGCGACAGGGAAACTTGGGGCTACCATACGGTTAACACACCCCGCCTACGCCCGTTCTCCTGCTTCGTCTTCCCCATTCTCAACAACTACCGCGCAACGATCCGCTCCCGCCATGCCTCAAGAAGGAAGAGAGTACGATCCTGAGATCAAGGACATTGCCAATTACGTGACTAAGCCAATTGACTCGGAATTAGCTGTAGGCATTCCCTATCTCATGTTGGCCCATATCGTGAAAATTGGTGGGGTACGCGATTAGCTGACATGTAATCTGCAAATAGTTTGACACCGCACGATGGGTTTTCCTTGATACTCTAGGTTGCGGACTTGAGGGTCTGCGATTTAAAGAATGTGCTAAGCTGCTTGGCCCAATTGTCCCAGGAACTGTCGTCCCCAATGGTACTAGGGTCCCTGGTACTGACTTCGTTCTCGACCCCGTCAATGGTGCCTTCAACATCGGTGCTACGATCCGATGGCTTGATTACAATGACTGCTGGCTAGCTGCCGAATGGGGCCACCCCTCCGACAATATGGGCGCTATTCTGGCTGTTGCTGACTGGGTTAACCGCACCAACAAGGCCGGCGGCAACCTGGCCGGAGGCAAGATCTTTACCGTTAAGGATGTCCTCGAAGGCATGATCAAGGCGCATGAGATCCAGGGTTGTCTGGCGCTACTTAACTCGTATAACAAAGTCGGGCTTGACCACGTTGTGCTCGTTAAAGTTGCCAGCACCGCGGTTGTGTCCCATATGCTCGGATTGAGCGAGAAGCAGATCGCCGACGCCGTTAGTCAGGCTTGGGTTGACGGACAGAGCCTGCGAACTTACCGACACTCTCCAAACACCATGTCCCGAAAGTCATGGGCTGCCGGTGACGCTTGTCAAAGAGCCGTTAACCTTGCGTTGAAGGTCGCGAAGGGCGAACCTGGTATTCCTACTGTCTTATCTGCGCCGGTGTGGGGTTTCTACGACGTCTTGTTCAAGGGTAATAAGTTCGAGTTCCAACGTTCTTACGGCAGCTACGTGATGGAGAACGTTCTGTTCAAGGTCTCGTATCCAGGTTCGTACACTAATAAAAAGTTATCGATGCCGTCATTTTGCTAACTTGTCTTTTCCTAGCCGAATTCCACTCTCAGACTGCGGTCGAGGCTTCCCAGAAGATTCACAACAAACTGAAGGGGTTAGGTAAGTCTGCAGCTGATATCAAGGGTATTACCTGTAGGACACATGAGGCGTGCATCCGGATCATCGACAAGCAATTCAAACCGATGGACAACTTTGCAGACCGCGACCACTGTATCCAGTATATGTGCTCGGTCATGCTCGTATTCGGTCGCTTAGAGGCAACCGACTACACTGACGGTAGCGAGGCGGCGACGTCCCCGTTAGTCGAGTCGCTTCGCCAGAAGATTAAGTGTGTTGAGGACCCGCAGTTCACCAAGGACTACCACGATCCAGAGCTACGTACTATCTCCAACGCGCTGACGGTCGAGCTGAACGACGGCACGATCCTAGATGAGGTTGTTGTCGAGGCTCCGTTAGGACACCGCCTAAGGAGAGAAGAGGCTAAGCCGCACATTCTAGCTAAGTACAAGCGACACCTGGGACCACACTTCTCCGAGTCGCAAGTTAAGGAGCTCATCGATCTAGGAATGGATGGCAAGAAACTAGAGGCAACGGCTGTGGATGAATATGTTGACAAATATGTTGTGAAGAACAGCCCATTTGTTTAGATCTGGATGATATTTAGAAAGGCGTTAGAAGCCAAGATATATACCACATGAATACCTAGCCCTGTGTTTATTTTTGTCAGTTTAAGATGTCACGAAGTGTACGTGCTTTTTATTGTTTCTTTAGAAAAAGACAGGAGAGAAAAGCAACAACGTCACCCAAGTTATGAACTTATATAACTTAGATGCGCGGGTAAAGGTATATATAATTACGCGGGTAGTGTACGCGGGTACCTAACTTATCACTGGGGGTTGTGCACAGCCACCCATTTGGTACAACTGAAAGGAGCCTGAGGCGGGGCTTCGCCTCTGTCCGCTTCCCGTCATTCCACCAACAGTCTGTTGCCAGTCTTCCGAGTAGCCGCACTTTAAAAGTAACAATACATTCTCTACTTTCGCTACCTACCTAGGTAGTATTGTGCATTGTACAATTAGAGAGTCAACTTATCTTGACAAGATGGTTACCCTTGATCGACAGGAGATTATTGCGACTAACAAGTCGCTCCGTCTCATCAAGAATGTATGCTAGCATTTAGCTAACCGTTCCCTCCGTTAGGACAACTAGAGTATCTTTGTCGCTAACTACCTGTTTCTAGGAGCTTGAGCATCTTCTTGAGAAGGGAGTTCTGACGGACGATGTGTTCGACTCAATTCATAGAACGCTTCCCGCAGAGACTTCCCTCTCTGGTGCGCCTACACCATCAACGCGAGGGGCCTCTATCGCCTCGCCGCCACCAGGTCCCCCGCCGCAACATACACCACCTGCTCATTCCATGGCCAACTTAGCAATCAATCAGAACCCGACTCCCACACCCGCACCTCCAGCATACAGCTCAACTGGTCCGCCCTCGCTCCCTTCGCGCACAGGGCCTCCCCCTCCACCCCCATCGAAGCCGATCATCGCCCACGCGAAGGCGCTCTACAAATATCAGGCTGCAGATGACCGGGATTTGTCGTTCGAGCGCGACGATAAGATTGCCGTATACGAATACATGAATGACGACTGGTGGATGGGACGTAATAAGCGGACGAACGCCGAGGGCATATTTCCCAAGAATTACGTCGAGACAGATCATAGTGAGAAGTCGGGTTTCTACGCCCCGGCCCAGCCGGTATATGCTACACCTACGCCAGGAGGTAATGGTAGTTATCCGCCGCCACCCCAGGCCCAGAACCCGTATAATGCACAAGTTCCCCCTATGGCGGTGGCGCAAGGAGGTGGTAGTCCCAGTACGCCTGCCGAACCGAGCAAAATGGAGCAAAATGGAAAGAAGTTTGGCAAGAAGTTGGGAAATGCCGCCATCTTCGGCGCTGGTGCTACGATTGGTAGTAACCTTGTAAACAGCATTTTCTAGACTGGGCTTGTGATAGCCCTCAAGTTTTTATGTTGTTATTGTTGCCGATATTGCTACTCGTAACAAATTATAGTAAGATTGTAATTTGCAGTAGCAGTCTATGTCAGGGTTAAAGGTATGCGGGTTGATTCTACAGGGTTTCGGTTTGGTGGTTTTGGGATGATACGATTTACATTTATCGCCTACATAGATGTTGGTAATTGCATATTCACGACCTAGTCGTTTTTTCGTCGAGTGCCTTGTGTTATCCAACTCGTGTCTAGTAGATATTGTAGATATTGTAGATGGTGTAGATAGATGAGATGGATGAGATGGATATACATGAGGGTACAATGCTGGGAGTGGATTCTATTGGCAGAGGGGAATACTTCATCTACCTTATGTATCGATTAGATTGTGTTAAGTAGGTTAGGTACATACTACCTACATATGCATTCACACTCATTTACACAAGAATGCCTACAATCTTCAGACATCCTGAATAGACCTCATTCGTCATGTCTAATCAGTCTAGGTTCTGTCCTCTCTGCGATGTCCATGTCAATGTATGGTTAAGCCCTGATGATGATCTAGCAAATCCCGACTATCGCCTTGATTGGTTGCGAGAAGTTCGAGCCTGTATGTGTAAAAAAGAAACAGTACCAGTCTCAGACCCAATTTATAATACTTATAATACTTATAATTATAATAATAATAATAATAAATCTCACCTCTCTTTTAGTACGAACTACGGAAGAACTTAAACGCCCTTTTATAACCGGTGTTGGATGGCTCGATACAGACGGAGATGTCATTGCCCCTGTTGAGTCTAACAGTCATTATCGCGACTATGAACCGCTGCAAGATCTACACCATGATTTCGCGACACATCAAGTCGGTTATCCGCAATGTGAACCTGCTGAGTACTGGTGTTATGTTCTCCATGGTGCCTGCTGGAATCTTCTCAGAGAACGTGTTGATCCGGATCACGGGGTTCCTGTTAACAGCTTAGCACGCAATCTCTTCGCTATACTATTCAATACCCCCGTGACCGCCGAGGATGATGTTTTAGTACCTGGTCATAACTACGGACACGCCGGCCAACTCGACCCACGCGAAGGAGAAGTGCATGGCTATTTCACTAATGTGAATTTGACTAGTTACTCTTCCATCACGGGAGATATAACTGAGGAATTTGTACCCGATGAGGAAAGCCTTGATGATGAAGCTAAATATTTTTACGCTTATTCGGCTAACTCATACATGAAACATAGGGATTACTCCAAGCACGATCCCCTCCTACTTCTTCCAAACGAACTTATCCTCCTTATCCTTACCCATCTACCAAGTCGAGACGTTTGCAACTTACGGCTCGCTTCGAGGTACACGGCCGATATCTCCATTCCAGAGTTACTCGGTCAGAAGTTCTGGTCTAGCCGGTTCAACCCAGATATTGAAATGGGCTTCGTCTTTGCTGGCTCTCCCAACTCAAGGCCTACTGAGCCCGCAGACTGGCGGATGCTGTATTTCAAAGCTGTACGTATAGAATATCTCTATAAAAGCCACTGTATTTTCCTTCCGAAATTGCCTGCACAATCTTACATCTTCTTCTACCTTCATTCTACTCGCTGTAATGTTCCCATGTAAACCTTCCTACAAAAAATCTTTAAGAACAAATTGCGGCGGTTCGATTACCTAACAATATTTGCATACGTAGAAAGGAGCATTAAAATCGGACCTGTTCCATGGCCTTAGAAACCGATATCGTATTTGGCATGCATTTCAACATATGACCGACGCCTTATACGTACGTTTAGCAAATGACCCGTGCGTAGACGAGCCCCCGTATCGGAACTTGGAGCCGTTCCCCCAAAGACCACTGTTTGCAGAGGCATCATTTTATTCTAGTAATCCAAATACAACGGAGCCACTGTCTTTGAGTTGTAGGCTCTTTAGGCGCCAAGACCTTATATGGCCTCATTCTCTAGATTCCGTACCCCAAAGGCTACGGGCTTCATTTGTTTACTCGAATGGGAAGTCATATATTAGCGGTTTCCATTTCTTAGTTGCTAACCTAGGTGATCCTGACCCACATAAGGCTGGATTTATTAATCCACGTAAAGGACACGAAATATCTTTTGACCCTCAGAGTTCCGTGGAGTATATCGAGGCCGTCATGGAAACGAAAGGTCTAGTCGGATTACGTCTTCATATTCGAGGGTTTCAAAACTCATATTCCGTCTCGATAGGGAATATGGAACTCATAGACCCTCGGAGCGGGATAGGTAGACTAACACCAAGCGATAATATGCAGTGTGTCGGTTTTCACTTTGCATTTGACGTGCGTTAAACGGGATCACTATGATGCGCGAGAGCTAATTATTATTGCAGGCCTGCAAGATCATATCTATCTCGCTTATAGAGCAACCAGCCCCAGCCTCGCTGGCTCCTATTAACAGCAGAGTAATTCCAGTTTCTCCCCAAGGTTGGTGTCCTGGAGAAATATGGAATCCAAGCATTCCGAAGGTCCATCCGACGTGGCGTTTCCCTACTCCCTTCATTACACAATACTTCAACTTATGTCTCAACATGGACTTCGGTGGAACTGATGGAGAATTACTACAATCACTGGTCAGGATCGATGTATTGATGGGAAAATATCCCTCGGTGTTCACGGGTATTTCATTCATTTATAGTGACGGGAGTGAGCGCTTCTATGGACGCAAGAACTTCAGAAATAACTTGCGCGAAATAATTGACACGCCAGCGATTCGGCAATGTTTCCTAATTGATGGTCCGGGCGGTGAGGTTATGACTAAGATCACCGCCTACTATTATCCAGACACAATCCAGGCCATCACGGTATGATCTACCCATTTCCCCTCCATATCCTTTCCAGATATAAGGTATACAATAGCAGTTCTTGATAAAGAATGGAAAATTGCTTACGAGTCTATCTTTATATTAGATTGCCACCAACCTGGGAAGAGAGAAGAGGTTTCACCTCTACGGTAAAGAATCTAGAGAGGAAACTAAAGAGAAGAGCCATGTGCTACAAGCTGAACCTAGGATGCATTTCACAGCATTATATGCAAAGATCCATGTAAGCGATACGCCACTAAATTGTATTGCTTGTCTCTAACTAAATACGCTACCTCAAGTCACCCTTAGGACACTTCTTAGATTTCTCTGTGCGATGCCAGGTTATAAATACGGACCCGCAACCACTTCTACTTAAGCATCCTGGCATTGCACACTCTATTCCTATCACCGCAGAGACATTAGATTCAGCTCAGGATATGTTGGCATATCGTGGAGGCTTTTCCATCAGCACCGCGGACTTTTCGCGCCTTCGGAGAATCCGTGTTTCGGTGGGCGATATAGAGGAAATAAGTTCGCCGAGACATATAACAGGTCTCTGGCTTGAATACTTTAATTCTACTATACCAGTCATCGTAGGTCAATGGGTAAATGAGTTAGATACCATTGACATCACTCCAGGTGACCGTATATCGGAAGTGATAACGTGGCACGACTGCACAAATCACAATAAACGAGTCAGGTATGGCCCGATCAGGAGGCTGAGACTAGTAACAGCCCGTAGTGTCAGAAAGGAATTCCTAGAAGACCATAAGGGTGGGGAAATATGTCTAGAGTATCGAGAGAACCCATATCAAACTCTGGTTAGTTTAACCGTAAATATTTCCTGGGGACGACGTGTGTTGCTAACCAGAAAGTAAAGAGTGGCATCTTATGGGGTTATAATCATGAAGTACGTGTTTCTGAAGTTATTTTCCTAATCTTCCTCGCCATAACATACACTTACTCCTAGGCTTCTTCTTAAACGTCGATAAGTTGTTCCTTGAGAGTTCATGCAACCTGGCCGTCCCTGAGACGGCTCTTTATTCTTTAGCACAGATTATACTAACGTATATTACTGCAGTGGGACCATGTCCGCATCTTCTACGCACCAAAAACAGACATATTTAACACACAATTACTCACAGGTCCATCTGATTACGTACTCCCTTCGTGGTCGGTCGTGCAGAGGGCGTTTATGCGAGAGAAGCATGAAGATGGTCGCCCGAATCCTGCCATAGCTATTGAAGTCAGTATCAGGCCGATTACCAACGAGATACGTGGTCTTAGCTTTATCTACGAAGATGGAAAGTTTTTGACCCTTGGTATCGGAGAAGAAGGGGCAACAAGAATAGCTATTCCTTCCGACGAGAAGTTAGCACAAATGGAGATAGGAGGCACCCGGCAGAAACATATCCAATACATAAATGTGAGCCGCGCCACCCCTTGACTTACTCTAGCCACGGTTAAGGGTTGCTAATGATTAACTATTTTACAGTTCTTGACAGCCTCCGACCGGAAAATCGACTTATCGGGGCCGAGTGTTGAAAATACCAATAAGCGCGTTCGTAAGCGGACCATATATATACTTGATCGATCTCACCTTAGCCAACCTACAATCGCCGGAATGAATCTTTGCCATGTTCCCGAGGGAGCCGGTGTACTCACAGGCTTCTGGACGTTGCCGGGGAGGCGTGGAGGTCTTCGTTATGGCAGCTTCGGGCCAATTTTCGAAAGTATCAGCGGAGATAAGACGCTAGCAAGCTAGGTAACAGAAAGACGAGACTATAAATAGGGATAGAGCCACATTCAACAAATCAGGTAGCACGCATACTTTCAGGCGACTTAAAACACAGGCACCTAGTAAAAGCATGCCTAGACCATTAAGTACTTAGATAATATTTCCTATAGGAGAGTGCCTTGGAATCGATTATTGAGGTTTCCAATAAAATGTTGACCCCTTGTTTAATCAGTTCGGCTACGTTAGTTCGTTCCCCTGAGTCAGTTATCTAAGTTAGTTAGGATGCAACTGACATTCTCGGCATTAATCCTGCCTATATTTCTCGATAGAGCGTTTTATATCCAGCATAAAGAGAGCTTCATCATCTTGGAATTATGGGCACAGGTACTCTATTAGTTTCGTAGGCCTAGACATATATATTGCAAATACCTAGAGCTGTTGTACCACGAGAATATGTATAAGTTATGGGACGTATAATAAGAACTTTTTATCTCCTGTATGAGACCATTTAGTCAATTTAATCATGAAGTAGGACTAGTGATTTTCTTTTACAGCTGATTCCGACCCTTCCACCAAATCTATGCTTGGTGATAATTACCCATAACATGACCAGTCGGAAAAATAGTAACTAGCAAATAACGGGATAAATACGGGTAAGTCTGCTAGGATTATATCGGCTGCCAGCATGCCCTTGAGTGTTTGCTGCGAATACACTCCCAAATCGCAGCAGAATAAGTGTGTGTATAGGCCCTGACAGCCTCACTATAGGTAACTGATGTGAGAAAATCGAAAAAGCCGTTTGTTTTGGTATAATTGCTAAGACGGGAAATTCCGTTCAGCTCAAGGGGGCCGTTTGATTTATTCAAGCAGCTACGGGACTTGTTCGCGTTCGTAGGTGGCTGCGGGAGAAGCCTCGCGATTTTTCAAGTCAGGGGCTAGCTTGTGAGACAGAAATAAAGCATAGAGAGACGACTTCGAGCCATCCGAGTCATGAAACATCCATACATTCTACGCTTATGGCGCCAAGGTAATACGGCTCTATAGAATAAGTATAAAACCCCTGTATTTCACCTCAAACACCTTGACACAAGACCATACTCGGTAATCAGACTCATATAGCTATCATCCTTGAATAACACCTTATTTTCAAACAACGACCTTTTCAAATAATAGTAAGTTGTTTTTAATCATCAAGGCAATTGTTGCTTGTATGAATGCAGATAATGGCTTGTCCCCGGTGCGTTCTCTCGATATGGTATAGGTTAATAACTTTGGTTGAAGGTAATCAAAATGTTCAAAGCTTTTGCTACGGCGATTCGACGCTTGCTTTCAAGAATCAACCTTGGCAGCATTCTACCTTCCCCTTTAATTGGTTGGAGTAGTAGAAGAGGTGTGACAAGCCATCGATTCACGGGTGTAGTACGGGAGGCATCGACGGGCTTATATAAATCACGTCTTTCTACTCAACCGCTTATCATCTTCATATTGGGAGCGCCTGGTACAGGGAAAGGAACACTTTCAAAATTCCTTAATAAGACATTTCTTAGTCTAACTCACCTATCCTATGGTGACTTGATTCGCTACGAGGATGGAATCCCTGGCTCTTGGGTTAGTAGTTTCCCGCGGCGAGAGGGGACCGAAAGACCGAATATCCCTGCCCGTTCCGCGGTCACACTGCTCCGGAATACGATCAAAGACGGGGTAGTGCGAAACGGGCAGTTGGCTTGGCTTGTGGATGGCTTTCCGCGCCAAGAACAGCATGTAACGGAATGGGTAGCGCAGATGCCGCGGGCCCGTTGCGTACTCTACTTAACCTGTCCTCCCGAGGTCTCGCTCGAACGTATGCTTGGACGGGCCTCGACATCAGGACGACCGGACGACGCAGATGAGGAGAGAGCACGGGAGAGAATTACGCGTTCCATTGCGGAGAGCGAAGCAATGCTCGTCGCCCTTGAAGAGTCGGGTATGCAAATAACCAGAGTGGATGCTAACAGGGACTTCGATATTGTATGGGAGGAAGTTTTTCAGGAAATCCGGGTAAGTTTACGGTATCATGATATTAATGCAAGATTGATAACACCTTTTTAATGCATTTGTGGACAGAGTTTCTTGTATGACTGAAGAAGAATATGAAGAAGTAAAAAAGGGGGAGGGGTTATCTAATAATGCAATGGGTATAATAGGTAATGGAGAACCCCGGAGCTCTGTCTATGACATGTGTAACTGAAGACGGCGAAACGCGATCTGAATTTAATATCTTAGCCTAGATGGTCGGGTAAAACAAGAAAAAAAAAAAAAGCAGTTGCAGTAGAAATATGTGGATAGCGAGAATTAAACACCATTCATCATCTTGGTACCTAGTCAGGGTAGTCGAGAAAAAAAAAACCCTATTATTCCTATTGTCGCCCAAAATAAAGCTAGGATTCATCCTATAGCTTCAAAAAATTTCTCTACTAAGACCTGGGGGCGGATTAGGTTGGCCCTGAAATTCTTCTCGGTCGGGTGAAGCCGGGTCGCAAGCTTGATGGCGCTTAACGGCCACCCCGTAACATTCCAACAGGTAGCAGGGCTCAGCTGGCTCGACTGCCTGACCCCTGATCATACGATTATCAATAGCATAGTGATTCAAGAACACGCCACTATAAGCCCGCTTTTTCTCCTTCTTTTTATTTTTTACCAGAGGGAATCATCCGCCTAGGCGTAACGGAACTGTCCAAGTTATTAGGCTTGGCCTGATGAGACGAGAATACTTCGGATCTAATAGTTCGAGAATGGTTCTAGTATGACGGTCGGATAGCTTGTAAATTTAATTTTTTTTACTCAACTCACCGTGGCATGCGTGTATAACATAGTCTTGGTCTCTGTATATAAAATGGAACATCAGCCTAGAGGATAATCTAGCTACACATCACATCAATCTACATCAGATCCAAAATCAACTACTACTATCAATCAAATCAACCAATCAATTAGATCAAAGCATCTACAAACCCATAATCATGCAGGGTGATATCTTTCAGCTTGAGCAAATGGCTGCCGCCCAGGTCGTCGCTCACGTCGAACCCAGTACTGTCTCACAAGACACTAAGACCGACACTCAGGTCGCCATCTATAACGAGGATGACCTTTCACATTTACTCTATGTGAACCATTTACACCACAACGGCCACAAGGACAAGGTTATTGTCAACCACGTCTACCGTGATGGCTACACAACACCATTAGAGTCCCTGCCATCGGGTACACAGACGCCCGAATCAGAGACCAACGAAACCCCGGTCCTCAGCGACTGCGAGTCCGACTTCGACGAAGGTGTGTACTTACCGTCCTCACTGGATCCTTATTCCCGGATTAGTCCACTAAGATTTGAAGACGGTTTCGAATTTCCTGTTTTCCTCGGCAGACAAACGGAGGAGACGTCGCATGCTGTGGCGCCCGTGTCCGAACTAGACACTCGGCCGAAGCAGGTCCGCATAGCTGCACGGGAGGAACACCACGTCTCCAATATCTCGGGGCCGCTGATGTCATGGTGGCCCGCCTCAGAGGATCTAATGGAGCACGAATGGATCGAGGAAGAAGCGGTCGAATACAAGGCCCCTAAGAAGACGTCGCAACATCAGCACGTCTCTGACATCGAGGGTCCCTTAATGTCCTGGTGGCCTCTTCCGGTCGAGGTGCTGGAACACGAATGGGACGAACGATTCTACGAATAAAGAGTGTAGTGACGCTTCTCTCCCCTTTTTGGTTTTTGGTCTTAAAAACGGGCATGGAGTTCGGTGCATTTTTCAGCTTATATTATACCCTGGCGCCAGTTTTACTCATACCCATCTACGCAGAATAAGCCCTCGAGCCTATAGATTTTTTATTTATTTTTTTCTATCGGGATCCGACAGGCTTATGGAGTTCAAACGAGGCCAGGGAAATAAATTTACAATTATGTGTATGTGATGGATAGGAGATAGGGATAGGGATCGGTTTCGCAGGCTCATTTGGGGCCGCGAAGGGAATATAGTCGGACATTATCTATAAGACGCCCTAGGAAACAATACAATTAACTCTACTTCCCCATGAAAAATGTCTTTGTTAGTTGTGTGGCTTGACTCCCACCTCCCACTCTTGGCAACGTGTTGATACGTCAATAGTATTTTAAGCTAATGAGAATTAAATAAACCTCTGTTCACTTGCCTGAGCCATTGGACTCAAATACAATCATTACAATTCTCTGGTTCGACTCTCCTTTATCATCGGAGCGTAGTGTGGATGTTAAAGACCCCCTATCTAACAAATATAAGTCCTCCGTATCATATCACGGAGAGGCAGACGTCCTCCGAGCTCGGGTGGGGAGTAGTACATAAGTGGGGGAATGTAATAGTGTAATAGACTTGTAAGTCTCCAGAAAGTAGATGCATTGAAGTTCATCTTTAAAACAGCGTGTTATATCCAATACTACATTCTCACCATGTCTTCGACCCTTTCTGGTAAAGTGATCCTCCTCACCGGCGCGGCGAGCGGTATTGGGTAAGTTGTGCCACATCTATCTCTTACCTAGACTCTGTTTAGTGACTACTCCATGGCTCACATATTTGCATTCGTCCGTTAGACGAGGTACAGCAATTAAATTGAATAGCTTGGGTGCTATCCTCGCTATCACGGATATCAACGAACCTGCATTAGCTGAGACCCTCACGCTCTGTTCAGGCAGCAGCAATTCAGAGCATCACACTGCTCATACTCTTGATGTGTCCAACTCCGCCGACGTAGAAGAACGCGTAGCCCACGTCGTGGCTAAATACGGGCACATCGATCACGTATTCAACTGCGCCGGCGTCAACCCAACCGCCATGTCCCTGACGGAAACAAGCTCGGCATATTTCGACAAGCTCGTCAGCGTCAATCTAAAAGGCATGTTCAACGTGACCAAGGCCACTATTCCGCACATGACAGCTCCGGGCGGCAGCTACGTCAACGTAAGTTCTATCTCCGGATGGAATCCTGACGCGGGAACAGCCGTGTACTGCGCGACCAAGTTCGGCGTCATCGGCTTCAGTAAGTGCATGGCGCTTGAACTAGGACCAAAAGGCATCCGGGTGAATATTGTCGCGCCGGGATACATTAACACCCCAACCAATGCGGGAATCGTTAGGGGAACGCCCGAGGCAAGACAACGTATGGAGCAGGGTAATGCTCTGGGAAGGATGGGTACGCCGGAGGATATTGCAGGCGTAAGTATTTGATATTATACTACTGCCATGTTAAAGGATTACTTTATTGTGCGCAAACTAACAGTATATCATTTAGGTTGTCGCTTTCTTGATGAGTGACGAAGCTAGATATATGAATGGCAGTGTTGTTGGGGTCGACGGGATGCTGATAACATGAAGCGAACTTGGCTTATTTACGATCCTTAGACTCCGAGATTTTTGATTGCTCATATACTTCAAGGGTTGATAGTTTATGATGATATCCTCATAGCACCTGAATACAGATTTGATCTTTGTATCATTATTCCCTTATTCTCAGGGGCTCCATCACACATCCCCTTCATAAGATCTCGGTTCTAAAGCATCAAAAGATGTGGTCACCATTAAATCAACTATCATCATATAAATACGCTAAATACTAATACGTATACGTTATCCCCAGGTCTCTGGTCCAAATGTTTCTCCATCGGCAACAAAGCTCTTGATTGCCAAACCGGTCTGGTCGAGTGTATCGAACACATCATAATTCCCGTACCACTTGGGTAACTTGGCAGACGTAAGATAGAGCGTGAAGAAGATGATAATAATCGAAACCGCTAGGCCCACGTCTAACCCTGCCGATGTGATATAATTATACTGCATCCACCAGCCATTCCACCTTCGCTTAATATAATAATTGAATATGAAGCCGACTGTACCCCAGCAGAGATATGTGTATGTTGTGGCGGGTGGAATCCAACCAGAACCTCCGAAAATAAGCGGCATATTTATAAAGCGAAATATCGACTTGGGAGCGCGACGGGCCAAGAACCAGGTAATTATAGGAGTGATGGCTCCAACGAGCCAGAACCACTGCAACGATGAGTAAATGGCGTCACCACTAAACACTATAGGATTCATTAATATTCTTGCCCATGGGACGATGACGGTTAGATACTTAGAGAATTGTGTCATGTTAAAATTCACTTACTTCGCGCAGGGCCGATAGCACCCCATATAATGGATGCCGTATAGAAAACTCTGCCGTTCGGGCACACATAGTTATCGGGCTGGTCGTCAGAGCAGATATCCGGGATAGCTCCTAGAGCCCAATTCATGACTGCAATCTGGACGACGGCCGACCATATGGACGCTGCCAGCTGTGACCAGAACATAGTGCGAGGAGGCACTTTCATATAGTGACCGAGCTTGAGATCCTGGGCAAAATACTATAGCCTAGAGTCAGCATCTGAAATTCTCTGGACGCGGTTAAGTGAATCTAAAGTAAATTTCAAAAGTGTACTCACAAGGGCTTGTTGCATGCAGATGTAGCCATAGTTTTTGAACATCATCATGGCTAGAGGGTGACCGGGCAACATGTAGCCAATGACAAATTCGGTTAAGACGTTCAGCCCGAGCTGAATATTTGTGATGGCCTGAATGATGCCTATTGGGATTGTCCATACCAATGGGATTAATATGCAGACGACATAAGCCCAGGCAGGAAACCCTGTAGGCCAAGCACAGCACACAACAAATGACAACCCAATCATGATAGCAAAGAGGGCAAGGTACCACCAATCCTCGGCATCCTTGTACTTCCTCATCAGCTTCATGTGGATGTCATCCTCCTGCTTACGGGCAAGCTTGAATTGTGAGACGATTTGCTTTCCGTGATATAGAACAACATGAACGACCACGGCGGCAACGGCGGCGAAGGACATCCCATAGGTAAGGGCAAACTGAGTAGAGAGGAATAAGGGGGAATAATCGCGGTACTTTTGTTCGTTGAAGGTCAAATCATCGTTCAATATTCTCGAAACGTTGTAGACGGCACCGGTATTGTCAAAGGCACTGGACGACTGGACAACAAAGTAGTCGGCGTACCATGTACCAGAGAAATGCAGACCCATGGAAACAAAAACGAAGAATATGACCACACCCGCTACGGCGTTGGCTATGGCGTGGAAAGGCGGGATGAGTGGCGATAGCGCATAGCCAGAAATAACAGTCCAGTCTAGAGTTGTCGGTAAGAGACCATATCCATGCAAACCCCCAAAGAGCTTGTTGACAACAACGTTCCTAGGGGCAGCCCAGCATACGAACGTGAAGTAAGACAACCCTTGAAAAATCCAGCCTGGAAACCAATACCATACGAACCCGCCTATCATGACGTATAAGAACCATCGATATCGACTGATTCTCCATCCATTCGACTCGGCAGGATCGGAAGGGGAATGATCATGAAGAGCGTGGAACAACGACGCGTTTACGAGGTCGGAAGGCCATATCATCGCAGCCGGCCAGACGAGGAACCGTCTGGCCAACCCGGCTAGGCCGTATCCCGTACAAAGCGTAGTGATGCCGAATAGGATTTGGAAGCCCCAGCCGAAGTGTTGCTTATCTTTTCTCCGAGTATTAGTTATATTGTACAGCCAGTACTTCGGGACACAACTCACAGAAAACCTGCTGAGCGATCAGGACGTCGGTAGCATACAGAAAGCCTCCCCCATAGGCGGCCTAGTCAGGGTTCAGCTTCCATCCACTCAACCGTTTGTTTTAAGACTCACATTCGACATGGCGACGATTATGACATGTTCCTTGAAATTGAACTTGCCCGGTTTGAAGTTGAATTTTACCCCCAATATATTAAACTGTCGGTCAGGGAATATCAAGTCCCATCCTAGTCCAATAGGGTACGCGACCAACTGGATGACGTACGTGGTGATTTGTATAGTAGGATTCTTCAAGGAAAAGAGCATGTTTACGGCCGAGCCTACGGTGCACAAAATCAAGCCGATTACCCAGGCACGAATTGTATTAGCTGGCAAGTCGACATCGTAATTCCTTACTGCGGCGCGCACCTTTTTGGTCATTTAGATATCTCAACAAGTCATAGGCAGTTAGAGTAGTAAAGACGTACCTCGGGGTAAGGACTATTTTCTTCGAGCAGGGCCGTCTCAATCTCGACACCCTTCTCGGTATCACCAGAAGCAAGAGTCGCATCGACCTCATTGAGCTCTTCAATAGGTAAATTGGGATCGAGTTTATGCTGTTCTTCGAAGCACTTGAGAGTGTTCAGAGCCTCAACACCGGTGACCTCTATGACCTCGCTAGAAGAGGTGCTGGCTGGAGTAATCTCCTCGGCGACAGCACGCTTGCGAAAGTTGAAAACCATGTCGACGCCCGGGGAAGAATTGTAATGATGTCAGAAAGCAGTGTTCATATTTAGCCTGACCGTAGCACAACAGAAGAGGGAAGTGAGCAGAGGGCAGAGGCTAGACCCGAGACTAATAGGGATAGCATGTTACTTTATACCAGTGTGGATCAGTTAAAAAGCGAGAGTACCTAGGTATGTCTCACTAATGTTCTCAGCAGAACTTGAGTGGGACCCTATAGGTGATATTGTTTCTCCCACCTGTCGTCGAAGCAGGGCCGGGGTTGAGACCACGAGCTGTAATACCTGGAGAGTGGTAGCCCCGACGTGGGGAACTAGTTTTTTACTACTTTCGAGATTAGATGCCATGGGAGAGACGGATATGCATACATATACCCTGGTCATGGGTAACCTGCCTAAATTGGATAACTCCAAGTGGATGGATAACCGCGACGCAACGAGCTGTACCATGGTGGTATACTTAGCCATTACATATTATCCTGGGTGGGGCCATCTGTAGAAGTAGAATCAAGAAGACGGGTTTCCGTCCGTATACCTTACCCCTTTAAGCCCTATACGTATACTTAGAAGATGCGTCGTCTTTAAAGAGAGGGATATTAAGATACTAACTAGTTATTAGGTATTATAAGAAAACGTATCATCCCATCCCTGTCACGCTCATGATAGGTAGGTAGGTAGGTAGGTGATAACCAACAAGCGAGGTGCCCAATCAGCACAATGCGAGAGATAACTTCAACAAGAAATCTATGTATCTCACACTCTTATCTTCAACGCTGAAGGAGGTTGGTAGGTCTCGTATAAGATACACCACCTTGAACTATAAGCCATTAATCGCTCGAGGAAGAGAAGCATCGAAGACGCCACAGACAGCCATACCCGGCCGAGTGCTTAGGGTATTGCCCATACCAATGGGAATAGCACGATAGGTGAAGGTACCGGACATGCCGCATATACTACGGCAGATACCCTACCCAGCGCGGCGGAACTAGGAAGCTGTAGATATATGACGTGTCTCTACAGACTCGTCGTGAGGTAGCAGCTTGAATTCATGGGTGTATTGCGCCAAGACCAACCCCAGAAAAGGGCTGAAAGGGTGCGAGGCTCATTTTTAAATGGCGTTGGAACATGCAGCTAAGCAGCTTACATGCATTGCCATTGCCGCAACGTCTAGACTGAGCCGATTGTTATGTTTCCCACGACAGTATTATATGAAGGCTAGGTAGAACATTCGATTGAATATTCGACAGTAAAAAGCTCTAGACTAGGGAGTGCTGCTGCACCATGGTTGATCACTGCCTACGTATGTACGTCGTAAAGCCGATCTTCACGGATTGTATTGTGACTCTGCATGTAACCTTGAGTTGAAGAGTTGCAGTTTTAGAAGTCCAATCAGAGTTGCTATTGAAAAAGATAAGAGTACCATACACGGGCACTTACCTATGTACACCTGCACGTAAGTAGGTACCTTAGTTAGGTACTGCTTACATGATATACATACCTCACTACCTTATGGCTTGGCAGATTCGGTCCGATCCAGTTCAGATTCGCGATGTTCTATGCTCCGTTCCCCGGTCACATACATACCTGCATTAATCTAAACTGCAATAGATCAAACGCCCGTCTACATGTATGTAAATGTAAGTAGATAGTCTCGTGATATAACGTAGGTTATAGGTAATAGGTTTTTTCCCCCCCTTGTTCTCTCTAGATAACGAGAGAAAGCAGAAAAGATCCGCATAAGATGACAGATCCGAAAATAATATTTCAATGTCTCCTGAACACACCATCTCGAGTACATACAAAGAATCGAGGCCCGCGTACTACTCCTTGGCTCAACAACAGCCATTTAACCGGTTAATGAATGGGGCGACTTATCGTTATTTTCGTCCCCTTTAGAACCGGCAATCTCGATGTGCTCAGTTAGTAACAATAGTACGATATTTTTAGAGCACCGTTCTAGGGAAATACTCAATATAGGGCTTGGAATAGGGCCCTAGGTAGTATGTAATATCCGGTATGCCACACACACATACTACATACTATGTATATGTGGCCCTGGGTTGAGTAGTGGATCATAGGGTGTAAGTCGGATTGAATGCATTTCCTTACTAAGTCCTCAGCGGACAGATAAGACACCATCCTAGGGTATCCCTGTAGACAGGTTCCATAAACCTCAAGTTGCTAGATTTGATGTTAGGGTGATGGCAGACGTAGGATGGCGAATCAGGATGTGAATGCTCCCTTTGCGCCGTCCCTATTGGCTCTCCAAACGCCGTCTTCGCCTTCAAATTCTTCCCTCTTCCAGACTTCAACACGTTCTTTGCAGTCTTCAAGGGCTCGTTCGCCAGCTCGCCACGCAGCCTGTCTATGCGGGGCAGATACTGCTATGAGTATACTCTCCTCCCCGATGGGTACGGTTCCAAGACGATGAACCATGGCTATTGATATGAGGCCATACTCAGTATGGATTTCTTTGCATATAGATAGCATGGTGCGCAAGGCCAGCGAGTTGTAAGCAGAGTATTGGAGCTCCTTCACCGGCTTCCCGCCAAAATTATCACGAGTAGTGCCTGCAAAAGCATGAGGATGTAGGTTCAAAATATTAATGGTTACCTTGCGAGATGGTAAGATGGTGTGGTGTGACTGACTGACCCGCAAACATGACTATTGCACCTGCTTGAGGGCTACGAACCCTATCCATCACACTGCTCGCATTGAGATAGTCGTGGGTAAGTGCGACGTAGCAGGCACCCTCTATGAGTTCAGTTGTTTCGATGCCCATCTTCTTAGTATAGGTAGACGATGGGAATGCCGAATTGGCGACAAGGAGAGGAAAAATAAATTAAATCGAGGAAGATTGAAACTAGTAAAATGAATACTGATTTTCTAGATTAGGTGCCTCTTATCGAAGAATTACAATATAAATACCTATCTAAGTATCTACTGTACTTACGTGTATGTTGAGGTTTATCGACCTGAACCTGCGCTGATGCTTCAATTATGTTCGCGCTATTTTAGTAGCTTCTGCGTAATCTAGAAATTAGTTCTAGAATCTGGGGTTGTTTAGATAAGCAAGATAAGATTATTCCATAATTTCTACGGATGTTCCTTTCAAAAGTTTTTACCATAGGAAGACCCCTGTCACTCCCGGCAAGCTTTGGTCATGCTTGGTAGCAGCTGCTTACCTATTTAGCATAAGTATCTTATTTTACTTAACTATTTCAATTAAATATTTCTTTTTAAAAATAAATAGTAAATTTTTGTAAAAATAATTTTCGCAAAGAAAAAAAGGAGAATAATTAGATTTAATAGTTTTTATTGCAAGTTAGTATTACCTTTAGCTATAAAATATTATATTAAGCCATGGGTTAATAATGTATACATTTTTAAATTATCCGATAGGTGTTAGCTAAGCATGAGATAGCTGCCGACAATCTTAAGAAGGGTTCCCTATGGTAAAAACTTTTGAAAGGGACATCCGTATGTACCTAGGTATTGCGTCCAAAGAAGGTAGGTACATGTTCGCTAGCAATGAACCTTATGCGCGTATCCTTAGGTACCTAGGTACTTATGTAATATACCTAACCATCTAATCTTTAGGTACTTTTTATCCTTTACCTTCAACAACAAGGTTACAACCGTTCAACCCCTTCTCTTATTATCCACTTTTATGAATCGCGCGTGTTCAGCATATAATCCATCCTCCTTCGTGTTATTAAGCCTACTAGGCGCATTACGCCAATATCGACGTCGACATGTATGACGACTACGACCATCGGCCTCGCGACGAGCGGGACTACCATAGACGTAGATCGCCCGCTCCTAGGGACCACCACTATCGTTCGCGGCATGGTAAAATGATATAGCCTGGAGGATCGCTTGTAGATATGAATAATGAGCCTGCGCTGACTTCCCTGTGAGGAAAAGAATCCTCTAGATCGCCTAGAAGGACGCCTCCAAAGGGACCAAGAGGGGAGGAATCCTACCGTACCCAGCGCTCTCCTGTCGGACGAAGACACAGTTCGCCTCATCGACGAGACACCTCTCCTGAATACCGAAATACTTACTTGGATCGCGCCGTGAAAGCTAGCGGCGAGCCCTACGACCGCGAATCCGAATACTCGCCCCCGTACGACCGCGGTCGGGGTCGACATTACACAGATCACGACGATCCTCGAGGACGTTATAATCGAAGTCCCCGACGCGCCAATTCAGGCGGTTCTTCGCCTTTTGATTCCGGCGACGATGGTTATTACCATGATAGCCGTCGGCCTAGATCTGGACGGCCCTACCATACCCTGAAGTTGGATGATATCCCTGACAGGATGAGCACACAAGAGGTATTCCTGCTGCATTACGTTCATTTCTTCGTCATACTAAATCCTTTGTAGATTGATTTTATCATGCGGGATATGGGAGCTACCGGCCTTGTTGAGATCCGTATCAAGTCAGATGATAGAAGTGGTATGGTTTCGTTGTTTCCAAATACTGAACCATCACTAAACGTAATAGGCAATCGTCGATTGTATGCCTTCGCTGAGTTTAGGTCCGAAGACGATGCTATCGACTTCTACGAGAGAAACTACCCTGCTCTTGACATCACCAACCCTCATGGTTCTATTCGTATACCTATAGAGTATAGTCGAGAACGGCGGCATATCGCAAATCCGGACGATTGGAAATGTACCATGGTAAATCGCAAATCTCTGCTCATGTCGTCTTCCCAAATTGCCTAACTTCGGGTCGACAGTGTCATTTCGAGAACTTTTCCCGCCGAGCAACCTGCAAGCAATGCAAAGCACCTAGGACATGTAAGCCATACTCATCAGAGTATTACCATGCCTTCGATAAAGCTAACCATTGGCATCAGCGGAGAATACTGCCGATATGAAGCTTGATGGTAAAAGCGATGAATGCCCACAACAAACGCCATCCCAGTTCATCGTCATTCGCGAGCTGGCTTCTTCTGTCGCCGAGACTACTTTGGCCAACGACATTAAGAAGCTCTATGTGACTAAGGATGAAGAGCCTAAACAATCATCCAGCATCCCTAACAAGCTCAAAAGTACAGCTCCAATTGGAAATACTAGCGGGTTGGGCGCCAAGCCTGGCTCGCTGGTACGCGTCTTTATGATACGGGACAAATACTCGGATATCAGTTGTAATTATGGCTTTGCCGAATTCTCAACCCTAGACGATGCTCGAGCCGCTATGGCCAAGTATAATGCTTCCCCTCAGTTTACGATTGCCTCAAAGCCTGCTTCTATCGCATTCATTCATTCCGGCGTCTTTATACCCGTTTTACATCCAATACAAGGCGAGGATCGCAGGTTCACTTTTGCGGCAACCCATAACCAGTCTCTAAGATTGGTATATTGGAATCCGTCAGTGTATGCTAACGAGCTTACGATCTTCAACGAAGCTCTATATGAAGACAGACCGTCTAATATGGAGCAACCCAAGGACGACGCCGATCGAGCACCAAGCAAGGACTCCAAGAAGAGGAAGGCAGAGAAGGACCTTGCCGCGCCCAATGGGAAGAAAGTCATTGCGATGGCTCCTCAACTACAGATGTGGGCAAATAAGCATGCCGAGCTTCATGGACCGAAGGAGTCGAGCAACAGTGCGGAGCCTGTCGAAGTTAAGGCGCCCGTGACTGGTTCTAATGCTATTGGCCCTGTAATACTGAACACTCCGGCCCCAGTATCAACGGCCTTTGTATCGTATTCTGATCTTGATCAAATGTGTTGTCTGCTCTGTAGACGGAAGTTCAAGAACGAGCCTTCGCTCCGCCGACATGAGCAAATAAGCGACATGCATAAGGCTAATCTCGACAATGATGCAGCAATTACTAAAGCAACTACAGACTTGAAGGCGCTCGGTAAAGAGCCAGTCTCTAGCTACCGGGATCGAGCTAAGGAGCGGCGAATGGCGCACAATCAGCCTAGCAAACCGAAGCCTCACCTTCCCAGAAAGCAGCCCCAGACAACCAAAGACGCAGGACAAGCGGCGGAAGCACCGCCCGCGAAACCCACGGTATCAAAAGGTGCAGGATTACTGGCTAAAATGGGATGGAGCACCGGCGAAGGTCTCGGAGCTGAAGGGGGTGGGCGAACCGCTATCATCGAAACCATGGCCTATACTCCTGGGGTGGGTCTTGGAGCCGAGGGTGGCAAGCTTGGAGATGCTGCCGAAGAGGCTGCTCGAGCTACGAAAAATGATTACTCAGACTTTGTCTCGAAGGCCAAGGACAAAGCAAGAGAGCGCTACGAGAAGATGAATTAGTGTATTTTATTTCTGTTGTTGGGACTTCCCTTCAGTGCATTACTATGTATTATTAAGTATGAAGGTTGATCTCGAGCAATTTTTAGGTCGAGCGTATCAGCTCATTTTAAGGACATTAATGGCTGTACCAATAGACGCCATTGCCTTCCAATTGTCCGCTACACATTGCTTGATGTTGACATCAACACGTTTATTTTACGTTCAGTATTACCTATTGTGTGCGAAATAAGAAGTTCTATATACCTACCTAGGCTCCTGATTACGATAAATTTTATTCTTTAGGATATACACGCTCTGGTAGTCATGAAAATGGAGTATAAATCTAAATACAGCTCTAGTCAATTAATATATATATTTCAACACTCAGCCCATTATTATATACAGGATGTCGCCATCTCGGCGTCAACACTGTAAAGGGCAAGAATAAAGATACTCGTTTAAGAGTATGTAAGAAAGTCTATAGTACAACGTGAACCTGTCTGTTTCTACACATCTCTGGGGTATCATGACTTCTGCTAGGTTCAACGCTCATCAAGCTTCTGTGCCTCTAAGCACATCTCTGTACCTAGATAAGGTATGTTTTGCCGTGTTGTGGTATTTAATTATCCTGTCTATAACATGACCAACCCAGCACCCAGTAAGCCGCTCAGACTTGCCAAACCGGCCATAACTAGGACCTCCCAGCTCGGTGCAGGCACAACTTTAGAACTAGCTCCCTCACTAGTCTCACTACCAGGCGTGTCCGAAGAGGTCCCGGAAGGTGAATTGCCACTACCAGCTGTCTGCGTTGCGATGACCTGGGAAGTGACACCACTAGCGTCGGGAATACCAGACTTGGTGATCTCCACAATGTTGCTCTCAGTGCTATTAAGATTGGCCTGGGCGAGACCGATCTTCTTGTTGGTGAGGTCGTAGACTACGTAGGCAGAACGCAAGAACGTGTCACCTAGCAGATAATAGTCTGAACTCCCCTGTAGGCCAAAACTGCAGATATTATCGAAAGGTAGAGACGGCACATCTAGTCCCAGTTCGATGTATTGCTTTACATTATCCAAGACCATCTCATCAATGGGGACCTGGATGATAGGACCGTTCTCGCCGCCGAATTGGAAATCAAAAGTAAAATTCTTGTTGTCCAGGTGTTCGCAGTTAATATAGACAAGTCCAGTCCCAGAGGTGTCGTCTACGGCACCAAAGGCGCGGAAGATGCGGTTCGCCATAGTGTAAGGAACATAAGTCAAAGTAGTACCCGAATCGAGGATGACCGAGACAGTAGATCGAGTATAGTTAGTCACTGTACCATTGTCGGCGGTCGTAGTCAAAGATGAGAGCGGGACGGTGAAGGAGGAGTAATTGCCGGTGCGGTCCGGTTCAATATCGACTATCTTAAGCTTGCCGATAAATTTCTGGGTATCTAAACCACCAAATAGGATTGTTCCGGTCTCGGCGTATAGATCATCCTATAATGATGGTTAGTCTATTAGAGCATTCTTTAAACCAGCCGACACAGGCCGTTGGCATATTTGGGAATTAAGGGGGAACCACATACCAGATACAAGCTATAAGCTTGGATGGCAATTAGATCCTGATCTTCAAACAAATTCATAATGTTTGGATACGGCGTCAGAGCAGCAACATTAGCGGCAAACCCTATACCCAAAAGGCCGGAGTTGATGGTAGAATTCTCGGCTAGGCCCATCTGTAATTTTTTGATGTCAGCTCCACCAATGCTGAAGGTGTCCCGAATGTAGTCGCCTTCGGCACCTGAACCGTCGACATAGCGAATGCTGAATTCGTCTTGGGAAACGATGGAGTAGGTCGAACTCTTAGAAGGATCGTACGTGGACAGACAGTATCCATAGTAGTTCTGCATTGCCTTGGACCGGCAGAGGTTCGCGCGGCTATCTAATATCCAGACATCACTACTCCCAGTATCGACAACTAAGTCGACAGTTTGAGGAGGTGTTCCCACAGTGACCTGAGCATAGTAACCACCACCGGTCAAGTTATTGTTCAGTTCTTGCGAATAGGTACCGGCACGTCTATGGAGCGTGGGTTGCCTGTTCGTCGATCTGCCAAAGCTGACTGGAATGACTTTCTGAGAATTTGTATTGTCGGCAGCTACCGCGATAGACGCGGCGGACGCGGTAGCGAGAGCTGAAAGGAACCTCATGGCGAACGGACAGGACAATTACTCGAAGCAAAGGAAACACCGGTTTGGGAGGTGAAAAGGAATAGAGAGCGACAGAAGTTAGACGGAAGATATTATCAAAGGCACAGATCCAGGCAGATCCTAGGCAACCCACAGACCAAAGGGTACGATCCACCAAGCTGACCTAGGTAAGAAGCTAGCCGGGGGCTAGTTTTATGACTGGTCGCCACGCGCCGACGATCCGGTCCAAGTCAATTGACGGTTAACAAGTCGACAAGTTTGACGAGATACACACAGACGCAGAAGAACTAAGTAATATAGAGAAGGGGGAGTTTAGTATCCGATAGGTCGGTACGAGTATATTGCGTACGCAATCAGATATATTCAAGTGTGGTTGAGTGATGTGCCGCTAATCGTCAAACGTCAAACTTCAAGAGACAAGAGAAGAGATAACGAAGGTCTCGAACAATCAACTTGCCGGCATACACTACTTCTCTCTGCCTCTATTGTTAACAAGTACAAATAGAAGACTAGAAGAGGCGACGAGGAATAAGTAAGAGAAAAGGAATCAAAAATAAAGGAGCGGATGAATTAAAGAGATTCATCATGAGTTGTTGATGAGCCGCCAAGCGAATTCGCATTACCTATGTATGGGCTTTTTTCTTTGTTAATGTGTAATCAGACTTAATCGGACTGATGTTTAATGAACTTGGGTCAAGAAGTAGTATCAAGCCCGCCTAAGTGAGCCTAAGTGAGAAGGTCCATTCAAAAGTCCAATAAGAAGCCGTAAGCGAGAAGCTTGGAAGTCTTGGCCAAGGTAAGTACATACAGTCTTGATTAGGGGCGCCTACCCTATGTATTTAATGTGATATTTACTTGCCTATATTATGTAGACTGATACTTCCAATGCGTGCAGCCGTATTCCGTACAAGGTACCTCAATATCATGTATGTACCTTAAGTATATACACAGTGTACAATGCCTAAAAAAAGATTACGTGGGCTGAGATCGTCCTCCACCAATCACGCCATGAAATTGAAAGCCAACCTTCGTCATCCCCCCGCCAAGCAATATACGTACATACTATCCTTGCCATCCAATTCCCCACGTATTGCTACCATACGCGCATCTATCTTGCAGCATCGTCGTCGACCGCTTCGTCATCCATTTATGCGTCACCACCTTAATCCGCGAATAAACTCTCATCTGACACCGGCATCTCCCATACCCTGTCATGTACTATCCATCTGAGATATATACCTTAACTACCTACCTAGGTAGGTTTCTCGTTAACAAAAGTAACTTCATAGATGAGAAGTATAGTATCATTAGACTCGGGTATTATATGCGTAGCAAAGTATGAACTCATTAAAGCTAAATCACAATCGACCCCTCATTATGCCACTGTACTACCACACAAACCGCCTCACTTTAGCCTCTGTTACTCCTTTTCTCGCCGTTGCACAATTGTGGCGCTGAGGTCCCCGATGCTGGTCTCGCTGAGCACCTCAAATATGCTCACATCAGCCTCACACTCTCGAGAAACCCAGTTGCGAACTCCTACTGCCACCAGAGAGTCAACACCATAAGCGCTAGGAGGTCTGGACTCGTCCACATCTGCCGTGTCCATATTCATGCTCTTCGAGAGCATCTCCCTGAGACCCTTACTAACAATGCATCGTGCTTCCTCTGCATCTGTTGCCTGCGCTAATAGTCTCTGCATTACCTCTCGCGAGCCCGAAGCTTCTTCCGAAGTCTCTTCCGAACCCTCTGGCATGTCCACCTGGTTAAGATGGGTGAACATAGCCGTGCGCGTCCAGTAAGGATCCGCCGGTTTGTTCTGCAGGATCAACCCTCCAGTTCCAACTCCTGTAACAACTTGCACCGGTATCCTCTGGCCGTCTTCCATGTAACCGGTGATCGCTCGCTCGATGATGCGTTTAATATCTTCGAGTCTGATTCCAAAGAAACCACTAGCTTTGAGCTTATCCAGCGTCTCAGGGTCATTAGCAAGCATTCCTGCTTCAAGGACTGGGCCTAGATCAATCGATACTGCGTTCACTTCGCCCTCACTTGTTGTCTTGATATGCCTGGCAAGCGAGTCCTGGAACGCATTGCCTGCTGCGTAGTTCGCTTGACCGCGATTTCCGATAACACCAGCTGAGCTAGACAGGAAGATGAAAAAGTCTAGATCGTTACCAAAGGCCTGATAGAGGTTCCAGGAACCTACTGTCTTAGGCTTTGTTGCCAACTGCCAGTCTTCGTACTTCATATTTTCGAAGACCGAGTCGCGCAGTACGGCCGCACATTGGAATATACCTTTCACGGGAGGCATAGATTTCTGGATTTCGCTTACAGTCTTTCCAAGGGCTTCGGTATTACAGATGTTCACCTTGAAAACTCCCACATTAACCCGCCTCGTGCGGAGAAGGTTGACGCAAGATTTAGCCAGATCGTTCGTCGCGCCGGTCCGTCCTAAGAACGCGATGTTCTTAGCGCCATTGGCCACCAACAACTTAGCAACCTCCATGCCGAGCCCGCCGAGTCCACCAGACAGGACATAAGTGGCATCTCTGCATAAGTAGGAGCTCATAGAAGGAGGAGT